>OY728120.1:840695341-841979269 GCA_963277665.1 Viscum album | reverse complement strand
GGAAGTGTCATATTCCATATATCTTTTCCCCCAAAATTTAAGATCTTTAGAAGATTTTTATCATAGGAGAGATCATTCTCCAATGGTACCACCTCTATATTGAGTACATGTGATGGGTCAGGTGTGTACTTACTCAAGACAGGAACATGGAATACATCACTTACTTGAGATATGACCAGTGGGAGTGCTAGTAGATAGGCCACTGCTCCAATGTGATCAAGAATCTCAAAATGGATGATTTATCATGGACTAATCATTAAATTATTTCCAAATATCATAACTTTATTCTTCGGTGATATGAAAAGGAATACCATGTATTCGACATAAATCTCTAGGTCTTGTCGACAATTATCATCATAACTCTTTTTCTGACTCTGAGTTTCTTTAATGTTCTGCTGGATGGTCTTAACTTTCTCCACCATTTCTTCGACCATTTCTCTACTTATGAGTTTTCAATCCCTAACTTCATCACAAAATACCAGTGTTCTACACCAATTCCCATAATCGAATTCATAAGGATCCATTTGGATGATTTAGTTGTAACTATTGTTGTAGGAGAACTCAACCTGAGGATGATGTTGATCACATCCTCATTTGAAGTCCAATGAGCATGATCTCAAAATTCCATCAAGTGATTGGATTTTCTACTCATATTTACCATCAGTTTGAGGATGATATGTCGTCTGTATGTTAGGATCATTTTAAAAGCCTGTAGAAGACTCTTCTAAAACATAGAGGTGAATCTTGGATCTCGATTGGATATCATAGGTAGTGGTTCGCCATGCAGCCATATAACGTAGATGATTGATATTTGTGCCAGTTGATCCAATGAAAAATCATGTCTTATTTTAATTATTTATGCAATATTTTTAAGCTGATCCACAACAACCCCGATAGTGTTGTTTCCATTGGATTCCCTCAGATGTCCTGTGACAAATTCCACAGTGATGTTCCCCCATTTAAATGATGGTATGGGTGATGGTTTCATCTTCCCCTTAGACTTTTTCCTCTCCTTCTTTACTTAATGACATATCAAGAACATTGATGTATACATAGAAATCTATTTATTCATGTTACCCCACCAATAAATCACTCGGATATATCTATGTATCCTAGTGTTTCCTGGGAGACTCAAGAAATTTGAATTATGTGCATAATCCAAAAGTTCTTTATTTAAGTCATGATTTGATGGAACACATCATCTTGACCCAAATCACATAATTCCATCTTCATTAACATTGAACTAGGAGGGTTTCCATTTTTAGATAGTTTCCTCTATCTTCTGAATTCTTAAATCATCCTTTTGAGAATCTAATAACCGTTCAAAAAGTCACGGTTGAGAAATCATTTTTGAATGGATTGATGATGTTCCATTATTTATGATTCCCATGTCCATATTCATCAAATATAATTTTAATGTATTAATTTCAATTATCAGTAATGATAGAATCATTATGTCCTTTAAATATATAACATCCTCTGCCTTGTTCACTTTCCCATTGTGGTAATGGATTGGGAATTCATAGTCATTGATCAGTTTTAACCAACTTCATTGGAACATATTCTACTACATCTGTGTGAATATATACATGATGTTTCTCTGATCTGTGTATATTTTATACTTATCCACAATGAGATAATGTCTCCAAATTTTCAAAGAGAATATTTCTATAGCTAACTCCAGTTATTGTGTTGGATAGTTTTACACATGAAATTTCAATTTCCTTGAAGCATGGGAAATGAATTTTTCATTTTTCATCAACAGACAACCCACTACATTCGTCTAAGAATCATTAAATACCACAAAACATTTCTCCACTTATAGGGAGTGTGAGCACAGGTGCAGTGATAAGTCTCCTTTTCAACTTTTTGAAGTTATATTTGCATTTATCAATCCAAGAATACATTACTCTATTCTGAGTTAGCTTGTTAAGAGGGATGGAAAATTGTGAAAAATTTCTCACAAATCGGCAATAATATCCAGCTATACCTAGGACGATATGGATATTTTTTTACCAATGTTGGCCTCAGCCATCCATCAATTGTAGCTGTCATAGAGGGATCAAAAAATATTTAATTTTTTGTGATGATATGACTCAAGAATGAAATTTCCTTAAACCAGAAGTCAAACTAGTTGTAATTTACAATGAGATTCTCTTTCGAAAAGACTATTATATATTTCATAAGATTCTCCTCATGATGCTCCCTGGTTTTGGAATATATTAGAATATATTCTCTAAATACTACGATAAATTATTCATGGTAATAACATAAGAAACTATTCACCAATTCCACGAACATTTCAAGATAATTAGTGATTCTAAAAGGCATTACTTTGAAATCATAGTGCCTGTATGATATACAAAAAGAATTCGTAGATATATTCTCCTTCTTCACCCTTACATGGAAATTTCTCGACTGAAAATCCACCTTGGAGAAGTATGTTTCTCCACATAGCTGATGGAATAAGTCACCAATTCATGAAAAAGGATACTTTTTCTTAATCATGATTTCGTTAATCTCGCGATAATCAATACAAAGGTGCATTGACCAATCATTCTTCTTAACGAATAGTACTGGTTCTCCCCATAGTGAAGCACTTGGGTTTATAAACCCTTTATTTAGATTCTATTGTATCTTTTTATTTAGTTCATCAAACTCCAAAACAGCCATTGTATATTGATTCATTGATAATGGAAACTCACCAAGTATAATATCACATAATAATTCAATATATTCTCTATGAGGAAGACAAGAAAATTCCTCAATAAACACTTTAGTGAATTAACTGACAATAGGAATGTCTTCATCGATGGTTTCTTCATTATACTCAATCATCTGAGCATGATATACGCTCTCAAAGGGAAGTAATATCCCCATTTGAGATAATGGTTCTAAATAAGATTCATCATCCACCTTTCACTTGTTCATAATCGGGGGCTGATTCACTATATGTAGAGTGATTTCCCTCTCAGAAAAATTTATGTTGGATCTATATAAGGAAATCTAATCCATGCCAATAATTGCATCAAATTACACTAGAGGGAGTATGAAAAGGTTCTCTAGGAAGTTCAATCCACAAGTTATGATAGGGGAGTTATATTCATGGGATGAAATGATTTTTCAATTTTCTGTTCTAACCAACATCATTAAATCCATTATTTGGGGTGGTTTTGGGATTGTTCTACAAAAATTTGGGGATGTAAAATAATCTTTAGAACATGAATCAAAAAGTATATTCACTATTCTTGAATGGATATCTTGCGTACCTATCACCACTTCGTTTTCGGGGGTCACTATGGAGGTAGTGGTTGAAAAAGATCTCCCTTTCTACCATGGTGGTAGTGGGTTGCCTCAGAAAACCCATAGCCTAGGGAACTGGTTTGAAAAGATACCTAGTTCTTTACAGATCAAAAAATGAACAACTTTTTGTGGGTTGATCGGAGAATTCATCTCCTCTGTTGCTGCTACGAGTTTTTTTCATTAGATAATGGAAAGGCGGCTTTCTCTTCTGCACCTAAATCATTTCTTCATTCCCTTTAGGAAATTTCTAGGGTTATACTTCCAGCCCCTTTTGAAAGTGGAGTGATAGATTCTTGTAACACCATTGGATTAAACCATCAGACCGCTTGAATTAAAGTTCAAATTATACTTATTATACCCATGATACCCCTAAGATTCTCTAGTCTCCATTTGAAATTAAGGGAATATTGTACAATTTCGACATAGCAATATATATCATGGATTTCCAGTCCTTTATGTAGGCTAGGTTTTATCCCACAAAAGAAGTTATCAAACATTCATTCAGGGGTAATGACAAAACCAGAGGTGTATCCTGAATGCCTTGTGATGTTTTCCTCATATTCTCTGACAGATTCATTTTCATTTTTCTTGAGAGAAATTAAGTCCCTTTCTATCATAAGTCAAAGGGTGCGAGGAAAATATTTAATGAAAAACATTTTTGAGAAAACCCTCCATTCCAACCCCTCAATCCCCTCATCAGGCTTTGTATTTTTTATCAATTTCCACCACTGATCATATTCACCCCCCATATGAAAATCATCCATAAGAACCTTCTCTCATTCGGAACATTGAAGGATGGAGATGATATTTTCAATGGAGTTTATCCATTTTCAGCAATTGGGAGATCATATTATCCATTAAAAGTAGGAGGCCTTTGTCTCATGAAGCTCTCAATTGTGACTTGTTCATTCTTATGGGGGGATGAAGATTCCTCTTGTCCCATGATTCTATTAAAAACATAAGTTAATTGTGAGAGTATCGTGAAAAATATTTTGATTCATTGTCCCATTAGATTGGGCATTTCATTTGAATAGTCATCACTTTAATCCATGCATTGTTTGTCTTTCAAAGACCTCATATTACCATCAGTTGGATGGAATAATACAAAATCATGGGGTAACACATAAAGGGTAATCCAAAGACAAAAATGGATGACTTATAAATTAATTTTATTTCCATAACTTATGAATTTATAGGCTTCAATATATGTTATCCATGATCTATATCCAAACATATATTCTTGGGGGCATTTTAATATTCAATTAATAGTTATTCGTACTAAGCTTGTGAATTTTCCAAATCATAACCCCTGGGAGTTTCGTAACTATGTGTTCAGTAAGGTCTGTTTTCATGCACCATTTTATGTTTGAGTCTATCCTAATGTAGTGTTTCTGGGTTTTACCCCTAGATACATCTGTGAAAGATCCACCTCTACATACTTGTATCCAGACATCGATGTATTTTCATGATAAACAACTTATTCAATACGCACCAAAATTTAGGGATGTTTTTAATATACATAGTCTTATGCATAGGGATTTTATTAGGGTTTTCTAATCCCAACCCCAAAAATAACTAAACATATCCTCTGATACCAACTACAATAACCCTTTATTTTATTTCACACATAAACATAATTTATTACATAAAATCATCCCTTTTTACAACATTGAATATTTAGAGGTCTAGTTTTTTTGGGGATTAGGAATATTACATTACAAATTATAACATGAAACACATATATTTATTGATATCACCTTTTACAAGACCACACTCATTCCTTCGTACTTAGCATTGAATGGGATAACCTGAGCACATGCATAAGAAAAGGGTGGGCGATAATGCCTAGTAAAGGAGTAGAAAATGAATAACATGAATAATACAGTACATGTTTGCAAATATTCATATCAATAGAGCATAAGAGAATCATAGACATAAAGGCATGAAATATCATGATTATCATAACATGGAAATGTGGAAACAACATTTAAAAAGATATTAGCATAAACCAAGGCTCATTGCACATGAAAGATGAGTAAACCCTCATTGCACTTGTAATAGATTATGTAAACTGTCATTTCACTTGACGTGTCATGAAACTAATCTTTACCCAATGTATTGGAGAACTATTAGGGTGAACCCTTATTCATCATTTCATTTCATGCCTATGTGTCCCATATAGATAATACAATGTGGATTTATTAAGAAACATTATTAATTCCATGATAAAAAATTGTTTAATTAAAAATGAAAAAATATAATCAATAAATAAATGTGCATAAAGTATAATACCCTTGATAGATAAATGGGCATAGTATTCACTATACAATGATTTTGTATTTGAAAATCGCGGTGCAATTTCAGCATCATAACCGCGTGACTTAAGAATTCATCAAAATGGTTAGTGAGAGAGAAAGGGGTATCTCATCATACGTACATGAAATGGAAATTAAGGGTTCATATAGATACATGTCCTAATATATATAATGGAATTTTGATTTATTTTATAAATGAATTTCTTGAATGTAAATGAGGAGGTAGAAATCCATTACAGAATTTTGGCATAGTAAATGGTGTATATGGGAGGAATTAATGAGAGGGAAATGGGTATCTAATTATTCAAACATAATGAGGGAAGTATGGGGAGATGTAAAATCATACCCCAACATTTGTAATTGAAATTAATAGTGCATAACAACCTAATGAAATTTGGACAATAATGAGAAAGGAAGAAATCCCATACTTTGAATTTTGATCCAAATGTATTCAGTGAGGCATGAAAGAGGCTTCTTGGTAGCTTGAGGAGAATTGGGAGGACTCTATAGAGAGGAGGTCAGGGATTTTTCTAGCTCCAATGGTTTTGAGTAGAGACGATGTTGGAAATTTTGTGGTTTTATATATTAAAAGAGACTGAATTTATTATTATTTAGGTTTTGGAAACCATACCATGGTTTTTGACAATGGTTTCTTCCATAGGGGAGTGGATTTTTTAATAAGTCCAATTTACGAACATATAAAAAGATTATGTGTGCTTATGTGGAGGTGAGTCACACTCTCAGGGAAATAATTTTAAAATATAAAATATTTAATAAGTCTCGGAAGGTCCACTAAGGCACCATAAAATTAATCAGACAAATATAAAATAACATTATTTTAAAGGTAAAACATATATTGGCTGAAAATTTAATTTATAGTGTTTTATTACATCACTATTGGGTCATTATGATTTCATAGACACATGATATATTTAAATGGTATTTAATTTTTTCCAAAAAATTCAATTTTCTCAGAAAAATATGAAAATTTCCCCGTTGGATAATTTCAACATCCAAATTCTCTAAAAAATATTCATTTTATATCAGTAAGTTTTTAAATATTTGATTTTTTATTTTTTAATATAAAAAAACATTTATCGAAAAATGATGGAATCTCACAAAAACAACTTTCAAACCACAATAAAAATTAAAATTATATTCATAAAAATTATACGATAATTTATATTTAATAAAAAAAATTAGTTGGAATATTTTATTAAAATATTTTTAAATTAAAAATCCTTTAAATTTATCAAAATGTATTTCATAATTAAATATTAAAAATAATACAATTGTTCCTTTAAAAACTATTAACAATGTAACGGTAATAAAATAAATTATATTCATTATTTAGTACAAAAAAATTCAAAGAATCATTGTGGTAGGGTCTTGTTACATAACCACTTATAAAACTCGTATAAGACCTAAGGGTAAGGTGTGCGATGATTATAGACTCTTGGGGAGGCTCAGATAACATCGCTCGGGTGATAATCTCTATATACATTCACTTATCCTGTAGGAGGTTCCATTCATGCTAAATGTGTTAACGCTCAGCTTGATCATGGACATGATTGAAGCCTCGTGATGCTAGCACCTTTCTAAGCTCCAAAAAATGGGCTTCGTATGGAGAAATTCAATTGTATGAGGCCATCACTTCCTTTGTCTAAGTAAATTGTATTTGTGAATGCCTTATATTAATACTAATCATGTGATCACTCTTTAATAGTTATATTTTAAATGGTATAAATTATTAAAAATACTTTAAAAACCAAAATCATAATACAAGGAAGTTCATATTTTATATAACCATTTTATAAAACAATACATTTAATTAGATCGAAAAAATTTTAATTAATAAATGTTATGGACATTACATATCCCCCCAAGTAGGAGGCCGACGGGGATAGTTGCGCCTGGTGAAAAACTATTGGAATGGTATCCAGTGGCGGTGGAATGAGAGTCATGGGAAAGTGAGTCATGATAATGATCGATGGCCTCGACCAGGAGAGTTGTAGCAGTGTCAAGGGTTGTCAGCTTGAAATTTGGCGGCGACGACCACATGAGGGGGGCATCTTTCCCTAGTAGTGCACCATGGTGGTGGAGCCTAAGTACAGTAGGGGTTGTAGCAGTTCATGGGGGGAGGTAGTGTAGGGAGTGGTGCTGGTCAATTGTTTAATCTGTTCGATTGGCACGTTGGGTAGAACACGGTGTGCACTGTCATGCAGTCCATGTTGGACAATGTATGGAGGGAGGCAGTGAGCCTTAGCAGGTCGTGTGGCTACGTGATGTCCATGATGGACCCAAGCCCTCTCACAGATGCATTCTAGACCAACAAAGTGAACTAGGCCACTAGGATGGAGGAGAACTAGCCTACCATTCAGGATGGGACAGATAGGGAATCAAGCTATTGTGTAGCCCGACCTGAAAGGAATCGGTCCAACTAAGTCAGACCAGGCCGGATAATGTGGACCGGGTCTATGGGCGACCCTGTAGACTGGACCCAAGGCCAAACTGGGCAGGGTCCATCAACAAACAATGGGCCTGTCCACTAGGCCAATTCAGGTAGTGTGGGACCCCCATGTTGGGTTAGTCAGGTTGACCCAACCAAGATGGACTACGCTCAAATACAACTGAACCATGTTTACTAAAATGTCAATATCATTCAGAACAGATGTCTAAATGATGTTTCATCTAGGGCGTTGGGACCATTGCGACATAACCTACCTATGGGTATTCTCTATGTGATTTTTTGTGGCATTCAGGTTATGACCAATTGTTTCATGAGTACATTCTCCCATAATGAAGCACACTAGAGAGTGTGTATCCTACGGCTAGCTGTGATAATACGGATATGACAAGAGGGTCCGTGGTGGTGCAGTAGTAGAGGAAACCTCAATAGACCTGCAGCCAAGTGGACCTCAGTGGTCTTGTAGCTGAGAAGACCTTATTGGTCTAATAGCTCAGCAGACCTTAGTGGTCTAGTATTAGAAGGGACCTTCGTGGTGTAGTAGTAGAGAAGACCATTATGGTCCCCTATCTGAGCATACCTCAGTGGTTCAATTGCTCAGCAGACCTTAGAGGTCCAATATTTGAGTATACCTCAATAGAATAGTAGATGAGTGAACCTCAGTGGCTTATCTAGGATGATTCCCACAATAGTACAAGTTGATTCAACAAACAAAAAAACATTGTTTTGATAGTTTAAGTTATACATAGAGTGAGTTTTATTTTCTTTGTGATACTTCGTTGTTTTCATTATTTTTTTCATGGTTTTGGGACATACAATAGTGGTTTGGGGTCCATACTGGGTATTGATTTACTCGCCCTTGCATAGGATTCCCCATCAAATGTCGTGTCTCGTGTAGGTTATCAGTGCTTCGATGAAGACCTTGGTGGTCTGGGACCTTGTGGTGGTCAATGAGATGGGTCATAAGGGAGTAGCTTTATGGATACAATCTATTAACCATAACCTACAATCTAAGTATGTTCTTGATTAGACATATCATGGCATTTGTACGTGATAATATGGTTTTGGGCTTCTGTCCTGGGCCCCTTCTACTTTCAGTTTGTATTATACTCTCAATAGTTTAGTCAGTGACAATTGCGGTTTAATTTCTGTTTACATTATTCATTTTGAGATATGTGGATGTGTGTAGGTTTAAAGTCAAATGTATTCCCTTTTGGGGATATTCCTACTCGGTTCTAGTCGCCAACCCATGGCCTATGGAAGGTGGGCGTGGGCATGTCGAAGAATGAGCCCTGGGGGATGGGTCATGAAAACGTGATATGAAATGAGGTCGTTTCAACCTTATCACCCAATAGTCTATCAGTATGGTTCGGGTAAATAGTTATAAGTGTTTCAAGATTATATTTTATGCCAGGTAATATAGTGTTGGTGTAGTGGTTGACGTATCCACACACCAGGACCTTGAATATTTCTTTTTGACTCGGTATATTAAATCACTAGTTGTAGGAAAAATTGTGTAACAAGCATAATATTGATGTGTTCAGTTTTCCATGGCCATCTTGAGTCAGCTCACTAGGTATACTCTATTGATTGTGGTACATCTTTTTTGTTACAAGATTCCTCCATGTCGATAGCCATCCACGATCCCACCGTGTGATCATAAGGATGATCTGCAAGGTCACAAGTTGAGTACAAGGGTACGTACAAAATACAACTCCATCAGGTGGTGCACTAGCTATACCACAACCTGTGGAGTAGCACATGGTAATAATTGTACCAGAGGATGAGATGCATGGGATGATTTCACATCATGAGTTTTGGTGACATAGTCCCCTCAAGTTCTAAGGCTTGCCCGACTCATTGGTGGCCGAGGACTGGCTTGAGTTCGTGACCATGTTTTCCTTATTATCTGGGATCCATTAGATCAGATGGAGGTCCTAGAAGTTATCATTCTATATGGCACAGTAGGGTTAGGGTGGGGTTTATATTACCCGATCATTCGATGGGGTGAATTTTTTGTGGATAGAGCCTGAGAACAATTATAAGAAAATGGGATCTTTCCATAAAAGCTAAGGTATATTCGTTTCATAGAGCTTCTACAGCTTCTACAGGATGAAATGTCGGTAGTTCAGTATTTATCGAGGCATACCAACCCTTCTTGGTACTCGAAGAATATGATACGACCAGTGCTTCATGGATCATACCTATGACATAGATGTGTTTAGAGTCATCTGATAAACTACTATTCAAATGTGAATTCCTACTTAAACTCGGTTTCTAGCGAGAACTATTGTGGTTGAATGTGTTCTGGCTGAGTAGATATAGCCAGTGGATGTCAGCAGTGGGAACGTAGGATGTCGATAACAATCACAAATACTTTTATGTGTGATACGTTCCAAGGAGAGGTCCCTAGATAGAGGATATATAGCTCATGGATTATATGCTGATTCCAGATAGCCTATAAATAGATAATGTATTTTAAAAGGAATAAAGGGACATCCTACTAGTGATTTTGCTACCCGCCATGCTGATAGTGAAATAATGGATGAACCACTCAGGTAGTGACAATTATAGGATAAATTTAAACTGTAGGGAGACAGATCTGGATGTGGAGTTGGGAGAGAAGCATGAGGTGGTATACATTTCAACATGTTACAACCCTCAACCCAATGTGGTCCACACCAGGGTCAGAGATCTAGCAGATAAGGGAAGGGGGTCGTGGCTTGAAGGAAAGGAATATGAACCAAGGGATCTAGGAATGATTCAATGTATGGTCCATTTCTACTCTTAGCTCCGTATTAATAGACACATATTCTAATCATTCCTTCTTGTCGTGAATCTTGTTCAAGAACAAGAGATTCCGGTTAAACCATTGACTTGCCCCCTACGTCTGGAGATACATAAAATAGGAAACTCAAAAATCACACTAATAATGATGGTATGATCTGACCCTTATGGATATATTTTCAATTGGAACCTCTTGGTGGATGTGTCGAGGCCTTACGACATTAGTTTTTGTATTCACTATTCATCCAAACATCTTGCTCATCATGAATGTTTTAGGTAAAATGAAGTGGTATGTCCACAGCATTGGAATGAGGTTTTCCTTCGTATGTGAAAAAGGAAACCCATGAAGCATGGAATAAACTCCCAGATAGGAGGGTGCAGCTGACCACACATGAGTCATATAGCCTTAACCATGTTGTAGTAGAAGTTTGGAGTTTTCAGTTCCCTGTAGTAGTGGTAGAATAAGGGGACGTCTTTCAAGAAGATGTTTCTAGGATTATCTCCTCGTAAAGAGACATACTCCTACTTCATTTTATAACATTGATATTTCATTGATATTAGTATCATTATATCAGAATGTTCTCAGATAGATTCGTGAGATAATGATATTATTGGGGTACTTGAAGAGAAAGGGCTTAGTAAGAACCAATGTTCAAGGTTCTGTGTCGATTATCATCCCTTTACCCAAGTGGTCCTGGGGAATGAGTTTACTCTACCAAAGGGATGATGAACACATATATCAGTTGAAAGGGGTGGCTTTTTCATGGATGGAGAGGTGCCCATAGGAATTTCATAAATTATGACAGAGTTTGACGAGTGCCCCGATCATAAGATGGCAGTGTTTTTCTTCGCATTAATGATTGGAGGCACTACCACCATGGGAAAATGGTTTACCATCTACTATAAACATAAGAAGCCAATGCATATCTTCTATCATAAGGATTAGAATTGAGACAAAGATGATGGCTAGAGTTCCATCATGACTATGACTTTGAAGTAGTCTATCCTCATGGTATGGGGAACATGGTAGCTGATTCTCTTGGTAGGATATCCGGTTTGTAGTTTTGGAATGAGGAAACATAAATATTTCCCTTGTTACAAATATCCACTGTGGAAGGGGATGAAGCATCTTATCTCCAGTCGTTGGTTGTTACCTGTGCACTTTTTAATGATTCAGGGAGTCTCAACTCGGTGAAACCGACATTGAGTCTTTAGGTTCTCAATTGTCCATAGGGAATACCCCTAATGGATATTCTAAAGGTGGGGAGAAAATTACCATCTTCAGAACATGCATTGTATTACCAGTGGCATTGTGGGAGGACGTGCTAAGGGAGTTCCATACACCCCCTCTGGTTATTCATCAATATGTGGAAATGATTTACCAATACCTCTGACGTCATTGTTGGTGGCTGAAGATGATGAACCTAGTCGTAAAGTTTGTCTCGATATGCCTCACTTGTCAGCATGTGAAGGCTGAGTACCAGGTTCCATTAGGTTTGAAACAACCCCTCGATGTACCATAGTGGAAGTGGGATGGGATATCAATGGACTTCGTGATGGGATAACCTCATATGTCTAGGGGGTATAGTACCAACTAGGTGATCGTAGACTGACTCACCATGATGACCCACTTCCTACCAATTTGGGAATAGGGTTTAGTAGAGAGCAGGGGACACCTCTACGTGTAGGAAATAGTTCGACTCTATGGAGCCACATCTATGGTAGTCTCAGATCATGACGCATGCTTTACATCATGGTTGTGGAAGGGATTACAAAAGACTTTTGGGACCCAGCTGTGCTTGAGTAAAGCCTTTCACCCACAGAAGGATGGTCAGATGGAGCAAACCATACAGACCATGGTGGACATGATTCTTTCTTACGTTATATATTTTGGTGGTAGTTGGGAGGACCACCTACCACTGGTCTATTATTCACAAAAAAATAGCTACCACTCCACCATTGGTATGGGACCGTTAGAGGCACTTAATTAACGAACATATAGGATACCTTTATGCTAGACAGACCGAGGGAAGTCAACACTCATGGGTCCAGAGATGATACAGGATACCATTAAGAAGGTGCAGGTCATCCGAGAGGGGATGAGCACCCCATTGAGAATATATATGTCCTATGACGATAGGCGATAGATACCCATGGTGTTCTAATAGGGGGAAAATATATTCTAACGGGTCTCTCCTCGATGAGGGATACATATATTTGATGACGAGTCAACATTCATGGTGTACCTAGTAGAGATAGATGATCGATAGGAGAGGATCCTCTATGGATGGTTGATTCCTCTATTGTATGTTCATTAGTAGCATGAGAATCTCGAGAAGAAAACTAGGGAGTTAAAGGCTCATATCTGAGCTCAGTACCCCAATTTCTGTTGTTTATCCAATCTTTTGGTTTATGAGGATGTAAATCACTTATTGTGGGGGTAATTTAATATGTTGGAATTTGCTGTATTTTTTTATAAAATTATATTGGATTATTTAAAGACTGAGTGCTAAGAAGGCATGTGATTCTGATTCCTAGAATGCCAGAATGATATGTCAAAACTATTATGTTTTAAATAGTGTGAATGATTAGTTTTCTTGAAAAAGGGTTATAAATATTAAATAGGTTCAAAGATCAAAATATAAAGGGAACTAAGACATTCAGAGAAGGGGGTTTACCCTAGACGCGACTTAATATTAGTCGGCATCGATCTATAATGAGAAACATAAAAATGGGATAACTGTTAATAAAACAATGAAATAAAATTATTTTATTTTTAAATAATTATAAATCTCAAAATGTTTCTTGAATTTAAAATCCATGGCCACCGTTGATCTCGTAAGTGTGTTCATTCCTTAGGTGGAGCCTAACATTGTCTGGGATAATCCTACTTTGGAAATTAGTTTTTGGAAGTTACCATAAATAAAATAATAAAAAAATGACTATTTTATATCTAATACCTCATAAATGGTGACTTAGATTTGAAATCTGAGAGTACTGTTGAGCTCATGAGGGTGAACTATCTTTAGGTGGTGCTTATCATTGACTGACACAGGTTGAGTGTGAATGTTAATTTTCGTGAGTTTTTTAGAAAAATAATATAAGCATAAAAAAATTATTATATTTAAAAATGTTTCACTGCAATGCACTGATGATGAATATATTTTATTTCATAAATTAAAAAGAGTAACGATGAGGCGAATCCGTGTATCAGTAATTCTGAAATGTTTTTCCAACATTTAGATGATTAATAGAGATACCGGATTAGGGGACCACCAAAATATTTCGATGAGACTATGGCGGAATTATTTTGGAGAGAAAAAAACAAAAAAATTATGATGAATCTACAATGATTACAGATCACATATTGACACACAATGAGGTGATGGATCATGATTTCCCTTAACAAATGACCAATGAAGATAGAACCTCGATGTCGACCGGCCCTTTTTCCAGGTAGGGGTTTATTTTTTCTAAGTTATAACCTTACCCAATTATTCCTCATAAATGATTAACGTGGTTAAATCTAGTAATAGATTTATCCAATGATCAGTTATATGGGCCACATAAATTTTAAAGTAGGGAATTATGGGATGTTAGATTCGTGTTTTATTTATCCTTTGTAAAACCTCCTAATAAGGATAAACCACACTGACATAAAAAAAGGTCATGGTCCATCATTTTTTGTTCTAATACTCCATCAATTTATCTATTCATTGTGACATGATGGTAACCATGGTATAAGAAGTACCATAGTGGTTGGTCAACCCAGTTTGGGGGCTGAGGGAGACCGTGAATTCGGGTGAACGATCACTAGCATGGGTGTCGAAGGTGGAAGAGGGAGAGTCACAACCATGTAGTCCATGGTGGCGATGGAAGGTTGTGGTTGTGGCAAGGTATCTGGGCTTGAATGATGGTGTAGTCAGTCCGTTGTGGTGGATGACGTAGCCAGTAGGGTTCAAGACATTGTAGGGGTTCAACACCGAAGGGGTGTCGTATCGGTTCAAGCAACCCATAGGGAATGCCTCATCATGCATTGGCACATGGTCCACGCTGGACCACATGTGGAAGGAGGCAGATGGACTCATCATTCCATGTGGTTGTAGGAACCAGATGTCAGAATGGCATCTGGGCTGGACCCTACCCTTCCCACTAATATGGTCCTGGTCGATAGTGTGAACTAGGCCACTGGGTGGCCTGGGCTAGAGGAGAATTGGAACGCCATGTGGGTAGAGTAGGGTAGGAAACCAAGAAGTTTTTCAACCTGAATGGAAGGAAACCGGTCAAACTAATTCAATTCACAGGCTAGTGAATGTGGACCGGGTCATTGGCCGACCTAGCAGGCTCGACCCATGACCGAACTAGGCTAGGTTCATCAAGGCCCAATGAGTATTACAAATGGGCCATGCCAGACTTGGTCAAGTCATCCAAATGGGGTCGGGTTGGGAAAACCTGGTTGGGTCATCTAAGACCCCCCGAGCTGGGTTGGTCGGGTTGGTCCGACCAAGTCCAACTGGGCCTAAATGCAACCAGCCACTACTTACTAAAACGTCAATATCTTTCAGACCAGGGGTCTGATTGATGCAACGTCTGGGGTGTTGGGACCCTTGAAACTATATGGACATTTTGGAATACTCTCTATAAGATTTAATGGTAATTGAGATTCAAAATATTTCTTGAGTTTTAGTTTTTCATGAAATCTAGTGCACTGGAGTGCGGGGATCCAACAGCTAGCTCTGGCATTAAGGATAGGACGAGCGTGACCTCGACGTTCTAGTAGATGAGCGGACCTCAGTGGTATAGTAGCTGGTAATTAATCAATGGTTTAGTAGCTGAGTGGACCTCAGTGGTCCAATATCTCAATAGATCCCATTGGTCTTGTAGTGGAGCAGACCTCAGGGTTCTAGTAGACGAGCAGAGCTCAGTGGTCCATTTACGGCAGGGACCTTAGTGGTCCAGCAGCACAACAGACCTCAATGGTATAGTATCCCATAAGAACATAGTGGTTTAGTATAGGGGAGATCATCCATGGTCCAATAGTCAAGTGAACATTAGTTCCTCATTAGGGATGAGTGCCTCGGAAATATAATATTATTTATCTTTACAACTGATAATATTCCATTTGATACGTTGAGTTATACCTTGTTTGATCTCCCTATGCTTTGTGTTTTTTCTTTATGGACTTACTTTGTGGTCTTTTCTTCTGGTTTTGGGGTCCCTACTGAGTATTGTGTTACTCACCCTTGTAAAGGATTCACCAGTATGTGTCATGTCTCTTGCAGGTGATCGGCTCTTTGTCATAGACCTTGGTGGTCCGGGACCAGGTGGGACTCAGGGAGATGGTATGGATGAGCATACTTCTACGGATATTGGATGTTACCTTCCACCTATCCTTCTAGTAGGATCTTAAATGTATGGACCATGAAAGAAGTACTTTCTATTGTGGTTTTGGTCTTATAATCTAGACCCCTTTAAATTTTAGTTTTTTCTTTAAATTTAGAAGTTGTCTTAGTGAAAGTTGTTGTTTAATTATTGTTTACTTTCTGCAGTCTAAGGTTTGTGTGTGTGTTAAATTTTAAAGGAAAATTCGTTCCATTTTTGGGAAATCCTTACATGGTGATAGTCTCCAACCTATGGCCTATGGAAGGCAGACATGGTGTAGTCACGATATGGGACATGGGGGACGGGTTATGACACTACAATTCATAACCTGAAACCCCTAAAAAATTTCACCAAATATACGTTCATTATGTTCACAATTTGGTCAAATTCCCATATAAATAAGAACATTATATTGAATAGGCCTTCAAAAACAAAAATTTTTCTTTTAGTGTGAAACATATCATTATGGTATAGTCATTCCCCATTTGTGGCATAGTGCACCCTCCTATATTAGATTGATTATGAAACAACCATAAGAACCTTCATAGCGTGAAAAAACATACACACAAATTCTCTCATATTGGAAATTGTCCCATATTATTTTTTTTGTGCTCATAGAGACTTGTTCCATAATTTTTAAATAAAATAATTTATTTTATAAAATACTTAATACGTTAGTTTTATTATTACAGTTTCATTCCCTCTACCTTAACATAATAACCCACCCCCTCCCCTAACATAATTTTTTAATCGCATTACATATGATTTTTAATACATAATAAATTAAATATAAAACATTATTTACATCATCATGGTATGATTCCATCTACCTCTACATAATCCTCATAAATAATGATTTATTATAGAATTTTTCATTATGAAAATTCATGTTCCATGAACCCCTTACATAACAATTATGTCAAATCTCTTCAAAACATCATAACACCAAGCACAATGTAATAAAATTTGTTAGGATATTTTCCTTTACAATATTTAAAAGGAATTCATTAACCCTACCACATTGGGATACACTCTTCCATGGCATAAACTCTCTCCCATTAACTCACAACCATCCCCCATAACGACATGATGGAATATTAACAAAAAACTAATCATAAAATTACATATTTTATCATGTAATTATGATACACATATATAAAATCATATTCATAAATGGTGGTAATTCTTCAAATATCATCACCAGTGTGTTATTTAATAATTATTTTTCAACAAAATGTTTTTTTTCAAATTTAATCAATTGTTGGGATTTCTATTTTATTAATGTAATCATTAGGTTGTATTCATTTTTTTGGTCTCAAATAAAAATAATTATCTGTATATTTATAATATTAAAAAAATTCATGGTAATAAACTTTATAACTGGGTTTTAAGAAAAATCATTTTTATACATAAAACATGAATTTATCTAAATGAAGATATTTTTTGATTTTGTGAAAATATTTTAAAATAAATTTCATCAACTTATTTGAAGAAAATAATTTAAAATATATTACATATATGGAAGTTAAAAATATAATAATAGTTAGTGAATTATATTTTATATTTTTAATGAATTTTTATCATGGTAAAAAATAAGTATTTTAATGATTAAAATGGATTGGATTGGGGATATGCTAAATTTATAAGAGATAAAATAAAAATAAAATGCATTTCCCTATTATTTAAATTTATTTTAAATATATATATGTTCATATTCTAAATTTATCTCCCATGGTGAGACTTTTCATTGAAAATGCAATTATTATATTTCAATATTCATTGTTTTTACCTGATTACAAGACACATCACTTATAATTGGGGAAAACCACTCCTCTATCTTCCAACCTTCTTAAGCCACATAGATCATCTAATAATGACCAAAATAACACAGAAACATTTATTGTTCTCAATTTATTGTATTTTTTCATCTCAAAATTCTATTTCAACAAAGATTGAGGGGTTATCCAATACAGATTTCCAAAAGAAGTTGTATATTTTCTTAACAAGTTATTTATGATACACTTTAAATAATGCTCCTCTAAAAATTAAATAATTATTTTAAAATAATTATATTAAAATATTTAACATAATAAAACATTTTTAGGTTAGTGGTATATAAATTTTCTGAGGTGAACCGAGTAAATCATACATAAATATTACAGCATTTTTATGAATATTAAATACATATCATTATATTACTCATCCTATAACAAGAAATTCATAAACTATTTTAATATTAGATACATAATGAACAAATTTCATAAGATATGTAGAATATATCCCACATGTATTTTTCATCATAGATTCCTCCATCAAAATATCTTATTTAAAACATTTTTTTATATCCTCTATAAAATTGAAACTATAGAATGTTTGTGGTTATATTATCAGTAAGTGTAAACATTGATGATATTAATAAATAATCATAAATGATAATAAAATAATCCAAAGTGTATGATAACATTATCATTAGATAAAAATGCAAATGAAATTATTTGATGAACCATAATTATAAAATATGGTTTAAGGATTTTTCATAATATTATGCATAAGTTATAAGAGTGTTGAATCATCAATAATAAATCATCAGCCATGAAAACATGTCATAAGAATAAGAAACAGGTCTATGGCGTATATATTGTCATATAAAATAATTACCTTAGTTAATTATCATCACAATACAATCATAGTGGATTTATTTTACACTAGTGTATTTCCTTTACACCCCAATCATCACATCCAGTGTTTTGGTTCAATCCCAAGCATATCATATTATTCAAAATCTCTTACTAAAATAACATAACTCCCTATTCAAAAAAATATTATATAATTATATATGAATATTTTCCCTTTTCATTGGAGTTAGTTGTAATTTTTTTCACTTATTATATAATAAAAATCCTATATATGAGTTCCAAGAGATCCTAAAACATTCATAAATTCCAAATATCATAACCCGTGGAAGTGTAATAAATTTAATAGTTATTTTATTATTTAATGTTATCAAAACCCATATAAAAGGAACTAATTTTATATAATAATCATTATTTTGACATTAAATTTATTAATAATGAGTTATAATCATTTCTTAAAATTGTATCCCCATTATAAATGTCATCGATAATTTTCTAAGAAAAATTTTTCAAAAAAATAAATGAATAAGGAATTATAATTACTCATCAAGAGAGATTTGACATTATCCTGAAATAATTATTGTTTATTAAAGGAATTGGATGGTTTTTAAAGACCAGGGGTTGAGGATATTAAATGTACTTATTGGAAGGTTAAATTCGGTTAGTCTTATGAAGAAAATAAAACATAATATAATCTTGACGGGGTGATGATAGAAACTATTTATCACTAGAGGAAAATATTACTTTTTTAAATACCATTTACATCTCCATGATTTCGTGTGACTGTGAAAGTGTAAATTTATCCAGAAGTTTTTCATAATTTTTTTGAGATGAGCATGGTTTGAGAAACTATTAACCATGTATTTTTATAATTTTTTCATACTTGATATGATTATTCACTATAATATTTTTACAATTTATCATTTATCATTTTAACATGGTAACTATTTTTTATGTTACTAATTACTATTTTAATAAAACAAAATTAAGACAAATATTCATACCAAGTTATGGTTTTCTAAACCTAAATTTATCCTCTAATTAGTCCAATTCAATTTTAAGATCAATTTTATTTTATATTATTAATAATATTTATGATATTTCTTTACCAAAAACAGCAAGATTAAACAGAAAACAATATAATATAGAAATATTATTATTTAAATATTACATTTAAAACATAGTCATTAGATTGTTTGGTATGAATACGAGTACTCACATTATAATATATATATATATATATAATTTTTCATAATAATATTATATATAATAATCCCTTGAAATAATTATTAAATTTTGAATGTTATGAATAAAATCATAATAGTGAATGGAAAATTATTTTTTAAATTTTTATTTTTTCAATGTAATATAGTTTTAGTTATGATTTATATGTTTCATGTTAAATAAATTCATATTTTATTTGTATTATTTAACTTATTAACATGTATTTTTATTAAATTGTGTATTTATAATTATCATTTATACATTTATTTTCAATTTTTTCAAAATGATAATAAAATCGTTTTATGTGAAAAATGATACTTTCAAAAGTAAATTTGTATGTTGGTAATATATTTCTATCTTAATAGAGTGTTTTAATCACAATTAGATAAATAATTTTTTGATATATGTTGTTAACATATTTAATTAAATAAATTATTAATCTTCTAATGGATTTAACTAGGAATGTAATTAGAATAATTTTTTTAATGCATTAAAAATTGATTTTTTATAAAAAAATTCAAAATTTTATATACGAACAATTATTAAAGGTTATTGTTAATCTTCTCTTAGTATACAGTTTTATTGATTTCAATCAACTATTCAAATATTAAAATTATTTCATAAATTTAATCAATGATTAAAATTGATGACATCATGTCATACTCATTAATAAACCTTGAAGGATCCATGGAGAAGTCATTATATTCTAATGGTATCCATATAGAGATGTTCACAGATCGTTAGACTGAATGGATGGATGAAATGAGTCCTTTCAAGTCCTTGAATAATATATGGTATAACCATATTATTGGATCATAGATAATGTCTACCTAATGCATGCCCACCTACTATATGGTAGTGAAAGTAGTGGCCTCATTGTGGAGAAGATATCAACTGGCTACATTATGGAGAATCATCAGCCATCTAGTGAAGTTATGAAGAAGTTGAAAAATTAATTTAGTGCTTAAATTATAAAATCTATATAATTTTCCTCAATGTTGATTTATAATATATAACTCTAAAAATAAATTATATTATAATATGATCCTTTATAACATTGATAAATATTGTATCATAACACCCTTTAACGATATAATAAAAATGAAACAGTAAGTATCATAAGTATAAGTAGATTCATGATATTCTTATAAAATGGTTAGTCTTAACCAGACACAAAATAAACATTTGAGTAATATTAATCAAGTCTCACTGAAACAAAATTGAGACGAGGAACCATTACCTCATCTCATACATGATTCATGTGTTAATTTAATCAATTTTATTATAGATTATAATATATTTTATCTATAGAAAAAAATTTATTTATTCAAATAATATGGACCATGGTTTAATTATAACATATTATCATCCAATAATTTAAATTCTATCTTTACCATTATTATTTGGGTTATTAACTTTTTTATATATTTTTTTCTTAAAATGTTATATTTATTTCAAATTGATTTTGGGTACATTATTCCAGAATTTTAATAATGATATAAACTTCACATATATAATTATATACATTCTTGTAACCTTACAAAAAATTTATAGATATTAAAATTAATTACACCATTCATGGAGATGGTAGTTTTTACATATGAAACAATACAATTTTCATTTTATTACGAAAAGAATGAAAAAATATAAAAAATTATTTTAACAGTCTAGAATAATAATGATATAATAAATATAATATATTTTTATGAATCTATATAAATATATATTTATCCTATATAGGAGGTGATGGATGATGAATCAAATTTCAAGCTGGACAAAGTAGTACATATGTACAAACAAGTGATTCTTTCAATCCCCGTTTGAATGAAAGGTGGAAAAAGATTGTTTTTAGATAATCATAATAAAGACTAAGAATATGTATAATATTGGATTTATTATTTTATAGTTGATTCCTCAGTTTTATAATACTTATATGGAATATGTTTATAAGGATACTAATTTTATGATTACTCTTTCATTGAGAGACGACCTCTAGCATAAAACATAATCCTTATTATGATGGTTTTACGTTAATAAATGCAGTGAAATAATCAATGGATGGAATATTAATTTGTTTTTTGGGATCTTATTGGCTAATACAGTGGAATAATTTTTTTTCATAATTTTGGAGATGAGTTTCCATTATATATTTGAGTTGAGGGACACATATGGAATTACATAAATTATTTAAACAATATAATGTTTTGTTCTTAAAAAAGTTGAAACATATTGCATATAAGTATATGTTAAGATAATATATTGTTTAAATATAGTAAAATTTTAGTATTACATATTTTTTAATTAGAATATTTTTCTTTATCTCTCAGTTACACCCCACTCTGATAAAATTATTTTAACCCCGAACGTAGAATAAAATTTCTACTGTTATTAATATTAATCATGGAATAGATGAAGTAGGAATATTTTAAAAAATAATGTATACTTGCAAATTTGGAATAAATTTTAAAATATTTAATTTTAACAGGTGATACAATTTAATTTTAAATTTAACATGAAAAATAAACTAAAACCATTTCATAAATAATGATTTTGTAAGTATAAAACTAAATTTATTCTCATTGTTTGAATAATAAAACACATACATGAATGATGAAATTTTTTATTGAATATATAATATATTAATTACAACAATTTATTTCATATATTTTAATTTATTTATTTATGTAATATAAAATGACATTGTTCATATAAAAAAATATTCCAAAACAATATCACTTTTTTAAATTCAAATGATTGTATCTTTATTCATAAAAATCTGTTAAATATTTTTTAGAATTATCATTAATTTATTACTAAAAAAATTCAATATTATAATTTTTTTATTATTTAAAATAAAATTTATTATAAAAATCCCTTTAAAAAACATTTCCTTAGAAAATTATGTCTTTTTTAATGAAATAGATTTATTAATGAATAAGTATTATTTATTAGGAATTAATCATTAAATTTGAATTAAGGAGAGAATTACTTATATATTTAATGATGTTTTCAATTTTATTTATCATTAAATGTACACAAGCTACATAATAAATATCACAATAAATATTTACCAATCATTAGTATTTCTCTATTTCATTAAACAATATGTTTCAAGAAAAGAAATATATCAATGAAATAAAATTTATAGAAATAGAAATATGTCATTAAATATAATGATCTTATATTCAACCAGTCTTGTAGATTTTTAAACAATAACACAAAAAACTAATGTTTCATCCTCCTCATCACATTAAAGGGTTCCCATGTAGCATCCTTACTCATAAAAGGATGTGCACAAAAGCATATCAATGGTGTTAACCCATAAAGGGAGTGTAGTTTGAGAAATTAATAAATGGTGTATTTTTATACATAAATGACTAATCAATAAATTTTTGTCTTATTCTTATTTTCATACATAATATAATTTATATATTTTTAATGTCTCAAAGTAAATGAAACATGATATTTCATTCCACCTCTCAGTACATTCATTTTTAATGTCGGAAACTTATATCATTTTCATGATCATTTCGGGGACACATGACTCTTCTAAATTTAAACCATTGAGTAAAAAAGGAGAAGTTTGAGAATGAAAAATCACTTTTATTAATCATATCATCATGAGAAGTCCTTCCAAGGATGCCCAAATCACAACACCGTCTTTTCAATTTATGAAATCTTAGGATAAACCTAGGTTAGCCATGGAAATATATAAGGAAATACAATATAATTAGTTAAAAATAAAATATTAATTAACCCCAACATATCTCATGGGTGTTTATATCTATTTGTGTAGTTATAGGCCCAATAATCTTGAACCATTTATGATGATGGTAATACCCAATTTTCCATTTTAGATTTTTTTACCATAGATGTATCTATACTGTAGTTTCAGCCACATTCTAATATCAAGATTGGGATATATTTTCTAGAAAAATCACCTTACATATATTTTTCCAAATCTTCTAGATGTTGTACTATAAAAAAATATCTCCCCATAGTTATCATTAATGTATTCTAATCGAAATCCCCAAATTAATAAATTCATACCCTAATACCAACTTTGGTGATTTCAGCCAAACAAACATAAATAATAAATCACTATTTATAAATACTAAACACATTTAAAAATAATACTCACTCTAAGACTATAATAGATTAGTGTATTTAAAAATTTTATACATAATTTAATTATTTCATAAAATATCTTCAATATAAACCATAAAGATCATTACTCCAAATACCACTCTTATATATGTCTTATTTATAACCCTTCAAAATAAAATAGGAATAAATCATTCCTAATAAAGTGTGATATTATTCTCTCGGTAAGGTTAATCATTTGAGATATCAAATAATGATAAAATAATGAGAATAAAATTTTAATATGATAATTTAAAAAAAATCCAAACCTCTACTATTAAAATATAATAGGTCAAATTTCATTAATCATGAATCATTGAATATTAAATTTTCAAAATAAAAAAATATTTTGGGATGATTTTGGATCCTGAACTGTCATTATTGATCCATAATAACATTTTATAAAACTCAAAAATAGTATTATAAATTACACAAAATAATATAAAATTGTTTCCTTAGCCATGGATCACTCTCAAGAAAATCATATTTAATCATGACCAATAATATATCCTTTATTTTCAAAGGTAATGTTATCTCCTAAGTTTATCAAATGGGACAGAGTCCCTCAATAAATGGGTTCTCTCCCCATTACAATACATATTCTAAAATGTGATGTTAATTATTACCAAATTCATTAGAGTGATATAATATTAGATATCATACAATGAAATAAAAAATCATATATATTCCATAATATCATGAAAAATTCATCATTTCAACATACCATAACACATAGAAATGTAATGAATTTAAATAAAATTTCATCATTTCGCCATAGCATTACCCTTAAAAAATGAATTTTAGAGTCATTTATAATTCATAATAGTTTATTAGTAGAATCAATGTGGATATTATATGAAGATAATATCCTAACCAAAGCATTAAATTCCTTAAATATATTTAAATAGATGAAAAATACCTACAGTGAATCATTTGTATATTTCTTCAAAAACCTTGAAAATAAATTATTCTTTTGATATCGTTAGAAAAGTACTATAATTTTGAAAAAAATATTCTTTCTAAGGAAACACTAAAATATAAAAATTATTTTTTGATTAAAATTATATTCATCATAGTGGAAAAATCTATTCATGTTGTATATATTAAAACAATGATTGTTTCCCATATTTTTTAATAATTCATAAATAAATAATTTATTACAAAAATTAAATTACATTTCAAAAAAATTAATATGAAATTAAAATGTGGTTGAAAAAGAAAATAAATTATCATTTTATCATATGAATGTTCATTTTAAAAAATATTATGTAGATGGAATCATTTTATCACAAAAGTGAAAATATGTTTAGATATTCTTAGAATAATTTTCTCAATTTTACTATTTATGAAATTTAGAAAAATTGGAAATTTTTATAAATTTTTTTGGAAGAACACTGGAAGAATTATATATTTTTATTTTAATGGATAAAAACCCTATAACTTACCTAAATTTAAATTTATAATAGAAATACTTGAATAGAATTGATATAGTAACATTACATTTTATCTCTCTGGGAACTTGTGAAACATAACCCCATGAAATAAATAATTCAATTGAAATGTTACAAACCATTAATATAAATATGTTCATGAAGAAATTAATCCATGTGAAATTATTTACAACACAATAAAAAACATTTGATGAATATGGAATATGTCGCTCAAAAACAAAAGTGAGAATATAAAACCATCCCTTAAGATTACCTTGGTTCATAAGTGAATTAATCATAATTTAAAATAAATTTAAATTTATTAAACATATGTAATAAAATAATATAAATACTTACAACACCATAAATTATTTTCATATATCAACAAATTAATCATTCATTTACAATATTTTGTTATTTTCATCATTCTGAGTGTCAACAACTTCATTTTTTATTTAAGTTTTTGTTAGAAATCCATGGTCCATAAATCATAACGGTGGATTGATAATATAAATATTTTTAAAAATGAAAAAAATATTATATATGTTCATTATATAAATATATATAACCTTCAATAAATGTTTTAGATTGAAAAATAAATTTTCCTTTTCATTGAGTTGGTAGTTCACATGTACCCATGAACGTCGTTTTCATATTATAATGAAAATAATGTAAGATTAATAATATTTTATTTATAATTGCATAATAATTATTATATCATAAATATAATATATATTTGTTAAATAACTTATAAAATATATTTATGAGAGAAGGTGATGAGAAATTAATGACATCATTACATAGTAGTGGGGGTACACAAGTTTGCATGGGTGATACATTCATTTCCCATGCGATGGAGTGGAGGTGGATAATGGTTGAATCACAATAATAAAAATGTCATGATATATTTATTAAATTATTATTATTGTTTTAGTATTTAAACAATATATTTATATAAATTTTAAGAAGACATAAACATTAAAAGAGTTAGGAATGATGGTTACATCTTCTCCGGTATACCCCATTTGGCTTACAACTTAAGCATTATTTTGATATAATAAATGAAAGAAAAAGAGATCAATAATTAAGGTAATTATTCAAATATTGTATTGGATAGATTAATTTTTAGATACAGTTATCAGGGCATATGAATAAGTGTGGGGAAGTACTTCACTTTTATATGTGAGGGTAGGGATAGACAAGGAATTACTAAAAACATTTATATATTATAAGGTAATTTTTTTTAAATGTAATGAAAAGATCAGGAATTAAATTTTATGATAATATATTGTTTTGAAATCTTCAACCTATAATATTTTGAAAGTATTATAATGTTTTTCACCCTAATATCACCGTTTAACACCCATGGTAGATGTGTTTTAAACCAAACATCCATAATATTTTTTTACAATTTTTAGTAATTATTATGAAAAAATCAATGTGGAATCATTGAAAATTTTTAATTTTTGATTCCATATATAGAATAAAATTTCTTAAATTCCTATTTTAAAAGGGTTAAAACATAATCATAAAATTAACCTGAAAAACACCATGAGAATCATTTTTTAAATAAATAAATGTTTACAAATAAAAATGAATTTATTCTCACTAATATCCATGTAAAATATGTTATATTAATGTGAAAACATTTAATTCCATATATAATCAATTTAATTATACATAATAATTCATAAATACTAAATAATTTAAAATTTTAAGATAAAATCAAATTTTTTTATAAGAAAACTATTTCCTGAAAAAATAACTTTTATTACCATCAAATGGTTTTATCATATTTATTAACTAGTAGAAAAATAATGTATGAATTATTATACCTAAATTATCATAAAAATTTAAAATTAATTTTTATACGTGATCAAAATATGTTTTTACTATAACAATATATATCACCTAGAAAAAATTGTTTCATAAAAAAATAGGGCATTTATTCTTAAATGACTTTATTAAAATTTAACTTTTATTTGATACAAACTAAGTAAAAAAATTGATTTTATTAAAGAAAATATGGGAATATATATTATATTATTTTTTAATCCTATATATACCCTTTAACACAACATCTATGTGAAAACTGTTAAATTAGAAAAAAATATTTTAATTGTATATTTTATTTCACTTAAACTTATCATGATGTGTAAAGAAATATATCAATGAAATGAAATTTACATGAATAGATATATATCAACACATCACATTTTAAATATAATATGTATTGCATTTCCATCCTTTGGATAATTAAAACATCATCTGTTAGTATTGACAAACAGTAATCTCTATAGATTAATGTGTATCATTTTTCCTCACAAGATAAATTTTATGGTTATAATTATAGATTAAATGTATATATAAGATATTTTATTTCATAATTATTATTTAAATATTATATTTCATCTATCTTTTTTCCATGTCTTCCATTGTAAAATTATATTTGTTTCATTGACATATGTGTGGACTACTACCAATCTAAGGGAATATGATTCATTTTCATTTTCAAATTTTCGTGGATGTTCATGAAGAAATATTTAATTAATATAAATTATTTTTACGATATTAATAAGTTTTTTTAAGTATTTTTAATTTAAAAAAAATATCATCCAAAATAAAAAGGATAATGAAAACTCCATCATGCTTACATGCAGACAACTACCACCTAGATAAACGTATTTATTTCTATGACCACTTTTTATAGATGATTTCAAATTTTATATACTTAATAAAAAACATAGTAATTAAACTATTTATATTCTGGATATAATGCAATAAAATCATAACAATGATAAATTTTTTCTGTTATAATCATTTTATTTGGGATTTATTGACCGAATAACAATAAATGGTCAATGTATCCATGAAAAATTCAATGAATACATGTAAATTATTATTAAGGGACCATATATAGGGAATACAGATATAAAATTTCATTAATAGTGTTGGACCCTATATGATATAGTAGTTTTCAAAATCATAATTAATGTAATTCTACAAATTTTATTATTTCAGGCTATCTAATAACTCTAAGACAATCAATTATGTCATACAATAAAATATATTTCAAAATGTTTATAAAATATATTTTTTCTTCCATATGTTTACAACTATATATAAACATGTATTTTTTGATGTCACTTTATCTATTGGTGTTCTATGTAAGATAGACAATTCATATGTTTCTCAATGTCCCTAGAACCGACAGTTCGATCAACACAATGATGTTTGACACACCGATGTTCAACACACCAATGATCGAAACACCAATGTTCGAAAAACTGATGCTCGAAACACCAATGTTAGACACATTGATGTTCATCCCATCGTTGTTTGACACACCGATATCCCAAACACCGCTGTTCAAATCACCAATGCTGACTCTCCAATACTGATAGACCAATAGCACAAACGACTCAATAATACACTACATCACTGATACCGATGGAAATGACTCACCGATGTTGACAGACTAATGATGTCATAATGATGATAGCCCGATGATGACAGACAGATAATGAACTGATGATGAAATACCGAGGAAAATATGTCACTGATACTTATGACTCGCCAATAGCCTGAAATAACATTTTCATATATATTAATTCAAATTTATTTCTAATAGTCACTTTTAGACAATTTAATGTTTCGGAATTTATTTAATGTTGTTTGTAGGACTATCCATACATAGTATGAGGTACACGCACATGGGGAGATATTCTTGACTAATGGAACATGAAGTATAAAATGAATACAAGATCAACCAAAAAGAAGATAGAGAAAAATAAATTCATATCACACAAATGTGCAATATATTGAAAATAAATGAACTTGAAGCATGAGTGCACAAGGAGTTCAATTTTATAAGCAACAAACTCCAAAAGCTCTCTAAACATACTAACATCCAAGTGATTAACTTTTATCTCATGGTAGCTTCAGTAAAAAGGCTGTAATACTCTGTTTTGAATCCAAATACCAAAAGAGGACTCCAATATCATTGTCATGACATCTTTTAAGTCTAGAGCACTTAATAACTATAAGATATTTCTAAACAATATTCTACATTTAACACATTTTTTGTGAACTTCTGTTTACATTTTACGCATTGTGTGCATCAATTTGTTCCACACACATTGTCTCATGTTCATAATTGGAGGATACTAAATATCCTCACACATAATCACTTTTTACTCATGTATCCCACTTAGGATAATGGAAGAGATCCTCTGTGATTTTTTGGTTAGATTCCCCACTAATAACTGTGGAAGAGGCCAAGTGTGACCTGGACGGCCTGGTGTACTATTGTGAACCATGATCTAGGGTGTGTATCAAAAAGGTTTATTAATATAAACTTCTTGGTGGCATGTGATCACCATGTGGAGAGGACTAAGTCTCAGCATGAGACTAAACCTCTTATTTTTTATCCACTGTGCATTTTTCTTTTGTTTTAATCTGATATTTGTTAAATTTATTTAAAATAAAAAAAATTAAACTTTGATAGTTTGTTTTTCATCTTTTTATATATGTTTTGAATCAATAGATTAGATTCAAAAGTTTGACTAATCTTTAGATTGGTAATGATACGAACTAATCCATCTTCAATGAAATTAACTAAACATTCAAGAGAATAATAAATTCCCCACAAAATAATTATTATTATATTTTAATTGGGGGATATTATATTAAAGAATCAACTTTAACAGAAATTTTTATAGATACAAAATTTAACCCCTCTCTTGAGTCATCTACTCCAACCCACATTTAGTATCAATGGTTAAAAAATTATCGCTAGTTTTCTAATCACGTCATCTGTGATTATAATTGTTTTTTCCAAGATCTAAAAATTTATGTAGTTTCTAAATTTTTATTTCTCTGAAATTATTTAAAAATTTATATAATGGATAATATATATGAAATGGATTCATTGAAATAGACCACATTTCATTAATTGAACTATGTATTCTCGGGGAAGAATAAAATGAAAATATATCTTAAAAGCATGGGATTTGGAATATGGAATGCTTTTCACATTAAATATTCAATCCAAGAAACTTCAAGAAAAACATGGGATGAACCTACCAAGACTACCTATAGCAATAATTGTAACGTAATGAATTAATTGTATTGTGCATTAAGATAAAAAGTGTTTTACTATATCTCTTCTTGTAAAACTGCACATGAGATTTGGGACACTCTGCCTGTCTCTCTAGATGGAACATCTATTGTTAATGAAATGGGATTAAATAATTATACTATTAAATATGAAAACATCACAATGAATCTTAATGAATCAATTTATGATATGTATCTCAAGTTTAATGAAATTTTGAATACAATAATTTCATTAGGGAAAAAATTACAAAAAGAGAGAAAATAATGAGGATTCTATTTTTCATACCAAATATATGGTGTGGGGCATTTTTATGTATTCAAGAATCATGCGACATTGATAAGATGATAGTGACAGAATTTATTGGAAAATTAATGATGTATGAAGTGGAATTGAAGGTAAACCTAGAAGAGGATGAACCCAAAAAATACTTTGCAGTGTTCTAGACAACTACATCTAAAATTAAAGTCAAGGAGAATGTTTAAGATGATATTTAGAGCTCCATAAGTAAATAATTAGATTCATATAGTGATAAATAAATGGCCCAATTGGCTCAAATATTCATGAAATTTTATTGGAAAAATATTTTTTTAGAAATCCCAATTACAAATGAAATTATGATAACAAGGGAACATAGAAAATGGATTGGAGGAGTAATGATAAGTCAGAAGAGATAATTTTAGATGAATTTAAAATTAAAAGACATGTCATGGATGAATTTAACAAGATGAGATACCAGAAAAATTAAGAAAATAAGGATCAAATTTATAAGAAAGAAATAAAGGCCACCTACAGTGCCTCTGAGGATAGCTCCAGTGAATCTGCTTATTCTAAAAATGAGAAATATGATATGGATAATATGTGTTTTAGGACCAACACAACTAAGGTAACCTTATAATATTCTGTATATAATTCTTATTGTTTCTGAATTAGAATGGGATTTTGAGAATATAACAAAGGATGTGTGATTCTAATATTACTACATGCTAGAAGAAACATGTAATGAGGTGAATGATAAGTATAAATCTTTGAAGAAATAACTTTCTCTTACTGTGACTGTTATATCTGAACATACAACTGAAAAAGGAAAAAATACTCAAATACTCAAGGAAAACAATGAGTTAAAAATATATAATGCGAAATTGATGAAAGAAATAGAAACGTTTACCAACAGGTCAAAATACCCTTACTCAAATTATAGGTAAACAGATATCTGCTAAGTAATATTCTAGGATTGGATATCAACTAGGTCAATAGAATTTATCTAAACTACTTTTTTTAACCGAATCAGTAAAATCTTCTACTTTTTTAAAAAACTAGAATTTTACAGCGAGTTCCATTTCCAAGAATTATTTTACAACATCCAATTTTTTAGGATCAAACATTTTTTATTTTTAAAACACTCTATATTCTTCATATAGAAATCCCATAAGAAAATTGTGGGTTCCTAAACCTTATATCACTAATATATGTGGACCCAGACAAATATGTGTATCAAAGTGGTTTGTTGGATGAATGGTTTTGTAGGTAAACTACCTAAAGAGGTCCTATAGAAAGATATGGTACATGGACAGTAGCAGTTCAGGACATATGAAATGGGATAATTCACACATTAAAATTATTATCAAGATTGATAGAATACATGTCACATTTGGTGACAATGGTGAAGGAAAAATCATCTTCCTAGGATAGATTGGTAACCACAATTCTATTTCAATTTCTAAAGAATTTTATGTTGATGGATTGAATCATAACAACCTTAGGATATCTCAACTCTGTGGGGATGGATTTAATGTAATGGTAAAAAATTATTCATGCAATGTTCTTTTCCATGAATTACTTAGTATTTACTGCTTTTATAAATAATAATGTATATTCTATAAATTTAGTCACACTAGCCTTATAGAATGTCTCTTATCTAAATGCCTTCCACAGAGAGACTTGGATCTAGTATAGAAGACTAGGAAATTGCAGCATACACTCTCTTAAGAAGTTAAATAGTCAAGGTTTAGTTAAAGACCTACCCAAATTAGAGTATCCAGACAATAAGGTGTGTAATCCCTGTAAAAATGGAATGCAACATAAAATCTATTTCAATCCAAATAAAGAAGTAACTACATATCATCCTATTGATTTGTTTCACATGGATTTGTTTGGACCATCAAGAGTTTCGAGTCTCAATGGGATGCACTATGTTTAGTTTCTTGTAGATTATTTTTCTTGGAACAACTGGACCTTTTTCTTAGCTCACAAGAGTGAAGCTTGTTCTCACATTACCAAGTACTCTAGGACTGTAGAAAGTCTCAGTGGAATTAAGATTAAATCCTCAAGAAGTGATCATGGACATGAGTTTGAGAATTAAGATTTTGAATATTTATTCTCACAAAATGGATATAAGCATGACCTCACTTCCCCTAGGATCCCTCAAAGAAATGGTCTGGTAGAAAGAAGAAGTAGGACCCTACAAGAAATTTCCCAAAAAAGAAAAACGAATTTGACCTAAAAATTTATTTCTTGGCTGATGTCATTAATACAGCTTGATACATAATAAAGAGATTCATAATCATACCCATCCATAATAAAACTACTTATGATTTATTAAATAATATGAAACCCAGTGTATGTTATTTTAACATTTTTCCATGTAATGTTTATATTCTAAACACTAATGATAATTTAGATAAATTTTCCTTGAGAAGTGATAAAGGAACATTTCTTGGATATTCTACATCAAGAAAATCCTGTAGAGTCTTCAATAAAAAAACCAATTGGGTGGAGGAATCGGTACATTTCATGTGTGATGAAACAAATCCACAAGATCCTAAAAACTCACAAGAAAATATTGAAGGGCATATGTCTTATCTGGATATTAATGCTAATGAATCAAATAATCATGTGATGGAATCAATGAAAACATCCACTTCTAGAAATTCTTTAGATTGTAGCCATAATGAACCGGATCAATTTGGCCAACCAAAAATAACAAGTCCTACCTTTTCAAGACCAAATAGGACCCTTAAAAGAACCACTTAGATGATGTTGTTGGAGATTTAGATAGAGGAACACAAACGTGAGATTCCTTGAGAAACCAGGTTGAACATCAAGATTTCATGTCAAAACATAATCCTAAAAATAAAAATGATGTAATAAATGATGAATTTTGGGTAATGGCCCTGTAAGATGAACAAAGTAATTTTTAATGAAATAACGTTTGGAAACATGTAGATAGACCATTGGATACTTTAACCATAGTAACCAAATGGCTGTTCAGAAATAAAGTAGACAGAACAGAAAATATTGTTAGAAAAAAATATTGATTTGTTGCACAAGGATATAATCAAGAAGTTGGAATTGATTATGAAGAGATCTTTTAAAAAATATCTAGACATGAAGTAAATAGAATCTTACTTACCTATGAAGCACAATTGGATTTTAAACATTACCAAATGGATGTTAAAAGTGCATTCCTAAATGGTTATATAATTTTGGATTTTTTGATGAACAACCCCCAGGTTTTACAAATCCACATTATCCAAATCAAGTGTTCAAATTATTATAATGCATTATACATTTTGAAGCAATATCCAAGAGATTGGTATAAAAGGTTGAGAAATTTTCATATTTTTAATGGCTTTACCAAAGGACTTTAAGATCCTACTTTTTTTTAAAAAATATTTTCAAATTTAATTTTAATAGCTCAAATATATGTAGATGATATTATCATTGGATCATTTAAAAATTCGTTTATGTAATTATTTTTCAAAAATAATTCACAGTGAGTTTCAAACGAGTTTGATGGGTGATCTTATATGTTTTTTTGGATTTCAAATATTTTAAAATAAAGAAGGTATTATTAAAAATAAAGTAAGTAAACAAAAAATCCATTTTAAATATATGGGTTTGATAAAATTATGAGTAGTGAAACCCCTATGTGTTATACATTTAAGTTATATCATGGTGAAAATGGAAAAACCATTGATCAAACTGCTTATAGAGGAATAATTGGGAGTTTTTTGTGCTTAACAGCTAGTAAGACAGATATTATGTTTATTATTTGTATGTGTGAAATATTTCATGAAATCTGAAAGGGGTCACATTTAAATGTTGTTAAAAGAATTTTCAAATACCTTAAGTATACAAATAATTTAGGATTGTTTTATACTAAAAGAAAACATTTTGATTTAGATAGTTATTCAGATGCTGACTTTGGTGGATATAAGTTAGATAGAAAAAGTATCTCTAGAACATGTCACTTTTTAGAAATGTCTATAATATCATGGTGTAGTAAAAAAGAAAAATTCATTTTCATTTTCAACTTATAAATTACAATATATCGCTACTGGTAGTTTTTGTGCACAAATTTTGTGGATGAAACACACTTTATTTAATTATGAATTTCAATTCAGACATATCCAAATAAACTATGACAACAAAAGTTCTATTAACATTTCTAGAAATCCAATTTCTCATTCCAGAACATAAAATAATGATGTAAGAAATTACATTTTGAGAGATCATTATCAAAAAGGTAATATTTCTCTAGAGATTATCAGGACTGAGCATCATCTTGATGTAATTTTCACTAAACCCTTAATCTTTGAGAGAATGAACTATATCAAACATGAACTAAAAATGATAAATCTATATAGTCTTGAAAATTCTCTCTCACCTTTGAAATTGATCTCTAGAAACTGATCTCTTGAATTAGATCTCTTGAAACCGATCTCTTGAAACTGGTCTCTTGAAACTGTTGTCATGAAAACAATCTCTTGAAACCATAATTGAACCCTATCTATTGAAACTGATCTTTGAAACCAATCTATTGAAACCTATCTCTTGAAATAGATCTCAAGAAACAGATATATGAAACCGATCTCTTGAAACTGATCTCTTGAAACTAATTTGTGAACCCAATCTGTGAAACTGGTCTCTTGAAACCGATCTCCTGAAACCAATCTTTTGAAACTGAACACATGAAACTGATCGTGAAACATTAATTCTATGAAAACAATGTATTTAAGTAATCACTTTTAATTTTGTCTATTTTAAATAAAATGATGTTGTTTCATGTTATTTTTTCTTTGTTTCAATTTTATGCTTTATGATTTTTTGATCTCTAAATGATAAATCAAATTCATTCCACATCGATATTTCATATACCCTCTACCGTAAAACCATAAACCCTTTTTCACTCGTTCTCTCGACCCTCATCCCCTAAACTTATTTAGAATCTAAACCCTCGAAATGGATTGGATGAAGCATATGAGGGAAGAGCGAAGAAAGTCTCTATCAGCTAATCGCCAGAAGGGTGAGTCAAGTGGGACTGAAAAATATGATTGGAAATCTGTGTGGTTTCATCTGATAAAGAACTGTCTTTTGAGTGGCTTCTGTCATACAAGTCATTTTTTTGAGTGTACTGGAATCTCAAGGGTGGATGAGATGGTTCTCAAACAATGAAATTCCATATTATCCACATCTAGAACATGAGTTTTATCAACAATTGAAGATATCCCTGGATGATGCAGAGGAATAATGTATTAAGTTAGAAGTTAAGGGAAAAGAGATATATTTTTTATCTAAGGAATGGGAAGAGTGCATGGAGATGCTTCATGAAGGTGTCTATGCTGATTATCAAGATAATATTCAACCTTCCATGGATTTTTTTTCATATGAAGATGTTCTAAAGGAGATTACTAGATTTGGAAAATCTTGGAGGACTATTGCAAATGAATTTGAGGGGGATGCCATGTTAATTTTTAAATTTATTAAACATCAAATCTGCCCTTGGAAGAAAAAGTTTTCTTCTATAAAGTATTAAGATGTATTCCTGACTGATATGTGAAAAATTGGATAAATGTGAACCCTTGTAGGTATCTAATTGTTCATGTTTCTGATATGATAAATCCATTAAAAAAGGAAACATGTTTTTTACTATCCCAGGATGATCTCTTCCATGTTTAATAAGTTGGGTTGTGTGGAAGATGGAGATGAAATGATAAGTGATTGCAGTGGTTTCTACCATCAAAAGGATATTTTCAAGAGAATGTAGATACTCTAGGACCCATGGGTGACTTGATGGGTAGGATATGAGTAAATGATTCATGAGAAATTCAATTCGAATAAACATCCTACTCGACCAAAGGATCATTTTGATCTAGTCCTCAAAGAGGGAGAAGAACCTATTTATTCTGGTGAGGATGTAGAGAATGAGTTTCCATGGGAAGAAGGATCTCCTTTTGATGACACCAGTGATCATGATATTGCTGAAATCCCCAAAGACATGGCTTATAGACCTAATATTCCACCTTTTTATTTATCCTCAAGGGAGCCTTTGTATGTTGATGAGGATGAGTAAGAGACAAAGGATAATAGTGTGGAAGGTAATGTGAGTATGTCAGATGCAGAGTCTGATGATGATGATGATGATGATTAAGGGGAAAATGATGAGAATTTATGTGATTCGTTAAATGTGGGATATAAAATAGTTTACAGATCTAGTGAGAAATTTTTACACAGAGCTGTTGATAATGTTGATCCTACTGAACACAAGGTTGTTGATCAAGGAGATGATGGTCATGAGGACAGACCTCCCCATAATAATGTTGAAAATCATTAAATCATTCATGTATTGAATAAACATATGGTTGGTGGCCATGAGTAAGTGTCTAAGGATCCGTTGCCTCAGATAGAGAATGTGCCTGGAGAAGTAGAAGTTGATGGAGTTCATGCATAACCTCAGATTCAATTGATTCCTATGCCCAAAAATGTGCTTTTTTCTTGAGGTTAAAATGATTAAGTAGTAGAATATGAGATTTTTCCTAAGACTTAGGGAAGAAGTGTTTGGATTGACACAGTTGGTCCAAGTGACTGGACCTATACTAGAGTGTGGAACCGAAATCCAAGTCACATTCTTTTTGGGATGGACTATGACTCTGATGAGGAGAGGTCACCTCCTAATCCTACTTCATGTGCCCAAGATGATGTAGGAGATATTTCATCTATTCCACCGGTTTCACCTCTAGCAGTAGATCCAATAGCACAGATAGTGCCTAGTGACTATGTCACTAATACTTATTTTGAGGAACTCAAAAATGATATCTATGAGTCAGTAATAGCCTCAGTTGGATCTAGAAGTAAACCCTCTACTTCAATAGGTATTTCGAATTCTAATGATGAAACGATTGCAATGATGGTGATCCAAGAGATTCAACCAAATCTCTTTACCATAGCTGAAACAATCATTATACATAATACCTTGCTAAGAGAAGAAGTAAATAAAATGATCAATGAGTCAAATTATCCAACCTCTAATTTCAAGACCTCTTTAGTGGTGTGAAAGAAGTTCTTAGGAACATGGTTACCCATATACAATGTTTAAATTTGATGAAGTTGAAATTCGACCATGGAAAAATGATTATTGGCCCATATAGTAATAGAAGTGGGAAAGGTGTTGTTTCTGATCTAAAATCTCTCAATGATATTATAAGAGAAGAACAAAAAAATCATTAGAGTGTTTCAGACAAAGAAACTCTTGAAAAGGTACATAGAAATATTGAACATGTGTACAATATGGTAAGGCAATGTACAAATGAAGCCTCTGCTGGACAGAAAGAGATTAGAGAAAAAGTGGATAAGTACACTACTATGACATATATCGATAATGATCTCCTCCATAGTTTCATGTTTTTAGCTGAATATCATAGAATTCTTCTAGTAACATATTCCTTCCAGAAAAAAGTGAATCTATTGAATATGTTTACCCCTATTCTAAATATATTCTTGGATAATAATGAAGATTTAGAAAATTCCATGCAATATGGTTTTGAAATCAATAATTATTTCATCAAGCTCATCAAGACGTATCTACAAGTTCTAGCTGAAGCAATTGTGGTTCCTCCTACTATTTCTATTGACGCTAACTCTCAGGATCCTTCTCAAATGCATGTCTCTCTGGATATTTCATATAATTGACCGGTTATTACAGAGCAATATTTCATCCGTGTGTTTTCAAAAAGAAGGCCTAGCTCTTTTGTAAATGTCCCTATAGGTGTTGCCTTTCCTGGTGTTATCTTCCGACCACCTCTTCCCGATGACACTCCCAAACCTTATGATCCTACTCCTGGTCCTTCTAGTAATAGAAAATCCCCTCAGAATCCAAACCTATAGGGGTGTATGGACTATTTAATCGGGATTTGTATCTTTCTTTTCTTGACTATACTATTTTTCCTTTTAATGGGAATATTTTTTCCTTCATTATATTTCTCATTTTCTTTATGATATTTCTCTTCTATCTTTCTCCTTTTCTTATTTTATTTCTAATCACAAAAGGGGGAGAATAATTTTAGGCATAAATTATTAATTTTAGGGGAATAAAATATGGCATAAGACACATGGAATGTACTCAACATCATCTATACACCTATATTTTCTTTGATCCAGTAATTAAGGGTGAAATTTGATTTAAAAACACAATCAAGGGAAAAAATTTGTTATTTTGAACAGTCACATTAAGTGATGTATGCTAAGTCATGTTATTAATATTCCTTAACATTACATGTATTTCATAATTTGTGATCATCAAAAAGGGAGATATTGTGTGACCTCTTATGTTATAGTGGTTCTAATAATCACAAATAAAATCATTTTACAAATTATATTACTTCATTCCCTCTAATATCTCTATTAAAATCAATTATTTCATACAGTAAAATATATTTTTATAAGTAAATAAACTATATTTATGCTTATATATGTTTAAAAGTGTATATTAACATGTAGTTTTTAATGTCACTTAATATAGTAGTATTCTATATAAGACATATAATTCATAAGTTTCTCTCAGTCACTGGCACCAATAGTTCAATCAACAGACCGACGTTCGACACACCAATGTTTGACACACAAATGTTCGAGACACTGATGTTCAACACACTTATGTTTGACACACCAATGTTCATCACAATGATGTTCTAAACACCGATGTTCGACACACTGATGTTCTACTGACCAATTCTAACTCACCGATTCTATCAAACTAATAGCACAAATGACTGAATGATACACTAAGTCATCGATATAGATGAAAATGACTCGCTAATGCTAACAGGCCAAGGTTGACTATCCGATGACCGACTAATAATGAGAGACTTATAACAGACCGATGATGACAAACCAATGAAAATGAATCCCGGATTCTTATGACTCACAGATAGTCATAAATAACATTTTCAAATTTATTAATTCAAATTTATTTCTAACGATCATATTTAGGTAAATTAATGTTTCTGACATTATTTAATGGTTTCTGTTTGACTATCCATAGACAGTACGATGTACATTCACGTGGGGAGATCTTTATGACTAATGGACCTTGATGTGTTAAAGTATTATAAGCTCAACCTTAAAGAAGACTAAGAAAAATAATTGCATACCATGAAAATATGCATGATATTGAAAATAGAGAAACTCGAAGCTTTAGAATGCAATGAGTTCAATATTAAAATCAAAAACCTATTGAAACTCCATTAACATCCAAAAATTCCATGAGATGAACTTTTCACTCATGGATGCTAGAGTACAGAGGATCCAAAACACTATTTTAAATCCAACTACCCGAAGAGGACTCAAATATCATTATTTCTTCATCCATTAAGTCCAGAGCTTTACTTTAAAGCACACATATATTGCTAAACACTATTATTCATTTCAAACTCAGTTGTGATCTTGTGTTTAATTTTTGTGTTTTGTGAGCATCTATTTTTTTCACACACACTTTCTCATGTGCATAACTGGAGGATACTAAATATACTCACACTCAATCTCTTTTTACTCTTTTGTCCCATATAGGACAATGGAAGAGATCATGTGTTAACTATTTTTTAGTTTTCCTACGAATTACTATGGTAGAGGTTATGTGTGACCTTGATAGACCTATGTTTTTTTGTGAACAATGATCTAGGGTGTGGATCAAAAAACAATTATTTTGATAAACTTCTTGGTGGCATGTGATCACCAAGTGGAGAGTACAAATTATCAGCATGAGACTATAACCCCTGATTTTATCTGATGTGTATTTGTCTTATGTTTTAATATGATCCGTGTTTAATTCATTTCAAATAAAAATAAATTGATCTTTGATAGTAAGTTTAACAAGTGTTTATATCTATTTTGAATCATTAGATTAGTTTCAAATGTTTGACTAATCTTTAGATTGGTAATGCTGAGAACTAATCAATCTTCTTTGAAATTAATTAAATAATCATGACATTTATAAATTCACTACAAATTGACATTGATTATATTTTAATTGGGGGATATTATATTAAATAACCAATTTTAACAAAAAAAATAATAGATACTCAATTCACCTCCCACATTGAGTCATATACTCAAACTAAAAAATAGGGTTTTAATTAATAAAATCATATTATTCATGGAGATATAATGTGTTTGATCATGAATGATACCAAGGTAACAATATTTCATCGGAATTCCACTCCAATGATAAAGTTTTTGTATTTTACACCTAATGTAATTTATATGGTGTATATACCTAAATTTTATATATTATATAATGAATTCGTATTTATTCATCATATTGATAGTTTCAATTATGATTTTAACTTTTAAGGGTTTTTTATTCAAAGTTATTAAATCCATTACGAATTTATATTAAAATAATATTTTATTTTAGGATTTTTTATGTTCATATATACATTGTGAATGTAACATGATCCTCATCTCATAATTACCAAATCATTTTCAATACTATAGTTATTTTAGTGGTTTATAAGCTTATATTTAATTTATCATCTTTTTGGATCATTAATCAGCCTATAAGTTATATATAAGGGATACTGACATTATCGCATAATTTCAGACACAAATAATTTTCATCAATTTCAATAATATTCATATTCATTAAATAATATTCTTATTTATCCTTTAATTATTATTTAAATAAATTTTTTACTAAATTTTAAATAATTGAAAAATATTTCATAAAAAATATGGTAATTGTTTTTTTTGACATTTATATAAAAGGATTAAATTATTTTTTTAATATATACAGTGTAAATGAATTTTAATTCTGTGATGATTGTGATTCATTAGATATATTTATATAAAAGTTTCTTTGGGTTTTTAAATAAAATCACATTTCAATTATTTAAGTAATTATTTTATATTATATTAAAATAAACATGAATTATTTTCTAAAAGTTTGAAATGAATTTTTTAAAGCTTTTATAACAATATTTTTAAGGAATATTTAGAAAACTGTTAAGTGAATTGATTTTTTTAAAATTTGTCTCTTCCACATTCTTCTCTAATTCTAATAATACGTTATTTAATATAAAAGATTAATTTTTTATTAATTGATTGTATTCTATCATCATTTGATAAGTTATGGTCAATACCTTATTTTATAATCATTTAATATATTTTAATGTTGTTTTCTATCCCTCTTAATTATTAATTGGGCATTTTTTTTTCTCCATCAGTTCCATTTTGCAATACCCAAAGATATCATAGTACATTATTTCTTCAATGTAAATCAATAACTTGCACCACACACAACACTGAGTTCAAGCGCACCACGACTTACGAAACTAGCCATCCAAAAGAGGTTATGAATGGTATTAACTGAATTTTGAATTTTATATAATCCTTATAATTTTAGAATCCATATAATTAGTTTCTTAGACATAATATAAGAATAAATTCATTTTTTCCTATAAAAGAAGTATTTTTTTAAATGTAATTTTACCACATTCTAATGGAGAACCATTTTTTAATCCAATAATTGAAAATTTTATTTAATAAATTTGACAAACTAAATTTCTTCTTTAGAATCAGGACATAAATATTGAGTTTTGATAAATGTTTTGTGTTTTTTGTATCTCTCATATTTTTGTGAATAATAAAAATTACAAAATTTTAACTGAAAAACAATTTTTTAATAAAAATAATTTATAGTGTTCAACTATAAATATGAATGGTTTTGAAGAATAATTAGATTATATTTTTACTATTTAATCCAATGTTGTTCATGGGAAGTAATTTCACTTTGAAATTGGACATAAACAAGTGTCAATTTTGTGGTAGTTATTATTTCTAAAAAATACGCTTTTTGGTTTTAACAATGGGAATTAATTTGAAATTAATAAATTCTATTTCTATGTTTCTAATTTTGTAAACTGGAATTCATTTTTGAATTCTTAATATCAAAATTAGATTAGGGTGAATTTTTGGTATGTTTTCGAAAAATTCAATTATTGATGAATAGTGAAAATCACTGCATTATTGGTTAAAACCAACTTTTCATTTAAATAATTATTTATTTTATTTAAATTTATTTAGGGTAAAAATAGATACATAATACCTATATATGTTCAATTTTATCCATTGGGGTAATTGTTTAATAATATTAAATATATAAAATAGTATTGAACTTTTCACCGTCTTTTACCCACCTCCAAGATGAATTTGAAAATTCGCATAAAACGTAATTTTACCACTTCTGTGAGTGGAATTTCAAAAATTCAAGAGACACAGTTGATATTGTTAAGAAAAAATGTGGTCCAATAAGATTAAAATAATTTTGTGAATAGTAACTTTTTGCTTTTATTTACCTAGGTTTAAAGTAAATTGGATAATTAAGGGTAAAAATGATAGCATTCTTACCCTAACACATGTCCTAATTATATTGGATAAGTGTCATTCGACCAAAAACAACCTTAGTAATAAAATATGATCCTTTAGGTCCACAAGGATGAGATTTGGACATTTATTATTATTTTATTTAAAGAAGAGTTAAAAGAGAAAAAATCAATGTTTAATAACTAAACCATTTTTAATATAGGGTTACACACAATATAAATTCGACTATAAATATTAATTATAAATATAATAATATTTCCTACATCATGGTTTTTTATTTATAATTTTTGGAAATTAAATAATTAAATTTATTTATGACACAATGATGATTCAGTAATTAACTTATTAATGAAAAAAATCAAATTAATGGTATTATAAATATTAAAATAAATATAATTTCAAAGTTTTTATGATTTCAAAGACTTTTTTATGTGAATATGACATGTTAGGGTTGATTCAATGTATCTAGTTTGAAGTAATCATGTTTTTATGACCTTCACAAAAACCAAATACCAAATTGTGTCAACATTGACATAAATTAATTTGTAAAACAAATAATATATTATTGGTTGATATAATATTCCTAAAAATATAGGCTTCATCCATATGGCTTAAATACTATCATATATGGCATTAATGAACCAATTGGGGTTATTTTTAATGTTTATTTTATGTTTATTAACCATATAATATAGAAATACAAAGAGACATGGTAAATGCCATACTATTTAACTAAGAGTTAAATATAAAAGATATGTTTAATATAGTTACCCAAACATGTCTAAAAACTATTTGTTGATATAATTTCAACCCATAACCCCCTTATACTCTAAATAAATCATTTTTATCCATTAGAAACCGAAAATTATTTTATTATAAAATAATATTTCAATATTTTCCTAAGGTGCCCCTCACCCCTATTATAAGAGGGAAATTCCCTAACTTCAAATTCACACCTCCAAAGCCATTTGGATCGGCCAAAGCCTGAAAAAATATCCACCCAACTATACTCCCTTCATCTTGGAGGCATTAGGTTTATCATAAAGTCAACCTATGGAGCCATTTTGATCAAATCAAAAGGAAGAACCCGGAGAAGAGGTAATGATTTCACCACCTACTTTCATGTTCTTTTCTTCTTCCACTTACTCTTTATTTGTTATTATCATACCAAAATAGTAACTCTAGTACCTTATATATATAGTGATGTTATTATAAATATGGAAAAACCATATTCATTATTCTATCCATTCTATGAATGATAATGTCACCATGCGTGTGTACATACAGCTTACCGTCTCCACGCTGTGGTGTAATTTAATATTCAACACTATGTTATTTGGATGGATATAATGATGAGTAATATGTATATAAATAATGAAAATAACAAGATAATGTATCTGTAAAATTAATTTACAATCCAATTCCACACCTTTAAGGAAATTATATTGTCGGTCGTGCGTACGTACGAATTACCGTCTCCACAACGCGATTAGATTCATTTCCACATTCACCATTCATCGACAATTATAAAAATATATATTACTAATAAGTATGTAATATATGAAATAATAATTCTACTTTAGATATATATTTATATATGTGTGTGTGTGTATTTATGTACATATATATATTATATTCTCTTACTTCCGTTCAATAGGATATGAAAACAGAAACAACGTTTATGCATACGTACGACCTACCGTCCCCATAAACAGTGTTTTCCATTTCATATATCTATCTATTATAAATATTTATATTAAAAATATTTATGATATATAAATCATGTTTTATATTTTTGAAGTATATAAATCGTGATCTAAATGATATGATCAAGAATAACAAGTTAAAATATATACGATAAAGAAAGCGATTATTACCTGAAATGTTAATTTAACATGAAAATCATTATTAAATGTGGTGTATAAATCCATAAATGAATCATAAATAATATAATAAATATGAATATGGTTCTGTAATAATCTAATAACATACTATGGTCATTAAACATGAGGTTAAAAATACCCTCGACCAAAGGAAAGTGCAAGGTAAGGGGTTTTCATCTCACTCCATATTCCCACGAGATTCATGCTATATTTCCACTATTTCCTTTTGTGTGGTGTATGTACTACCAGTAATTGTATTATTTGTGTAATAATATTTAATTTATGTGTATTTACATATTCATTGTATTATAATTCTTTCATAGGATGTATGTTTCAAAAGTTGCCAAATTGATAAGGGATAATTCCTCAATCTCATTATTATTCGAGATTGTTTATGTGTGAGTTTTTACAGGGATATATTTATTATCCATGTACATGTTTCATAAAAGAATTTTCAAAGGGATTTTTTTTAAGTGAATTGTTTACTAAAACATCATTTTAAATAATTTAAAATTTTAATCTTCTAAACCTTTCTCATTAATGTCCATGTTTTTAAAATAGTTTTAAGGATTTATTAATATGGACATGAATGTTCTAAAATGTTAATTCCATTCAAAAGTTTTTTAATGTAATGAGACAATTTGATTCAAAAATAAATTTCAAATGAATTCCTTTATAAATTATGTGACTTTTAAATGATTTCATGGAATGGTATTTTTTTCCCAAAGATTTTTACTGATCATTTTCAACTATGTCAACATCCATTAAAGGATATTATTATTGATCGAGGTTGATTTATTATGAAAAAAATAATCCATTTTGTAATTATGGTTTTGTGATATGTTTGACTGTGGATAATTTATTTTTATGCCATTCATGGTTTATGGTTAAAGTATTGAAATTTAATATGCTAGTTTTAATATGAATGTTTATGTTATATTTCAAAATTTCTTATGATGAATGTATTGGACTAGTATGTTTCGATTTGGGGACTAGTAAAATTAAGCCCTCCGAGTTGGGGTCCGGTTACAGAAGACCCTCTTGGATGGCGTCCGGTTATAGAGGCTCTCTGAGTTGGAGTCCGGTTAGAGAGGCTCTCTAGGTTGGAGTCTGGCTACAGAAGATCTCTGGGTTGGGGTCCAGTTATAGTTAGCCCCTAGGTCCTGGTAGGAGGCCTTGACACAGAAATTAATGTCCAGTACTATACATTACATTATTATGAAATTAGTTATTACATTTGATTATTCAACTAGTAGAATATCCATGTGCATGTTTATATGGTAATGTTGGATTTATTTTTTCAATATTATTTTGAAGTTTATGTTTGAAAGCCTTTTTATTTTATTACATATCTTGCCTCAAATGTTTATAGCTTCCTATAAATTATTTACCCTTACTGAGCATCTGAGCTCACCCCTTAATTATGTTTTATTTTCTCACGATATGAAGAAGATAGTTATGAGTGACTAGGAGGCACAATCTAGGAGGCTTGGAAATTTATAATGGAATAAATTACTATAGTTTTTATTTTCAAGTTGTAATGTTGAACTTCATGTATGTAATGTATTTTCCAAGAATAATAAACTGATCGGTCCTTCGGAACTTGATTCCTTGTAATAATTCCAATGTATTAAAATAATGCATCGAATTTGGGTAACTTGGGTTGGGGTGTTACACTTGGTATCAGAGGAATTTTAGTATAATCCTTGGAATGTATATTTAGATAAACTCTAATTAAAGCACATTATCCTAAGATAGAATTTGAAAATTAGTATTGAAGAACTTCTTAGAATTTTGTTACTGTATGGATCTTGTGATTTTTCAAATAAATACACCCCTTTCTGGATACGAGCTGGTAGAGGAATCTCTGGAACAAATGTACCTAGGGGTAAAACCCAAAAACACCGCTTTGATCTAGACTCGAACATGAACTGGTGCACGAAAATGGGAATTAATGCACTCTTGGTTATGACACTCCTGGAGGGATATGTTTAGGATTGTTCACATTTTCATTACATTCCATTATGAAGGATTTAGGAGAAAATACTTCCCCAATGAAAACATTTTTATTATTATGGATTATATCCATAAACTGTTCAATATAAGTTAGGCATTTTTTTTCTTGTTTGGAATTATTCATTATGATTCATAAACTGACCTAGTGTATTCCATTGTTTAGAAATGGTGCCTGGTAGAAGGAATGATAACTCCAGCTACACATATGATCCAAATAGTAAGAAGGATCATATATTTCATGGTATTAAGCCAAAATTTAGAAGGAAAATAGTCTCCCATGTATTGTCAACATATGAAGAAATAATATCATGAGTTAATAAGATAAGTAAATAATTCTCTGAGTCCTATGGCATTGAATAGATATAAGAGAACAAAAGGATGACAATGAGAAAGATTGTTAAAGTAAAGAGGGGAAATAAGGATTTTCTTATATGTGATAAATGTGGAAATAATCTCCTCTGTAAATGCTTAAAGCGAATGTGAGTTTGTAATAAATGTGGAGAAAAAGGACACCAATAATGTGATTTCATGTGTAAGAAAAAGTTTTCAAGTGTATAATGCTTCACCTACAAGGTGTTGGGACACTACGTGAATCAATGTCCCAGTTATCAGAGTATACCATAAATGATTCTATTGGATAATAATCAAGTTACGATACTACCTCAAATGAATAGGAATGACTAGTGTTATTATGTTTCTATTATAGAATTATTTCATTTGAGTCTTGTATCAATAATATACTGGTTATATGATTTATAGAGATAAATAAGGATTGAACTACAATACTATTTTATTGTGGATTTTAGATTATATGGTTATAAGAATAGTGACTTAATAATAAGCTACAGTTTTTGGAAAATACATGGTTGAAGGAAAGGTAATCCTTAATATGGTCCTGATAATGACGTAGTGATTTAGTAATAAGAGATGGTTGGCTGGATAAATTATATTGGATATTATTTACCCCATTGGAACTGATTAATAGTTTTTTTATTTCATCATTATTGGAATATTAAAAAATTTTGGATATAAGGGATATATCCAGTATTATATAAAGAATAAGGGATCATTAATGTAATCAATAAGGTTTTATGGTAATTCAAGGAGTTACCATGTTTTAAAATAATACAGGATGATGGTGTTAACATGTTATTACATGGAAAAAGGATCTTTATTGTATTCAACTTCCTTATAAATTTTGGAATACTAGTTTGGATCGAATTATTTTGGATAACTCTACTGGTTGGAATGGATTAAGTTTGAAATTGGATACAATTGTTAAGGTTATTTTTTTATTATCATAAAAATGACAACCCAGTGGTCGGACGACAACCAGTCACGTCCAGCAAGGCCGTGAGACTAGAACCCGCAACTGAAGGGAGACAAAGGTGCATCACCCACCACTGGCCTACGTGTTTTCCTTTATGGTATAATGTATTTTTTTACGGTCTGATTGGTGAATTATAAATTCATTATTTTTGGAACCCTATATGATTACGATAAATAGAATATTTGTTTGAAATCTTTTAGAGTGAAAGATGAGTAAGTGGTAGGAATTAGTTAAAGGATGTAACACTATATGTCAAGTATATATATATATATATATATCCCCTCTTATTATATAACTAAATTAATTCTTAAACATTAGTTAATTTACTTCAAGTCAATCTCCTTTCATTGAGTCATCCTTTGATTTCTAAACGACATTCTTTTATTTGGTGTATAAACCCATTTTACTTTTCCATTAAAGGGGAATCTTTTTCTACGAAAGGTTTTACTAAACAAAAAAAGAAGGAATGTTTTTCTACATATGTAGTGACAATGACCATTTTTCTTCCATGAGTTTTATTTAATCTTTGGGTTCCATAACAATCCAAAATGTTTTTTTAAAGAAAATAAATACCAAATACTCTTTTTATATATTTTTGTACTGAAAGTGGTTTTGATAATGGATTTGTTATTTCAATATATTAAAATGATATATTGTAATTGATGACCTCAATAACCACTTAAAAATATTTACATTTCCCCCCAATTATGTGTCCCTAATTGCCACCAATGTTCTCTTAATTGAGATGATAATTTGGTGGTGACCCTTTTATTTCCATTTTCCTCTTATTAAGACTAAATTTCCTTAACCCAATTATCGATGTGGGTTCTCCACCAAAGTGATTTTATATTTTTAACATTTTATTTTCAATGAAAAATTTCAAATTGAGAGGTCGGAATTTATTTAAGGAGGGGATAATGTAATACCCCATGATTTCATAGTACATTATTTCTTCAATGTAATTCAATAACATTAACTATACACAACACAGAGTTCATGCACACCACAACTTACGAAAATAGACATTCAAAAGAGTTTATGATTATTATTAACTTAATTTTTAATTTTATAAAATCCTTATAATTTTAGAATCCATATTATGACATTCTTCGACATAACATAAGAACAAATTCATTTTTCTCAAATAAAAGATGTACTTTTTTAAATGCAATTTTACCACGTTTTAATGGAGATCCATTTTTAAATCCAATATTTGAAACTTTTATATATTAAACATGAAAAAATAAACTTTTTCTTATGAATTGGTACATAACAATTTAATTTTGATAATTTTTTGGTGTTTTTTAGATAACATTCATATTTTGGTGAATAGTGAAAAGTACTAAATTTTAACTAAAAACAACATTTTTAATCAAAATATTTTATAGAGTTCAACTATACATATGAATGTGTTGGAATCATAATTAGTTTATATTTTTACCATTTAATCCAATGTTTTACATTGGATGTAATTTCACTTTGAAATTGTAGATAAACAAGTGTCAATCCTTTGGTAGTTATTATTTCTTAAAAATACACCTTTTGGTTTTGATAACATGATTTAATTATAAATTAATAAATTAAATTTATATGTTCTGAATATGGTAAAATAGACTTCATTTTTGAATTTGGAATATTAAAATTATCTTAGGTTGATTTTTTGGTATGTTTCTGTAAACTATCAATTTTTTATGAATAGTGAAAAACACAACGTTATTGGTTAAAACCGACTTTTCATTTAAATAATTATTCATTTTATTTAAATTTATTTTAGATAAAAATAGATACATAATATCTATATATATTCAATTTAATCCATTGGATTCATTTTTTATTAATATTATATATATATATATATAATTTTATTGAACATTTCATCGTCTTTTACCCACCTCCTAGGAGAATTTGCAAATTTGCATAAAACATAATTATACCACTTATGTGAGTGGAATTTCAAAAATATGAGAGACATGGTTGATATCAGTAAGTAATATGTGGTTCAATTAGAAGAAAATAATTTTTCGTGAATAGTTACTTTTTACTTATATTTTCCACGGTTAAATGTAAATAGGGTAATTAAGGGTAAAAATTATATTATTCTTACCCTAACACATTTCCCAATTCTATTGGATAAGTGTAATTAGACCAAAAACAACAATATGAATAAAATATGATCATTTAGGTCCACTTGGATTAGATTAGGACATTTATTATTATTTAATTTAAAGACGAGTTAAAAGAGATAAAATCAATGTTTAACAACTAAAACATTTTTAATATAGGATTACACCAAATATAAATTATACTATAAATATTAAATATAAAAAAAAAATACATCCTAAATCATGTTATTTGTTTTATAAATTTTAGTCATTAAATAATGAAATTTATTTGTGACACAATGATGATTCAGTAATTACCTTATTATTGAATGAATCAAATAAATTGTATTATAAATATTAAAATAAATATAATATCAAATTTTTTATGACATCCAAGAATTTTATATGTGAATATGAAAGTTTAGGGTTGATTCAATGTATCTTGTTCTAAGAAATCAAGTTTCTATGACTTTCACAAAAACCAAGTACCTAATAGTGTCAAAATTGATAGAAATTAATTTTTAAAACAAACAATTTATTTTTGGTTGATATAATGTTCCTAAAATTATATGGTTCTCAAAAAGGGCATAAATAATATAATATATGTCATTAATGAACCACTAGGGGTTCTCATGGAGGTTTATAGTAAGTTTTATAGCAATATAATATAAAAATACAAAGAGATATGGTAAATGTCAAACTATTTAACTAAGAGTTAAATATAAAAGATAAGGTTAATATGGTGACAAAAACTTGTCTAAAACCTACTGGTTGAGATTATTTAGACCCATAACCACCTTATACTCGAAAGAAATAATTTTTGAGACATTATAAACCGAAAAAAAATTATTATAAAATAATATTTCAATCTTTTCCTAAGGTTCCCCTCACACCTCTTATAAAAGGGCACTTCACCTACTCTCAAATTCACACCTCCAAAGTCATTTGGCTCATGAAACCCCTGCCCAAATATCTCCAAACTATCCTATATTCTTTCTAGAGGCCATATCATTATTAGAAAGTCAACCTCGGGAGCCCTTTTCATCAAATCAAAAGGAAGAACCTGAAGAAGAGATAATGATTTCACCACCCTCTTTCATGTTCTTTTCTTCTTCCACATACGTATTCATTGTTATTACCATACCAAAATAATTACTCAAGTACCTAATATATTCTATGATGTTATTATAAATATGGAATAACAATATTCATTATTCTATCCATCCTATGAATGATAATTTCACCATGCGTGTGTACGTATGACTTACCGTCTCCACGGCGTGGTGTAATTTGTTATTCAACACTATGTTATTTAGATGGATATAATGATGAGTAATATGTATATAAATAATGAAAATAACATTCTAATGTCTATTTAAAATTTATATACCATCCAATTCCACACCTTTAACAAATTGAAATTATCGCTCGTGCGTACGTACGAATTACCGTCTCCACAACGCGATGCGATTCATTTCCACGTTCACCATTCATCGACGATTATAAAAATATATATTACTAATAAGTATCTAATATATGAAATAATAATGAAAATGGAGATATATATATATATATTTATGTATTAATTTATTTATATATATCTTATTCACTTACTTCCATTCAATACGATATGACAACAGATACAACGTTTATGCGTACGTACGGCCTACCATATTTATAAACGGTGTTTTCCATTTCATATATCTATGTATTATAAGTGTTTATATTCAAAATATGTATGATATATAAATCATGTTTTATATTCTAAAAGTATTTAAATCATGATCTAAATGATACGATCAAGAATAACAAGTAAAAATATGAACGATAAAGAACGCGATTATTACCCGATATGTTAATTTCACATTAAAATCATTATTAAATGGGTAGAATAAAATCTTAAATGAATAATTTATGATATAATAAAGATTAATATGGTTGTTGTATAATATAATAACATACAATGGTCATTATACAATAGGTTAATCGTTCCCTCGACCAAAGGAAAGTTCAAGGTAAGGGGTTTTCGTCTCACTCTATATTCCTGTGAGATTCATGCTGTATTGACACTATTTCCTTTTCTGTGGTATATGTACTACCTATAATGGTATTATTTGGGTAATACACTTTAATTTATGTGTATTAAAATCTTCATTGTATTATTCTTCTTTCACGGGGTGTATGTTTCATAAGTTACCAAATTGTTAAGGGATACTTCCTCAATCACATTATTATTAGAGATAGTTTGTGTGTATGTTTTTACATGGACATAATTATTATCCATGACCATTTTTCCTAAAATAAATTTCAAAGTGATTATTTTTAAGGAACTATTTTACTATAACATAATTTTAATTGTTTTGTTGATTTATTTTTCTAAACCATTCTCATTAATGTCCTTATTTTTAAAATAGTTTTAAGGATTTATTTATATGGACTCGAATGTTTTAAAATGATAATTCCATTCAAAATTTTCAAAGTGTTATGGGACAATTTTATTCAAAACTAACATTAAAATGACATTATTTATAAATTATGTGACTTTTAAATTATTTCATGGAAAGGGATATTTTTCTCAAATATTTTTTCTGATCATTTTCAACTATCTCAAAATCCTTTATGGGATATTGTTCATGATTGAGGTTAATTTATTATGATACAAATCTTCAATATTTTATTTAAGGTTTTGTGATATTTTTTACTGTGGATGAGTTATTTTTATGCCATTCATGGATTATGGTTTAAGCATTTACATTTCGTATGCTTGTTGTAATACGGATGTTTTTGTTATATTTCAACCTTTTCATAAGATGAATGTATTGGACTAGTATGTTTAGGGTTGGGGACCAGAAAAAGTAAGCACTCCGGGTTGGGGTCTGGTTATAGCAGACCCTCTGGGATGGAATCTGGTTATAGAGGCTCTTCAGGTTGGATTCCGGTAACAGAGGCTCTCTGGGTTGGAGTCCGGTTACAGAGCCTCTCCGGGTTGGGGTCCGGTTACAGTTAATCCCAAGGTCCTGGCACGAGGCCTTGACACATAAATTAAATCCCAGTACTATAAATTCCATCATTATGAAATCAGTTATTACATGTGATTATTCGACTAGTATAATATCCATGTTGATATTTATATGGTAATGTTTGATTTATTTTTTCTATATTATGTTCAACTTTATGTTTTAAAGTCTCTTGTTTTTATTAATCATATTTCCTTAAATGTGTATAGGTTCCACTAAATTATTTACCCTTGTTGAGCATCTTATCTCACCGCTTTTTTATGTTTTAATTTCCCATGATATGAAGAAGTTAGTTATGAGTGACTTGGAGGCATAATCTAGGAGGATTAGACATTTCTCATGGAATAAATTACTATTTTTTTCTTTTCAAGTTGTAATGTTGAACATCATAAATGTAATCTATTTTCCAGGACTACTAAACTGATTAGTCCTTCGGGACTAGATTTCTTTTAATCATGACAATGTATTAAAATAACGCACCGACTCTAGAAAACTAGGGTCGGGGAGTTACACATTTATTCAGTATCATTGATGTATTCAGTATCATTTATGCAGCTTTGATATTTTTTTATCTATATTCTCATTTTTTTTATGTTTTATTTTGAAGGAATCTAATTAAGAACACTTTTTCAATTTCAGAAGACGTATTAATGTATCATATTATTTATTAAATAAGGATTTTGATTCATTGAAAATTAATATTTTTTTTCGATAAATGTGATTATTCAATACTTAAGGAATGCATTCGACATATATAGGGGATGGGTGGGGCCTTAATATGGATAACCCCTCGATGCATCAATTGGTTCTATGAGTAAAAACAAATTGAAAGGATGTATTTATTATGTCTCTTTGAACTTATCATAATATAGGGATATCTCGTGTAACCCAACACATTATTGAATGAGTTTTGGAATAATTTAGTAAAAGCATTATCTTTGATGTATTGTCAATGGTCATTATGGTTGATTGAAGAAATATTAGTAGAGTCATTTATGGTAAAATCATCAATGTATAGAATTGTAAATTTACATCATTAAAAATTCATTTATTATTATCTCTGTGATTATTAAATTTTTAATGGATATATTCTAAGACTCAAGTTATTGATAAAATTAAAAATTTATTGATTATATAATCTACCATATTGATTTTGCCATATTTTATTATGATATCTTCCTTTTTATTTTTTAACATACAGAACATCTAGCCTCACCCTTTATCATGATTTCTATTCCTATTATATAAAGATGGAATATTTGAATGATCCTCAAGGATGAAATTATTTTTTCTTTCTATTTTTTTATTTTTCCAAAGTAATATTCGAATCATATAGGTATCTAAAAACCTAAGATATCTAAAATAATCAATCCATAATGGTCTGATCCCATGTATCATTACAAATTTAATTAAGTAAACACATTCTCTAGGTTATTAGAGTGAGTATTTCCACAAAATTTGAAAATACAATAAAATGATCTTTTAAATTTAATATTATAATATATATGAAAAAATTCCAAAAAAAACATTGTTGTTATAAAAAAGTTTTTTAAATAATATTTAGTATAGTCTACCGATTGAATGGGTGGATGAAAATTAATATATTGGTTTAAATATTTAAATACAGTTAATTTTTAGTATATATTAATATTTTTTATAAAATGAAAATTAGATAATGTAAATTAAACATTGCATAGAAAATATTAATTTTACACTTATATTAGTGCTTATATTTTATCTAAAAAATCTAATTTAAAAGAAAAAAAATTATGTAAACCTAAAAAAAATTAGGACCGTGTTAATCTAAAATTTTAAATCCATTTTTTAGTTTCAATATTTTCATATTATTAAATCTAATTTTAAACATTTATGAATAAAATTGTATTTAAATTAAAATATTACTTATATTCTAAAAATAATAATCATTGTAATTATAAATACATAATTTTATTTTTCCCAAAAAAATTATTTTACCTTACAAATATATATATTCTTTATAAAATGGTTTCAAAAAAATGTTTTATTCTTTTATTATGCTAGAGTCATAACCTTATTTTGTCACTATTTTCCAAAAAATATATTTATTGAAAGAAATAAATAAAATTCACCTTAGGATAATTTTGATATATTTAATTTAAAATGATGTCTTTTTTGTCAAATTTTTATCTTGAAATTTATAATTTTTAATTTTTAATTACGAATAAAAAAGTAAAGAAAAATACATTAATAAAAAAATTATAATTTATGTGTTCTTAATATTATTTGACATCAATTACTACTAAAATTATTGTTAATATTAATCATTTGTAACACCTTGATGATTTAAAAAAATAAATGTTTATTCAATATTTTATATGATATGACAACTAAATCCTAGAAGAAAAGACAACCCTAATTACTTTATGAAACATATCATTCTAACGAAATATATTTAATAGTTTGTGGAAAATATAACGTTGGTTCGAAATGAAACATAATTAAGTATAATTTTATAATATATATTTTATGCTGGTGGTTATTAATTTTAATATCTATTTTATGAACGTTATGGTTTTCTATGGATTAGAAATACAATAAGATTCATTAAAAATAAGAAGTAATTTTTTTCTGAAAATTTATATTATTTTTAAAGACTATATATTGGCGCATTGTGCGCACAATTTAAAATTAATTTTTACACATTTAAAAAAATTATTTTTACAAATAAACAAAAAACTAAAATCATTATATAAAAATTTTCTTAGGGTGATTTTTTTTGGAATTTTCTGAAATCATTCATTTTTAATGAAGAGTGAAAATATAGAATATTAAATAAAAATGATTTATAAATTAAAAAATTTAAAAATGATAATTTAATTTTTTTAATTTTTTATAATCTAAAATTATTCAAATGTATATATATATATTAATCGAATTTAGGTAATTATAATAAATTTAAATTTAAATTTTTTTAAAAAACATTATAAAATTTTGAACATATTATTTTTGAAAACCCATATCATCGTCATGTTTGACAAATTAAAATCAAAATAAAATTTTCCACTTATAAGAATGGGTCATTAAAAAATGGATTTGATATTTTTATTATTCACAATTTATATTATATAATTACGTGAAATTAATTATTATCCAAATTGAAGAGTGAAATTGTAAAAATTAATTATTGCGGTGAAGTTAATACTGGATTTAACTGGTGTTAAACTAAAATGATAAGTATTAAATATAATAGTGTCTTTTTATTATATGTATATGAAGAAAATATTAAAGCCTAATCCAGTATATGTCTCGATAGTACTCCATTTGAGATCATTGTGGTGTGGGAACGACATGGGTTCAATATATTATTTCTTTAACATTGCATGGGTGCCACTCACCTCACTTATATATGGCCACACCCTATACCCTCTTCTTCAAACTTCCATTTCATTTCAATAAAATAACATTATATAAAACATCCAAAAACCCATTCCCTCATCTTATAAGGATTATATTGGGTATAAATTCAACATATAAATGATTTGTCGAAAACCTATAATGGTTTCTTGAAGAAGAGTATCATTCTACAAAAATTGTTTTTATACTATTTCATCCACTAACTACTTAAATTATTATTAATTAATGATAATATAATATCCACAGTATCTTCTATATACTTATATGTTTTTATAAAACGGAAATTAATGATAACTATACCCACATCCATAAAATAGTTTATGAAATCATAATTTGTACTTACATGAGACTACCACCTCACGAACAGATGCCATCTGTGTATCCATTATAACCCATCATGGTAGGATATGATAATGTATCTATATAATATATATGATATTTGTAAAATAATTATACCTCTATATTAAATAACTTTTAGACAAAAACCTTTTTAGGTGACTTGATAATGTTGTGTTTATATAGTGGTCTACCTCCTCATGAAGTGATTTGATTGGTCATTTTCTAATCTTTTACCTGGAAGGTGATAAAGATAAATTTAGTTAATTAATGTTTTATAAATTAAATTATTATGGTATTCATGAAATATTTATCATTCTTAGAGTTTATATATCATTTTCATTCTTGCACTGAAAACTGATAGTGTCGCTTGGGTCCTGTGGAATATTACCTTCATGAAGGGATGAGACACTCTTTTCATCACCACACAAAATAGATGGATTAGATAAGTATATTTATAGACATAATATGGTTTATATATTTATATAAATATTTAATTATGATAATTCTTTAATTGTGTTATATTACTTACCATATTTCCATAATGATCACTGAATGTTGGAAATGTTACTCATGTGTACGTATGACCTAATGTCTCCATGATCTAAAAATAATTAATTTTCCATAACCATCACTCATGATTGGATTTAAATGTGAATTTTATCTATAATTATGACAATTATTTAATTATTATGATCCTTTGTAACATCATGTTACCATTTTATTAGGTATAACCTTAACATAATTGTGGTTTTCCCCACCATTGATATTGTGAGGATTACTATAATGGTTATGATAGAGATTTTAGGGGATATTGATATTAAAAATTCAATTTTGTAGGAAGTTGAAAATCTATACACTTTGTAATGGCAGTTGGATTTAAGTCATTAAAGGGGACTTCAGGCTATGAAAGGTGACACGTCGTGACAGTGACTTACACAACGTGAGTCATGAAAAGGTCAGTTTTTAATCTAAGTTGATGGGTTTTTTAGCTTATGTGTGTCAGGGGGGTTACACATCTTGTCTCTGGGCTTTACTCCATGTTACAACATGCGTATAGTTTTGATAGACATTATGTAGTGGTTTTGTTTCAGTTCCTTCGCAATTTCTTCATGAATCTCAAACTAATGTAGTTCTAGGACATTTTTGAGAGACTCATCCCCTTATAGATTAATACATTTGACACTAAATCTCCATTGAAGTTTTATTGTGTATCTATGAGTGAGTAATATTTTCATTCCTTTATTACCATTGATCATGGTATCATCATTGGGAGGTGTCATTAGATTCTTTGGTCTCAGGTTGGTGATTCTTCTTAGATTATTCTTACATATATTTGGTGATCTCATTCCAGAGTCCATTACTTCTATTAGTCATAGTGCAGAGGTAATTCATCTATGAGGTATGTGGGTTTACCTATATTTTACCAACCACTTGTCTTGTAATTTTCGTTAATCCTATGGTGTATGGATAGGATTATGTGGTCAATGTTGGTTTTGTTCGGTATTTTTGTTGGCGGATCCTATTGTGGGAATATGAGACCTAATTTTTTACATAGGTGGTTCCGTCTCAAGCCTAGGTCAATAAGCTTTAATTTTAATGAATTATAAATTTATTTATAAATGTAATTGATGTGGTCTTTTTTTGTATATTGAACAGAAAATTAAAGAGAAATGATTTTCTCTGGTTATTGTTAAATGGATGGAAAATTGGTATTTTCAAATCATTGAAATGAAATTTTTGAAATGGTTTTCAAATGGTCGTCATATAATTGAAGTGAATTATGAAAGTGAGCACATGGGTAACCTTGGGAACATTACATAAAGGTTTATCATTGGGAAATAATCCATTTTTTTTATTTTCAAGTAGTTTTTTTCTTGGGGCTTCCATTTATTATATATGCACGTTGTTCTAGGTGCCCTATATTGACATTTTATGGGTGGTTTAATCAGATTTTATTCCGATTATTTTTAGTTCTACTATTATGGGATCCAAATTTTTCAATTTATTATCATTTTATTAGTAGTCTACATCATATAAGTATAGTACACATTGGTGTTGTTATATTTGTATTTCTATATTATATTTTTTATTATTCTAAGTAAGCATTGATATGCATGTTTATGCTTATTGAAAATGATATTTATAATGATCATTGAATGTGATATACCTATTTTTTTTTAAAACTATAGAAAAAATGAAATGTTTACCATGTTTTCAATAAAAAATATTTACTTATTATTAAGTCATTTTTTAGATAAAATGACCGTAGAATATTTTTTATACGGATACTTGTTATGGAACTGCTATCTGGGATCCAACTGAGCCTATTAGCTCACACCCTACAGACAGCTTTGTTGTCACTTAGACCTTTGTTTTTCATTATGTGTAGGTAATGAAAAGGCACCGTAGTGAAGCGGCGAGGTTCATGTCAACTGGCTGGGTAGTTGGTGGTGAGATAGTTGGAGGTCATCTATGCCATCATCCGATGTAGTTGTTTTGTGTGGTACTGTCACAGTTTGACTTGTCCTTTTTATTTTTAGTTAATCTCAAAGATGATTGATTCTACTATTTTACTATAAAATGGAATATATATATCATTATTTTCTTCTGATGTTTCTTCCTTTTTTACATATTTATGCCATGTTCTTGTTTAGGTTGGCTGAAATTCTTCCCTTTATTGTATTGTATGATGCTTAGGTGCTTGTTGTGAGCCCGTGGGGATCAGGAACACCCATTAGGTATTGGAATGATTGGGTTTGTTGTTAGTTTTTTGGGTAAACTTGGATGGTTCATTAATATTCGTTATTATATTTAGGATTGTTCACAAGAGTCCATGTCTGGGGACATATGTTATACTAGAGATAGGATTGTCGAGAAAAGAGAGGCGTGTTGCAATAAGTTCCTAGCCAGATCTTATCATACTGAGACTCACGTTTTGGTCAAATTTTGGGATGTGTGTCATTAGTATTGGTTTTTATTTTATAAATCCCAATGTTTTCTAATTATTTTTCTAGTAAAAATTGATATTTTTTCTACTGTCTGATCATTCTCATGTTTTAGTGTGCATTAGTATGCATTCAAGATATCTTTAAAGAGTTCTTTAGAATGGTGATGTTCAAGAAACTTAAGGGAATCCACTAATATATCATAATATCATCAATACAATAATAATATGTGTCCTTGATATTGATCAATATGCAACACGAGTTCAAAAAAATAATTATTGGGAAGAACCAATAGGTAGAGAAGAGAGATATTGATCACGAGAATTCATGTGTGGTAATACATAGTCCATTAAAGGGTCTACTGAACCTCAATAGGCAGAGGAATGGATAGATTGGATTAATCAAATATTATAAATTCTGGAGCCACCTGTGGAAATTTGGGTAAAGAGCACAACGTTGTGACTTGAGGAGTCCAGCAAGCGATGGTGGGATTATATGGTCCCAGAAGACAGACACATGGACTTAGATTGGAAGTTTTTTTAAACCATGTTCTTTTGGAAGTGATTTCTAGAGTCGATGATGGTGGAAAAGGATATGGAGTTCCTATATTTACAATAGGGATATCATTTAGTGTCAATACACACCAATCATTTTGTTGAGCTTGTCATTTTTTCCCATACGTTGTGAATAATGACTAACTGAAATAACATAAGTGGTTACAGGGTTTTCGACTAGATATCAGATAGTAGATGTTTATGATGAATCTTTTAAACTGTTAGTAGAAGCTATACATATCTGCAATGGAAGAAATTATTATAAAAATCAAGGATACATTTTCTTCCTCTTATCTTCCATCAGGTGGAAGCTTCAGTGGTGCACATGGGAATAAGAGGAAGAGGTGAGATCATTTTAGGATTAGTGTAGATGGATCTTAGTAGTGATCCTCTTCTACAATTCCTATTATAGTGGGTAATATTACTATAACTTAATATTAGTGTGGAATAAGAGGACATTCCAGATACTAATTCCCTATGCCCATGAAGACGTGGAATTGTTGTGGATGTTTTTGTCACATATAGTGCTTTGGTCGAGCTCTAACTACACCTCATTATGGTCTGGGTTCATTAGTTCCAAAAACTACTATAGTGTATTCAAAAGCATCCATTACAATAGACTTATAGCCACACGCCTCAAGAGTGAGTCATTTTCACACAGTATATGAGTGTCAAGTGAATGTTGATGTAGTTCTGGAAACAACAAGATGTACTATCCATATTTCAACGTTTGTATTAATTTCATTATTTGATAATGGTGCCTCCCACTCATTTATATCTACACATTTTATTGATTTCATTTAAATTCAAACATAACTTATCTACTTTTAAATTGATTTAGAGAAACCTAATAGTATAAGGAAATAAAAGGGGCTTCGGTGTCCTTGTTCATTAACAACAGCTGATATGATGTTAGACTATAATTTTCTCATTCTTAATCATGATCATTTTGATGTCATTATTGGTATGAATTGTCTTTTCACTCATTGAGATGCGGGTGATTGTTATCATTAGAATGTTTCATTTCTTATTGTTGAGGGGAGCTCTGATGTGTTTCACGGGGATTGGGACATGTGGTCAGGTCCTGCATGACCTTCCCACCTAAGGCTCCAATGTTTTTTGGATACTGTTATGTTTGATTCAAATGTTGTTTCTTCGTTTGATGAACATCATTTATTTCTTCAAGGCATTCCTCAAGATTTCCTACATGATTTCTATGGTGTTCCTCCTAATATAGAGGTAGAGTTTTCCGATGATTTGCTGCTAGGTACATAGAAAACATCAATACGTTTTATCACATGGAACTATAATAGGTAAAATAGATCAAGATTTAGTTGGAAGACCTATTATAAAAAGGTTTTGTTCTCACTGTCATTTCTCTTTGGGCATCCCCTATTCTCTTTTCCAAGAAAGACAATGGTTCACTTCATTTATGAGTAGACTACGAGAATATAAACCGGGTAACTATTACAAAAAAATTTCATTTACCCCATGTAGATAACTTGTTTGATTAGTTAAATTGGGAATAGTGGTTTTCAAATATCGGTCTTCAGTCAGGATATCAACAACTCGGAGTTTGGGAGTTTGTTATAATGAAGATATAATTTAGGAAAAGGTATTCCCATTATGAATATCATGTGATGTGTTTTGGTCTAACTAATGCTCCTGCAGTTTTATGGCTTCGATGAATCAGATATTTCATCAATATTTTGTCATTTTTTGGTAGTATTTTTGGATGATATTAGGGTTTATTTGAAATATGAGTTTGAGAATGAGCACCAACTGAGCTTGGTTCGGAAATTTTTGATAAGTCCACATTTGTATGGAATGATTTCGAAATGTAGTTTATGGATTCAATAAGTGAAGATCATAGAGAATAGATTTTATGATCATGGCTTGTTAGTTGATCCATATAAGGTAATGGATGTTTTATCATAGAAGGAAGTATAGAATGTCATTGATATTCCAAACATCCTTTATTTTCTAGATACTACCAACAGTTTGTCAATGAAATATCTGAGATGCAGTCACCTTTGACTACTCATACCAAAAAAGTGGTCAAATTCACCTAGGATGATATGTTCCTGACTTATTTTGATAATATAAAAAGGATTCTATCATCAGATCCTATTTTAATTTTACCTGATACTATTAAGGGATATTACTGTGTTTCTGATTCATATGGTGATGGTTTGGTATGTTTTCTTAGATAGGATGACCATGTTGTAGCTTATGTATCTTTTCATCTTCGACCAAGTGAATTGAATTACCCCACCCATGATTTAGATATTTTTTCATTCATGCATACACATATGTTTTGGAGGAACCATATTTTTGGGGAAGGGTTCACAGTCTTCTTTGATAGTATGATTATATGTTATATGTTTTCTTAGAAGGACTTCAATCTCAAATAGATGCGATAGGTAGAATACCTTCATACATTTGTATTTGATATATTCTACACCCAAAGAAGGTGGAGACTGTTTCGAGTTGGTACCTCTTTTAAGAAGGTATACATCATATTGTGAAAAGGATTTTCATCCCCGTATCTATGGGGAGTTTAGTCTTGTTTGATTTTCACTGCTCTTCATGGGACATTCATCCAGGAACTATGAAGATGTATTATGACATGTGGCGGAGATTATGGTGGCCAGGTATGATGTGTGACATCACAGAGTTGTTGTCTCACTCTTATACCTACCAACAGATAAAAGCAGAGTACTTGAAGCCTTAATGGTTTCTTTAGCCTCTTTCAGAACCAGTTTGGAAATTTGATAAGGTATTGATGAAAATTGTTGTTGGATTAACATGGAATCCACGATGGAGGAATTATATCTGTGTGGTTGTTGATCGGTTAATGAGGTCTGCTCATATAATTCTGATCAATGGAACTACTAATGTTGATGATCTTGGTAAGATGTATGTGTAGGATATTTTTAGGATACATGGGAGTCATTCAACCATTTATTTAGATACAGATCCTAGGATTACCTTGAGATTCTAGAGGATTCTTCTAGAGGTAATTGGAACTCAGGTCAAGTGATGAACATACAATCCAAATATCGATTGTCAAACTGTGTGAGTAATTTAGACCATAGATGATATACTTGACACCTATGTCATGGATTTTAAGGGATCATGGGATAGTCATCTGAGACTGGTTGAGTTTTTTTATAACGACAATTATCAGTCATCAATCAGAATGTCTCCAATTGATGCACGGTTCGGTTGCCCATCCATATCACCCCTTTATTGGGATGATGTGGGAGAAGTATCCTTAGTTGGACAATATTTGGTTCATGTAATGTCAACAATGATTCATATTTTATAATGTATTCTCATTACATCCCAGAGTATATAGAAATTGTATACAAATTGGTGGTGTTAACCATCAATGTTTTCAATATGAGACTATATTTTTAGGAAAGATTCTCCACGGTTGGGGAACCACTGAATTGGATAGTATGGAATTTTGGCTCATAGATATGTTGAACCGATTGATGTCACTAAGCTTCTGAGAAAAGTTTCTTATTGGTTAGAATTTTTGGGTCAATTGAAAGTAATTCATTTTGTTCTCCATATATCTCATATCATGAATTATCACCCAGATCTTTCTCACATTCTGAGTTGGGATGAAATTAAGTTAGTTCCAAATGCCTCTATTCTGGAGGAACTGATTGAGATCATTGACTCTCAAGTGAATGTCTTGCATGGTATGTTCATTTTGTAGTTCATATTTCTATGGAAACAATGATCAGATTCTCATGAGAATGGGGAATATAAATCATTTATAAGGGAGGAGTGGACTTGTCTCAATACTGGAATTAAATCATCCACATGTCTTCTTGGTGCGGGAAAGTCATTATGGTTGGTAGATTGTAACACCCTATTACCATTTTATCCGGTACACCCTTATCATCATTGTGGTTTTCCCCACCTTTGAGATGGGTTGGAGATATATAATGGTTAACTCGATGATTTTTTTGTACATTCACTAATTACTATTCATTTATGTTTCTCTAGACATGTTATGCACCATGTAATTATATTACACAAAATGTAATGGTAGTTGGATGTAACTCTAGAAAGGCAAAACCACATTGTGAAAGGTAACATGTCATTACTATGACTTAAACAACATGAGTTTTTAAAAGTCATGTTTTTATTCTGATGTGTTGTGTTTTTCAGCATATGTAGATCATGGTGGGTTACATTTCATTTAATTGGGTTACATTTCAGGTAATGACCTGCATAGAGTTTTTGAAGACATCATGTGGCTATTTTTTTTTAGTTCCATCACTGGTTCTTTGAGGATTTCAAGATGAGGTTGTTCTATGAAATTTTTGAGAGACTCAACCCCTTCTAGATTGATCTGTTAAACACTCAATCTCTATTGTGGTTTTGATGCATCTCTTTGGGTGGTAACCATTATGTTACTTCACTTACATTTATCACGGTACCATAAATGGGTGGAATAATTGGATAAAATTTTCAATGGTTGGTTATTATTTTTTCTTCTTCCTAGATCATTTATGGGATCTCATTCCAGTGTCCTTTTCTAAGATTGGTTGTAGTGTGGTGGGTGTTCATATTTGAGGTATGTGTGATTCCTTCTCTTCCACTGACCCATTTTCCTCTAATTTAAATCATTCCAAATGTGTATGGATTGGATTCATGGTGCAATGATGGTGTTTTTGGGTTTGGATATTGGTGGATCCCATTCCAGATGTGTGCGACTGAGATTTGAGGTAGGTTGTTCTATCGCAGGATTGTGTAGATAAGATTGATTGTTCATTATTTATAAATTGATTTATAAATGGAATTGGAAAGATATTTTGTCTGTGTTGAAATATGAATTCAAAGTGAGATGATTTTTCCAAGGATAATGTTAAATGGAAAGAAAATGGCTATTTTTAAAACACTTAAATGGAATTAGTGAAAGGGTTTTCAAAATGTTTTAAAATCATTGCACTGAATTGTGAAAAAGATATCATTGGGTACCATGGGTATATAGGTGGAAGGATTATCTTGGGGTTAATTACCATTGTTTTGAGATTATCAAAGTGGATTTTCGTTGGGATTTAATATTTTTCATTGACCTGTTGCTCTAGTGGACTGATATTGATATTTTGTTATGTGTAATCAAGGTGTATTTCTCTGCTTCCTAGGCCTATTGTTCTATGATTTGAATTTTGAACAAGTTTATTTTGGTATGAGTAGTCTATGGCCTAAACTTGTAGTATTTTTTGGTGTTGTGACACCATAGCTTCTATTTTTTATTTCTTTTCCTTATGAGTTAGCCTTAATTTACATGTCTATGATTATGTAAAAAGATATAGAAATTGTGAATTGAAATTGATATACCTACATTTGTTTATAACTGTGGAAAAAGGGAAATGTTTACCCGGTTTTCTATAAAACTACATTAAATTTTATCATTCCATGTTTTTACTTAAAATTAGCATACAATAATTGTCATAAATAGGATTTTAATGGAACGACTCGATGTGATCTTACTAATCTTGTTATCTCACAACACACACACCTCCTTTGTGGTGAGTAAACCTTTTTCTGTATTCCAGTAAAGGGAAAGGAAAGGTGACACAGTGAAGCATCAAGGTAAATATAATATGGTCAGGTAGTTAGTGGTGAGATGGTGGGAATTCCTCTGTGCCATCAGCTGTAGTAGTTTTTTGGATTGGTTCATTTGTAGTTGGGATTTTCCTTTGGAGTTATATCTACTCTCATAGTTTTCTATTTCTGATATTTTCATACATTTATGTCATATATATCTTTCTCATCTTCTAATAATCTTCCCTATTTTACATATGTATTCTATGTGGTTGATCAGGTAGGGAAAATAGCACCCTTTGTTGTTTTGTTCGAGGATGTATTGCATTTCTATAGCACTTAGAGATCAAGAACTCCCTTCCAGAATGTGATAGATTCGGTCAGCCTCGAGTATTGAGGGAATCCTAGGCCAGTTTGTTAGAGGATGAGAAACTAAATTTGTTCTTATACCTAGCATGTAATTCCAGACACTATTTCATGGATGAAATTTAACATTTAAGTTAAACCATACATCATTCATCCTAAAAAAATATACCTATGAATGGATTAAGGATCAAATATTAAATTATTGAACAATTCAAATATTTAAACAATATAAAATCAATTTTAATCAGTTACAAAATAATATATAATTATAAATTTTTAGAATTTTATGTTTTATGTTTTCAACATTCTATTATTTGGACATAAATATTTTAAATTATTTACAAAATAGACAGTATATGTTTCTTCATTATATGGTATTTGATTTTAAATATATATATTTTTATTACTAACAATTTTATAATCCAATTTCTATTATTTATACATTTTATAAAATTTAATTATCATATACTTTGTATTATTTAAACCTTGTCATATCAATAATAAAAACTCTTTTAATGTGTTTTAAATAATCTACAAAATAAGGCCCATTATTTTGAATAATTAAAATAATTCATTATAAATATTTCATAAATTTAAGAAAAACATCTTAGATTTTTAACTTATTTAAATAATTTATAATTCATTTATAATTTCTCTATAATATTTCTAAATAAATGATTTATTTTCATATCATATGGTTTGTCATATTACATGTTAATATTTATTTCAAATATTAATCATTAATATTTGGGGTATTTTAAAAATTAATAATTTATAAAAAACTATACAATTATTTAAAATGGTTTATAATTAAAATATTAACACTCTACCATTTTCAAAATTTATAAACATATTATGAACCATTAAAATAACTTATGTCATAACCCCCTCTGTACATATTGTACCCCTCCTGGGCTAGGAATGCACAAAGGGAGATAATGACCCCATGTCTCGCCTCTAGTATGCCCTAGGTTGTTGAATACCAGTAAGGGTATAATAAACAGACAAATGGGGGGAATTACCCTATAAGAGAACACATGTGAAAGAGAGTGATAAGAAATACACCAACAAACTCTAACTGAGACTGAAATATAAAAGAAAACCCAAGTTCCCATACGTAATGACATGAAAAAACTACTATAACTGAAATGGAAAACTTCTAGTTCCAAAAGAATGTAACAACAGCGGCGAACCTGAAGCCTGAATATCTCATGTAACCCCAATCTAGTAGTGACCATCCTATTCTCAAAATTTCTCAAAGTGACCTAAAAAATATTTTATATATACGTAGGTTGAGTATAACGGTATACTCTGTATGATCCTCCCATGATCCTCTCGTGGATATGTAAATAAATCATGCTAATGGATTGTGAACTACAAGTGACACTAAATCATCACATAAAAAGGTATAGTAAGTTCCATATCCTATCCATGGATACTCTCACTAAGTATCACATACAATATTATATAACATAATAAAGGATATCAAGGGTACCCTGCTACCACTTCCCCACTGGTTTTCCTCTTTTCTTCAACATCGCACGTCCTAATAATATATCTCCAAAATGTCTTGCTCAGAGGAACCTAAGAATATCACCACCACATGCACCTTGTGAAGAAAAGCATTCCCATAAATGCCTTGGAGAAGCACCACACCATACACACATCCAAAGGTAATCATGTAGTTTTTGGGATCCACTATAGCCTATATAACCTGTATCATATGTCGAGTATTATGGCTCCAGCCATTATAGCCAATACACCAAGTAAGTATCCCCAAGCCATTACAATAAATATATGTTACACCTATAGTAGTACATTGGAAACAATATCCAAAATATATCTGTGTGAATAAACACAATCCATTACATCCCCCTACACCTATATATGGGGAAAATAAACCGATGTTCCTACCAGCACACGTAACTACCAATAGAAGAGAACGAGGCTAAAGGGGGTAGTTATATATCCATCCTCCCACCGGTATTTTGGGGAAAACTCCCCTAGGGTTTAGAATCCCCATGGTGATAATTTACCTAACTCATGGTGTGTAGTAGCATATAGAATTACAAAAGGTATAAAATATTCTATTGCTCACAACCACACAATGGGCATAAGCTTGTCTTAGATTCAACTATAGCTAGCATCTCTCTGAATCCTGAAAACCACTATGAAGACAATGTGTCTTATAAGAAAATAACCATTTAAAGAGCTTTATTTCAATAATTCATTCACTTTTTTTATTATTTTCACATTTTGTTAGTTAATTCATTATACATTATTTAACCATTATCAATTCCACATTATATATCGTTAGCATAATAACATAGATTCAGGCCCACCAGGAATAACCAATTCAGATCCACAGCTTCACGAAAGTATTACCCCAACATTGCATCAAAGAAATATCTAACCCCATTGGTTAACATCATTTGTTCAATAATTTATTATCAGAATAATTAATTTTCCATATTCCGATAAAATTCTGGAAAAGCATTCTATCCTACAAAACAAAATGGGGCACAACCCAGTGGGTATATGAACTACCCATCAACCCTTTTCCACATATATCAAGAGTTTATACCCATCCACCTTTGAGAAGATAAACACAGAAAGCACCTAGAATACCCTACACGTCTTCACCACATTTTGAAGGTGGATAAAGAATACCATATTCCTCGACCATTGGGGAAATTAATGTATATAAATAGACAAAAAGATTCAGAAAACATCTATTCATTCATATCAAACCCGATTAATCATCTCTAGTGTCATCCCTAACACCCACATGAATTAACCGAGGATGATATCTTCTTTTGGCATCAACTATTTCCACAAAATATTTTCCTGCCAAGCCCCCCAAATATCACATCATTAGTGGGAAAAACATCATATGAACTGGGATCATGGACTGTAAACAGTGAATTCATCCTTCTCACCCAACGAACTTGCAACACTCCAAAGTAGAAGGCACTTGGTCTTACAAGAATGAGGGTAACTCATAACCCTATAGGGCATTGTCGTTTATAAATAAACTAGTTCAATAATCCATACTGAATTAACAAATTCATTATTAGTAGGTTCCAAATATGGGAATCTTAAATAGTAAGCTATCATAACTATCAAAAATAATTAAACATGATTACTACATCAAATTGATTAACATCAAATTACAAAAAAAATCATTTACATGCATCTTTATCACGAGACATTTAATTATAAATTAATTCTGGTTTTAGGTTGTTTACCAATTTCAATAATAACAACATGTTAACAATTAATGGATATAAATAACACTCCCTAGAAAATCCAGAGGAAAACCGTTATCATAGTTCAAGCAACAACATGCGATCAAACAAATTATTTTAATCCAGTTCAAATATTTTATTAGGTCAATTCCATTGAGACCCAAAGGGACAAAACAAGCAAACTAAATAGTTTCATGTAAGTGAATAGTGAATCCAGAAATTCCATACCTCAAATGTTTTTTGACATTCTTCGCTCAAGAAAGGTTCAATGTAGTGGATCACGATCGCCTTCCCTACAATAACTGGAAACACCCAAGGATGTCGCCACACAACTACATCAATAAAAATAAAAATAAACTCCCTTATAGCCCTAGAGAAGAAATTCAATATTACATAAAGGAGAAATGGGAGAAGATTGGTCGAATAAAACTGATGAATTGAGGTAGATCTTACCTCGGATTGAAGACAGATTGGAGAAAGGTAGAGGGGAACTGATCCAGGATGATGGAATCCCCAAACATTGAAGGGAGAGGTGTCTGGGTCATCTGGGGTCGATAGGCCGTACACTCAAGCCACAATGTTGGAAAACCCTGAGCGGCTAGGTGACTTTAAAACACCTAGTGGCGGGGAAGTACTGAACATGTACCTTCTTGTCACATCATACACCTCCTCGAGTAGACTTATGTAGAAAAACGAGTCACCTTGATGTTTTTATTATTTTTCTAAAACCCGAATGGTACCCATTGTCTCCCCCATGGTCACGTCGTGTTCCCCCTATTTCCAGCTACTCATTACCGAATTCCTTAAGACTTCCTTTGATCCTTCTCTAACCACCTCGATCATTGAAAACACACAATGTGTCAATCCATATAGATCTGAGCCCATAAATTAGATACCACTTAAAACATTAACATCCTTGAGAATCCAAAACCAACTCAGAGAAAAAAATAAAAAAGTGGTCAAAAAATCACCAATCCAGATACCTCTCAATTTAGATAAATCTGAAAATTGAAACTAAATAAATCCATATCATAAACACAAAAGGTCCACAACCATAAAGGGAACATTATTACATGAAAATATCTAAACATAAAACATCATTGAATACAAAGTGTGTATCTACAACTCAAGTTCCCATGTAATCTCCTCCATGCCACCATGTTGCCAGAAGACATGATCAAAGGTTATAGAATGCCCATGCAACATATTATATGTGCGGTCTTGGATCTTCACATGCTTCTCCTCAAAGGTCACATAATTTCAAATATTGATATCTACCCCGTTGATGACATGAGAATCATTTGGAAGTTAATAGAGGAGGTGTGAAACATGAAAAACATTGTGTATCTAGTGCATCTACATGGGATTTACTACTTGATATGCCACGACTCCAACATGAGCCAATACCTTGAAAGGCCCAAGAAACCATGGTGGCAAATTTCTCCCACGAATAAACCAATACTACCCACGACCAGGAGTCACCTTCAGAAACCTGTGATCCCAAATATAAAACTACATAGGACATCTCCTTTGATTGGAATATTATTTATGATGACCCTTCACCACCTTCATCCTCTCATGAATCATCTAATACATGTCTGTCGTGTTCTTCCCTAGTTCCCGTTTGAGAATTGCGGACTCTCCAACCCCAGTCCTCCACAATGGATTACAGTAAGGTCAGCCATAAAAGAGTTAAAACTACGCCATACTGATGGTGGAGTTAAAAGAATTTTTTTAATATAACTCCATCAAGAGTAAGTTCCTCATCAACGAACCTCCAAAATATAATAAACTAGAGTTCAAAATCTCGTCAATAGTCTGGATGGTCTGCTCTATCTGACCATCCATCTAGTGTGAAAATCACTTCTAAGGCATAGATGTGAACTTGAAGCTTGCAGGATACCTCTCCACACCATATAGGTAAAACAATGATCTTGAATGGAAATTATCATCCTCAGGACTCCTGGAATTCTCAACACCTCCCCCAGATACTTCCAAGACAAATCCTCCACTGAGTTTGACTCCTTGATTTCTTTGAATTGGGATGATTTCTTTAAACGATCCTCTACCACACAAATAGCATAATGGTATCCTTAATATTGAGTTAAACATGTAATAATGTCCACTGATATGTCTCCCCACTTCCACTAATGAATATGTAAAGGTAGGATCATACCACTCGGGACACAGTGGTTGGCCTTCACATTTTGGAAGACCAAACATCGAGATAAAAAATCCACAACTGCACACTTCAACCTAGACCACCAAAACTGACTCCTCAAGGCTTAGTAAATATTTGTCACACTAGGATTCACCTCTCTAGGTGAACAATGGAACCCTATGGGAACCATCTCATGCAATGCAAAAGGAATTTAAATCCTTCCATGATACAACAACCATTGTAGTTTTTCCTCATATGAAACATCATTGGTCTCTCCACAAACAAATCAGTCTCTCTAGAACACAACCTCTAGATCCCCCAAATGGGACTCTTCCTCATGGGATACTAGGGATGATTGCAATGTCATATGAAATAGACATCCTCAACTCCCATGTTCTCCCATATCGAGATATAATTTTAAAAGTTCTCTCATCACTCTCTAGTAATCACCAGATTCATGCACTGAATAACTACATGACTTTCAACTCATTGCATCAACTAAAAAATTCCCATTTTTCATGTGTATATGATATTTCGATGTCATATTTCAATAAGAACTCCATCCAATGACATTGCCGCATGTTCATGTCACGCTGGTAGAAAACATACCTCAGTCTCTTGTGATCGATGAAAACCAAAAGTTACTCAACACTTAGGTAATGTATCCACCATGTAACCCCCTGACCCCAGTTACCCAGAGTCGGTGCATTATTACATAACACTGGAATGATCAAAAGAAATATCAAATCTCGAAAGACCGGTTGGTTTAGTATCCTTCAAAACACTAGATATATTCATAATGTTTTACATTACATCATAAAGTGAAAAACTATTACAACAATATAATGTCTCCATAGTCCACACTATTATCCCCTTATAATATCCTTGCAGGTCAATCATAATTTACTTCATCAAATCCTGGGAAAAATAAAACATAGAAAAAGAGTGAGCTCAAATGCCCAGTAAGGATTACAATATAGCGGAAACTTTCATAAATAATAATAAACATTTAAGGCAATGTATAACTAAAACAAAAGCCCTGTAAACTTGAACTTCAACATAGTATGGAAAAAGTAAAATGAAATAATTCCATTTACTTATTCACATGGATATTCTACTAATCGAATAATCACATGCAATATCAATAACCACTTTCATAATGATGGAATGCATAATGCCAGACTATCATAACCACATAGCCAAGGCCTCGTCCCAAGACTACAAATAAGATTTTTTCAAGGCCTTTTTCCAAGACACTAGTTTGTCTCATGATACCTACCGATGAATCTAGGAGCTACAGCGGGCTCCACCCTCCACATATTAAGTCTAATGCATTCCCATATGAAAAGTTTTAAACATAACATAAACATTCGTATTAAAACTAGCATACGAAATGACAATAATTTGACCATAAACTATGAATGGTATAAATATAGCACATCCATAGTAAAACATATCACAAAACCTTAAATACAATATAGAAGTTTTTTATCATAATAAATCAACTTCAAATAAGCGTAAAATCCATCAAAGGATGTTGACATAGATGAAATAAAAACACTTTTTAGAGAAATATCTCTTTCTATTTTGAAATAATTTAAGAGTCATATATTTATAAAATAAAACATTTTCATTGAAAATATTCTTTTAAGCTTTTAAGGGAAGCTTCGATGATTTTACAATGGTGGAAAATAGCCGCACCTGCTGTATAAGTTAAAAAAACATTCTTACCTTAATTCTGTCGAAAAGGTTAAAAATCACCTTGTTTGGAAAACGACGAAAATATTCCTTTATAAACCACTTATAAAAGTCAAAAAGGGTATAAATGACTTTAACCCATATTCTAGTAAATAGTAAAAAAAATTTGAAATACATTTTTAAGAAACATGGATGTGGATGATAATGAAATCCCATTAGATTATTACGTATAAACAACCTCGGATAATGAAGAGATTGCGAAAAAACCCTTAACTTGTACTTTTCCTTGGTTGGGGTAGTTTAACCTCATGTATAATGGTGAAATAATTGTTATTAAATTATTCAATAATCATATTTATTAATATGATATCATATATGATCTTTTAACATTGCATTGTTAAAATATCTTAGAATTATCGTCGTTTCAGGTGTTAACTTACTCGTTTTCTTTTATATGTTTTGTTACGTAAGACATGTTTGTAATGGATAGGTTGTATCTTAATCATATCCAGAATGATATAAAGTCCTTAGATACTATTATTAATCATCAAATGAGAATTATACTTGAATAGATACGATGGAGAATGAATCTCATCGCGTTCGTGGAGGCTGTAGTCCGTACGTACGCACGAGCGACAATATCATTATTTTGATATTAAAATAAAATAAAATTGGATGGTATATCATATATAAAGAATAATTATCATGTTGTATTTATTGTTTACATGTGTTATACATCATTATTATACCCAACCAAATAATAATTTATTGAATAACAATTATAACACGACGTGGAGATGGTAAGCCGTACGTACGCACATATGGTGACATGTTATTCAAAGGATGGATAGAATAGTGAATATGGTTGTACCATATTTATAATAGCATCACATTATATATATGAAACTAGATTTATTATTTTATAATGGTAATAACAAAGATGGAAGAAGTGGAAGAAGAAAGGAACTTGGAAAAGGGTGGTGAAGTCATTACCATTTCTTCGGGTTCTTCCTTTTGATTTGATCAAAAGGGCTCTTAGGCTGGCTTTATGACTAGTGAAAGGCCTCTAGGATGAATTGAGGGATGTTTAGAGAGTATTTGGGCAGAGTTTGGCCGAGCCAAAAGGCTTTTATGGTGTGAGTTAATGAGAAGGGAGTGTTCCCTTTTATAAGAGGGGTGAGGGGCACCTTTGGTAAAGCTAGAAATATTATTTTATAATAAACTCATATTCGGTTTCTAATGGCTCAAAAGTGGATTATTCAAAGGTTAAGGTGGAGATTGGTCGAAAACCACTCAACCAATAGAATTTAGAATGTTTTGGGTCATTATATTAACCATATCTTTAAGTATTAACTATGAGTTATTTAGTTTCAATTTTAAAATGTCTCTTTGTATTTTTATATTATATAGTTAATAAACATACTATATACATCCAAGAGACCCCCCAAGTGGTCCATTAATGATACAATTATCGTGATATAAGTCTCTTGGCCGAACCGTAGATTTTTAGGAATTTAATATCAATTAATAATATAATATTTGTTTTAAAAACTCTTTTATGACAATTTTGACACTATTCAATAATTGATTTTTGTGAAACTCATATCAGAATGATTACTTAGAAAAAATCCAATTAAATCAATACTAATATGTCATATTAACGTATAAAATTATTGTAATTCATTAAAAGTCTCAAATTATATTTATTTGGGTATTTATAATATCAATTATTTTAATTTTTCACTATTATGGTAATTACGGCATCATCATTGTGTCATAAATAAATTAAATTATTTAATGTATTTAAATTATAAATAAAATATTAATATGTATTCAATATTATTATCTTTATAATTAATATTTACAATCGAATTTATCTTATTTATAACCCTATATTAGAAATGTTTTAGTAAATACACATTGATTTTAACTCTTTTAACTCTACTTTGAATTAAATAATAATAAATTTCCTAATCTAATCCAAGTGGACCTAAATGATAATATTTTATTCCTAAGGTTGTTTTTGGTTGAGATACACTTGTCCAATAGAATTAGGACATGTGTTAGGGTAATACTAATATAATGTTTACCCTTAATTACCCTATTTACTTTTAACCGTTGTAAATAAAAGTAAAAAGTTACTATTCACCAAAAACATATTTTCATCTCATTGAACCACATTTCACTTCTTGATTTTAACTGTGTCTCTCTGATTTTCATAATTTCAATCACAGAATCGGTAAAATTAATTTTTATGAAAAATTCAGTTTTTTCACTACCACATAGTTGTTTCAATATTCATCAAAAAATGAAGTTTTTCATAACAATGCCAAAATTTCACACTAAAATATAATTGATATTCCGAATTCAAAAATGATGTCTATTTTACTAAATTCCGAACATATAATTTGCATTAATTAATATTATAAATAATTCCCGCTGTCACAACAAATAGCGTGTTTTTAAGAAACAATATATATCAAAAGATTGACAATTTTTTAGGTCTAATTTCAAATTGAAATTAATTATAATGAACACCATTGGATAAAATAGTAAAAAGATATTCTAATTATATTTTATAACCACTCAATAATATAATTTATCACTATAAATTATTTTGATTAAAAAAGTTGTTTTTAAGTTTTTTTCACTATTCATAAAAATTGGAAGCTCTCAGAAAAATACCAAAAATTCATCTTATGATAATTTCAATATTCCAAAACCAAAAATGAAGTCCATTTTGAAATATAAAATATATATAATTTCAAAAATTAGGTATTACTATTCATAACGGCTAGTTTGATTGGTTGTGGTGTGTTAGAACTCGATGTTGCGTACAACACACGCTATCACATTATTCAAAGAGAAGCGTACCGTAGAAGCTTGGGGTGTTTCATTCTCCCCTCCTTCAATAAATTTCGCCCTCACAATTTGAAATTGTTCCTCGAAAATAAAAGGTTGAAAATAGAAAATATCTTTGTGGGAAAACCCACAACGGAAATTGGGTTACTAAAATTTAGTCTTAATATGAGGAAAAGAGAAATGAAAGGGTCACCACCAAATTATGATATCAATTAGGAGAACATTGGTGGAAATTATAGACATATAATTGGAGGAAAAACATAAATATTTATAGGTAGTGATTGAGGTCATCAATCACAAACAAGTGTAAAATTGAGGGCCTTAAATTCGTCAATCTATGATGATTTAAAATACCATCGGTTCAGCAAAACATATGGTATTAGGATAACACATTTTTTTGTTTTAAGATCCCTTCACTAAATTATAAGAATTAATTTCTTCATTGAACAAGATAAGAAGAAAATATATACTTGACAAGTAGCATATCAACCATTAACTAATTTCTACCACAAACTCATCTTTCACTCTAAAAGATAATAGAATTTAAAAATAATATTCTATTTATCCTATTCGTATAGGGTTAAAAAATAAATTTATAATTCATCTAGAAGAACCATAAAAATGAAATTATTTAAACCAGGACATCACGTGGGTCAGTGGTAGGTGATACACCCTTGTCGCCCTTCGGTTGTGGGTTCAAGTCTCGCGGCCTTGCCGGACACGACGGGTTGACGCCCGACCTCCGGGTTGTCATTTTATGGCAATCCAAAATAATAAAAACTAGAACTATACAAAATACTTCAGTCCAAAAATTATAAGAAAGGTAAACACAATGAAGATCCCTTTTTTCCGTGTAATAACATGTGATCACCTTCATCATGTATTCTTTTAAAACACTACAACATCCTGAATTACCAAAAAACCTTATTGATTACATTCATGATCCCTTATTCCTTATAGAAAAATAGATATACTCCTTCAATCCAAAAATGTTGTAAAACCCAACAATGATAGAATATTCAAATCATTAATCAGTTTCAAGGTAGTCAAGAATATCCAATATAATTTATCTAAATCAATCATGTATTATTCTAAAATCACTACCTCGGTATCAGAACCATGTTATGGTTTATCTTTCAACCAAATATTTTCCAAAAATTTAACCTGCTATTGAGTCAATTTTCATTATTCCGCACAATCTCAAGTCCTTAATGAAATAGTACTACATTACAATCCTTATATACTCCATAATTATTATTACAAGTACATTGTTGATACAACACTCAAATGAAATAATCAACATAAGAACTCTAATCATTCATCTTCATCTGTGGTAATATCATAACATGATTATTATCCAATAGCATCATTTGTGGAATAGTATTATGACTGAGAAATAGGTTCGCATAGTGTCCAAACTCCTTGAAAATGAAGCATTGTACATTTGAAACCATTTTCTTACCCCTACAGTCACGTACTTTGTGCCCTTTTCCTCCACACTTATAACAAACTCCCATTCCTTTCAGGTAAGTTCCAGGGTGTTTCTTTCCACAGTTATCACATATGGGAAAATTCTTCTTTACCCTCTTCCATTTATCCATATTTCTCTCTTCCATCCTTTTCTTCTCTTGCTTTTCTTTAATGTCATAATACTTTGATAATTATTTCTCTGTCTTGATAGCACATGGGACAATGTCTTCGTACGACGAGAAGGATTGTGAGACTGATGCTCGACGGAGAAATCGTTTTAACCCATCAAAGAAACGATCTATCTTACTTCATGGGTTATTTATATAATCTCCAATATACCTTGATAACCTTGTAATGTTAGCCTCATACTTTGTGACATTCTCATCCTCCTTTTATCTCTGACTCAGAAATTTCCTTTCCATATCTGCTCGATGGTCATGAAGAAAGTATATTTCTAAAAACAGATCTTTGAACTCCCTCCATTCCATATTTGATACTTCATCATCTTCCTTCGTGTTTTGAATCAATGACCACCATTGATCAGCATCTCCAATGAGCCGGTAAACTATCATCATAACTTTTTCCCTTTCACTACTCCCCAAATCCTGAAATATTTTCTCTAGGTAATTTATCCATTGCTCAGCTACTAAGAGATTTTTACTCCCATTGAATGTTAGTGGATGTTGCCTCATGAATCGATCTAGCATTGATCCTCCACGCTTCGGATCATGGTGCTCCATACGGGTAAGGTCATTATTCATAACCTGAGTAAGTTGTCCCAGAATGGTGATTAGATGATTGGCACCAGTTGTATCACTAGCTCCACTATAATTGTCTTGAGCAGGAGGCCAATCCATACATGGAGTGCGTGCATTGATACGGTTTCCATTTCTCCCACTAGGCACCATTTCTAAACAATGGTATAAACTAGATCAGTTTATGAATCAAAATACATAATCCCATACATACAAAACACTTAACATAAATTGAACTATTTATGGATATAATCCACAATCATAATAATGTTTTCTTTGAGGAAGTATATACTCATAAACCCTTCGTAATGATTTGTATAGAAAATGAGAGTTGTCCTAAGCATATCCCTCGGGAGTGTCGTAACCAAGAGTGCATCAAGGCCCGTTGTCGTGCACCAGTTCCCGTTCGAGTCTAGCTCAAAGTGGTGTTTTCGGGTTTTACCCCTAGGTACATCTGTGCCACAACCACCTCTACCTGCTCGTATCCAGAAAGGGATGTATTTCTCAGAAAACTGACAAAATCTCTACAATACAAAAATTATACGAAGTTCTTCTTTACTAATCCTCAAAGTCCATCTTAGGTCTATGTGCTCTAATCAGAGTTTATCTAAATCTAGCTTCCAAGGTTTGTACTAAACCTCCTCTGATACCAACTGTAACACCCCGACCCCAGTTACCCAGATTTGGTGCATTGTTACATAACATTGGCATGATCACAAGAATGATCAAATCTCGAAAGACCGATTGGTTTAGTAGCTTTGGAAACACTAGATATATTCATAATGTTTTACATTACATCATAAAGTGAAAAACTACTACAACAATATAATGTCTCCATAGTCCACACTATTATCCCCTTATAATATCCCTGTAGGTCATTCATAATTTACTTCTTCACGTCATGGGAAAAATAAAACATAGAAAAGGGGTGAGCTAAAATGCCCAGTAAGAATAACAATATATCGGAAACTTTCATAAATAAGAATATACATTTAAGGCAATGTATAACTAAAACAAAAGCATTTTAATCTTGAAATTCAACATAGTATGGAAAATGTAAAAAGAAATAATTCCATTTACTTATTCACATGGATATTCTTCTAATCGAATAATCACATGCAATATCAATAACCACATTCATAACGATGGAATGCATAATGCCAGACTATCATAACCACATAGTCAAGGCCTCGTGCCAAGGCTACAAATAATATTTTTTTAAAGGCCCTGTGAAAAGACACTAGTTTGTCTCATGAGACCTACCGATTCATCGAGGAGCTATAGCGGGCTCCACCCATCACATATTAAGTCCAATGCATTCCCATATGAAAAGGATTAAACATAACATAAACATTCATATTAAAACTATCATTAGAAATGTCAATACTTTCACCAAAAACTATGAATGGTATAAAAATAGCACATCCATAGTCAAACATATCACAAAACCTTCAATACAATATATAAGTTTTGTATCATAATAAATCAACTTCAAATAAGCTTAAAATCCATCAAAGGATGTTGACATAGATGAAATCAAAACTCTTTTTAGAGAAATATCTCTTTCTATTTTGAAATCATTTAAGATTCATATATTTATAAAATAAAACATTTTCTTTGAAAATATTCTTATAAGCTTGTAAGGTAAGCTTTGACGAATTTACAATGCTGGAAAATAGCCACACCCGCTGTATAAGTTAAAAAAACATTCTTACCTTAATTCCGTCGAAAATTTTAAAAAGCACCTTGTTTGGAAAACGACGGAAGGATTCCTTTATAAACCACTTATAAAAGTCAAAAAGGGTATAAATGACTTTAACCCATATTCTAGTAAATAGTAAAAATGTTTTGAAATACATTTTAATAAACATGGATGTGGATGATAAAGAAATCCCAGTAGATTATTACGTATAAACAACCTCGGATAATGAAGAGATTGAGAAATAAACCCTTACCTTGTACTTTTCCTTGGTTGGGGTAGGTTAAACTCCTGTTTAATGGTGAAATAATTGTTATTAAATTATTCAATAATCATATTTATTAATATGATATCGTATATGATCTTTTAACATTGCTTTGTTAATAATATCATAGAATTATCGTCGTTTCAAGTGTTAACTTACTCGTTTTCTTTTATATGTTTTGTTACGTAAGCCATGTTTGTAATGGATATGTTGTATCTTAATCATATCCAGAATGATATCAAGTTCTTAGATACTATAATTAATCATCAAATGAGAATTATACTTGAATGGATACGATGGAGAATGAATCTCTTCGCGTTCGTGGAGACGGTAGTCCGTACGTACGCATGAGCGACAATATCATTATTTTGATATTAAAATAATATATAATTGGATGTTATATCATATATACAGAATCATTATCATTTTATATTTATTATTAAATGAGTTAGACATCATTATTATATCCATCCAAAAAATAATTTATTGAATAACAATTACACCACGACGTGGAGACGGTAAGTCGTACGTATGCACGTATGGTGACTGTTATTCAAAGGATGGATAGAATAGTGAATATGGTTGTACCATATTTATAATAACATCCCAGTATATATATGATACTGGAGTTATTATTTTAGAATGGTAGTAACAAAGAAGGAAGAAGTGGAAGAAGAAAGGAACTTGGAAAAGGGTGGTGAAATCATTACCTCTTCTTCGGGTTCATCATTTTGATTTGATCAAAAGGGCTCTTATGTTGGATTTTTGACTAAGGAAGGCCTCTAGGATGAATTGAGGGATGTTGAGAGAGTATTTTTGAAGTGTTTGGCCGAGAAAAAAAAGTCTTTGAAGGTGTGAGTTAATGAGAATGGAGAGTGCCCTTTTATAAGAGGGGTGAGGGGCACCTTTGGTAAAGCTAGAACTATTATTTTATAATAAATTCATATTTGCTTTCTAGTGGCTCAAAAGTGTATTATTTAAAGGTTAAGGTGGGGATAGGTCGAAAACCACTCAACCAATAGAATTTATACAGGTTTGGGTCATTATATTAACCTTATCTTTAAGTATTAACTATTAGTTAATTAGTTTCACTTTTACAACGTCTCTTTGTATTTTTATATTATATAGTTAATAAACTTACTATATACATCCAAGACACCCCCAAGTGGTCTATTAATGATATACCTATCATGATATAAGAATCTTGTCTGAGCCATAGATTTTTAGGAATTTAATATCAATTAATAATATAATATTTGTTTTAAAAACCCTTTTATGTCAATTTTGACACTATTCAATAATTGATTTTTGGGAAACTTATATCAGAATGATTACTTAGATAAAATTCAATTAAATCAATACCAAAATGTCATATTAACCTATAAAATTAGTGGAATTCATTAAAAGTCTCAAATTATATTTATTTGGGTATTTATAATATCAATTATTTTAATTTTTCACTATTATGGCAATTACTGCATCATCGTTGTGTCATAAATAAATTAAATCATTTAATGTCTAAAAAGTATAAATAAAATATCATTATATAGTAAATCTTATTATATTTCTAACTAATATTTACAATCGAATTTATCTTATGTATAACCATATATTAAAAATGTTTTAGTAAATAAACTTTGATTTCAACTCTTTTAACTCTTCTTTGAATTAAATAATAATAAATGTCCTAATCTAATTCTAGTGGACCTAAATGATAATATTTTATTCCTAAGGTTGTTTGTGGTCGAGATACACTTATCGAATAGAATTAGGACATGTGTTAGGGTAATACTAATATCATTTTTACCCTTAATATCCTATTTACTTTTAACTGTGGTAAATAAAAGTAAAAAGTTACTATTCACCAAAAAAAATATTTTCATCTCATTGAACCAAATTTTACTTCTTTATTTTAACCGTGTCTCTCGGATTTTCAAAATTCCAATCACAGAAGCGGTAAAATTAATTTTTATGAAAAATTCAGTTTTTTAACTACCACTTAGTAGTTTCATTATTCATCAAAAATTGAAGTTTTTCAGAACAATGCCAAAATTTCACCCTAAGCTACAATTGATATTCTGAATTCAAAAATGATATCTATTTTACAATATTCCAAACATATAAGTTTAATTAATTAATTTTATAATTAATTCCCACTGTCACAACAAATAGCGTGTTTTTAAGAAACAATATATATCAAAAGATTGAAAATTGTTTAGGTCCAATTTCAAAGTGAAATTATTTCTAATGAACACCATTGGATAAAATAGTAAAAATATATTCTAATTATACTTTAAAACCACTCAATAATATAATTTATCACTATAAATTACCTTGATTAAAAAAGTTGTTTTTAAGTATTTTTCACTATTCATAAAAATTGGAAGTTCTCAGAAAAATACCAAAAATTCATCTCAGGATAATTTCGAAATTACGAAACCAAAAATAAAGTCCATTTTGAAATATAAAATATATATACTTTCAAAAAGTAGGTATTACTATTCATAACGGCTAGTTTGATTGGTTGTGGTGTGTTAGAACTCGATGTTGCTTACAACACATGCTATCACATTATTCAAAGAGAAGCGTACTGTAGAAGCTTGGGATGTTACACACCACGTTAGAGAAAATACCACGGTAGCTAAGTCAAGATAATGAGGGGTATATTTACATTCATGGGGATGCAACTATCGATACCCGTAAGAAACTACCGATCTTTTCTGCATTATAACACTACAGAACCAAAGACACAAAGCATTGTAGAAAACATCGAACTTAAGTTCCTCTACTAGTAGAAAAAGAAATGGATCACTTACCATTTCTACTTTGGATAATAAAAATATTCCTGACACTAATTAGTCTATAAAAATTCCTGATTTTATCTGGTCAATTATTTTAGAGGAGTCTCAAACCAAAATATATTAGCTATGAACATCCTGTAATAGCCTTCATGAACAAGTAAACGTCGCAAATCTTCATTGACTAGGGGGATACCCAAGACACAACCAATTAGATCTTTGACAGATCCACATCTACTCCTTTTGGGATACAACATGACCTACAAAACAAACTTCATGAGCCCAAAACACACACATCAACAACTTCCCAAATACATGTGTTGATGAGGAACTCCCAAATGGCGTGCATATTCTCTACATGCTCCTCTGAAGATGCAGATTACACAAGGATTTCGTCGTTGAAAAACCCCCATGAACATATCATGGAACTCATGAAAAACGGTGTTCATAAAACCCATGTATACAACTGGAGAATTCATAGAATAGAAGAAAATTAGAATGAAGACACACTGACCATGTTTATAATGGAAATAACTATTTGGGATATCATCATCCTAAACACACATATAATGATATCCTGACTACAAGTCAATATATGAGAAACACCTTTCACTATTATATTGATCAAATAAATCATCAATCTGTGGAAGTGGATAGTTATTCTTCACTATCACTTTTTTAAGTGATGATAATCGATACACCACCAAAAAATTCTATCAGCCAACTTCATAAAAAAACTGGTGTTCCCCATGGTGACACACGTGGCCAAACAAAACCACACTGTAAAATACTATAGAATTGTATACGTAGTTCCCAAAACTCAATAGGTGAAATCCTATATGGGTACATAGAGATAGGAGATGCTCATTGTTGTTGATAGATCCCAAAATCGATATCTCGTTGAAGGGTTAATGTTACATCCTCTTCTAGAAATAAATCAGGGTACCATTATCTAACCCTAGTAAATTCTAAATACTATACCTCTGAAGAATTCATCATTAGCTCATCTATCAGGTATCACATGCACAGAACATGCCTCTGACCCTTTTGAGTGTCTCTCTCTCCATCAAACATTGCTAGCTATCGATCGGCATCGAAGAACACCACCATCCTTTAAGAGAAATATGTGATATCCTACACTAAACACAACCAATCAATACCAATGATGACATCATATATTTGTATCCAGAAACATATGAAATATCTCCAAGAGTGATGCTTCCATAGAACTAGCTCATAGTCTATACATAATTCGAACATGTCAGCTCGAACTCCAACTAGCATAGTCCACACAAAGGAAACTGGAAGCCTCTCTATCTCATGTCCAAAAGAATGGAAAAGGTAAGGTGATATGAAGGAGTGTGTCGCTCTTGAATCAAACAAGTCAAACACCCATGTAGAAAACAATCAATGGGTACCTAGAATGACATCCAGATCACCTGGGACTGACAACTCTAATCATGAAGCTATGCATGACCTCCCCCATGGCCTCTCTAACCCCGATGACAAAAAGAATCATAGAGTGGTCCTTGTCCTTCCCCATCTGCTCTCTACTGATCTATTGTTGATGCAACCTTCTACTATTGTCTTAGCTGGATCTGCATCAATGGAGGAACATAGAGAGGAAAACATGGTGCATGATGATTTCTCCAAATGGTCGGGCACTCTCGATGCCGACGACATCGGCCGCCACAAGAAAAACAAGTGCATGATCCCTTAGTCTTGTCCTAAGAGTCACCGCCCCCTATGAAACAAGATGCTGAAGGATGGTACCTAGCCCCAGCTCAATGGAAACTCTTTATCCCTAAAAATTGGGAACCCTAGATCATAGCTCTACATCTTGAGGAATCATGATGGCTCCCCTCTCAAGACGATCAAGTTCTAGCCAATGTCCTCCCAACAACCTGTACCATCACCATCCCGTAATGATATATATATATATATAGCCTAAACGGGAGTCCCAGTGAAGGGTCTTTAGACACAAATCCTTCTAAGAATTCCTCACCCTGGAGCCCTCATCTGGAAACAGGTCTAAAGTATATCATAAATGGTTTTTAAAATGGATTCCATACTCACGCACATTGGAGCTCTCCTATAGATGTGTTCGAAACTCCTAGCTATGGGGTGCCTTCGTGGTCGAAGAAAGAAACTCAACTATGAAAATGTATTGGAACTCCTCACATAAGATCACTGACTCCTCTCAATCCTCTAGGAATAAGAACCAACAATTCCTAGTTACTTGGTGCATCATCGTCACAACTAGAGACACCCAATGCCCATTTTGAGAATGGATCAAAATGAAGGCTATCTCAACCTCCACTAAACATTCTTTTTTGGATTTATTTAAAATAGATCACTTGTACTTCTGCAAAATTTGGCATTGAAACACTTGGGAAACCCTCCTTTAAGTGGCATCGTCATCAACCTCTACAATGGTGTGATCTTGTCACGCAGCGTATTGGAAATCTTCTACACAAATCTTACAAGCATGTTGACCTGGAGCCACACCTGAAAAATAAAAAATAGTTAGAGCTCTTAAACCTAGAATATATAATACTTGGAATTAATTAATTAATTTTTTTCTTTTATTAATTTTTCCCTAACCTATCCCATGTTCTAGAGATTCAAACATAGGAACAAAGAAGAATGATGCATGATCATCTCCTGGTTCACTACCTAAAAACAAGTATCACATCATTTTCTAGAAACTGTAAACATAACAGTATGTGCATCCTATCATAGGGGAATCTAAATGCCTATATCTCATCTAATCTATGGTGTTTACCTGACTTGATAAAATTAATTTCCACTATTTTCCTACCAACTAATGAAACCTCAATTATGCCTAACACCCAACTCTATCCTATCACTCAACTTGACCTCAAATACCACCATGTCATGACCCCACTCGACAAGATGTACCCCTCTTGGGGTAGCAATATGATAAGGTAGATAGTGACCCCCCGAGTCCCACCTCACGTTGGCCTCGGTTTAGATATTACCACTAAGGGTATAGTATACAAAAAAAGGATGAATTGCACTCTAAGGGAACACATCTGAAATTGAGAGATAAGAAAGACACCAACCCACTATATCTCAGATTGTAATATAAATGAAAAACGAAGTACCCATTTTTAATTTCATGCAAGAACTACAATTACTGAACAAGAAAACATCATGTGCCAAAAGAATGTAAAAACAACATCGACAATGAAGCCCAAAAAAATCCTTCAAACCCATTGTAGTAGTAAATATCCTGATCTCCAACATACTCTAGTTTACCTAAATAAAATTTATATATACATAGGGAGTGTATAAAATTATACTCATTAGAAACCCCCTAGATCCTCTCATGTGATAGTAAAGAAAGCATGATAACGCTTTGTGATCAAAATGTGAATGTAACTAGTCACCTAAAAAGGTATAATATGTTCTAAAACTCACCATGGATAATCTCACCAAGTATCACATACAAGAGTATATAATATAATAAAAGATATCAAGGGAACCCCGCTACCACATCCCTAAAGGTTTTCTGATTTTCTCCAACGCCGCATGTCATAAGAATCCCTCTCAAAAAAATCTTGCCCGTAGACACCTGGGTGAAGGACCACCACATGCACCTCATTCATCAACAATATTTCCCACAAACACCAGGGTGAAGCCCTACACCATACACACACAAAAAATTAACTAGGTGGTTTTTGTGATCCACCACAACCTGAACAACTTGTATCATATGTCAGGTATTATGCCTCCATCCATTGCATACCATACATAGAGTAAGGATACTCAAGACAACATAACTTATACACATTACACCTATAGTAGTCCATAGGAAACAATATACATAACATATGTGTGTGAATAAACAGAAGTCATTACATCCCTCAACACAGATATATGAGGAAACCTAACTGTTATTCCTACCAGCACAAGTACCTAACAAGAGGAGGGAGTGGGGATGAAGGGCGTAGTAATACGTTCATTCTCCCACCAAAATGTTAGGGAAAACACCCCCAAGGCTTAGAATCTCGGGGGTGTCAGTTTACCTTACTGAAAGGGGGAGTAGGATATAGAGGCACAAAAAGTAAATAATATACTATAGCTCACAACAACATTATGGGCATAAACTATTCTTAGACTAAACTATATATAATATCTCTCAGACTCTCAATGAACACTACTATGACTTGGTATCCTACATCCACACAACCATTTAAAGATATTTATTACATTATTTCCTTCCCTTTCTATCATTTTCATTTTAGGTCAACTAATTATTTAATCATTAATAGACCATTAAAAATTCCATGTTATATATAATTAGCATCACTCAGAATTTTCATGCACTTTAGGCATAACCAATCCAACTCCACAGCTTCTTAGAAATATTACCTCACTATTTCATTCCAGTAAGCTCCAACCGAATTTGTCAAAATAATTTATTCAATAATTTATTAACATAATTATTACATTCCCTTATTCCCAAGTATTCTTGAAAAACAAAGTGAGTAGATAAACTACACACCAAGTCGCTTCCACTTATAGTATGATCATAGACTCATCCTCCCTTGATAAGTTAAACATGGAAAACATGTGGCATTCCTCATGCGTCTTCACCCATTTTGGATGGAGAGTATGAAATACCAGCTGCATTGAGTAGTGGGGAATGTAAAGTAGATAAACAACAAACATGATTCATAAAACATCTAATAATTTATATCCAACCCGATTCATTATCTCTGGTGTCCTCTCTAACACCCACATGGATTAACTGATTCATCTCGCCACTCTTGGAATCAACTGCACCACAACCAATGCGCCTCCCTACCCCCACATATCATATCATCCATCCTCTATCACATGATAACCCAAGAATTTTCAAACACACATCATACCAACTAGTCTCCTGACCCCTAAAAAAGGAATTTATCCTTCCGACGAAACAATCTATCAATTCTCCAATGTATAAGGAACTCATACTTATAAGAAAGAGGGAAACATAGAACCCTACAAGGCATTATAATTTATAAAAAATATGGTTCATTAATCCATCATAAATTAACTAATACATTAATTTTAGGTTCCAACTATAGGAATCCTAAAAAACAAGATATTGTAGCTAATCACCAAAAAATAAATATTCTTACAGCATCAATTTTATAAATATATAATTACACCAAAAACTACCAGATTCATTTACATGCCTATTTATCATTACCCATTTAATTATTAATTAACTCGTTATTTACATTATTTACCAATTTCATCATGAATTATAGGATACAATCAAATCATTGATATTACACCATCAAGAAAATCAAGAGGTAGACCAATATCACATTGAAAAGAAACAACACGAGATCAACCCAATTCTATTAATCGGGTTCAAATATTTAATGATGTAAATTACGTAGTGATACAAAGGGATAAAACATTCTTACTCTATCGTTTCATTTAGAAGAATAGTGAAGCCAAAAATCACTTAACTCAAAATTATTACAATGTTCATCGCTTGAGAATGTATCAAGGAAGTGGATCATGATCACCATTTCCACAAAAAATGCATCCACCTGAGGATGTCACGTCACAATAACATCAACAACAACAAAAAGAAACATTCTTAGAACAATGGATATCAAAGGCTATATCATGGAATGGAGAAATAGGATAAGACAAATCAATGAAAACCAAAGAACATAGGAAGATATTAACTCAGATAGAATACGGATCGAGGAAAGGTATCAGGGAACTGACCCAGGAAGAGGGAATCCCCAAACGTTGAAGAGGGGGGAATCCAGGTCATCTGTGGTCGAGAGGTGGTGCCCTCATTCTATAGTGTTTTAAAACAAGTGTGGTTGGGTGTCTTTAAAATAGAAATAGACGGGGTAGTACAAGACGTGTACCTCCTCGTCACATCATGTACTTCCTCATGGTGACTTATGTCGAAAAAACAAGTGACCTAGATGCTCTGTTTTATTTTTCTTAAAACCCAAATGGTACACGTCGTGTTCCCCTTGGTCACGACGTATACCACATATTTTCATCATCTCACGACCGAACTCATCCTGACATCCTTTGATCATTCTCTGAGCACCTTTGACTTCGAAAACAGACAAAGGGTTGATCAATAAGGATCCAAGACCTTACATATTAAATAAAAAAAGAATTAATAAATTTTTATTACACATATTTAGAATCCCAATTCAATTTATGGGTAACATCCCTAGCCATAACATAGAAATTATTCAAATTGGTATATTTTCATGAACCTTTTGTATTGTATACTATGGATGGGTACTCATCATTTAACATTACCTAAATACTTCACATAAAGTTAAACCTCGGCTTACCCATTCGTTAAATTCATTCATGTTAATGTAAATCCAAAAACTACATCTATTTAACCCTTCATATAATGGTTGGTATAAGAATACCTTTTCATTAACCCCTCATGCAAAGATAACCTTAAAATTACCATTACATTTCCCCGCTACATAAATGAAACACATATAAAACCATTAAATAGACCAACAATATAATTGTAATTTATTGGATACATTTATATAGCCTCAATGCCTATAGGTAACACCTCAGTTATATTTACATATGCCTTCTATATAATGGAAAATATTTCTGGTTAATCTTTTATTGAATATAATAAATTCTTCTTTATTCATTGTGTTTTAATCATTTCATGCATGATTTCATAAATCTAAACACATGGGTTTACTCTAAAATGAGTTATCTGATATCTAAGGTTTATTTACAATTATTAGATCATGAAAAAATTTATTAAATCACTTGTGGAATATATATCATGCAAGAAATATGAAAAACGCATAAAAACAATAGAAAAGTAAATCATATGTGTGTATCATACAACATAGTGAATTTCATACATATTAATATCCATCTAAATAATATTTGATAAATATAACTAATGGTATAAAATGTAAATATTCTTTCTCTAGTGTATCCATGGGTCAATCAAAATAATTTGACGTTCATATGTGATCCATTATCTCTACATGGAACAATATTGGCTAAACATAAATTAGAGAAATGAATAATGAATATAGAAAAATGGATTTTTTCCAATTATTAATTTATTTAACACTCTCAATATACATCTCAAATCTATAAATTTATATAACCTATTAGTAATAATATTGGTTCTATTAAACTTAATAATTGATATAAAATTCATGAGAAAATACCTTTTCCTGTATATGAATTCATCACAACAATGCCTCTTCTATAAAATATTAGAACAATGAAATTATATAATATATAAAAAATTATATGGATAATTGATCTAATTAATAATTAGTGTGAAATGATATTCCCCTAATGCAACAGAATATTATTTTTCATGAAATGAAAAATATCTTATATACTTCATATTGATATAAGCAGTTAGGGAATATTCTATTTGGTAACATTATTGTAACTTTTGCAGATAGGTCCCAATTTATATTGGAGATCATGAGAGCGTGGGTTGTGGGAAACCATCCTCATGAGGGTATCACATAACTAAGTGGGGGATATGAAAATAAATCTAAGGATTTCATGACTTGGAGATGATCATGGAGAAGGTAGGTGACATTCTAATTGGAGATACGTAATAATACAAGATCCATGGGTGATGGAGAGGGGAGAATAAATCATATGGATGGGAAGGGGTGGCTCGATCTGCCTTCGGCTCTCTCATCTTGGCGACGTCGTGAATCGGCCCCTGCTCCAGTAGTCTGTATCGCGGTGTGGTAACGGTGAAACTCGACGGGGTCTGGCGGTCTGGATCTTGGTATCGTCTTTTGGTGGTTGGATCTCGGACTGGCATCAGCTCGAAAAATTTTTCTCAGAACGCGTTGAGTGGTTCGGAGATGGATTCTGGGTTTGGGACCTATCATATTTCTTTCTGATTCGGATGTGTTCAGATAAGGATTAGTGTCTTCTCTGATGAAACTCTGAGGGTCGGTTTTCTTTCAGGTTTCTTGGTTTGATTTCGTTGTTCTTTTGATGTTCTTCCAGTGGTGTCGTGGCTTGAAGGTCCTCCGGTATTCCTGCTGGTCCCTTCTACATCCTCTGTTCGACTGATTTAGATGTTGGGCTAGGTTCTTCGGTGGTTTTGAACTGATCCACTTTGGCCCAAAGTGGAATTTCTGGATCAGATCTACATGGTTCCCCTCAATAGTGATGCTCCATCGACGCGCTATTGGATGTTCCAGTCCTGGGTGATGAATATCTAACATCATTTTCCTTGGTTTTTTCTCCTTTTCGGGTTGATGCAGATATGTTTGAAGTGTGACTTGTGGTCGCGATGAGGCTCTTTGGGTCTCAATTCCAGTGGTGATTTGGTTCTCTTGTAGTTGAATTTGTCAAGATGGAATGGTTGATTTCTTGAATCACAACATTTGGATGGGTGCTGGTGGTTGGAATTAGTTTTTGAGAAGTGTTTTAGTATTTTGATTTGTGGAAGTTGTTTTGATGGTTTGGTTCCATCCTGGTGGTGGGACGGTGCAGCTGGTATTGTTCACTTGGAACAATCCCAAAGGAGGATTCAGAGCCAATGGTTTATAATTGCAGTGCTTTTCCGATTCGGTTGTTTGAGAGGGTATGACATCTATCATTGGATTAGGAATGTGCTTTGACAAAGGAAACTTTCTTTCTTGTTAGCCTGGAAATGTTGGAGTGCTTCAAATTGTCTTTATGCCGGGGTGGGGTTTGCTCTGGTTTTCATTCTATTTTTCACTCTCTTTGTCATTCATAAGTGTTTGTCCTAAGTCCATGATTCCCATTTTGATTCCCCCTTCTTCCCAGAAAGGGGGCTTTATCATTAATAAAAAAATATTTTAAGGCCATCGGGCCGTTGGATGGATGGTACATATAGTAGTATATTTTTTTTGAGTATCTTGATCATTAAATCATTGGGATCCTTGAGCATCAATGTGAACTTTCAAATTATACATGAGGAACCATAGTAAAATGTAATATATTGTAAACCTCATGATGTGTTTCAGGACAATGATGGGGTTTAATTATAGTGTCAAACCCATAGGGTTCACATATATGAATTTTCATTTATGTTAGGATAAGGGATCACGGATATTGTTTCTTCATTGGTTGCATATCAAAAAAATATCTAAACTCTTGATAATTGGGATTATAAGGTATTTGTTATAATTTTGTGTGTTAATTATAAAGTGAATAGTTGAAAATCATATAAACTCTCTGGTATTTAGATTTCAATGCTACATGGAATTATTACGTGGTTATCTTGACCATGTTTATAGCTATATGGTGATATATGTTATAAAAAATATTTTTGATATAGTTTGAATGAATGGTCACCCAAACAATGTGTCTAATTATGTAGTTCCCTCTAGATTCCCAATTTACCTCTAAGGATCTCCATGCACATCAATACAATTCTAAACATCTATAAATGACTACTTACACTTCTTAATAGTTTTGAAATGTTTTAACTTGACAAAACCAAATTTTTCTTATGATTATTATAAAAAATAGATCTTATATAATATGTGATATTGTATACATGGCTATCAACCAAAATCAGTATACAATGAAATCAATTTCTTAAATAATAACAAAACATAGGAAAGTATGGATATTGGCCCACTAATTGATCTTATTCATTAATTTATCATTTTTATGGGTGTATATTCAACAAAATCCATAGAAAATATTTTGAAAACATTTGAATCTCACTAAACAAATATTTTCATTTGTGGATTTGAATGTAATTAATTGAATTTATATATAACTAACATTAATTACTTACTAGATTTATAATATGATAAGAGTTATTATATATAATGGGAGTAATTAATTTTTTTTCACATGCCTCTATCATTAATGTGTTATATTATCTATGAAATGGTTATGACCCCTTGTGGTAGTGTGATCCACAATTGATATTGGTTCTTCCACTAATTCTCATATATTAAAAAATCATATTATATTTTTATTTTATGTATGTTCTATAATCCCTTTGGGATTTTGATTCATTTTTATATGATTTTTCATATCCACCAATCCCTATTTAATCCATTGTTAATTTTAGAATAATCTTATTCAATATCCATAAATTGCGTACTTTATAAAGTCTTTTGTTCAGTGGTTTATTTAGTGGTTGATGTTTTTGAGTGCCCTACCAAGTAGTTATTTTAGGATATAGTTGAGTTCCACCCATTAAAATGTTTCATTGGACTATCCCACATGACTCGGAAGATATCAGGTGATTTGGATATCTAATTCACATAATGAGAATATAATGGTGATATGAGTTCATGAGGTTCATTCCCTTTTGACTAGATTTAATCCAAATTTTTTTGGGTTTTTATAATTGGTTCTCTCTTATCATTAGATTGGATTATGGTTTTTGTCAGCTTTATGTATTGGTATATATTATATTCCACTAATTTCTCACCACTTCCTATATTCATCCTTTTCCCTTTCATCTGGAATCATTTTTCATGTCCTCATCATCAATATAGCGTTGTTGACAGGATATATAGGTATTATGATGGTAGACATTTTGGATGGAGATCCCTACCAAGATGGATGTTTCAATGGGGATACACGACATATTTTTATGGATTCATTAGTTTATAATTTAGATATACGATTATTAGATTATAGTTTTTGAAATGGTTTTTTTATATTATTTTTTAAGAGGATAAATGATGTTCTTCCTTACTATTATTTGGGGAATTATGATCTGGTGATGTTCCTAGGGAATTTCATGTTCATGTTGGGATTCATTGATCATATTGAAAGGGAATTGAGTAATAAAATGTGTTGAAAGTTGGCATTATTTAAACATCATGATTTAAAAAAACCATATATACACCTCTATCTATCTATAAATACATATATCAATAACCAAATTTTATATAATGGATATCTTGGCCCTTATCTGATTATTATGGAAGGACATCATGACTCTACTTTTATTTACATGGTAGGAAGTTTCAAGTTTGAAATAACTCTCCCCAGTCCTATCCAATCTCCCAACTAACATGGAAATCTCTCATATATGCTAATGAAATATGATATTCACATATAGAATGTTCAGTACCCATGTCGTAATTTTTTTTGTGAGGTTGGATCACTATCCACCAACCAAGGTATTTATAAAAAGTCCATAAATTCATACAAACTAGCTATAATAATTGGGATCATCTGTAATGTTCAATATTCTCCCAATCAACCACCTTTGTTCGCATAACATTGATTTTATCTTTCATATGGATATTCAAAAGTCATTGTATGTATCAATCCATAACAATTCATATCCAATGATAGGGAATGTTGATATGTTCCCAGAAAACCTATTGGACCCCCTTACCTGTTATCAACAGGTAATCTGACTCATAATATTTTAATAATGTAATTTTTCTTCATAATGATCTATGAACATATGTAATGTTATGTATTTGTGACACAACATCACCTAACTAATGTAATGGTTTTTAAATTTTTTATAGAGATGATTGAGTCTACAATAACTGAATATCCTCCTCCATAGATACCTATTCCACTATTGATTAGTCATCCTAAACCACCTACTATTCAGTGAAATACAGTTCTAGTACAGTTTACTGGTCAATAATTAAATAATATACAAATTACATTCGATACATTATAGGATTTTGAATGTAAGTGAATATCTAGATCTTAGGGTATGTGACATCTTTTAATCTGAACCAATTTATCTCCTTTGTGTCCTAAAGTCTATATACAAACTGCACATATCTATATCCAATGAATATTCATGCATTAGTTCTATAGTATAGATTTTGTATGAGCTACTAATATACATGAAGAAATTCAAAATATCAATATACTCCAAAATAAGTGTAAGAGGGATTCTTACTAGACCACCCCTTATGTGTAATATCATGATTTAGTGGGGAAAATGATTTGGTAGTGATATGGTGATGATGTGTAACTGATGTGGAATTTCAAAGATTCTATTAGATGTCCTCTAGAAATCATTAGAGAAATTTCCTCACGGTTAGAATAGTGTCGTAATCATTTGAAAAGGGGTGATGTAGCACCCAAAAATTTGACTGAGTAGAGGGATCTCAATTTGCCTCTATGTTTGACCTCATTTATTCTATTGGAATCAACTATAAATTAAAACTATGAATCATCCCATAAAAATTGATTATAGGAAACATGAATTTTTTGTTAACCATATAATCAAAAATGCACATCACTGTTTCTCCAAAAATGAATTTGAAACCACGTTTTCAAATTCATAGCTCACATAATAATGGAATTGTTGAAGAAAATTGGAATAAAATTGGATTTTTTTCAATTTCAATAGAGTTTACTACCCCCCGTAAAACTCTATCTCTCTAAAATATATCACTCATGCTTCTCTCACCAGATAGATTATCACTCTTAGTATAGATCTAAGGATTATAAAATGAAATCCTAGCCCTCATTTTAAATTCATGGTTTCAGGTATCAAGATTGACATAGATCCCAATAATTGCCACCAATTAGACACATGCAATGGAATTCTCCAATGTATTCCAATGTAATAAGTGTATCATATATAGAATGTGTAGCAACCGTGTTGGAAATATTGTGTTTGTGAGGTTGGGGAAACAACTACCTACAAAGGAAACTTGGAAAAATCCATTAGTTCTTGTTTATAAAGGTAGTTTTTGATGATGATAGTGATATTATAGTCAAGATGATGGTTTTTTTATCATGGTGTGAATTTATTAATTATGTATTGGTTTGTATGATTATTTTTTCTAGGAATATGATTTCCTGGGGGATTGTAAATTTTTGTTCCATTTGGTACATCATAATTCAGTGGTGTCAAGCATTACAATTGAGTTTCGAATTAGAATAAATATTAATAGGTATTCACTCCTATAAAAATTTTGGGTTTTAGGTTATCCCATTAGACATAATGGAACTTTACTCAATTTAGGTTCTTTCTTTTCTTCTCACAAATCCTCGTTTTTTAATTTGAATATAGATTTTTGAATTTTCAATTTGTGGTTTTCTTTTTTTTATGCATATTTCTGAATGCATCCCAATAGATTAATTTGAGGATACCACATCACCAAAAAAGATTATTTTATGTAAATTAGTTAGTCTATATTAGATATATGTTTAAGAATCATTAAAAAAAATTAATTTTATGTAAATAAATTATGCAAATTTTTTGTCATGGATATTTGATAACAAAATTTCATCATATATTTTGAAAACGTTTATAAACATTAAATAAAATATAATTCATTAAGGGAGAGGTATATATATGTGCTATAAATGGATAACGCATTAATATAGTTGATTTTTTCATATATAGTATATATCCAAATAGTACATTAATTCATGATCTGAAAAATGTTATTATATTTTAGCCATAAATATAATTTCCATTTCCATTTCCTAGTGATACATAGATGTATTATTCAAAATAATTAAAAATAAGAGTTATTATATGTGTATATATATATATGCATATATATTTGTGTGAAAATTTCAGTAACATTTTGAATATGATTATTGGTGTATACATTCAAACTAACAATAATAATAAGACACAATAATTGAATTATTATTTTTGGTACATACAATAAATGTGTCATGATATCCTCGATCGTATATTCAATAATTGATAACGGTCTATAACATATTGCATAGTACACCTATGTAATGTTTAACATAGGTTAAATATTAAATACAATCTATATAGAATTGGATAATGCACCGATATAACATTTATCATAGGGTCAATTCACATTTTACAATATGAAATAAATTCAATAAGATATTTTATAATGAACCTATGTAACGGTAAACATAGTTTCAATTACATTATTTAATATAGTTTATAACATATTCTATAAAGTACATATGTAAAATTGAACAAAGGTTCAATTACAAAATGAACTATATTATATAACATATTTAATAATGCTCCTATGTAACGTTAAACATATTTTTAGTTTCAATATGAAATAAGGATAAGTATAAAAAACATACATATTTTGTTTGGTACACCACAAAAATGCATCATGATATCATAAATCTTATAATCATCAAATTTTATATTGCTGCGTCAATAATAAAAAGATAACATTATTTGACATAATAATAATTCACCTTATAATTACACGATATAACATAATATTACTCTATAATGTTATATATTAATGGATTTAATGATAACACTATGGCATATAATGTAAAATGATCCTTTAGATAACACCTTTTAACATCAATAAACATTGAAATGTCAAGATCCATAGTGTAACAAATAAATTTCATCATTAACACATGTAGTTCTTTGAAAATTATAATGATCGACAAAAGAATTAAAAAACTTCATAAATTACACAAATTACACAAATTAGATATATTTTTTATTCCCATAAACATTAAAAAATGTGTCCATTAATTTATTGCGGAATTAAATGATGAATAAGGACACATATGTTTAATAAAAAATCTATTTTATTCCCAAAATTATAAATAAAACATAATATTAATTTATCATATGTTAAATGTTCCATATATGGGTCATTGAAAAATTACACAAGTTTCACTGCTTTGTTGTTTCCCAAAATTGGGTAAAAATGAGCATCAAATAGGTTAATGAAAATAGTTTTAATGAATCATATGTTTAATGATAAATATGTTTTATTCCCCTAATAGTTTTAATTAAAAAAATTGTAATTTAACCTATGTTAAATGTTACAGAGGTGGTGAAATTCAATTTTCAACCTTTAATATAAAAATGCATACATGAATGATTAAAATAACACTTAATTTTTGCATTTTCATGTAAAAATAAATTATAACTACATATAATGTCTCTAAAGATATATTTTATTGTAATTGTAAGATTATGAGTAATTTAATGCAGGTTAATTGTTTTATATTAAAAAAATTTATTTTTAAATTTGGTGAAACTATAGAAATATTATATTTAATACAAATTGCTATATCATGGATAAATAATACATAAATTAATACTAATTATAAGTACATTGAAAATTTTACTGAGGAATTTCATTGGTTTATTGATTTCTTTTTTATAATGATAACAATTAAAACCATTTAAAATTTTAATGTGTTCAAAAATGAAATTCATAATGATGATTACAAAATTATTAATATTATTTGATGAGATCAAGTTTATAAATTCCTATGTAATGTGTATGATAATCATTTAAGGAATTTGGTAATTCTCTTAATTTTCACTCTAATGTATACAACTTAATGAAATGGTGGGTTTGAATGGAAGAATTATAACTTGTTAGATATGTTTTGATCAAGATATTACAATTTTACCTTCATGTGTATTTTTTGTGTTATGAACATGATCAATTAATTTTTTTACCTAACCGCATTCCATAAATATTAATTGTGTTGAAAGAATAATGGATACTAATTTGTAAATTGTAATGTCCAAAACTAACTCACAATTAATGATGGTACCCAGATCCATGTGTCATATGGAAAATAGTGTGACCTCCCATTTGCTAGAAGATATTGGATAGTAGTAATGGTGGAAGGAGATAATAGTGGGTATACTATACCATAATGATCGGAGAAGAAAAGTGTTAAATAATATAATGAATGTCAATAAAAAATGGAATCAGTAATAAATGAATGGAAGATCATATGTAGAAGAATATAAACTAAATAAAAAATATCTCTATTATAAATATATACAATGATTGCATATTCTAATTATAAAAACAAGCTAAAACAACAAAAAATTGATAACGTGTTGTACAAATTAATGTAATGTAAGAAGAATCCCCAAGGGTGATCTACATGAGAATCGTTAGCACCTGGTCAGTCATGTTCATTAAACTCCGTGGTATAATAAATCAACCATATAACATTGAACAATAGGTCTACTCAGGTTCACATTTGTTTTGGTGACCCGAGATGTTTTTGAGATCTGCGTCCCAGTATATATCCACCCACAGTGTCTAAAACATAATACAATCCATTTATAATAAAAAATAAATAAATGTGAATGAAATATGATTAAATAAATAGAGATTAATAAATAAACAAACCCTGGTCAGATTAGGTTATAGTAGGGAACCATGTAAACTCTACCAACATCATCTCATGGTCAGAAGAGTTTTTTCTACATAACTATATATTTAGTAATAATTTATATACATATTATTGTTCCTTATTGAATCCGCCTCTATAAACCATCTTTGTGTGGATGTAAGTGTTTATATAAATGGAATACTAGGTTATGGAAAGTCTGAGTGAACAAAGCCATCCAAAATCGGTCTAAACAAGCTTATATGACCAAGAAATATTGTATATTCTATACATCATAGTAGATAGTGGGATGTCATGCACAAAAATCGGGGTGGTTAGTGAGCCATCATGATAACACTCTAAATTGGGATGATCTCACCACATCCCAACATCCTACATATTATCAATGGTTTGAGATTCCTTGAATCAAAACCTAATGTAAAGAAGTGTGATTTTCAACCATGCTCAATAGACCCTATACCATTTTTCCATAGCCCATTTAATGTGTAATAATATTCATAATAAAAAACCATGAGGTAGTCCCTCTAATGATTTACATTAATCATCCCAATCATAATTAATCTCATCAAAATTTTAATAATTCACATAATACATTGTTATTTAACTATAATAAGGGCTGTGATCGTACAACCCAATTTAATTAAATTTCAATAATTTTTTTTAATATATTCAAGGAAATCAAGTGGTCATGTACAAGCTAATAATATTATTTCATGTTATATTAATAATTAAAATAAATCAATCAATCTTTTTAAGACAACCCATTTATTTAATCAAAACAGCCATTGAGAATAAACTACTCAATTATGTAAATTCCATTGAATCTATCAAAACATAGAAATTCAAATATCAATTCTAAATGAGATAACGGGAAGGTACCAAGTCCTAATTAGGAAATTACATACATGGTCCATCCCCTTCATTAGGTTAGCCAACCCCTTAGGATGAGATGTGTCCATTTTCAATTTATATAAGAAAGGGACCAATACATTCAATTAGAATGTATAGTGGTTAAAATAGACATTTATATAAAAGTAGAGCAAAATATAGAAAATTATAAACATTATTAACTAATAATCATCACTTTTTAATTTCGATTACAGTGCACAAAATTCAAGGGGATTTATTATAAAAACATGATATTTTTTTCAATAATTCATTTATCCCATAAAAACATCACATTCAGTTATCACATATCAATTCACTAATATAGAAAATTTATAAAAGTACAAACAAACATGTGAGAAAATTAAAAGTCTTAACATGATAGTTTTGAGATTTTGTTATCAATTATAAAATTGATAACAGTGGGTAATTCCATTATCAATCCACTGAAAATTATTATAAGGCATTGCATTCATTTAATCAATTAATTTCAAAGGGGGTAAAACAAGCTAAAACCCCCAATCGATTTCCTTGATCGAGGTTGACATCCACTATATACATAAGAACAGTCAACGAGCATAATACTAGGTGTATATAACCTATTAGAATGATGAAAACATATTTAATTTAATGTGTAGAAAAGGCTAGTGTGTGGTGCAATGATTTATTTTATAAAATGATAGAAACCAATGTATAAAATTAATAGACCACCCTCCTCATTCATAGGATGATTATCATTACCAATATTGGGGTCTTATTTAGTTTGGTTTGGAATAAATTGTTGAAACATTGTATTTCCTAAAATAGGGAAAATAATATTTCACTATTACAACTCAATAGAGAGAATATTAAAAAAAACGTAATATTCAAAAGGAATCAAAACATAGTGACGGAATAATCTAGAATCATATGATGGAAGGATGAAATAGATTGAAACCAAAAATAGGAATAGAGGTGAACCCAAGATGCCCAGGAGGATCCTCCCATGGAAGGAGGAGAGGAATAAAGTCATAGAATAAATTTAAAACCACATTAAATAATAAAATTAAATTTCACTATAAAAATTGATGCACGGTTTGGCTGCATGGTTTGGAAAAACATTGTGGCTACCATGTGGCTCTGACTACATAAGAAAACCTCCTCATATGGTTTACCCCATGGTTTGAAAACCATGCACCATCCATTTGATGAATAGGTCTTTGGTATATATTAAATGGAACTAAACATGTGGGATAGGTACAATGTTCGGGAAAACATTCTTCATCCCGTGTGCTTCACATATGATACATTGAAACAAGACACAAATTTTTATTTTTGGGACTACACAGTTTCATAAAAACAGTGTTCCCTATTTGGACCACACAAACATGGGATTTTCAGGGGTATACACTCACAAAACATTACGGAGAACCCAATGACCCCCTCGGTCCTTTACCCAAGTCAAAAAATTACATGTTCAATTTTTACAAATCTTGTAATCATGTGCCAAATCCCATTTCAAATAGATGCCCTTCCAATAAACACCAAAAGTCAAATTCCCTTATAATTTAACCTTGTAATGAAAACATAGGTCACTACAACCTCTAAATAATATAACATCTCATCCTAGATTTGATTTTAGAAAACAAAAAAATATCACATGAGATAAAAGTTTCATAATTATCATTCAAACGGTCGAGTGGAGTTTCTACATGCCCAATTCACCAACAAGCATTCACATAAGAATACGAAACTTATGCCTCCAAAAACCCATTCCAATGGACATTATCTAAATGAAGAACCAAAACAGAGCTTATCTAATCATTTTTATTGAAAGACACAATCATGACATATTCTCATTAAACTTCTGGAAAAATGTTAACCCCGTCAAGGGTTTCTTACATCATAAGGGGCCATTACCAATCCATGAATCCTCCCCTAAAAAATTTCCCAAAAAACACCCCATAATTGTTCTAGGGATTTTCCAATCATGTATTATTTAATAATAAGTACACTATTATATCCAATTCCATAATAGGAACCTCAATATAACAAAGTGGGCAGATCTCGATCTACCAAATTAAAACTCATCAGGAAATACCTCTCTAAAAGATACTCCCAACCCTCACACCAAACATGGATTAACTTGAAGACATATTAAAATCAATTCCTAATGACCATACACATTGAAAAATATGGATAATTTCTCTTCCCATATTTTACTAACCCTTCCCATAATGATCTTCCTATATGGGTGTCATACTACTAACATAACCACTACACTGTCTTCCAAAGAATCTTGCATTTATAAAAAGAGCATTCACCAAAGTCCATACATTTCTTAGAGTGATAATCATTGTTCTAACCATCACTTTTTTACTTTCAACAACAATACCTTAGAATGAATGAGGGTGTTACCCAGATCCATCCCACTGGTATCATCACTATTTAAAAATTTTCTCGATCCTGACATAAAGTCTCAGACTATCTCAAAATTATCAAACTAGAGTAAAATGAATTATCCCAATGTAGTTCATACACTTTATTTATATGTATGATGTTGGCACAAGGACTCGACATACACATCATATCATCGACAGGTCATGGGGTGGAATCCCTCAGGAGGTCATGACGGGGGGATGTTCCTAGTGTCCAAGAGTTCATCTAACGTTTTCCTACCCAGGGACCCAGGTATCACCCTAAAATAACCAAGACTCAATGCAATCAATGTGTCTAATGTGAATCTATAACAGAGATCACATATCAATCCCAACATCAATAAACAAATAGTGCATCATAATACAAATTCCCTCTTACTGAATTATGGATGATGTTAGATACATGAATTTAATAGATCTTTCAGAATAGTGAATTAAGAGGATTTAAATGGTTTCTAGATAACTTAGAAAATAGAAAGAGGATCTGTATAACCAATACTATTCATATTTTTAATTGAATATCAGCTTAACCTGGAGACACATATCTATCAAAAAATGACAATTCCTTATCACCCATGGGATTCCCTGATCGTTCAAGATTAACCACAAAAGACCATTCAAGTCCAACAGTGTTTTCTATGGCTTTCTATATGGTAAAACACATCAATGTCATGTTCTTGATCATGAAATAATATGTAAACTAGAACTGATGTGATTCTCCAAACCATAAGAGTGTCTCTGTCATCAAAGTGGAGAGATTCTCCAAAAGATCACAATTGAGCTAGAGTTGGGCCACATAAAATCACAAATGTTAGTGAAGTAGGCATGAAAACCAAAACCAACTAGATCAGCATGTCAAAACACCCAGTCCTATAAGAATATAATCTCTAGAATTGCTACAAACGTGATTAATTTTATTCCTAGGTCACTCAACAATGGAGATGGTTCTAGAACGTACTCAATAGCTCAAGGCTCAAGGATTTAACTGAACTCAGCTAGTTCCTTATACAATTTAAAAAATTGATGGGAATAATGTATATCAACACATAATACCCTATGATTTTTTATGTAGAATTGAACATCCTAGATTTTACCCAAAGGCCTATCAAATATTCACAACCATGTATCTGGTGTCCTACACAGAAAACTGGGTCAACGTTTCTCTATCTCATAAAACTAAAGAATAGACTGATGAGCTCTCATGTCACCGAAGAAAAGGGAATCGTGGTCACAAGACCAATGAAGCTGCAAACCATGCCCCTAGGAATGAATGACATTTTAAAACTGATTATTAATCAATGCTCATTCCTATAAAAGTAGTGGAGGTTACCATGACCACCCATTTGAAAAAGGGTTCCATTTAGAATTTAATAGTCTTACAAGGTACAACAACACGTGGGAAACAAAAAACTACATAAAAATCATGGAATTTTGAAAGGAAATTATGTTCTAAATGTGCTATTAGCCAAAGGACAATCCATCACATAATAATTAGTGATTACCCAATCATTATGCCATGCCAGATAGATTTCACTAGGCTTACAGCTATAGTTTCATCTATTATAAAAAATAAAAAAATATTATAGAAAAGGATTAATGTTCCTTCCATGGAAGTTAAAAGTATTGTTTTATCTAACTTATAGGATATATTAAAGGAAAGAAACCACATAGGGTCACATTTTATGTCAATTACATTGATTCACATTCAACCTCTAAACATTTAGAAGACATAAAATAAAACACCAAGGAAAAAACGAATGTCATATAAAACATTTTTTAAACATTAACAATTTTACATCTTTTGAAATCACAACATTATTAAAAAATTATAAAACAAATCACTCATAAAATATAAAGACACCTATGAGGGGCTCATTTAAAACATCTTGTGTTCACCAAAACGAAACCCAATATCAATTTAAAATTATTAATATTTCAAACAGTTAAATTTGGATATTTCAAATGAAACATAGAACAAGTGACATAATTGGTTCTGACAATGCATTTCAAAACATTTCTAATTAATTTATAATTATAATTAAATAGCCCTTACATTTATAAACATTTAAAAATATAACTTTGTCATAAATAATTTTTCAGTTATTTGGGTGGATATATACCAATCTACAAAGTCCTCATAAAATTTACAATATGGAATGTGTATCCGATTGAATGCAATAATTACATTTTAAAATTTGAACCTTAATAGCTTTTACATTATTACTACTGTTTATAAACTCATAATAAGCTCAAACATGGTTTGAGTATACTAGTTTCCTTTTCCTTATTATAAATCTCTCATGATCTATAAAACATAAAACTGGTTCCTATTTAATCAAAACCAAAAAATACATCACATGAAACTAATTTTATTTGATCCCATCAAGGAATGTTATCATAAGGAGAAAAATAGAGAACCACATTCTATTAATCACATTAGAAAAATGCATTAGAATTCAATGAAAAATAAAGGGGCATCATGGCATATAAGCATCTAATCATGGAATTATATCAACATGATAATGAAAATTACTGAATAGAATACACTCTAAGAAATTCATAATAGTCATGGAAGAAAATAAAAATTAGCAGTAAAAATATAAATAAAAATTCATTGAATGTTATATGAATGGAATGTGAATTTCTATGTACCTATAATAATTCTTGCAATACATCATCGTTGAAAAACCAGTCTAAGGGTAAAATAAAATAAATTCCATAAATAAATAATCAATTGAATTTAAACCAATAACCTGTGTTGAAATCCTAATCAATAGTAATAGTGAACATAATGAAAAATAATTCAATTCCTAGCCACATGGCCATTTCCCCATGGGGGGTATGATCAGTCCCAGAAATGATTATTTTTCAAGCACAAACACAATCCTACTCTTCTTTACACTATCCCAAAATAGTAAGATAAATAAAAACCCACATATGATAATTCGTTATGACATCCCAACCAGACTAACCACTAAGACGGTATCTGGACTGGTGGGTCATAAGGTCTGAAGCGGATATCCTTGTAATATGGACACTACAAACTAGTTGCGAGTGTGTATAGAGGTGATAATGGTGATAATATACCCTCATGATAAGTGTATAAATTAGTAAATCATATAATAAATAAATTAAAATTTCTAAATTAGTAATAATAAAATGATATAGTAGTTGAAGAATAATATAAAAATAATATAAAAGTTGGAAAATTTAGTTATATACAATGCAAGCATGTCTAGATGATGATAGAAAGAAAAAAACAAACAATTGATGTATTACAATACAAAGTAATGAAATTGAAGAAAATCCCAGGTTGATCTTCAAGAGCCTTCTGATCTCCCACTCTGTCATATGCTCTCAACTCCCAGGTACATTTAATCAACTAAGGGCCTGTGAACATAAATTCTTCTTAGGTACCTCAGTAAAATGAAGTCTTTAGAATGATTTGAGTTATAAATACAAATAAATTACCACCTACATCGCCTAAAACTGATTCCTATATGTGAATTTTAAATAAATAAATATGTGTGATTATTATATTAATAAATTATTTTTAATGAAAAAACAAACAATCTTCGGTGAGCTCGGGTTCCATTAGGACACCGGGCCACCACAACATGCATTGTTTCGTGGCTGAAAAGTGTGTTTTATTGGTAACTATATATATTGATAATATTTATATATATATAGTTCTATATTGAATCCACCTATATGAACTACGTATTTTTGAATGTAAGTGGGCATATACCTTGAATACTATGTGTTGGATGGACCAAGAATAACTCAATCATCCATAACCAGTCGAAATGAGCCAATAATCATAAGAAATATTGTATATTACATACATCCCAATAAGGTGCGAGATTTCATACATGAGACACTGGATGGTGACTGATCCATCATGTAAACCCTCTATAAATGTAGTGTGGATCATCATACCAACATCCTATATAGTTTGAATGTTGTGAGAGACCACGAATCAACACCGGATGTAACGGGTCATGATTTCCTCCATGATTAAAAGATCCCATACAATGGATATGAATCCCATTAAAGTAATGATGATATTTATAATAAAAAAATTAGGTAGTACCACTCATTCCTTAAATTTATCAAGCCCAATCATAATTAAAGGGAACATAATTTTAACAATTCACATAAGTCATTCTTATTTAATTATAAAAAGGGGGTGGTTATACATACCCATTAAATTCCATTTCTATAAAATATTTTAATATATTCAATGAAATAAATTCATCATGTACATGATAATTAAATAAAACATGATATTTATATTACATAAATAATTCAATCCAACATGTCAATACATTACATTTATTTGAAGAAAACAACCATTATAAATAAACTACTAAATTTATAACAAGAAATCGAATCTATAAAAATATGGAAATTCATTAATCAAGGATGAAGGAGGTAACTATATTGTACCATGGTCTAATTAGGAAACTAACTACATGGAAAATACCATTAATTATGCAAGACAATCCCTGTAGAGGAACTATGTACATTAGTCATTTAGAAAAGAAAGGGGCAAGCCATACACGTAGAATTTGAAATGGTTAAAACAAATATTAATATAATAGGAGAGCCAATGTAATACAGTATTGAACATTATAAATAACTAATTATAATGTTTTTATTTTGAATATATTTCACCTCATTCAAGGGGTTTTATTATAAAAACATGATATTGATTATAAAAAATTTATTTATCCCATACTAAAATCACATTAAATTATCACATATCAACTAACCAAAGTATTGTTTTTGTGAAAGAACAACCAACCAATGAAAAAAACTACATGGATTAACAAGGATCATTGGTTGTTTTTTTATCATTTCAAAAGTTGATAACCAAGGGAAATCCACTTATTAATCAAAATTTAATTCTTAGAAGGAATTTCATTCGTTTAATCAATAAATAAAAAGTGGGGGAAATATGCATTCACAACCCAAGAGGTTTCCATGATCAATGTTGACATCCTATAAATACTTAATAATGATCAACAGGTGTAATAATAGGTGTTTATATCAAATTAAAATGAAGAAAACATTTTTAAAGAAACATTCGACAATGGTCTGCGTGTGTTACAAGAACACAATTTATAAAATTACAAAAACATGTGGAACAATACAAGACCATCTATCTCATTATATGGAGGCAACAATCATCTAATATAAAGGTTTGTTTAGTTTGGTTAAGAATAAAGGAAGAATAGACCATTTTCACAAAAAATACGAAAAATGAGGTTGCACCAGAATATGATGATTGACAGATGATTACATAAATAATTATAGAAATTTTATTAAGAGATTATCAAAAGGGATATATATATATAATGACAATTGTCAAATTTTAAAACATGTAGAGGATATATATTGAACCTTATGAAAGGCTTGTATGAAAACCGATAGTACCATGGAGGAGCCTCATCGGAGAGGAGGAGATAATGAATGAAGGAAAAGAATAATAAAACAATATAAAGGGAAAGAGGGTAATTTCTGTAGAGACCCGAAGCTTATCGTACATTGACATTACATTACTTTTGCGGAATACTTAGTACATAACAAAAACACACACACAAGGACCGTAATAGTTTAGTGTCTTTGGAAACTCGGAGTATTATCTTCTAATCGTGGGGAAAGATCTTCAACATCTCCCATAAAGATCTTCCATTTTATTTTACCTAAAACCTTTCTTTATATCCTGGGGAAAAGAAAACATAAAAGGGTGAGCTCAAATGCTCAGTAAGGGTAAACAAAGGAAATATCAATCACATAATTTTCATAAGAACATAACATTTTTGGAAATCTTAACCTGCAAAAGAGAACATAATTTCATAACATGGGATAAATCATAGTAGTGAAATGAAATCATAACTTAAAACATTACTCATTGTGGCATACACACATAATCATAGAGAATCATTTCTTGTTAGTCAAGACTCATTGCCAAGACTATCTTAGTGGACAAAGTCCCTTTCTGAATCGAGTAATCCTCGTTTCAGTCCTGTTTCACTGAACCGGTATAACCTACCATTCCAGCCATGTCTATCTCATGAGATATAAAATCTTTACCAAATGCATTGGAGGGAGATATAGGTCCCACCCATCTCTTAATGAATCCTTTCTTATGTGTGCCACAAAATCATAAATCATACATCATTTCATAACCCATGTAATAAAAATGGGATTCTTAAACAACATGACATCATAAAACCATTCATATAAGATAAAGGAATTCATAAACATAATTCCATCACAACATAGTCAAATCAATGTAAAAATATGGATAGAAACAGAACCCTTTATTATCTTAGATGGAAAATAATTTTGATAAAACACTTGAAATGAATTCTTGAGGAAAATATCCTTTCTTCTTCAAAATCAATTTCTTTTCACAAAACATCATACAATTTTAAAAGAAAGAGATTTTATTAAAAATAGTCATGAAATATTTTGGAGTAAGGTTCATGAAAATAAGGCTTTATAAAACCGTAAAAATCCGTTCGTGCCGTATAAGTTAAAAAAAACATTCTTCTCGTACTTTTGTCGGAAAAGTCAAAAAGTACCTCGTACGAAAAACGAAAAAAGATTCCTTTCATATCCTTTACTAAAAACTCATAGAAGGGTAAAATTGGATTTAAACAATTGTAGGTGGATGGAAATAATATTACATATTGAGGGAACATGGATGTGGATGATAAAATACAACCCAGTAAATACTTACGAATAAACAATCTCGGATAAAAATGAGATTGTGATATTTCCCTTACCTTAGGCCCGACTTGCTTTGTAAGTGTCCGAACCTCCTGTATAATGATTTAAATCATGTTATTGACTTATTAAAGAATCATATTCATTGTTATGATATCATATATGGTTCACTTATGACATTATATTACCCGTTCTTTTGTAAATTCCATGTTAAAGAAGCGTTTTGGGTAAAATCGTTTCATTTATCGTAGGTGTTTTGATTTGTTGTTCTTGACATCATTATTACTTATATCATGATTTACTTACTTCCAGAATATAAAATATGATTTATATATCATATATATTCATTATATATATATATATAATAGATAGATAAATAAAATGAAAAACACCGTTCATGGAGACGGTAGTCCGTACGTACGCATGAACGCTGTTTTACTTTCCTTATTGTCTTGAAATGGAAGTAAGTAGATGACATACATATATATTTATACATAAATCCAGTAGCTTTAAAATGTCATATATTTCATTATTATTTCTTATATATACTTTATAATCATTCTTAAATGGTTAACATGGAGAATGAATCTCATCGCGTCGTGGAGACGGTAGTCCGTACGTACGCACGAGCGATGATATCATTTCTATAAATATTGAATTGGAGTGGAGTGGATTATACAATATATCAGAATCAATATGATTTTGTAATAACTATGTATAGTTATTCTTTACACCATTATACCCATCCATGTAAGGTGGTGGTGGAAAATAGATTACACCACGGCGTGGAGACGGTATTCCGTACGTACGCACGCGCGGTGATTTCTTTTTCCGTAGGATGGATAGATGGTGAAATAGGGTTGTTTCATACTTATAATAACATATCAGTATATGAGTGATACTGATTTTATTACTTCCTAATGAAACAACCTAAGAAGAAGAAGTGGAAGAAGAAATAAAGATGAAAGAATTGGTAACGGTAATTACCTCTTCTTTGAAGCGCCTTTTGGAGACCTCCTCTTAGGGAACTAAAATTGGTCTTTGAGTAAGACTAGAACCTCTAGGATGTTGCTAGGGAAGTGGAGAAGAGATTTTGGCAGGGGTTGGCCGAGCTTGAGTGCTCAAATTGGTGTGAGGAGAAGGGGGAGGAGGTGTCCTTTTATAAGGGAGGAGAGGGGCACCTTAGGAATATCTCAAAATATTATTTTATATTAAAGTCAAAATCGGTTTATAATGGTTCCAAAGGGTCTTATTTCGAAGCTAAAGTGGGGATGGGTCGAAATCCTATCAACCAATAAAATTTAGACAAGTTTAGGATATTATTTTAACCTTATCAATTAGATTTAACTCTAAGTTAAATAATTTAACTTTTACCATGTCTTTTTGTTTTCTTTCACAATATGGTTAATACACTTACTATAACATGCCAAACAAACCCCAAATTGTTTATTATTAATATATATATCCTTATCTAAGTCATTTTGCCGAACCTTAGATTTTTAGGAATAAAATAACAATTAATAATATAATATTTGATTTAAAAACTATTTTGTGTCAATTTTGACACTATTTGATATATGATTTTTGTGAGAGTTATAACATAATTAAATGTTCGAACCAAGTTAATTAAATCAACATTAATATATCATAGTAACCTATAAAATTAGTGTAATTCATAAAAAATCTCAAATTACATTTATTTTGGTGTTTATAACATCAATTATGTCAATATTTCATTAATAAGATAATTACTGCATCATCGTTGTGTCATAAATAAATTAAATTATTTTATGTCTAAAAATTACAAATAAAATTTCATCATGTAGGAAATCTTTTTATCTTTCTAATGAATATTTACAATCGAATTTATCTTATGTATAACCCCATATTAAAAATTATTTACTTATTAAACTTTGATTTTAACTATTTTAACCTTTCTTTAAATAAATTAATAATAAATGTCCTAATCTAATCCAAGTGGGCCTAAATGGTCATATTTTATTCCTAAGTTTGTTTTTGGTCGAATTACACTTGTCCAATAGAATTAGGACATGTGTTAGGGTAATAGTAATATCATATTTACCCTTAGTTACCCTATTTACTATTAACCGCGGTAAAAAAAGTAAAAAGTTACTATTCACCAAAAAATTATTTTAATCTTATTGAACCACATTTTAGTCCTTGATATTAACTGTGTCTCTCGGATTTTCGAAATTCCATTCACAGAAGCGGTAAAATTAAGTTTTATGCAAAATTCAGTTTTTAACCTACCACTTAGTAGTTTCACTATTCATCAAAAATTGATGTTTTTCAGAACAATGCCAAAATTTCATCCCAAGCTATATTTCATATTCCGAATTCAAAAATGAAGTCTATTTTACCAAATTCATAACATAAAAGTTGCATTAATTAATTTTATAATTAAATCCCGCTGTTAAAACAAATAGCGTGTTTTTAAGAAACAATATCTATCAAAAGATTGACACTTGTTTATGTCTAGTTTAAATGTGAAATTACATCCAATGACCAACATTGTATTAAATTGTAAAAATATATTCTAAATATACTTTAAAACCACTCAAATTAATAATTTATCACTATTAATTATTTCAATTATAAAAGTTGTTTTTAATTATAATTTAGTAATTTTTCACTATTCATCAAAATATGAAAGTTATCCGAAAAGTACCAAAATTTCACCTTAGGCTAAATTCGATACTCCGAATCCAAGAATTAAGTTCATTTTGAAAAATAAGATTTACAGAATTTTAAAAAGTGGTTATTACTATTCATAACGGCTAGTTTTAATAATATTTTAATAGCACATCGTTGTTTAGTGAAACTCGGTATTGCGTTTTACACACGCTATCGAGGAAGGTCGCGATTGCATGTAATGCAAGGCAAGACAAGGATGCGTGTTGTGCAAGCTCCTTTTGGTTTAGCGTACAACACAAGACATTAATAAAATTAAAAAGAATATTTCTTTATAAAATATTGGGCTGTTACATTCTACCCCCCTTAAAATGAATTTCGCCCTCGAAATTCGTCGGGGTTATAAATGGTTTACTATTCGAAAGTTTCTTTAATAGAAACCCACATCGTAAAAGGGAATACCCAAACTTGGCTTTAAAAACTAAAGTATGAAATGTAACGATTACCCAAATAAACTAATCACTGGGTTTCCACATAGGTGAAAATATGGATATGGAAGAGAAATCTAACCATCATGTTCTGATGGAGAGTGGTAGAGAACATGGCTATGGAAAAGCCAGTAATCACAAATCCATAGATTTGTGATGATATAAGGTACCATCTGATTCATCAGGTATAAGATCACTAGGACAACATTTTTGGTTTTCAAGATCATTTCCCTAAAGTTGAAAATTTGCTTAAAATAAATACTTACATTATTTTGGTACAATCTCACTTTTGTTCGTGCCTTGAACAATTTCTACTTCATCTCTTAAATAAATGAAGTTGAATTTGTTATTTGTGAAGTGTTAGAAGATTATGTGATAGAATGATGGGTCATTCCATCTGTCTCAAACAAAAGGATAGAAAAAGTTATTAAATATACCTAAGTCATTCTATAGTGAGATTAATCACATATGGTTCCTAAAATGGACTTATACTTCATATATCATACTTCTTAATATAATAAAACTAGTTTCTACTAAACAGGGACTTCCTGTAGGCTAGTGGTAGGCGATAAAGGCCAGTCGCACTTCGGTTGTGGGTTCGATTCCTACAGCCTTGTCCGAAGCGATGGGCTGTCGCCCGTCCTGCAGGTTGTCCCTTTTTCTAAAACTACGTTACTATAACATCCCATCAATAATATCGAAAATCTTCTATCCTTAAACAATACTAACTTATGTCCAACATAATCCAATCTAATCTTTAGGCTTATACATAATACTGCAGTCCACTCTCGTAATATAGTGACAACGATTACCAGAGATTTAATATTGTCGTTGATCGCCACATATCATAAGATATGTCTTGTTGGTCACATTCCAAACACTCAAAGTCCTTAATCGTGTATTCTCTTGAATACCTTAGTGAAAAAAGTTAACACTTTCCACATACCAAAATCCTCAAAATTCTATATACTCAAACCATGATATCACTTAGTCCTTATATTAATCATGAGCTCATGAATACTATTAAACATTTCATTTTCTCGCATATCATCTTATTTCCAAAAAAAATATCTCAATCACTTTGAATACCACATCAATAAATATTGCAATACTCAATGATACAACATTATTTTGGAATCCCATTACATAAACACTTAATCATTCCAACACATCGTTGTCATATTCAACATTGCCAATAGTGATCGCATGTGATTTCCTTTTGTCCTTTTCCTTCAGTGGTTGCTCATGTTGATCATCACTAACCCTTGGATTAGGGCAATTATTAGCATAATGCCCCATTTCCTTGCACTTGAAGCATTGAAGTGTTGGCGGTGTGTTCTCTGCAGTGTTTGCTTTATTCACATCATTAGAAACCCTTTTTCCATTACTTCGACACTCAGCTGCTCGATGACCTTCTTTTACACACTTAAAACATTTTCTAGTCCCTTTAAGACAATCTCCACCATGCTTCTTCCCACACTTTGTGCATAAAGAAACATTCATCTTCTTTTCATCATTATTCTGAGATTTCTCCTTGAACTCCATCTTTCGTTTCTTGTCAAAACCATGAGATGGATATGTAACACCAACTTCCATTTCTACCTTGATAGCACAACGCACAATTTCTTTATAGCTACTGAAGTCTCTTATAGCTAATGCCCTTCGAAGACTTGGTTTTAAGCCACTGAAAAATCGATCAACTTTATTTTCAGGTTGAATGATAATTCCAGAAGCATACCTTGCAAGTCTTGTAAAATTTGCTTCATAGGTACCAACAGATTCATCGTCCTTTTGCTTCAGTTCAAGAAACTCTTTCTCCATCTTTGTTCGAAGAATACGAGGGAAGTACTTACTGAAAAACAAGTTCTTGAACTCGTCCCATTCCATGGACTCAATTTCATCTCTTGGCCTCGTATTCTTGATAAGATTCCACCATTGATCAGCTTCACCTTCCAAACGATATACTGCTAAGATGACTTTATCATGTTCAGAACATTGAAGAACTGAAAATATATTTTAAGTAGTACTAATCCATTGTTCAGCAACTAATGGATCAGTAGACCCACTGAAAGAAGGTGGACGTTGCCTCATGAAGGACTCAATAGAATATTGTTCCCTTCTCTGCTCATTTGGAAGTCCAGAATGATTCATAGCTTGTGTAAGTATAGCAATAAGATTTTGCACTCCATCTCCCATAACATTTGTTTGTTCAGGAGGGAAATCATTGCATTGTCCATTGCATTGATCAACACGGTTTCTTCGGGTTCCAGCCATCGTCTAAAACCAAAAAAGAATAGTGTGAGAGGCAAAAATCATGCTAGAGAAACCAATCTAGTAAAGGGGAAGTATCCTCAATATCTAACTTCTTAGGTTAAATTCTATGATCGTTACCGTAGTTCTAGGACTGTATCTTATACGCATACTTATCCTTAGGGACATCCCTAGACATACCTTAGAAATATCTCTAGGGATCTCACTAACGTTTTCGCATCCTAGTTTCCAAAGGTTGACTAAACCTTTCCTCTGATACCAACTGTAGAGACCCGAAGCTTATCGTACATTGACATTACATTACTTTTGCGGAATACTTAGTACATAACAAAAACACACACACAAGGACCGTAATAGTTTAGTGTCTTTGGAAACTCGGAGTATAATCTTCTAATCGTGGGGAAAGATCTTCAACATCTCCCATAAAGATCTTCCTTTTTATTTTACCTAAAACCTTTCTTTATATCCTGGGGAAAAGAAAACATAAAAGGGTGAGCTCAAATGCTCAGTAAGGGTAAACAAAGGAAATATCAATCACATAATTTTCATAAGAACATAACATTTTTGGAAATCTTAACCTGCAAAAGAGAGCATAATTTCATAACATGGGATAAATCATAGTAGTGAAATGAAATCATAACATAAAACATTACTCATTGTGGCATACACACATAATCATAGAGAATCATTTCTTGTTAGTCAAGACTCATTGCCAAGACTATCTTAGTGGACAAAGTCCCTTTCTGAATCGAGTAATCCTCGTTTCAGTCCTGTTTCACTGAACCGGTATAACCTACCATTCCAGCCATGTCTATCTCATGAGATATAAAATCTTTACCCAATGAATTGGAGGGAGATATAGGTCCCACCCATCTCTTAATGAATCCTTTCTTATGTGTGCCACAAAATCATAAATCATACATCATTTCATAACCCATGTAATAAAAATGGGATTCTTAAACAAAATGACATCATAAAACCATTCATATAAGATAAAGGAATTCATAAGCATAATTCCATCACAACATAGTCAAATCAATGTAAAAATATGGATAGAAACAGAACCCTTTATTATCTTAGATGGAAAATAATTTTGATAAAACACTTGAAATGAATTCTTGAGGAAAATATCCTTTCTTCTTCAAAATCAATTTCTTTTCACAAAACATCATACCATTTTAAAAGAAAGAGATTTTATTAAAAATAGTCATGAAATATTTTGGAGGAAGGTTCATGAAAATAAGGCTTTATAAAACCGTAAAAATCCGTTCGTGCCGTATAAGTTAAAAAAAAACATTCTTCTCGTACTTTTGTCGGAAAAGTCAAAAAGTACCTCGTACGAAAAACAAAAAAAGATTCCTTTCTTATCCTTTACTAAAAACTCATAGAAGGGTAAAATTGGATTTAAACAATTGTAGGTGGATGGAAATAATATTACATATTGAGGGAACATGGATGTGGATGATAAAATACACCCCAGTAAATACTTACGAATAAACAATCTCGGATAAAAATGGGATTGTGATATTTCCCTTACCTTAGGTCCGACTTGCTTTGTAAGTGTCCGAACCTCCTGTATAATGATTTAAATCATGTTATTGACTTATTACAGAATCATATTCATTGTTATGATATCATATATGGTTCATTTATGACATTATATTACCCGTTCTTTTGTAAATTCCATGTTAAAGAAGCGTTTTGGGTAAAATCGTTTCATTTATCGTAGGTGTTTTGACTTGTTGTTCTTGACATCATTATTACTTATATCATGATTTACTTACTTCCAGAATATAAAATATGATTTATATATCATATATATTCAGTATATATATATATATATAATAGATAGATAAATAAAATGAAAAACACCGTTCATGGAGACGGTAGTCCGTACGTACGCATGAACGCTGTTTTACTTTCCTTATTGTCTTGAAATGGAAGTAAGTAGATGACATACATATATATTTATACATAAATCCAGTAGCTTTAAAATTTCATATATTTCATTATTATTTCTTATATATACTTTATAATCATTCTTAAATGGTTAACATGGAGAATGAATCTCATCGCGTCGTGGAGACGGTAGTCCGTACGTACGCACGAGCGATGATATCATTTCTATAAATATTGAATTGGAGTGGAGTGGATTATAAAATATATCAGAATCAATATGATGTTGTAATAACTATGTATAGTTATTCTTTACACCATTATACCCATCCATGTAAGGTGGTGGTGGAAAATAGATTACACCACGGCGTGGAGACGGTATTCCGTACGTACGCACGCGCGGTGATTTCTTTTTCCGTAGGATGGATAGATGGTGAAATAGGGTTGTTTCATACTTATAATAACATATCAGTATATGAGTGATACTGATTTTATTACTTCATAATGAAACAACCTAAGAAGAAGAAGTGGAAGAAGAAATAAAGATGAAAGAATTGGTAACGGTAATTACCTCTTCTTTGAAGCGCCTTTTGGAGACCTCCTCTTAGGGAACTAAAATTGGTCTTTGAGTAAGACTAGAACCTCTAGGATGTTGCTAGGGAAGTGGAGAAGAGATTTTGTCAGGGGTTGGCCGAGCTTGAGTGCTCAAATTGGTGTGAGGAGAAGGGGGAGGAGGTGTCCTTTTATAAGGGAGGAGAGGGGCACCTTAGGAATATATCAAAATATTATTTTATATTAAAGTCAAAATCGGTTTATAATGGTTCCAAAGGGTCTTATTTCAAAGCTAAAGTGGGGATGGGTCGAAATCCTATCAAGCAATAAAATTTAGACAAGTTTAGGATATTATTTTAACCTTATCAATTAGATTTAACTCTAAGTTAAATAATTTAACTTTTACCATGTCTTTTTGTTTTCTTTCACAATATGATTAATACACTTACTATAACAAGCCAAACAAACCCCAAATTGTTTATTATTAATATATATATCCTTATCTAAGTCATTTGGCCGAACCTTAGATTTTTAGGAATAAAATAACAATTAATAATATAATATTTGATTTAAAAACTATTTTGTGTCAATTTTGACACTATTTGATATATGATTTTTGTGAGAGTCATAAAATAATTAAATGTTCGAACCAAGTTAATTAAATCAACATTCATATATCATAGTAACCTATAAAATTAGTGGAATTCATAAAAAAGCTCAAATTACATTTATTTTGGTGTTTATAACATCAATTATGTCAATATTTCATTAATAAGATAATTACTGCATCATCGTTGTGTCATAAATAAATTAAATTATTTTATGTCTAAAAATTACAAATAAAATTTCATCATGTAAGAAATCTTTTTATCTTTCTAATGAATATTTACAATCGAATTTATCTTATGTATAACCCCATATTAAAAATGATTTACTTATTAAACTTTGATTTTAACTATTTTAACCTTTCTTTAAATAAATTAATAATAAATGTCCTAATCTAATCCAAGTGGGCCTAAATGGTCATATTTTATTCCTAAGTTTGTTTTTGGTCGAATTACACTTGTCCAATAAAATTAGGACATGTGTTAGGGTAATAGTAATATCATATTTACCCTTAGTTACCCTATTTACTATTAACCGCGGTAAAAAAAGTAAAAAGTTACTATTCACCAAAAAATTATTTTAATCTTATTGAACCACATTTTAGTCCTTGATATTAACCGTGTCTCTCGGATTTTCGAAATTCCATTCACAGAAGCGGTAAAATTAAGTTTTATGCAAAATTCAGTTTTTAACCTACCACTTAGTAGTTTCACTATTCATCAAAAATTGATGTTTTTCAGAACAATGCCAAAATTTCATCCCAAGCTATATTTCATATTCCGAATTCAAAACTGAAGTCTATTTTACCAAATTCATAACATAAAAGTTTCATTAATTAATTTTATAATTAAATCCCGCTGTTAAAACAAATAGCGTGTTTTTAAGAAACAATATCTATCAAAAGATTGACACTTGTTTATGTGTAGTTTAAATGTGAAATTACATCCAATGACCAACATTGTATTAAATTGTAAAAATATATTCTAAATATACTTTAAAACCACTGAAATTAATAATTTATCACTATTAATTATTTCGATTAAAAAAGTTGTTTTTAATTATAATTTAGTAATTTTTCACTATTCATCAAAATATGAAAGTTATCCGAAAAGTACCAAAATATCACCTTAGGCTAAATTCGATACTCCGAATCCAAGAATTAAGTTCATTTTGAAAAATAAGATTTACAGAATTTTAAAAAGTGGTTATTACTATTCATAACGGCTAGTTTTAATAATATTTTAATAGCACATCGTTGTTTAGTGAAACTCGGTATTGCGTTTTACACACGCTATCGAGGAAGGTCGCGATTGCATGTAATGCAAGGCAAGACAAGGATGCGTGTTGTGAAAGCTCCTTTTGGTTTAGCGTACAACACAAGACATTAATAAAATTAAAAAGAATATTTCTTTATAAAATATTGGGCTGTTACAATTTCACCCTATAAACTACTTTTCACTCTTTGATGACATGGTTTTGAAAAATGTGCCGAACTTGTGGCTTCCATTGACTAAGGAAACCTCCTCTCAATGTATGACTGCATGGTTTGACCATTCTTTATGCCAACTATTTTATGAATAGTTATTATGAACATCATACGTAGAACTAACTATGTAAGATAGGTTCATAGTTTGAGAAACTTGTGTCCAGCCAGCATATTTCACATTTACTGCTATAAATCATTCCATATGGTTTGATGTTGGGGGTGTCATAGTTTATCACAAACCAAGCACCCTGTTTGAACAACCAAAATCTTGAATTTATGCGGCATGGTGCTCTTGAAAATCAATAGAGCACCCTAGGAACCACTCATGCCATTACTGATGTCTCCAAAATACATTTAATTGTTTCATCTATGGTAATTATGTAACGAATCCCTATTCATATAACAACACGTCTGGAAAACACCAAAAATTAAATTCCCTTGTAATTATACATTATCTAAAGAATAAATTTCATTACACAAATGAAATAATTTTTTTTACATATAGTTTTACCTTTATAATGAATATACATATAAGACATAATTATTATGGATAAATTTAATGTTATTATGAAAATCTATAATTTATTATATATCCCAAATAAATAATGGATTTTTATTTTTTGTTTTATGTGAGGATTATATTTTTATAACATGACATGGTGTAATTTTAAGAGAAAAATATTTCACTCAATGAATAATTATGAGGATACATAAACACTAGGATGTCTAAGACCAATAAAATGAAATTGTTTTTTTAGATGGAATGTGAGTTGTAACAATATGAAGATGTTGAAGAATTAGAATTAAAATAAGAAAACAACCTCATTTGTTTGGTATAATTCATTAATATTTGAGAGATATGGATTTCAAATAGAAATTTATGAAAATTTAAAATTATAAATGATTGAAAAATTAATTATTAATGTAATATTTAGATATCTAATACTGATATATTTTTTATAGGCTGTGAAATTGGAAATATAATTTATGAACATGATTCATGTTTTCTAAATGATTGAAAATCCTTAATTAGATAGACCATATGTATATAAGTGGGTATTTTGTTTTATAAAAACTGATAGTATTAGTAGAGGGTGTACCTATTAAATTTCAATTGGGTATAAAGGTTACATATTATTTCATTATTTTAAATTTGGGGAAAAAATTATATAGATTTGAAAATAAATTCATCTATGTTTTTTATGGAATAATAATTTACAATTGTTATGAGAACACCAATATTGATGTTAAAAATATTTTTTCATTCTGCTAATGTCTTTAAATTTAGGTAATGATATATTCCAAACTCATTTATTATCAAAATGTTTTATCATAGGTATAAAATATCAAACAGTCAATTTTTTATTTTTGTCAGAATCTAAAATAATTAATATATATCGTAGTATTTCAATAAAAGTTCTTGGCATCCTAAAATATTATTCTGATTTTTATTTATATATGTGGTCTTGTTGGAGAACATTTTTGGTTCTGGTTTTATATAAAAATGATATATTAGTATTAAAATATGACATTTATTATTTTGTTTATAAAAGAGGGACCAGAAAATGGTTGTCACTAAAAGGCATGATGAATGTGATATACATACTGATTATAATGATCAATATGTACAAATATATATGGTTTATTAATTTAATTTTTAACACATATATTTTTAATGAACTAAAGAGTCCTAAAATTAAAATATATGGCAATTCGGTTGTATATATGTCCCTGAATTTCTATCTTAATGATGATTAATTCAATTCTTTGGAGAGGTAAATTGGGTGGATGGATGTGATTCCTTATAATATAGTGATATGACCAATCATGCATACTATATTGTATACTCATCATAATATAAATTATAATTTTGATAAAAACATATATATATCCATGAAATTATTTAATGAAATAATTTATTATTATCAGAACTATCATTAAGTGCATGAGAAAAATTATAGATGTATTTTTTCAATTTAAATGTGATTAAGACCACATTATAATGGGTTATACTAATTATTTAGAAAATATTAACAAATTTTACTCAATATTTCAATTTTATATGTGATCTACATCAATGTTTTTAAATATTATCTATAAAAAAAATTTATCCCAATTTCGAATTATATAACAAAATTATATTATATTAATACATAAAATGTTATGAAATAAATTAATTATATCAAAATTTCTATAACCAAACAATGTTTAATTCATTATATTAAAGTAACATCATCTTCTATCCCATTGTCTCATACTAGGTATGAGGTGATACTATCCTTGGGTGACACTTCCCAAACAAAAAAGAAATATATAATGTCCAACTGGTTTAATAAATAGTTATTAGGTGGAATAAGTAACCATATATATGCATTCACACTAACATTAACAAAATAAATAGAACTAAATAAAACAAATAAATCTCTATAAATGATTCTTACAAACCAATCAAATATAATAAAAGTAATGAAACTAAAAAAATCAATTTATTGATGGCCAATATTATAGTAATAAAATAAGAGTGTAAAATTGAACTAAAACATGAATGTGGTAAAACACATAGGAAAAAAGTTAGAACCATTCAACACCATGAAACAAACTGCTCCAAGCTCCATCTCTACCAACTATGACATCGACTATCACGACACTCAATAAATGACGTTTGAAACCCTACACATTCATATTTCATGGAAAACTATATCAATATACACACTATGGTTTTTATTAAGGGGATAATATAGAAACCCACTAGAACATGTCATGATACTTCTCCCACATTCCTCTAAGAACAAAATCATTTAGTATCACATGAATATAATATATTATAAAATAATATAAACAAGTTATAAAATAGTTCTCAAAATATACACTAATGTCGAGGAATAGTATAATGGTGCATACATTTCATACATATATGTTACAAATTAATAGATGAATATTCATTACATAATAGATGAAATCCATGACAGAATTGGTCGGTTTTTGTGTCTTGGGAAAATTGGAATCATAAAAAAAGGTTCAAAAAATATATATCAAATCCCAAAATTTATTCATTTGTTGAACCCTTATAAATATCATAATTTATACCCCTCTTCACACCCTGTGGAAAAGGAATCATAATAAAATGGTGATATCAGATTCTCAGTAATGTAAAAAAAGGTAGATATCAATCATAACATAAGAATAAAGCTATAAGACCGTGAACATGTAATTTGAAAATTACAAACTTTATAAAAAAGATCATAATATTGGGTCATGGAATGAATTATATATGTTTATAATACATGAATCATATAATATTAGCATTTTCATATGTCATAGAATTATATCATACACATAATCATATAAAATCATATAGTTAGTAGTCAAGGATCATTTATGTGAATATTAGAGTGGAATGATTCCACTCCTCAAATCGTCGTATTCATAAAGGATCACCACTATTATGATCTTAGAAAACAAAGTTAATTACTAAATTTATTTAACTTGTTGCTAAATTGCGGTCTATCTAATGAGATAAAATATCATTATCCAATGCAATGGAGGCTGATATAGTTTTGACCCCTCTTTGGTTATATCATAAAATCCATCCATGGTTATAACGTAACCATCACCCTTGTTTATAACATAACCATATTCAAATAATGAAAAACATAAAAAAATTATATAAGAACATATGTTATTCAACCTTTCGAAACCAAAAATGAGTTTTGTAAACATTTATCATAACCCAACTCATGGAAATGAAAAGGGTTTCATAAATATCATCACATCATATACATAAAAAACATAAAAATAATAAGAATAGTATCCATGAATAATTTCCCCTATAAAGAAAAAGAAATGTAAAATAATATAATCATATATGGAAAATAAAAATGAAAGATCATTCGAACTAATTCTTGAGAAATAAAACATCGATTTTCAAATCATTTATTTTTATGATTTTTTTAATTATAAATGAAAGAAGTTTTTTTGATCATAATATTGTAATATTTTAAAGGAAAAATAAAATAATTAATTCATCATGATGTAGGGAAAATAAACTCATGTAGTATATATAGAAACAACATTCCATCCGTATTTTTTGAAGTCAAGTCATAATAAAAATCATTTATAAAATGAATCAAAAAATCTTGTCCAACAATTATAAAAAAATTAAAGAATGAATAAAAGTTAATTCCAACAATTATAATATTATTTTTTAAAAACATTTTCTAATAGATTTTTTTCAAAAGCTAAACATTTAATAAAAATATATTTATTAGGTAAACATTAAAAAGATAATTTTGAAAATAATGTACCTTATAAATATCAAATCATTTAATTGAACATTAATAAATACAATCGATTTTTCTTATTCACTATAAATAAAAATAAAACATGTTAAAATATAGCCAGAATATAAAAAAATGTATTTTTACACATAATCATTAATTTACATAATCAATGAAGCTGGTGTTTAACCTAATGTATTGAAATTGGGTTATGAATTCCCAATAAACAATGTAATATATAGAATAGTATTCCCTATAAAAGTAATAACTATCTAATAAAATATTGAATAGCAATAATTTAATTATTTTCATTATATGATAAATCAATTTATTGTATATACACCACACACTATATAAATGAGGTTAAAAAGTAATGCATCTCATATAAGAATTATTGAGAAGAGAACCCTTTCCTCACACATCCAATTATATTTTTGTAATTTAACCGTTGGTATAATGCTTTCAAGAATGTTTTTAATTCATCAAACAACTATAATAATATTTATAATACCTTATGTTGTACTTTTATAACATCTTACCATCCCTTCATTGATAATATTTCACTATCATCACTATTTCAGGTGTGTTTGTTTCATGGTTTCTATGATTGGTTCATTTATGTATACTTATGAATTTTCCTATCCAATATATATAAAAACACAAAAGTGAAATTAAATATTATTCATTAGCATCCAAAAAGTTTAAATAGACCCCTATATTATTCTAATTTACGACATGATGAAGATTCATTTGATAAAATATGAAGCAAAAATGTGTAGTTTATTTTGGAGGGTTTTCCGCCCATCATGATCTAGTTTATTTCTAATTAATTTTACACACACACAAATATATATATACTGGTTCTAGAAAATTTAATTAGTTTTAAAATATCCTTATAAAATCAAATTTAACTATATTAATCATATTATGACTATCTTTGACGGTGGTAAAAAGTAATGAAACATATTTATTCACGGAGACATTTAAGTGCCATAATTGGGAAAATGGATTCATTTCATTGAATAAGAGGACTAAATAAAAGGTTTTTATATTATATATTATATTTGGAACATATATTTGTAGTATTTAAATGTTACTATAGTTATTATTCCTTTACTGATGATTGATTTGTGGATAAGGTAGAAATAGAAATTGAATTTGGAGAGGTTATTTGACAATGATACCACTTGAATATCAACTCCTTGAATAACTGCTTTAGGAACCTGGAATTGGTCATTGAGTGTGACCATCAAAACATGGGAATTGGGTGAGTCGATAGGAGAGTATTTGGATTATATTTTGAATGATTTGTGTGTTTTTTTAAAAAATTGGGTAGTGAGGTGTGGCTTATTAAATTAGTTTGGTGTGGTTTTATATGATTAAATTATTATTATTTTATAGTTATATCCAACCACATTTGGGTGGAATTAATTACTATGTACTTGGAGTAAAAATAATTTTTTTAAGGATGTATAATTCCTAGAAACACATCAACCAACCATATTGGTTGGAGTGGAAACTCAAGAGGGTGTGAATTGAGTTCCTATATAAAATTTCTATAAAACATTTTACGATAAAAATCATCAATTTGGAAAAGGCCCAGTCAATTAAGGTAGTACAAATATAAATGTTCAATTTGACAACAAGTTTCTCAATTTTTGATTAGTCTTCTAGTGAATCGGTGTAATACAATTATTAAACATTTGAAATAGGTTTACTAAATTAAACACATATGCACACTAACCAAAACTATCTATCAGAGTTAATGTAATGCAATTTTCTATTATGGTGTTATAAGTATATGGAAATAGAAAAAGAAAGTTTTACAAAAGATTGTACACAACAGAGTTACAAAAGTGGTTCATTCTCAAGGCGAGACTTAATCCTCTCCACTTGGTGGTCACTAACCTCTAAGTAGTTTATATTATCAATAAAAATTATACACAGCCTGTATCGGTCTATACAACAGTTTTCACAAACTGTCCATGGCTCTAACCCTTTACCACTATTCTTCATGAGAAAATCTCACTACCATGACACCCACATCCACTTTAATTGTTACCCCTATGAAAAAATGTGTATGTAATGTTTAGTGTGAGGCTTTTTAGTATCCTCCAGTACAAGCATAGAAGATGGTGTGTCTAACAGACGAACATAAACTTCTCAGAAATATATGATAAGAAAAACAACAGAGCTAATGTTATAATGATTTTGTTTAGAAGGATCTATGTGTTTACAGATCATCTCATGACTACTTGGAGTGAAGAAATTGCAGTTCGAGTCTTTCTCTAGAAGTTTCCTCTAAAACAGAGGGTCCCACCACCAGTTTCTAGCTTCCAGGTACTGAGATGTTCTGCTTCTCGGTTTAAAAGATATTTGATGTAGCACAGAAGACAATATTGATTTTTTATCCCAAAAAGATCTTCGTGAATATGTTGGATTCTCACTATAAATGTTGGTGTTCTCCATGTTCTTCATATCTATCTTGTAATGTTCACACGCATACATCTCTATTATTCTCTACATTTTTCTTCTATTTTATATTTGAGGTCCAAAAATATGAATAAGAAAACCCCATGTGGTCTTCCTCATACCTGATAGTGTCTCTAGATACCATCTCTTCATTTTTCTACAATCATTGTTAATTAATTTTCTAAGCATTAAATAAACCAAATATGACTGTTAGAATAATCTTATGAAATACCCAATGTATGGATTATAAGAGTGGGATTTAGTAGACTGGTAGCGATTTCCTTCTAAATGGTAGGATTCATTAGTAGGCTTCATCAGGTGGCTTAATTAATAGGTTTAATCAGTAGGCTTCATCAGTATCTTTCATCGGTATCCTTCATCGATAGCCTTTATCAGTAGGCTTCATCGGTAATTTTCATCGGTAGGCTTCATCGTTAGCCTTAATTAGTAGGATTCATTGGTAGGATTCATCGGTAGTATTTAATTGATAGACCCCTAGTAGTGAACTCGTTCACATTGATAACTCAGTGGTATGGATCCTCAATGGTAACATCTATCGATATCCTCTTTTGGTGACCTCTATTGGTTACCCTTATCGGTAACCTCTAGCAGTAACCTTTATTGGTAACCATCCAATGGTAACCATTATTGGTAACCTTCTAGTGGTAAAATTTATTTTTTACCTCTTATTTAGAGATACTTTTAACTATAAACATAATTTTGAGAGAAGTATGATAAAAAAATTTGTTATTACCTAGTAAAAACAAAAAATATTAATGAAACATGATTATCATATAAAAGAAAAATGATTTGGGATTATCAAAAAAGTTGAGTCCAACAATATACCCATTATTAATAATCAAATATTATGTTAGTGAAATTTATATTTATAAATTTTGAATCAGTGATAAGAAAATTTTCGAATCTCTTCAGAGGTGTTTATGTTCATATATTATATATCAAAAGATGAAATAACATAAAATTGAACTATGTTTATTGTTGAGAATATATCACAACATATATCCGTGAGTCTTAAAACTACTCCTCCATTGTGATTAGAAAAAATAATAAAATACAAAAGGAAAAAATGAATGATTTGTGTATTAATAAAGTGTAAAATATACAAAATATTACAGTGATCCCTATCAAATAAGACAACCCTCATTCATTCCACATTAGAAATTTCCAAGGGTGAATTTCCTTTGAGAGCTGAGGAGTCTTATTCAGAAGATGGAGGTACAACCCTAGGATAGCAGTGATCAAGGTTAGAGGAAATGATACCGAAGAATAAAAATACCGATAATGAGTAGATCATTGAGGAATCATAGGAGTCAAGCTTTTGATACCCTATGTAGGAGTCGTCACAGGGGAAGCACTGGTATGTTATGATGCCGCGGAGGAAGAAGGTAAGGCTGGAGGAACAATAATGGCAGTTCATTCCCCATGGAATAAGGGTAAAAGGAGATTCCTGAAGTCTATAATTATGCTTCCTCATATTTCCATAGCTAAAATAAAATCATCCTTATTCTCATTAAAATTTTCAAAATTATTATTCAACACTCTAATCCTACTAACTATATCTTTAAAATCATGAGTGACAGTTGGGATCCTCAATTTCTCTAGAAGTTGCTTAAAGTGACCATCCATATGATACTTAGTGTAAATTATTTTATAATAGTAGTCTATATTCTCATTGATTGCCTTCTGATTTTGGGAAGCCTCCCAAATGTTTTCTCCTACATGCATCTGAATGTCTCTGGTGGTTGATATAACCTGCGTCATAGACTAAGGGTCCAAGGTACCTGCACTAGAGAGCTTCTCTAATTCTTTTCTAAAAACTGATCTAAAAACATCTAGATCAACAGGAGGAGAGGCTGATGAGGAATCAAATACACAAAGAGGTTACATTGTAAAATATATTGTCTCCATAAAATACATATTTTTTCCACTGGTCAACCTCTTCACATCATCATCCTGACAACTGACATGTGTCTCCATATACTTCTTAAATTCCTCAAACAGAGTGACCATATGCTGAACAACAATCTTAACAAACATAAGGTCTTTGTCCACATGAGATCTTGAAGCCATATATGAGTCTATAGTCTCAATAGACTGTTTCACAAACTCTAAAGATTCTGCCTACATTCCATCTTGATTCAATCATTCCTTCACATCATGTAGAAAGATGGAGGGAAAGGTCGATATTATTCATTCCAAGGAAGATGCCACAAGCTCCATATTGAGATCCAATGTTCTCTCTATCCCAATGGATCTCTCATCAAGGTGTCTCTTCAAATATAATTTTAATGACTCTATGTCATCCATCTTCACATAATATTGAGGTAGAATAACCACTAATTCCACGATAGAGGTCTCTAAAATAGAATGAATTTGAGGGATTCTTTTTGGCTTTTCATATTCGTTGTCTTCATAGTTTAAGCCCAAAACAATGAATCTATGTTTTTCAGAACAATCTTCCATCTCTAGAAAAACAAAAACTGATCCTGTGGAAATACGTTCCTCCTCCTAACATAGAGCTTCCTTCGGGTCAACTACATTCACTTATTCCATTCCTCCTGATCAACTAGATCAATAGAAGAGTCCAATTCTATTTCTTCTACATAATCTTAAACCACAACCATTGAAATTTCAACTCTAACTTATTCAACATCCTCTTCTTCTTCAAGCTCTCCCAATTCTGTATATCTAATTAGAGTACTAGGACTTAGTCATTCCTCTTCACTTTCATTAGAAAATGTCTCAAATTCATCATGACCAGAATCAGCTTCATCCTCCTTCTCTGTGGTCTCTCCAACAACAAGGTCTCTTAAGACATTATCTTCAACTTTTTCTTCAGTATTTTCTTCATCATCACTATCCCCTACAACATTATATCTTTTGGGTAATCTCATTAGTGGGATATCCTCACCAAAAGATATAGTACCAGTAAGAGGGATTTATGGAAGGTTAGGATCACTCCTATCATCTAGATGAGAATCTTCTCTCTCTCTCTTTCAAAACAAAAACCTCATATTCTTCATCTGAGTACATTGTCTCCACTTCATTAGGATTTAAACCTTGATCTATTTTATTCTTTGGCCTAGTAGGATTCGTAATAGGACTGAATTCCTCACATAGTTTAGCATCATCATTCACCCTTTCCCTTTTCCATGGATTCCAGTTTATCATCATAAACATGTTGATCATTTTAGTAATACAGAAGTTGTATCTTATAACTATTGTTTCTTCCTTATGTCCAACATCTATATTTACATTCAGCATCAAAGATATCAACCAAGCATTAAATAAACAATTGGACATGGAATTAAGCTTAGTCATATCTTGTAACTGAACCATCAACAACCTGAAAGGATTTATCCTTTAACCATGCATCAATAGATATAACGGAAATATGTATTAATATTGGAAAATAGAAAATTATCCTCTCCTGTGACTCAATACATGTTGAAAAAATTTAAAAAGTAATTTTTTTCTCCATCCATTTCAGAAAAAATCATCTTCATTGGGATTCAATTCTATATCTATTCAACCAGAGCTCTTCATAGAAGAAATAATCAGTAGTGGGAGGCACTACTCAAGAGTAATAATAGAATATGATTTCAGGTGGGACACTTACGCATTAATCCCAATTAATAAAATAGAAGATTACATATACTCTATTTACCTTAGAAATAATTTCCTTATAATACTCACACTCATCGAACATTAGAAACTCATAGAATTCATTTACTATCTTCAAGTAATACGGTCTACTGTTGTTTACAAAACATTCTACCCAATCCTGAGTGATGAGTGCATTCGGCACCCGAGACATTCATTATAATAGCCATTCTGAATTTAATTAATTTTTGACCTATATTTCACTCTTTGAAAAACGAGGATTGATTAGATTTACCACAACCTTGATTCCGCTACAAGACCTAGCTCAATGTCTCTTAGGGTTTAGTGCATCTCCTTTATCACCAACCATCAGGATCTTCAGTCTTGGGATTTCAATCAGAAGTGGTTCAATGATTTTTGGATATGGGTATGTTCAAGGCTTCATGAGAATGAGGTTAGAGAGAGAATTGAAGTGGATAGAAAAGTTGTTTTACATTTTTTTATCATTTAGGTTTCAAAAAAATAAATTGAGTAAAATAAATAAATAAGATTAAAACGCTTCAGATTCTAGAAGATAAACGAAAAGTCCCAGACCTATGTATGGTCGACTATTGGTAATGTGCCAACAGTGAGGTCATTATGATGAGGTTCAATAGTGAGGTGACCTAATGGTTAGGTCCAATAGTGAGGTCCTAACTGTGAGGTCCAATGGTGAGGTCCAACGGTGAGGTGTCCCAATATTGAGGTCCAACGGTGACGTCCAATGGTGAGGTCTAATAATGAGTTCCTATGGTGAGGTCCTAACGGTGAGGTCCAACAATGAGGTGTCCAAAACAACAAAATTTATCTTACCTAACTCATGTTTGATGTAATTTATCCTCTCAGTATTGAATGGCTCTGTGAATATATAAGCCAATTGATGATTAGTTACAATGAATTCAAAATCGATATCACCTCTTTGATAATGATCACTCAAGAAGTGAGGTATTACATCAATATGATTTTCCCTTGTAAAAGATATTGGATTTTTAGGGATGTTAATAGAACTTGTATAAACATAGTTTATAATGATGTGCTTGAATTGATATCCATAGTCCAGTAATGTGTGTTTCATATACATAATGTGACAACAACAACTACCAGCAGCTATATATTAAGCTTCAGCATTGGATAACGCAACATAATTATGTTTCATACTACACCAACATACTAAAGACTTTCCCAAAATGTGAATTGTTCTAGAAGTGTTCTTTCTATCTAACATGAAACCTGAAAAGTACGCATCTAAATAACTGATCAAATGAAATGATTTTCATCTTGGATAAAATAGTCCTATGTTTTTTGTGTACTTGAGATATTTAAAAATCTTTTTAACATCACAAAAATGATATTCATTGGGATTGGATTGAAAACGACCACAAATAAATACATTGAACATTATATCATATCGACTAATAGTAATGTAATTTAGACTCCCAATCATACATCTGTAATTTGTTTGATACACTAGTTTACCAGTTTCATCATTATACATCTAACAAGTGGTAATCATAGGTGTATCAGTACGATTATTACTATCAAAACCAAAATGTTTCAAAAGATCTTTACTATATTTACATTTATTTGAAATAATACAATTTTAATTTTAATATTTTTAAATCAAAGGGAAATTTTTAGGTCCCCCATTAAACACATTTCAAATTCATTTTGCATCATCTTTGAAAAATAAATACATAAAGAGTTTTTAAATGATACAAAAATAATGTCATCTAAATTTATTTGTACTATTAATACATCATTGGAAATAATTTTAATAAAAACAGTAGGATAAGTTATTCCTTCAGTAAAATGTTTAAAAAAATGAACTGATTCTATCATACGATGATCTAGGATCTTGTTTTAGACCGTATAAAGAAGTAGAATGATTAAAAACATGATTTAAAAATGTGGATTTTTAAAGTGGGGTGTTTTTTTTGACAAAAACGTCCTCATAAATATAACCATTTAGAAATGATATTTTGACATCCATTTGATAATGTTTGATTTTCAGATGAGCTGCATAAGCAAGTAATATCCTATTGTATTCTAGTCTAGCTACAGGTGACACGATTTCATCATAGTCTATTCCCTCTTCTTGAATATATTCTTGTGAAACTAATCTATCCTTATTTTTGAATATATTTCTATACTCATAAAAGTTGTTTCTAAACACCCATTTAGTGAATATGGTTAATGTGTCCTTAGGTATTTCTAGTAATTCCCAAGCATTGTTTCTTTCAAACTGATTTTATTATTCTTGTATAGCTATCACCCAAATTTCATCATTGACAACATCATTATTGTTTTTGGGATTAAGCTGTGAAGGAAAAGATGGATGTTCAACCTGGTTTCTCAGAGAAGCTCTAGTTTGTGTCCCTATATTTAGATCACCTACTACAGTATATAAATTATGATTCTAGAGAGTTATATTACCTATTAAATGAGTTGGACTAGACACCTCATTATTGTATATAGTTTCATATTCAACATGTTCAGATTCTGGAAAATATCCACAACTATTTGTTTTCACTGGGGGTTCACTGGTTTTATCCTTAAGGTCCAGAATTGACATTTATTCCTCAACATATTAAAGAGTGGTTTTGGGTTCATGTGGATCTGTCTCCTAAAATTTTACATGAAATGATTACTCCACAGAGTTGGTTCTCTTATTGAATACTCTACAGGCTTTACTAGAGATGGAGTAACCTATAAAAATTATTTAATCACTTTTGGAAGCAAATTTTTCAAGATTATCTCTAGTGTTTTGGATATAAACGTTGTAACCAAAAACTCTAAAATAATTAACCTGTGATTTTATATTATTCCATAGCTCATAATTTTTTTTCTTAAGAATATTTCAAATTAAGACTCTATTGATGGTGTAACATGCTTTATTAACAGCTTTAGCCCAAAAATAGATAGGCAGTTTTTACACATTAAGCATAGTCTAGGAAATCTCTTGAAGTGTCATATTTCTATTTTATATAACTCCATTTTGTTTAGGTGTTGTAGAGAAGAGAAATTTTTATTGTAGCCATTTTGTGAGAAAAAAGATTCAAACTCCTAATTTTCAAACTCACGACCATGATCACTTCCCAAGGTTGTAATTCTATGTCCACTATGATTTTATATAGACTTGGAATATTTAAAGAAGTAAGAACATTCTTAAATTTTGTGAGAAATAATGTTTACCTAGGTGTATCTAGAAAACTCATCTATAAGAACATAGATGTAGTTCTTCCCATTTTAACACGAAACTCTCGATGGTCTAAACAAATTCATGTGAACCAACTAAAGTGGTTGAGAAGATGAATCTTATATCTTGGGTTTGAAAGAAACTTCATGTTGTTTTCCCTTTTTACAAGGATTAAAAACTTTGTTAAGTATGAATTCCAATTTAGGTAAGTCACTAACTAGACCTTTACTAATCAGTTTCCTATGTGAGTGCACATTGTAGTGTCCTAATATTCTGTTCCATAACCAGGATTATTTATGAAAAGCATTTAAATAAGAAACATTAATCTTAGAAAAATAGTTTAAATAAACATTATATAAATTTTCATTTCTTAGAGTAGTGAATATTAAATCAATATTAGAATTAAAAACTTTTCATGATTCATATTCAAATTTAACATTAAAACCAACATCACACAACTAAGAGATACTATGTAGACTGTACTTTAACCCATCAACAAAATGTTCTTTGGAAATAAATATAGTATTGGGGTTACTAATTGGGACTAAGAAAACGATCTTCCCTTTAGGATTATCACCAAATTTAACATATCAATAATCAACATTGACTATGACCTTGAAGAATGAATAGTCTCCTGTCATATGTCTTGAACATCAACTGTCCAAATACCATATGGATTTATAGGAGCTTCTTAGACAATTTTCCTACAATACAGGTTATGCAAAGGGTAACTTTGGTACCCCAATTTTCTTAGGTCCAGAGAGATCAGGGGAATATTTTGGTACCCATATTTTTATTATAGGTTCCATATAAACAATTAATATGTTTTGAGACATGAATAAATTGGTAGGTCCTTTATAATATATTTTTTCAAAATATGGTCCAAAATTGAACTTGTAGTGATCTGTTTAGATTTTGGAAAAAAGTTGTTCTTAATAATCCTTCTCATTCCTGGTTGATATCCAAGACGAGTTGTGTATTTTGGAGCAATTTGTTTCACTATAAACTGGGTCAAGGTATCTCTACCGATAGTAAACTTCTCATGATCTTTTTTAATTACTTATTTTATAATATTAGTTCAGTATTTTCTTTTTATAGATTAAAAAAAATTTAATTTTCCATATTCAAATTAGACAAATAATTGGAATTTAAAGTATGTTGTATTTTCCATAATTTATTATTATCCCGGGTTTTAGTATTTGTATCCTCAACTATTCCACAACATTCAAATAGTTCATATTTAGTAATATTTTCATGATTATTTGATTCACTTTCATTCCAATAATAATAATAATTATGTATAGGATAATTGAGTGTTACCTCATATGTTTATGTCAGGAAACACAGGATTACATGATTGTTCCTTTCACTCTCTGAAGTGTTAGATTCACTACATCTTTCTTCATAAACACTCAAAGTATCATTAATACCCTTTTTATATACATTTACCTTGTATTCATATTTATTTTTAAAATTTATAATTGGGAAATCATCCGTCACATGTCCATTCTATATACACTCATAAAAGATTATCTCATTTGTGGTTTCATTCCATTTTCATTCCTTCTCCCAATGTCATTTACTATCATACCATACTTTATAATTTGACTTTATAAAGAACTTCTTCTTTTTGTATCATTATTTGAACCATCTAGAAAGATGATCTATCTTATCATCACTGTCAGAATTTGAATCTTCCTTGGTGGAACTGTCTTTAGAAACATGAACTTTTCCTTTGTCTTTGCTTTTTGTGGTAGCAATCAAGAATGATAAATATTTTATTCTTGGTTCGTCATCTACTTCATGATTCACCTTTATCTCTTCCTAAAAAATCAATATTATTACAATTACTTCCTACACTGGTAGCTTTCTTTTGTCACAGGATTCTCTGATGGAAAAAGTTATTCCTCTCCACTTGTCAGGTAGGCATCGAAGCCATATCATAATCATATCCTTACTCTCTACTAGTTTAACAAGAAGACTTAGTGTCATTACTATTTCATGTATCCTAAGATACATTTTATAGATGGGTTCATCAGGATTCATTTTCAAATTGTCATATTTAATAGTGTAGGTATTTTTTCCCATTTCATTAACAATGGATGTTACCTCCTAGGAAAGATCCAAAGTATCCCTAATTTCATATGCAGTTTTATAAGAAGATATTCTATTGAGTTATACATAACTAAGAGGACAATACAATGCATTTATTTCATCACAGTTATTATTATATAAATATTTAGTCAACTAAGACCATGTGTCCCAAGCAGTAGACATTAATGCATGTTGTTCTTAAATTGTGTCCTAGATTTTAGGGCCCTTGGTCTCTAGATACATTTACATTTCCAATTTCTTCTATTCATATTTAATACCATTAATCAAATTTGGAATTATAGTATTTGATCCCTAAACTGGTTTATCCATAGTTAATTAGAATTGAAACAAATGAAAATATAGATATGAGAGAAATTTTATGATCTTTACAATACTAAAAAAATAACAGTTGAATATAATATGAAAATAATAAAAAAGAGTTCTTATAGTAGCAATATAACTTACCTCTGACATGAAATATTATTCATAGTAGAAAATCAAAAGGGGGGTTAATTGTGTTTCTACTTAAAATTTAAATTAAAAAAATTTCGGATATAAATCCCCAATTTGAATAAAACCTAGTTAATTAAGGTAGAAGAGATATAAATTTACTATTGGTTAATAAGTTTCTAAAAGGATTATTAGTCCTCTGTTGAATTAGTTCAAAAAAAGTATACAACTATTGAAATTGACTTACTAAATTAAACACATATACACACTTACCAAAAATAACAGTCAGAGTTAATGTAAAACTGTTTTGTATTTCAATGATATAAGTTGCATAAAATAGAAAAATAGAATATTACGGAAGAAGGTACACATATAAGTTAAAAAAGAAGTTAAATCTCAATCCAAGACATAATCCTCTCCACTTGGTGGTCACCTGCCACTAAGAAGTTTATATTAATAATAAACCTGATACACAACATGTATCGGTCTTTACAACAATTTTCACAAATAGTCCAGGGCATACACCCTCTAAAAGAGTTCTTCATGGGTAAAACAGACAACCAGGCCACACACACCCTCGTCCATGGTTACGTGGGGGAAACAAATTTTACATATTATTTTGGTGTGAGGATTTTTAGTATCCTCTAGTTCAGGCACATGAGACAGTGTGTGTAACAGACGAACACACACTTCTCAGAAATGTAAGATAAGAAACACAGTAGATCTAATGATATAAATATTTTGCATAGAAGGCTCAATGTTTTTTCAGTTCATCTCATGACTTCATGGAGTGAAGAAATTGCAGTTTGAGTATTTGTGTAGATGTTGTCTCCAAAACAGTGTGTCGCAACACCTGGTTCTAGCTTCCAGGTACTAAGATGTTCAGCTTCTTGTTTTGAATTATATTTGATGACCCTTATAAGACAGTCTTGAATTTTATCTCACAAAAATATCTTCATGATGATCTTGGATACTAAGTATAAATGATGGAGTTCCCCTTTTTCTTCAGATCAAGCTTATAATGATCCTCACTCATGGATCACAATTATTATCTTCCTTGGTCTTTTATTTTATATTTTAGGTATAAAAATAGGAATACAAAACTATGTGTTGTCTTCCTTGTACCTCATACTAACTCCAGATACGGTCTCTTGATATGTCTAAAGTCAACATTAATTAATATCATAAGAATTAAATTTTCAAAATTTGACCATAACAATAATCATATCAAATAGACTGCATATGGTGTAGAAGAGTGGGTATCAGAAGACCGACAATGGTAGCCTTCTCATGGTAGACTATATTAATAAGCTTCATCTATAGCCTTCATCAGTAGGCTTTATCAGTAGCCTTCATCAGTAGCCTTCATCGGTAGTCTTCATCATTAGGCTTCATCGGTAGCCTTCATTGGTAGCCTTCATTGGACGCCTTCAACTGTAGGCTTCATCCGACTGCTTTGAGCGACAAACCTGTAGCGGTGAACTCACTCAAATTGATAACTCTATGGTAAGGATCCTTAGCGAAAACCTATAATGGTAACCTCTATCTGTGTCCTCTATCAGTATCCTTTATAGGTAACATCCATTGGCAATAATTATCATTAACCATAAAGTAGTAACCATTATTGGTAATCTTCCAGCGGTATCCTTTATTCGTATCCTCTTAGAAATTTTTTTCATTGTAAACATAATTGACAGAGCTATGAGATTAAAAATACATAGTAATTAAATGATAGAAACTATAAATATTAATGGAACAAGAAAATCTTATAAAAGAAACATGATTTGGGGTTATCAAAATAGGTGAGTCCAACAACCCATTTAATGTAGTATTTTTTAGTTAATTTTTATCATTTACCATTTACCATTAATGTGATACATTATTTTACCTATATCTCCTTAAATAATATATTACCACTGTCAAATTTTTATAACTACATAATTTAATTATACAAAAAATGAGGTTTTATTACTATTAAAAAGTAAATAAATGTATTATATATAACTAATAATAACGTATTTGACCTTGAGATCAATTTAAATTCATCAAATGATTTTTAAATATATATAAATTTAGTGTATCATAAAAATAGGTATTTTTTAAAATTTATTGAAAAATTAAAAATCTCAAAAAAAATTAAAACAATTATTCCTAATATAATATTGATATGATGAATCCCAAAAATATATTCATATTATCTAATTAAGTTACTGAATGTGTCAGAAATAAATTATATTTAATATTCTATAGAAATAAAAAATTTACATTCGAATAAGAAAACATATTTGAAGAATTAAATGAGTTTACAAAAAATTATTCGCATATTCAAAATGCATTGATTATTGTATTTAAACTGAGATGGAAAAGTATACATTTATTTGGTATTATAAACTTTCGACAATTTAATCAATAAGTTATAATTATGGTGTTAAAATAATAATATTATGGATTTAATTTAAGCTCGTTGTTATGTGCAAATAAAGCTATCAAAGAGATATAGTTTAAAAATTTGGGTGCCATAAATTATTGGGTTGTTAAATTCTACCCCCTTATAATGAAATTTCCCCTTATACTTTTTACCAAGGTACAAATAGGTGAGGGTAATTTAACCTCATCACATACTCAGTTTCCAATAGTAGCTTCCTCAAATTTGTAGTTTCACCACAAAACATTAACCAACGGTGTGGTATTTCTTCGTATAACTTTGTATCCACGATCTAAAAGTTTTGTCGGTTATTGTTCTTATGATGTTCATTTTTCCATATATATGAAATCTATATTTTATAAATTTAAAGGATCATGTATATTCTTACTCATGAGATATACATGGAATGCATGTTAAACTTGATAGAGGTTCGGTGGAAGCGTCATTTGATAAGCTACCACTTCGATACGATACATAATTTTAAAAAACATTTTCACATATAATTTTAAATTTATCTTATAAAATATATGGGGGAAATATATAAATTTCATTATGGGAAACCGATAACCTATAATGGTTCAATTAAAATCCCTCTAAAAAAGTGTAAGTAAAAAAGTGAAGATCGCTATAATAAAAATAATTTGATTTGGATAAAATTAATGGAAAGATAAAATATCGATATTGAATAAAATTATTACTACCAAATACTTATCGATAATGTTATAGAACATTATAATTATAAGGTTAATGACCAAAAAATCATACACTAAATAAGTCTAAAAAATGTCACTAATAATATTAGAAATGATGATATTGGGATGAAATTTCATTTCAAAATCATTTGAGGAAATATTCTTACATTATTTCATCTCATCACTAAAATCTAACTCTTTAGTTCTTACTTGATCAATTTACTCATAATTTAGTACTCAAAGAAATGAATTTTATGCTTTAATTCATAGGTAACTACAATATTAAAAATATCCATTATGTGATGAAAATTCATTCATTTAATCTCTATTTATCACAAAAAATCATTATTTTATATTAACATATATGCATAAAATAACCCCTGGTTATCTTATAAATTAATATCTAAAAAATTTTCTGGAGTTCAATATAAATAATTTCATAAATGATTACCTTTATGAACCGTATAACGAAATTAAAATCTAATTCTTTTGAATAAAGTTAACTAAATTTTCTAAATCAACTTATCAATAATCCACTAAACAACTCCATGTATCTGTTAGTTATCACACACAAATGAGGTGAATATTATTGTCATATACTCTCTTGAAACATTTTAATAACAAAAATTAGAATAAAACATTAGTAAAAGTATTAATTCCATATAAATTAAACTCTTTTCTCATTCCATAAATCCAAAAAATATAAACTCAATCTAGAAATCCCCGTATTATTATAATACTAATTTTTTCCAAATCCTTAAATATTATCCCATTTCTATTATCACAAAAAACATCCCCTTATATCATTATTATCCAATTATAATGCATTTATTAAGGGTTATCTTTCCCTAAATTTTGTGTTCTCCAAAAATATCACCTTACCACTTCAATAAATTATCATGGTTTCTAGTACAATTAAATATATACTTTCAAATAGATTTTGAAAACTAAAATGGAATGACCCATATATGTTATATTATTTCATAAATCTATAAAATAACTTATATAACATTATTCAACAAATCCAATACATAAACACTAAATTATTCAACATTCATCCTAATCCATTAAACAGAATTTATTCTTTTATTCCTTAACAATTCTTCTATATGATATTTCATTCATAGTATCTTTATTATTAGTAATATAACCATCACTCATACAACATAGTCGATTCTCATCATACGTTTTCCTCCATGGGAATAGATTTTCATAATTCCCATATATTTTATATTGAAGACATTTAACATTCAATTTCACCTTTGGAATATAATAATTCTTATTCATTTTTTAACTAAACCTCTCTATTTTCCTTTTCAATATATTATTTTTGTATTTTTTCCATAAATATCACATTCAAGATATTTAACAATAAATGATACCATTTAAATACCATAATTATAAACCATTGTTTTAACTGAACCATTCACATTATCATTTTAATTACATGCATTGTTTCATTATTGTCTACACCCAAAATATATTCTGGTAATATAGAAACATTCTCATTGATACATCTTCCCACAAGCTAGTCATAAAGAAAATTGTGCTTTCAATCATCAATGGTTAGCATGAATATTCATCTTTATTTCATTATATGGTTTATGAAAATCACCAATGTTGATATTATTAATCATATTATGATATTTACGATGTGGCATAATAACAGGGTTTCTCCTTCAAAATCTCATTTTATTTGGTTTCTCATGAGGACGATTATTACATCATCCATCACATTCCCCATTTACATGAATCATCTTGGTTCTAGCCATTATCAAAATCCAAAAAATCATAGTGTGGGTTACACTAAAAAAAGATTGAAAAACACATTATCAATGGAAATTTTATATAAAATATTAATAAATGACACCTCTAGTTTATTCCTAGAATATTCATAACTCTTGGAATAATTCACTGATTTTAACCAATTCATAGACATTTCCTTTGTGATATATTACATAAGGTTTTATCGTCCTATTTTATGAAGGATAACTAAACCATTCCCTAATACCAACTATAATGACCCAAAATTTTAATAAATAAATATTACATTAAAATATAAGAATATTAAGTGGATAAAAAATAAAAACCATGAATGAATTTTTTGGGATTAGTGTTTTTAAAAAAATAGAAAAATAAAAAATGGGTTTATAAAAGTATATATAATCTACCAAAATGTATTCTCATTTTTAATTATTCAAAGTCATATCATAAATTAGTAATTTCTCATATCCTCATGAAATATAAACGTAATAAAATTATTATCATAGATGACTGGTATGGTTAAACAAGGGATATATCAATTATAACATAACCTTAGTATATAAGAACGTCTAGATAAAAATTTAAAATTATACCATGTATGTCAAATATAGTAATATTATGCCATTGTATAAATCAAAGTAGTTCATAAGACAATCACTTTATGAGAATAAAAAAAGAATAAGAAATGGAATTTTTCCATAATCATAACATAACCACCATCCCTGGTTATAAAATAACCCCCACTAGATAAGGAAAAAACACATATATTTAACAAAATAACACAATTCATTCCAAATATCATTACTGTTGTAAGGAAATGATATACATAAACATTTCCTTATAACATAACTCATAGAAATGAAACGGTTTTCATAAACCTCATGCCATCATAAAAAAACCAACCCTAAAAATAATTATCATAGTATCGATGAATAGTATCCCAAGTAAATAATAATTAACAAAAAATAATGTAATCCAAGATGGAAAATATTTTTTAAAGATAATATGAAATAATTGTTGAATATTGTAATTTAAATTTTCAAATAATAGATTTTTAAAAATATATGAAACTATAAAAAATATTTTAATATATTAAGGAAAACATCAAATAATTAATGGGTCATGATGGTGGGAAAACATTATCTTTCCGTATATGTAAAAACAACATTCCTTCTGTATTTTTTGTCAGAAAATTACAAAAGAACCTCATTTAGAGTAGGACAAAAAGTATTCTTTTAGACTGTATTGTAAAAATACAAAGATTAGTAAAAATGAATAAAATAATTAATAATATATCATTAATAAAATGTTTTTGGGAATAATTTAGATAAATGAAAAAATTATAAAAACGAATATTTGAGGGAAACATTAAAAATATTAATTTCACAAGATATCCCCTTAATAATATCATATCATTGAAGTGAAAATTAGTAAAATTAATTGATTATTTGTATTATTTATATATCCTCATAATATAAGTGTAAATTAAATCAAAATACAGTAACGTTTCAATCCACACATACTCTTAGCATGATATGATCAATGATGTACAATTTTATCCAAAACAAATGAAAATTGACTATGAATTCACATAAGAATTTGTAATCAGTTGAATCATATGTGCAGTAAAATTAATAATTATCAAATTAAATTTCTAATAACATTAATATAAGGGTAATTATGATTTGATATATCAGAGGTAAATATATAATCCACAAACATGAAATAATTGGAGGGTAAGGAATATATCTCACCTAAGAAAAAGTGACATGAGAAACACTTACCTAGCCCTTCCGTTTAGTTTCTCAGACATTATCCTCTTGTATAAATGTTTAATTAATTATATGTATTAGTTAAATAATTATAATCATATTTATAATACCTTATGAGATAATTTTATATCATTTTACTACCCATTCATGAATTATATTTTATTATTTTCATTGTTTGGAATGCATTCACTTCATCGTTTCATTATTGGTTCACTTGTGTATAAATATATATTTTCATGTAAAATAAACAATAAAACTCTATAACTGAAATGAAATGGTATTAAATCACTTAAATAATTTTAAATTATTCAGAATATCATTTTTATTTCTAACATGAGGATTATTCATTTGATAAAGACTCAATGATAAATGTTTAGTTTATTTTATTAGTTACTTCATCCATCACGAACTTGTATAATTTTATTTAATATTATGTCTGTATACATATGTATATATATTTGTTAAAATACATGAAATAGGTTATAATATGACCTTTTTCAATCTGATTTGACCAGAATACAATTATGACTAGCATTGAAAGCAGTAATGGAGAAAAGAAAAATCATTATTCAAGGAGATGGATAACCGCCATAATTTGGATGATGTTTATTTTTATATAAATAAGAGGTTGTAATAAAAATTATGAATAAAATATATTTCTTTAAAAAATAAAATTACAGTATGTACATGATGTTAGAGTTATTATTCCTTGAAGGATTAATGAGGTTAGGAGAATGTTGAAAAAGAAAAGGAATTTTTAGAGGTTGTTTGAGAATTTTACCTCTTTAATATCAACTCCTTGAAAGATCACATAATGAACATATAATTGGTATTTTTTAGATACCAAAAGAAAATTCATGTTTAAAGAGTGGGGAGAACAGTTTTTGGCATAAATTTTAAAATATTCAATGCTTATGTGGACAAATTGTGTGGTGAGAGGTGGTTTTTAAACTTGGGGATGACTGGTTATAAGTGATCAAATAATGATTATTTTTTAAATAATTTTCAAAAAAATGGTGGCATTAATTCAAAACAAAATGTTTTGTAATTAATTTTCTAATAGATATTAAATGTAAATCCACACGTCAGCCACCCATATACTACTATAGATTATAGGTATTTTTTATTTTACATTTTAACTTTAACCAACTACTTTATTTTACCTATACTATAGTAATTTTTAACCATGGTATAAATATTATTCCAAAAAAATTGAAATGAATTCATAAAATAAATAGAAACTCTTGAATATTAATATGGACTCCGTTTTTAAAAATTTATAACTCCGAAAATATTAAATTTTAAAAAAAAATTAATCGGTAAACAGAACAAAATAAAGTTTTATTTGAAAAAATAGTATTAAAAAAATGTATTTATACAAAAATAATGTATAATGATTATTAAATCATAGGTAATTATATTATATATAACCAAAATATTATTTATTTATATATAAATCATTTTGGTATCATAAATTTACATATTAATGTAATGGAAATTAGAGTTTTAAAAAAATTATATTTGTTTTCTATTTATTAAAAAATCCAACTTTTTAAATAGATCTCAAAATTCATCCTAGGATAATTTTTATGGACTATATCCAAAAATAATGGTCATTTTAAAAAATATATTTCACTCAAGTGTAGAAATAAATTATATAATTATTCTCCATGAAATAAAAAAATAACTTGTTGAAGAAAAACAACAATTGAATAATAAAGTGACTTAACTAAAAAAATAACTTCATTTTCATAAATAATTAATTAATACATTAACAATGAGTTAGAATGTTATATATTTAATAATTTGTTTAATAATAGTTAATCCACAAATTTAATGACTCTTTTATACTGGTTTTCTCAAAATAATTATATTTTAGAGTTCATTTAAGCTCGATGTTTATTGAAATAGAAGACATTGAAGCAATTTAATTTAAAAAACGATAATCCATAAAAAGTAGGGGTGTTACAAATGGGTTTTACAAAATAAATAAATTAATCTTTTAATTTCCTTTTTAAAGTAGTAAAAAAGTATCTATTATATTTTTTAACACCATCCTTATTTATACACAAACACATAAACACAGCCCCACACATGTCCAGTGACATCCCTATAAAACTGAGTTTTCATGACTCATTCTCAAAATGAGGTAGGGGTATATTGATTAATACTTCTCATGTTCTTCCTTTCTAATTATTTTATGGGATTTGGGATTAGAGATTGACGAGGGTAGTGTGAAATGATGTTTTAAATTAACTTTCATACATGTTCATGCTTTGTACTTTGTGAACCACTTGCTATCACTCTAAATGTGGCGGGTTTGGGCCGAACGAAAATGGAATGACCCCTCCACCATTCTACTTTGATGTTCTCTTTGAAATGGAGGTAGGCGACGAAGATGACGATGGCAACAACGCCATCACCCGCGGCTTCTGCGACCAGCGCCACCCTGCGGCACTTTGTCCTCTCGACTAAACTGGTCCCGCGTCCGGCTAGGCCTCCCGCGGCCGGACCGAGCTATCGTGCCACCTCGGGCTGAAACCCTCACCGCGCAGCCGCAATGCCGAGCCTCTGTCCTACCGCTGCACGCAGTGCTGAGCCCCCGCGATGCCACCGTCCACTGTGCCAAACCGCCACGCTGTCGCTGCCCGCCATATTGTGTGGCTTTGCCGCCACTGTCTACCGACCACCTCCACTATCTTCCGAGTGCCACCATCGTCGGCCCTTCGCTGAGCTTCCGTTCACTGGAACATTGAGCCTCCAACCCACCGATTACCGAGCCACCGCCGCCGGACAGCCACCTCGCGGCGGTTCTACACCTCGCGGAAGGTCTTCACCCCTCACGACCGGTCCACACCCCTCATGGCCAGACTGTTCCCCTCACGCCCGTTCTATGCCCCTCGTGGAAATTCCCCGCCCCTTGCGGCCGGTCTGCTCCCCTCCTACCCGGTCTATGCCCCTTGCGGCTGGTCCACGCCCCTCACGGCTAGTCTGCCGCCCCCATGGCTTGTCCGCACCCTTGCGGCAATTCTACGCCCTTGAGGTCCACCTCGGCTGAGCTGCCATCACAGCACCCTCATGGCCCTTATGGGCAGATCCAGACCCAAGGTTTCAGGCCAGTCCAAACGGTTCGAGCCGGGTCGGACAGGACCCGGGCCCACTACATCCCAGTTACATTCTTTTGGGTATAACTTTGGCACCTAACATCTGTTTGACGAAACATCCGCGGTGCTGGAAATCATTGAGCGAGAATGTCCCTTTCATTGATACCCCACTAAGTTTCGTATTGATATGGGGAACAATCAGGTTGGATTGAGCATGAATCTTACCATTCCCCTCGGTCAAAAGGGTTTGTAACTCACAGACTCGGTGTTGGATTGACGTGTTCTCTTTTACATTGAGACCCCTATGATGAGGTGGACCTTTGAGATACTTCTTCGAGGAAATTAATTGCATTTTGATTATTGACCAGTAGTTTGTGGAGTGGATTCTCCTGGCGACGAGCGACCAAAGTGGAGATACCTAGTGGCTGGATGAGACTAGGAAACTGCCGACCATTTCGACTCGGAGTGACTCGACAGGCCCAATGGGGAGTGACTTGGTGATGCAGAAGACCCACAATGGGGAGTGCCTTGGTGACGCGGGAGACCCTTGGTACTCGATTAGAGGAGTACCTCACCAGGGATTTAGGGGGATCACCTTTGTGTGACACATCAGACCAATGGTGGGGAGAGCCACTATATGACACAAAAGACCCACGATACTCGATAGGAGGAGTACCAGAGCTCTGTAAGGATAGTAGGAATCACCTCTGTGTGATGTGGTAGGCCCACTATACTTGATAAAGGAGGAGTTCTCCAGAAGCCGAGGTGTTCGATATTGTGTTCGGAATGTTACTTGTTTCTACCCCTAGAATAAATCCTAGTTTGAGTCGAGTCCGAACCTCTGTATTTTCCTCATCATTGAGAGATATTACTTAATAACTTAGGTATATGTATGGGCATATACTTATGTAAGGTTATCTGTTGATTTCCTACTTTTTGTTTTATCTTTGTTGGATTTGTGAGACATAAAGGGTCTTTGGGTCTCTACTGATTATCGTTATACTCACCCCTGCATGGGCTACGCCCCCACATTGTTGTGTTGGATGCATACGACGAACATCGCTAACTGAGTACGAGGGTACCTGGACTGGACGGTTCCCAGAGGAGGACCATACGACGAGTCGGTACATAGAGGAGATTGATAGATGAGGAGTGGTGAGGAGGCGATCTGCACCAACCCTACAGGTACATACCTCGGAGGATGACCCAGTTGTTTTTTTTCATTTTTTTTAGTTTTACTTGTACTTTTAGTTTCTTGTACATTTCTATTGGGCTTGTATTTGGACCCCCTTTTTACTATCAACACTCTTTTGTTATATAGTTTTAATTGGTGTATCTTATATTTTTGTGTTCTTGGTTATGTGTGCTTTCCGGTTATAATGTCAATGCCTTCCCATTTTTAGGGAATATGCTTTCAGTGCTAATCACCAGCCCCGGGCCTATGGATTCCGGGCGTGGAGTAATCATGGCAAGGGCCCCCGGGGGACGGGTCGTGACAAATTGGTATCAGAGGCGCTGATTCTACCATAGAACTAGGACTATAATATTTAAAATGAAGTAATAGTGTTAAGGGTAGTGAGTGAAATTTTCAGTTCAGGGAGTTTTATGTTGGTCCAGAGGCCAACGTATCCATCCACCCAGACCCTGACTTCTGATTTCTGACTCATTGCACGAAAACATTGATTGTGTGTGTGTTTTCAAAAAATTTTGTGTTCTTTTGAGTCAACTCGCCAATTATATCTTTCATCTCACCAGTTATAATTTTTTGACCATGGTGCACCTGTTTCTTTTTAGGATTCCTCCACGCAAACATCCAGCTATAGTTTTGACAGTTTTTCGCACTAATAGCCAACCGAGCGATGAGGCCTTGGTGCAGGTCCATTTTCCGGTAGAGGAACTAGTGGAGGAACCAGTGTTACCACTCCCCATTGGGCCACCAATGCAACCATCACCAATAATAGAGGATGAACACCACTTGAGTATATTGCAGGAATTCTAGTTCTAGAGGCCACACAGGTTCAGGGGAGAGACAGACCCATAGGCGGCTGAGGATTGTCTGGAGGCTGTGGTGAGAGACTTCCGACTTGTAGGGACACCAGCCGATCTCATTGTGATCTTTGCCGCTAGCCATCTACAGGAAGCAGTAGGCAGATGGTGGAGCTTGATGCTCCAAGTTCATGGTGAGGTGATGCTTCTCTGGTCAGACTTCGAGAGCATGTTTCAGGCATAGTTGGTCCCAGAAACTAGTCAGGCATTTTGCATACATGAGATTCTTCATCTACAATAGGTAATTCTGAAAGTAGATCACTATTCCGAGATGTTCACTGACCTCTCATGATACTCCATATATATGGTGCGGGACCCTTTCCTCAGGGCCTAGACCTTTGAGAAGGGGCTCAGGTGAGAGATCAGGGCTTTAGTGTTCTCACTCAGCATCCCAACGCTGGCGGGGGTGTTAGAGGGATCACTCTTGGGGGAGTTTTTCTTTTCTAATCAGTCCATAGCGGTGAGAACCATTACCAGTCGTCACGTAGCTGTGTCTTCTGCAGTTGGAAGCAGACAGACGTCACAGAGGTCTAAGTGGACCAGAACTATAGGTGGACAACCGCATGACTCAGGATCGGTTGTGCGGGTAACTCGAAGCTGAGATAGTAATTCTTGGCATGGGCAGTGTTAGTCATACAACGGGCATGGTCACATGGCTCGTGACTATCCTCCCCGCTATTCGGCTGATCATAAGTCAGTCGAATGACCACCTAGGTAGAGATAGAGGTTTGACTAAGGGGGTCTGCATGGAGCAGGTGGACGTGGGAGAGGAGCTGTTCATGCAGCTGGCGGTGGGAGATGATTTGAGGTGTTACCGCCACCACCAACAAGAGGTCCAACCCGACCACAGGGAGTAGGTGGATAGGGGAGAGCTCAGCTCGAGGCAGCTGAGGCCTACGATCTTGGCATTGTGGAGATGATACGAGGTACGATCTGTGTCTACTCCTCTATAGCTTCTGTACTTATAGACATATGTTCTAGTCATTATTTTCTTTCCACCACCCTCATTCGGAGGTCAGAGATTCCGGTAGAGCTATTGGCTCCATCATTATGGCTAGAGACTCTTACGAGAGAAGATTCGATGATTACGCACTGGTGCTGGTAGTGTTATCTTACTCTAGGATGTGTGAGAATCAGTTGAGATCTCCTAGTAGCAGCGTTAAGGCCTTACGATGTTCTCTTGGGTATGGACTGGTTATCTATAGTCCATGCTCGTATTGACTGTATTTTTCACAAGGTGTGGTGTGTCCGCACAGATGGGACCAGGTTTACCTTCAAAAGTGAAAAAGGAGAATTTTTAGTATATGATGGACTTACCCAGAGGAGAGTGCAGCCAATAATTCGTCAGTTGGATAGCCTTACCATCGGATCTATTGATGTGGTGAGTCTGAGCTATCCTGTAGTGGTGGAACAATACACTGATGTTTTCCCGGATGATGTTCTGGGTCTAACTCCTCGTAGATAGGGGGACTTTAGCATTGACTTGTACCCCAGGATGACACTGATATCTACACACGCATATTGGATGGCTCCCATGGAGTTTCATGAGCTGCGGGTACAGTTAGAGGACTTTCATGGAAAGGGATTAATTCATCCCAGTTTTTCTACTTGGGCATCCCCAATTTTGTTCACCATGAATGCAGATGGGAGCTTGAGGATTGTGTTGACTAATGGCGCATGAACCAGGTGACCGTTAAGAACAAGTACCCACTCATTAGGATTAACAACCTCTTTGATTAGATGATGGGAGCATGGTGGTTCTTGAAGATAGACCTCTGATCAGGCTCTCACCGGCTCAGAGTACGAGATGAGGATGTGCAGAAGACGGCCTTCAGATGCCGGTATGGCCATTACGAGTTCTTGGTTATTCCATTTGGTAGGACCAATGCTCTAGCAGTGTTAATGGGACTCATGAATAGATTCTCTCAGGCGTACCTTCATTGCTTTGCAGTGGTCTTCCTCGATGACATTTTGATCTGCTCAACTACTGAGGTGGAGCTTGCCTATCATTTTCAGGTAGTACGTGACACACTCAGAGAGCACCAAATTTATAGTAAGCCCTCGAAGTGCCAGTTCTGGATCAGAGAGGTTCACTTTTGGGGACAAGTCACATCGGTGGCTGGGGTTGCAGTGGATCTAGTGATGATTGAGGCGGTTCTTGCTTGGGAGCCACCTAGGAGTGTGATAAAGGTACATTGTTTCCTGCGTTTGGCTGGATACTACTAGAGGTTTGGAATAGATTTCTCCAAAGATGAATCACCACTATCAACATTGAAAAAGAAGGGGAAACCCTTCATTTGGTCGAAGAAATGCCAACAATGTTTTCATGAGGTGAGGTAGAGGCTGACTAGTGCCCCTATCTTGGGGCTACCAGAGGAGTGCGTAGGGTTTGTAGTCTACTTCAATGCATTAGGGACCGGGCTCAGATGTGTCCTGATGCAAGAGGGAGCAATGATTTCATATGGTTATCTTCTGCTAATAAAACATGAGAAGAACTATTCTACCCATGATTTGGAGTTAGTTTCAATGGTCTTCACATTGAACATGTGGTGACACTATCTGATGGGAGAATTCATTGCAGTGTACTCTGGTCAAAAGAATCTTTGGTATAGGTTCTCTTAGAAGGAATTGAACCCGAGACAACGAAGCTGGATTGAGTTCATCTATGACTATGAATTTGATATAGTCTATACTCCTAGGAAGGGGAAATTTGTAGCTGATGCACTCAGCAGGAGGTCTGGTATACAGCTGCTAGGCGAGGTGACGGAGCAGCTGGCCGCTTTGCAGATATCCTTCATGGAATGTGATGGAGCAGCTTTTCTATAGTCTCTTACATTTACTCCCCCACTTCTTCAGTGAGTCTGGGAGGCGCATTATGGGGACAATGACTACGAGGCACGATGTGCTCAGATATCCACATGATAGGTACCTGATTGATTTCATGAAGGTGGGGAGCACGTCATCCTCTTTAGAGGACATACCATGGAACCAGTGTCACTTCATGAGGAATTATTGAGGGAGTTCCAAAAATCCCCTATAGCGGTACATCTCAGAGTGGGAAAGATGTATTAGGATCTACGACGATGGCACTGGTGGCCGGGAATGAAGAAAGCTGTTGCAGAGTTTGTTTCTCGGTGACTCACTTGTCTGCAAGTGATGGTGGAACATCAAGTAACAGCTGGCTTGGATTAGCCTTTAGTGGTCCCAGAGTGGATGTGGGATGGGTTATCCATGGACATCGTGATTGGAATTACACTTACATCCAGGGGTCATGACTCAATTTTGGTGATCGTCGTCAACTGACTCACCAAGTAGGCCCACTTCCTACCGATCAGAGAGAAGGGTTCAATAGAGAGATTGGGATGCCTCCATTTTAAGAGATTGTGTGGCTACATGGAGTACCCTTGCCGATTTTCTCTTATCATGATTCAAGTTTTACAACCTAGATATGGACGGGGTTGTGGTAGGATTTTGGGACATAGATTTTTTTGAGCACCGCCTTCCATCCTCAGATGGATGTCCATACTGAGTGGACCATTCAGACACTCGAGGACATGCCGCGTACTTGTGTCCTCGACTTCGGTCGCAGCTGGGAGGATCACTTACCTTTGGTGGAGTTTTCATACAACAACAGCTATCACTCCACCATTGGGATGACACATTTCGAGGCATTGTACGAGCGACCATGCAGATCACCTTTGTGTTGGGCTGACCTAGGGGAGTCAGCAATAGTGGGAAGAGAGATGGTACGGGCTACCATAGAGATGGTGCAGATCATCCAGGAGCAGATGAAGACTGCACAGAGAACGTATAAGTCGTATGCCGATAGGATGTGGAGACCTCTTAAATTCAAGGATGGTGACCACGTCTTTGTATGGGTCTCACCCTGACAAGGTCAACAAATATTTGGCCGAGTAGACAAGTTATCTACGAGATTCATCGGACCTGTTTAGGTCCTCAGTAGATTTGGGGAGGTGGAATACTTCTTAGCTCTTCCACATGAGCTGCACCGGGTGCACGACATCTTCCACATATCCCAACTGAGGAGATACGTGGACACCTCTTATCATATCATTGACCATGGCGAGCTGGACATCGACGATGGGGAGACTTTTACGGAGGTTACTGTAGAGATTGAGGATTTACTGGAGAATGTACTTCATGGATGGTCGATACCTCTGGTGCGCATTCAATGGCAGTAGGAGAACCTCCAGGAGAGCACATGGGATCGGGAGACACAGACGCGTGCTCAGTACCCCCACTTGTTTACCTAGTTCATAGTTATGGCTTATAGGGATGTTAAGCCATAAGATAGGAAGAATGTAAAGACCGGGAATTTCCATATAATTTTTTAATATGTGGGAATTTTACGAGTCCGTGAAAATTGACGGCACATGATTCTCGGGCCTGGAGTGCTCGGAATGAATTTCTGATCTTTTTTTCAGGTACGTTCAGTAAACATATTATCATGTTTTTATAACTTTTAAACCGGTGCTCAGAATTGATATCTGAGAGCACTGTTGAACTCGCAACACCAGTTTTCTCTTATGAATACATTCACCTTGAAGATAGCTGGACGAGGCTAAAAGATAAATTTTGGGAATTTTCGGGGAAATAAAAAAATAAAATAAACTCACGTTTTATTTTATTTTGTTCTAACCACCCTCTATATGGATGTTGGTAGTGGGGACCACCAAACCAAAACCTCCCATGAGAGGTTATGGTGGTGGGGACCACCCGAGCCTAACCCCCATGGGAGATTATAGTGGTGGAGGCTACCTGAATCTAAAACCCCTTTTTGAATTCCTTGAACTCCCCTCTTAATGGGATAAACCCCCTTGAAACTCACTCATTAATGTGGAGGAGCCTCTTGACTTCCTACACATTAATTGTGCCATCACACATATCATTAATATGAAAACCCTCCCCTTTAATTAATTTATCTAACACATCAATTAATAAATTAAACTATTTGAATTTGTGCCAACGAACATTATATTACGGATAATCTAATATTTTGGCACTAATTTTATTCTGGGTAGAATTGGGATAATGCTTCTCCAAAGTAGAACGCTTCCTCCATGAAAAATTCCGACACAGAACATCTTCGTCTATGATGAACAGATGCAGGAGCTCGGGATTGGAGGTGTGTGGCGAACGAGACGAACATCGACTACTTCACCGTACTACCTTCTTGCGCCAAAGTCATCAAGAAAACGAGGTAGGGGTTTATTGATTAACACATCCCATGTTCTTCCCTTATAATTCTTTTCTGGGATTTGGTATTAGAGATTGATGATGGTTATGGTTAATGATGTCTTAAATTATCATCCATTCAAGTTCATGCTTCGTTCATTGTGAAACGCTTTCTATCACTCTAAACGCAAAGGGTTTTGGCAGAATGGACAGGGCCCGACCCCTCCGCCTTTATTCTTTGAAGTGCTCTTCGAAATAAAGGATGGCGACAAAGACGACAAAAGGAACGACGTTGTCACCCGCGGCCTCTGCAACCCATGCCGCCTCGAGGCACTTTACCCTACCGGCCAAACTAGCTCCGCGCCCGGCCAAGCCACCCGTGGCTGGACCAAGCCACCGCGCCGCCTCGGGCAGAACCCCCTCACCGCGCCGTAGATGTGCTGAGCTGCAGTGCTATCCGACCTCTGTCACGCAGTCCGCTGTCCGCCGTGCCGAGCTGCCATGCCGACACCGTCCGCTGCGATGGGCCACCGCGCCTCCACCATCCGTCGTGCTGAGCCGCTGCACCCCTGCCGTCCGTTGTACCGAGCCGCTGCACCACTGCCGTATGCCTTGCCGAGCGGCCGCGCCGCCACCGTTCGCGTGCCTAGCTGTCGAGCTGCCGCCGTCTGTCGTGTCGAGACGCCACGCCGCCGAAGTCCACCAACTCCCGCCGCTGTCCGCCGGGCCCCGCCAGCATCTTCAATTCGCCGAGATGCCATACGCCGGACCGCCGAGCTGCTGACCCGTAGAACACCGAGCCGCTACCCTAGAAAGCCACCTCACACCCGGTCGTCACCCCTCGAGGCCGGTCTGTGCCCTTTACAGCCGGTCCTCACCCCTCGTTGTTATTTCTCATCCCTCATGGCCGGTTTGTGACCCTCGCAGTAGGTTTGTGCCCCTCACTGCCAGTTCGCGCCCCTCACGGTCGTTTCGCCCCCCTAGAGGCTGGTCTGTGCCCCTCATATCCCATCTTCCACCCACGCGGCCGGTCCGTGCCCTCACGATACCCCCGGACAAGCCGCCCTCGGGGCACCCCCCTGGCCCTTGCGTTTTGGGTCAGATTAGACCCAACAGGTCGGGCCGGGTCGACTTGAACTAGGTCACCCTAGGCCGGGTCGGACCGGACACGGGCCCCCTACGACCAATTTACTTTCGATTGGCCATAACTTTGGCACCAGAAACGTCAGTTTGACAAACAGTCAGCGGCGCTGTAAATCTTGGAGCAAGACGGTCCCTTTGATTGACAACCCACTGAGTTTTGGATTGATATGGGGAATGGTTAGGTTGGATTGAGCATGAATCCAACCAGGCCCCCGAGACAAAAAAAGCCAATAACTCACAGACCATGCATCTGATTGATGCACCATATGTTACGTTGAGACCCCTAGCATGAGGCATAACATAGAGATACTTTTTATTGGGACTTCGTGGAAGTTGGAGTATCGACCAATAGCCTGTGGAGCAGATCCTCCCAGAGACGAGCGAGCATAGGGCGGATAGCTAGTGGCTGGCTCAAACTTGACAACTGTTGACCTTTTCGACTCAGAGTGACATGACAGGCCCAGTGGGGAGCGCCTTGGTGACGTGGCATACCCATGGTGGTGAGCGCCATGGTGACACGACAGAACCACGGTACTCGACTAGGGGAGTACCTCAGTAGACCTTGAGGGGGAGCACCTCTGTGTCACGCGGCATACCAAAGGTGGGGAGCGCCTCTGTGTGACGTCACAGACCCATGTAACTTGACATGAGGAGTACCTTAGCAGTCCAAGGTTAGTGGGAATCACCTCTATGTGACATGACAATCCCACTCTACTCGATAGAGGAGGAGTTCTCCAAAATCCAAGGTGTTAGACATTGTGTTCCGAATGTTACTTGTTACTACCCCTAGAATAAATCCTGGTTTGAGATGAGTCAAAACCTCTATGTTTTCTTTATGATTGAGATCGATTTATTAATAACATACATATATGTACGGGAATATACCTATGTATGGTTATCTATTGATTTAATACTTTGTGTTTTATCAGCTTTGGATTTGTAAGACCTAGAGGGTCTCGGGGTCTCTACTGAGTATCATTATACTCACCCCTGAACAGGCTATGCCCGCACCTTCTTGTGTTAGATGCAGATGATGGACATCGCTGACTGTGTTTGAGGGTACGAAGACTAGATGGTTCCTAGGGGTGGAAATTATGACTATTTGGTACAAAATGGAGACAGATGGACGAGGAGTGTTGAGGAGGCGATCTTTATCTACCATTCATGTAGGAACCTCAGAGGATGACCCAGTTGCTGTTTTCCTTTTTCTTCAGTTTTACTTGTACATTCAACTTCATGTACTTTTCTATTGGGATTGAATTCCAAACCCCCTTTTTACTTTCAACACACTTTTGTTAAATAGTATTACTTGGTGTTTCGTATCTTGTTGTGTGCTTGGTTACGTGTGTTTGCAGGTTATAAATGAAATTCCTTCCCAATTTTAGGGAATATGCCTTTAGTGATAGTCACTAACCCCTATCCAATGGAAGGTGGGATTGGGGTAGTCACGGAACATGACCCGGGGGACGAGTTGTGACAATGATAAAATGATTAAACTACATAATATTCAATAAATTTTTCTTTAAAAACATTTATCGATGGATTTTTTTTCAAAAAAAACCAAATATATCAAAGAAGAGAGTTAATACATATGGCATAAAATTTCATTTCAATTATTTAATTCTATAATAATCATTGGAATCATAGTTTAGGCATATATGTTAAACAAGATACACAGAATACAATCCTAAAAATAGAGATCCCCGTTTATCCAAGTAATAATGAGTATTTTAGGGAATTTTGTGGTAAAAATAAAAATTATGAATAATTTAATACTCATTTCATGGTCATCCCAATAATTTTGAAAAATCAGGTGCAAACTAAATGAACCTCACTTATATATAAAATTCCAAATTCACGGGGATTGATACAATTTTTTCCCAATATATACACCTACATAGTGACTCCAAAACCTGTTTTATTGTATTCTAGATATAGGAGAATGGATTATAATAATCACACACCACCAAATAGGCAATCAAAACCATTTAAAATATTAATGATACTTTCCATAGCATTACTAAAACATTACCTGTACTAAAATAACCCACAATATATGTAAATACCACAAACTAGGGGGTTAATATTCTCCCCTCCCTTTGGGTTTTCATCCGTAGATAGTTATAATATGTTTATCCACTTATCCCATATTACCTTCTCTTATTATTATATTTTCACTTTTATATTAAAATGTTTCCATATTATCATCACTGAAGGTATTATTTTTTCACATATGATATTATCTTATCTATCTTCAATATGAACAATTATGTGGATATACATTATTTCAAAATCCAGAGTAACATGGTGCTAGTTGTTCTTATGATTGTGAACTGGTTGATTCTTATTCAGTCGAGAGTCATGGAAGACATTTTGGACCACAATATAACTCATCGATAAGGATAACTGATACAAAAATATTCCAATTTGTTCAAATATCTATATTTTGAAAGATACCGTGGGTCTATCTTCTATTTCTTCCCCAAGCATCGAGGACCATGTATTGGAAATAAATTTAAAATACATGATCACTCACATTGAAATATAATGGTCAATGATAGTGCTCTTTATAAGGAATTTTTCTTTTATAAGTCATAGAGATTCACTTTGGGAACATCTAAATATTCTTTATAGTATCATGGAAAATAAAATTTCCTATTATTGACATTCCCCAAATTTTATCTCAATATAGTGAAGATCGATAATGTATTTTATATAGTGCATCGAAAGGGGTCACCCATGTAATCACCAAGTAGTTATTGTTGTTCGATAACTTTGAAAATGGAATATAGTCTTTTAATGAGCCACCAAAGTATATTAAAAACAAATAAGAATATCTTCCAACATATGAATTGTGTTTTATGACTACCCATATATCTATGTATGATATATCATGACCATTACCAATTCAATTCCATGTTCGAATGTAAATAAACACATCAATTAAGAAGTTAATCATTGATCCTTTTCAGTGATGATAAAAACAATAATTTTGTGCATCCTAGGAAATTTTCAAATATTTAATATGAATAAATTCTATAATATGTTTGAATCTATATGTAACACCCCAAGCATCCATGGTTTGTTTCAATTTGAATAATGAAATTGCTTGCATTGTACGCAGCTTCGGGATTATAACACACCCCGACCAATCAAACTTGTCGTTATGAATAGTAATACCTAATTTTTAAAATTTTATAAATTTTATCTTTCAAAATGGACTTCATTTCGGGATTCGGAATATCAAAATAATCTTATGGTGAATTTTTTGTGTTTTTTTGAAACAATTCAATTTTTGATGAATAGTGAAAAACACTGAGTTATAGTTTAAATCTGATTTTTTATTTAAATAATCATTTATTTTATTTAAATTTATTTTAGGTCAAAATAGATACATAATATCTATATTTTTTCGATGTTATCCATTAGAGTTATTTTATAATAATTTTAGATATATAATAATTGTATTTAACTTTTTAACAGTCTTTTACCCACCTCCTAGAAGCATTTGCAAATTTGAATAAAACATAATTTTACCACTTATATGAATTATATTTCAAAAATCTGAGAGGCATTGATGATATAATTAAATAACATTTGGTTAAATAGGATGAAAATAATTTTTGGTGAATAGTGATGTTTTTCTTTTATTTACCACAATTAAATGTAAATAGAGAAATTAAGGGTAAAATGATCTTATTATTACCCTAACAATGTCCTAATTATATTGGATAAGTGTAATTCGACCAGATAGAACCTTAGGAATAAAATATGATCCTTTAGGTCCACTTGGATCAGATTAGGACATTTATTATTATTTAATTCAAAGAAGAGTCAAAAGTGTTAAAATCAATATTTAATAACTAAACCATTTTTAATATAGGGTTACACATAAGATAAATTCAACTATAAATATTAATTAGAAAGATAAAAATATTTTCTACATAATGGTATTTTATTTATATTTTATATACATTATATAATTTTATTTATTTATGATATAATGATGATGCCGTAATTACCTAATTAATGAAATATAAAAATAATAGATATTATAAATATTCAAATAAATGTAATTAGACACTTTTTATAAATTACAATAATTTTAAACTTCAATATGAAATGTTAAGGGTGGTTATATGAATTGTTTTCGAAGTAATAACGCTGTTATGAATTTAGAAAAAACAAAATACCGAATAGTGTCAAAATTGACAAAAATATTTTTCCCAAACTAATATTATATAACTAATTGATATTAAATTCCTAAATATCTAAGGATCAGCCAAAAGACTTGTATAATGATATTTTTATCATTAATGAACCACTTGGGGTTCTATTAGAAGAATATAGTATTTTTATTAACCATATAAAATAAAAATACAAAGAGACATGGTAAATGACAAACTATTTAACTAAGAGTTAAATCTAAAACATAAGGTTAATATAGTGACCCAAACCTATCTAAAACCTAGTGGTTGAGTGGTTTTATACCAATCAACACCTTAGCCTTTAAATAATCAATTTTTGAGCCATTTGAAACCAAAAAATATATTATTATAAAATAATATTTCTAGCTTTTTCTAATGTACCCCACCCCTCTTATAAAAGGGCACTCCCTCTTCTCTCTGATTCACACCTTCAAAGCCATTTGGCTCAAGAAAACCCAGCCCCAATATACTCTAAACTGTCCACAAGTCATCATATAGGAATTTCTTTAGTCAGAAAGTCATCATAAGGGGACCTTTTGATCAAATCAGAATGAAGAACCCGAAGAATAGGTAAATATTTCATTACCTCTTTCAAGTTCCTTTCTTCTTCCACTTCCTATTTCTTTGTTGTTTACATACTAAAATAATTAATCCTATATATTCTATATATTGTGATGTTATTATAAATATTTCACAACCATATTGTTTATTCTATACATCCTTTGAATGACATGTCACCATACACGCGTACGTATAACTTAACGTCTCCACGTTGCGGAGTAATTGTTATTCAATACATTATTATTTGTATAAGTATAATAATGATGTGTAATTTATGTAAATAATAAGTATAAATATATAATTATTCTTTATATATTATATACCATCCAATTATATATTAATTTACTATCAAATGAATGATATTGCCGCTTGTGCGTACGTACAGATTACCGTCTCCACGAACATGATGAGATTCATTCCCCATCGTAATCCATTCAAGACTAATTTTAATTAGATGATTAAATATAATGTTTAATGAGTAAAATTAATTCTTAATATGAATAAGATACATCCTATACATAACAAACATTACTTACGTAACCAATCATATGAAGTAAAATGAATCAGTTAACACCCGAAATGATGATAATACTGAGATATTATTACCAAATAAATGTTTAAAGATCATATATGATATAATATTAATGCATCTGATTATTGTATAATTTAAAAACAATTATTTCACCATTATACAGGAGGTTAACCTACCCTCTACCCGGGAAAAGTAAAATGTAATGGGTTTCTTAACTCACTTTTAATTCCATGAGATTTCCATTGTTCGCCAATCATTTATTAAATGTAGTGTATTGTGTAATGTAATTTGATAAATATATTATAATTATTATATTTATATTCATGATATTATGTGATTCATTTTTTTGTTATTAACATTTCTCCATATGACTTGATTGATTACAACGAAGTAACGGTTTTCATCTCACATCCTCTTTCCGTGAGATTCATGCCATACTGCCACAATTTCCTTTTGTGTGGTGTATGTACTGTCCAATGATTGAATTCCTTGTGTAATATACATAAATTTATGAGTATTTACATCTTAATTTTACGTTCCATCTTTCATGGGATGTATGTTTTGTATGATACCAAATTGGTAAGGGAATTTCAAATTTCAATTTCCACTGCTTCGGCTTTACGCATACTTCAATAATTATTTTACTCTATGATTTTGTGTGGATGCACTATTTATTATTTGTTTAGAAATTCACACTCCACCTTCTATGGAAATACTTTTGATACACATAATAACTCCATTGATAAATTCTCAAGTCATCAATATGAACTTGATAAGAGTAATTTTAACTCAATCTCTATTTATTGAGTTAAACATCCAATTCATTGGTGTTATTTTTACAAGAATATGTGTGAATGTCCTCTGAATTACTTACACTGAATATCCAATAATATTGAGTGTATTTATATTTTCACACATAATTATGTCGTAGATTAATCCTTAACCTAAGTATATGGTCTTTTTAAGAGATTTAATCTCAATTTACATTCCATTGCGACTTCTTTGTTGTTATACGCCAATTAACTTTTATATGGTGTATATAATGTACTTTTACTTAGTATATCATGAATCCATTTACTCCCATGATATTATAAAGTGTTTATTAAAATAATTATTTTTATTCAATAGTCTCTCTTTTGGTTAGGAACTCTAACTAAAATTTCATTTTAAAATGTTTTAAAGATTTATTAATCTAAATATTTCTCATTAATGTCTATGTTTTAAAAATGGTTTTAGGGATTTATTTATGTGGAAATTATAGTTTTAAAATTAAAATTCCTTTTAATTGTTTCAAAGTGGTACGGGAAAAATTGATTCAAAAATTAATTATTAAACGGCTTGTTGACAAATTGTGTGAATTTTAAATTTTTTCATGAAATAGTGGAATATTTCTCTCAAATATTTTTGATGATTATTTTCATATATGTCAATATCCTTAATTATTCTCGATTGAGGTTAATCGGTGAAAAAAATATTCCATATTGTATTTAATAAGTTATGTTTTACAGTGGATGTGCTATTTTTATACCAGTAATGGTTTGTGGATAAAGTATTGACATTATGTATGCTATTTTTAATATGAATATTTTTGTTATGTTTCATACTTTTCAAATTAGGAATGCATTGGACTTAGTAAGTGATGTGTGGAGCCCACTATAGCTCCTAGAGGCATCGTTAGGTCTCATGAGACAAACTAGTGTCTTGGTACAAGTCCTTGAACAAATATTATTTGTACTATTGGCCCAAGGCCTTGACTATGTGGTTATGAAGTCTGGAATTATGCATTCCATCATTATGAAAGTGGTTATTGATATTTCTTGTGATTATTAGACTAGTATTATTTTTATGTGAATATTTTAATGGAATTATTTAATTTTATCTTTGCCTTATTTTACTGAAGTTCATGTTTAAAAGGCTTTTTATTTAGTCGTATACATTTCCATAAATGTTTATACTTATTTATGAATGTTTCTGCTATATTGTTATCCTTACTGAGCATCTAAGCTCACCCCTTTCTATGTTTTATCTTTCCAGGATACGAAGAAGTATATTAGGACTGACCTACTGGGATAGTCTATGTGATCTCAGTGTTGTATATGGAAACAATGTTGTTGTAGTCTTCCATTTTATTATGTAATGGAAACCTTACGAATGTATCTAACACTTCCAAAACGACTAAACTAATCGGTCTCTCGATACATGATCTTTTGTGATCAGGTCAATGATACGAAATAATGCACTGACTTTGGGATTCTGGGGTCAGGGCATTACAGTTGGTATTAGAGGATGGTTAGTACAACCCTTGGAAACTAGATTTAGGTAAACTCTTTTTAGATCACATAGAACTAAGATAGTCTTTGATAATTAGTATAGAATAACTTCTTAAAATTTTGGTATTGTAGAGATTTTGTGAGTTTTACAAGAAATAAATCCATATCTGGATACGAGAAGGTAGTGGTAACTCTGGCATTGATGTACCTAGGGGTAATACCCAAAAACAACGATTTGAGCTAGACTCGAATGGGAACTAATGCATGAAAATGGGCCTTGCTACACTCTTGGTTAAGACACTCCCGGGGGATATGCTTTGGATAATTTACATTTTTTTACAATCCTATTAGAAGTATTTTAATATATGATGAGAATAAATGACCATGGTTAATCCTATGCTGCTTCAAATTGAAAATATAGTGTCATTAGATTCTCTAAATGATTTTATAAATACTATTACTCACACAATTCTTTCAGTTTTTAGTCAATGGCTGGATTCCAAGGAAGTCATATTAACTTTTAGCATAATGTACATGTTGGGAACAATGGTGTAAATGAGATTCAAAATGGAGTGTTGATAGGAGTAAAAGATATTGTGTTCATTCCAAATCAGTTTTCCAAAAATATGATCAATAAAATATATATTAACCAACTCCCAGACTCAACAAAGAAGAGAAAGGTGATGAATGCTAAGATCTCTAGTAGTGGAGACCATGGAAAAAATAATCCTCAATTTACATCATGCTGGAAATGTGGATGGACACACCCAAGAAAGTGTCTCAATTGAACATAGAAATGCTTTATGTGTGGGAAAGAAGGAAATAATTTAAAGAATTGCCGAGTAAAATGAAGAGTACTATGGAAGAAAATAAAAATGGTCCCAAGAATCCATTTATAGTCATTTTTCATAAATGTAGGGGACCAGGCCATTACCCGAGTGAATGACCTATTCTAGAGGATATATTCTTGGTCAAAGAAGACGTAATGTGGAAATAAATGGTTGGAGAAATGATTAAATGTATTAGTGCTCCTTATTGATGAAAGTACTTTGGAATAATTTTCACTTGTATTTTTAACACTGTAATTTTTCAGGTGAAAATGATATTTGAGGAAGAATTATCTTTTATCTTGTGGATATAGTTATAAATAACCATTTGGTTTTATATGATCATTGGGTTTGAGGAAATTACATGTTATTATATTTTTTGATGAAAATACCTGGAATGAGATAACATTTGTGGTTAAATTATGTTATAGTTATTTTGAGGAATTTATCACATTTTGTTAATGTTATAAAATATAGTTTTTGAAATAGGAAAACACAATGACTGTGTGACAACCGATCGCGTCAGACAATGTTGTGGGAATCAAACCCACACCCAGAGTGCGATTGGGATTAATCTCCTACCACTAGACTATGTGAAGTCTCGAGTTAGTGTGAATGATTATTTTTAGTTAAATAATTTTATTGATCAATTATAAGCTGATTTGGGATCTTATGCCTTTTCAAATGAATACCCTTAGTATAGGAAAATTATTTTGTGATTAAGTGATAAATGTTATTTCGGAATATGTTCTCTCTATGTGTAACACTATATGAATAAGGAAAATAGAATACTATGTGATTTCGTTTTAGGAGCAATGGTGGATTTTTATCTATGTATTTATTTTGGATTTATAGTGTTTTGGGTTATTTATGGAAATGATTAACCTATAATAGTGAGTATATGATTATGTTAATTACTTTTATGTATGTGAATTTAAGAGTAGTCGATGTCATTTAGAGATACAATTTAATGGGGAATACAACATAACTAAATTCTTCTATGGTTTGGGTTTCAATATTAGTTTGGATTATATTGAAAGATTTAAAGGACAATTGTTTATTGAATGGTATATATTTAACTATGGGGTATTGTTGGTTGAATTTTAGAAAATAAGTTTTGTGTTTCATTCTCTAAAGGAATATCATTTTGAGGGATCATCTGATCTTGTAATAACCGTTTTGGTTTTCATTAATCACTAAAGACAAGGTAAATATATAGTTTATCCTTTTTAGATCATTGATTCTTTAGAAGTTTATTCTAGCTCTTCTGGTGTGACCAAGTCATCTTGAATACTCATCATTTGAAAAATTGTTTTATTGGAAGAAATTTATTCAAGAATGAAACTATACTTAAAAACTACGTATATCTATATATGATCTTTGTCAATCTCATAGATAAATTCTTCATCTTTATGAAATGTGGACTAAAAAATGTTGTCTGTTTACATTTCCTATTGCAAAACTAATGACTGTTTGTCCCATCACCAGTTTGTGGTTTTCTTATTGATAACATTCTTCTGATCATTTTTTCTATCCCTCTCCATCAGAACTTGACAGTTAGTTTATCTTCCATATCCTTGTTTTCCAACATGGAATCCTAGTACGGGTTATCTCGGGTGACCATTGTACTCTTTCTTTCTTTTAATGTGATAATTTTGCTGAATCTGTTTATGATGAGGGACTTTCAATTATGTTCCCAAGCCCAATTTTTAAAATTGCGAGGAAGCAATTTCCAAAAGGGGGGAAGAATGTTACACCCCAAGCTTCCACGGTATGTTTCCCTATGAATAATGTAATTGATTGAATTGTACGAAACATCAAGATTCTAACACAACGTGACCAATCAAACTTGCCATTATGAATATTAATACCCACTTTATGAAATTATATAAATTATATGTTCCAAATGGACTTCATTTTTGGATTTGGAATATCGAAATTATCTTAGGGTGATTTTTTGGTATTTTTCTAAAAACATTCAATTTTTGATGAATAGTGAAAAACACTGAATAATAGTATACAACCGAATTCTATTTTAAATAATTATTTATTTTATATAAATTTATTTTAGGTCAAAATAGATACATATTACCAATATAAGTTCAATTTAATTCATTAGAGTCCGTTTATAAAAATTTTAGATATATAAAAATTTTATTGAACCTTTTAACCGTCTTTTACCAACCTCCAAGGAGCATTTGAAAATTAGAATAAAACATAATTTTACTGCATCTGTGAATTTAATTTCAAAAATCCGAGAGACACGGTTGATATCAGTAAGTAAAATGAGGTTCAATAAGATGAAAATAATTTTTCATGAATAGTAACTTTTTACTTTTATTTACCACGATTAAAAGTAAATAGGGAAATTAAGGGTAATAATGATACAATATTTACCTTAACAAATGTCCTAATTCTATTGGATAATTGTAATTGGAAAAAAAACAACCTTAGGAATGAAATATTATCCATTAGTTCAGCTTGGATTAGATTAGGAAATTTATTATTATTTAATTCAAAGAAGAGTTAAAAGTGTTAAAATCACCTTTTAATAACTAATACATTTTTAATATAGGGTTAAACATAAGATAAATTCAAATATAAACATTCATTAGAAAGATAAAACGATTTCCTACATAATATTATTTTATTTCTATTTTTTAGGCAATAAATAATTTAATTTATTTATGACACAATGATGATGCAGTAATTACCTAATTAATGAAATATTAAAAAAATGGATATTATAAATATCCAAATAAATGTAATATGAAACTTTTTATAAATTCCCAAAATGTTCCAGTTTAATATGACTTGTTAGGGTTGGTTATTTAATTTTCTTTTGAAGTAATAATGCTGTTATGAATTTAGAAAAAAAACCAAATAGTGTCAAAATTGACATAAAAGAGTTTTCAAAACAAATATTATATTGTTATTTGATATTCTATACCTCAAAATCTACGGTTCTACCAAAAAACCTCTATAATAATAGGTGTATCATTAATGACCCACATGGGGTTTTATTGAATGTAAATAGTAAGTTTATTAACCATATAATATAAAAATACAAAGAGACATGGTAAATGTCAAACAATTTATCTTAGAGTTAAATAAAAAACATAAGGTTAATATAATGACCCAAACCTGTCTAAAACCTATTGGTTTTGCAGTTTTTGACCCATACCCACCTTATCCTTTAAATATTTCATTTTATATCCATTATAAACCGAAAATTATTTTATTATGAAATAATATTTCTAGGTTTTCCTAAAGTGCCTCTCACCCCTCTTATAAAAGGACACTCCCACTTTTCTCTCATTCACACCTTAATAGCCATTTTTCATCACAAATCCTACCCAAATACCCTCTCAAATTTTCTCCCTTTATCCTATAGGCCTTCCATTAGTATGAAAGCCAACCTATGGATCCCTTTTGATCAAATCAAAAGAGAGAACTCGAAGAAGAGCTAAATATTTAATCACCACTTTCAAGTTCCTTTCTTCTTCCACATCCTCTTTCTTTGTTTTTTCCATTATAAAATAATAACTCCAGTATATTCTATATATTTTGATTTTATTATGAATATGGTACAACCATATTCATTATTCTATCCATCTTTTGAATGACATGTCACCAAATGTGTGTTTGTACGACTTACCGTCTCCACGTCGTGGAGTAATTGTAATTAAATACATTTTTATTTGGATAGGTATAATAATTATTTGTAATTGATGTAAATAATAAATATAAAATGATTACGATTCTTTATATATGATATACCATCCAATTATATATTATTTTAATATCAAAATAATGATATTGTTGCTTGTGCATACGTATGGATTACCATCTCCACGAACATGATGAGATTCATTCCCCATCGTAATCCATTCAAGAATAATTTTCATTAGATGATTAAAAATAATGTTTAATGACTTAATATAATTCTAAATATGAATTATATACATCCTATCCATAACAAACATTTCTTACCTAACAAAGCATATGAAGTAAAACAAATCACTTATCACCCGAAACAACGATTATACTAAGATATTAATAACAAAGCCATGTAGAAAGATGATATATGATATAATATTAATAAATATGATTCTTGTATAATTTAAAAACAATAATTTCACCAATATAAAAGATTTTAACCTACCATAAACCAAGGAAAAGTACAAAGTAATGGGATTCTTATCTCACTTTTAATTCCGTGAGATTTCAATTGTTCGCCACTTATTTATTAAATGTGGTGTATTGTGTACTGTCATTTGATATATATTATATCATTATTCTATTTATATTATTGGTATTATGTGATTAATTTGGCTGTTGTTAACTTCATTCCACATGACTTTATTTATTACAACGATGTAAGGGTTTTTATCTCACTTTCTATTTCTGTGAGATTCATGCCATACTGCCACTATTTCCTTTTGTGTGGTGTATGTATTTCCCAATGATTGTATTAGTTATGTAATATAAACTAATTTACGAGTAATTAAATATTAATTTAATGATCCATCATTCATGGGATGTATGTTTCGTTAGTTACCAAATTGGTAAGGGAATTTCAAATTTCAATTTCCACTCATTCGACTTTACGCATACTTCAATAATTATTTTACTCCATGCTTATGTGTGGAATCACTATTTATTATTTGTGTAGAAATTTCCACTCAAATTTCTATGGATAGTCTTTTGATACACATAATCACTCCATTGATAAATTCTCATGTCATTGTTATGAACTTGAAAACAGAAATTTTAACTCAATCTCAATTTATTGAGTTAAACATCCAATTAATTGTTGTTGTTTTAAGAAGAATATGTGTGAATGTACTCTGATTTATTTACACTAAATATCCAATAATATTGAGTGTGTTTATATTTTCCACACATAATTATATCGTTGATTTATCCTTAACCTAAGGATACGGTCTTTATAATAGTTTTCATCTCAATTTACATTCTATTGAGACTTCTTTGTTGTTATACGCCAATTCACTTTTATATGGTGTATATACTGTAAATTGAAAGAGTATATCATGAATCCATTTATTCCCATGATATTTTAATATTTTTATTACCTCAATTATTTTTATTCAGGTGTCTTTATTTATGTTAGGAACTCTAACTAAAATATTATTTTAAATTTTTTAATGATTTATTGTTATAAATCATTCTCATTAATGCCCAAGTTTTAAAAATGGTTTTAAGGATTTATTTATATGGACATTAAAGTTTTAAAATTAAAATTCCTTTTAAAAGTTTAAATTTGTTAAGGGACACCTTGATTCAAAAATCTATTTTTAAACAGCTTCTTGACAAATTGTGTGACTTTTAAATGTTTTCAAGAAAATGAGGGATATTTCTCTCAAATAGTTTTGATGATTATTTTCATCTATGTCCAAATTCTTCATTATTATCTATTTATGTTAATATGTTACAATACAATCTTCCATATTGTATTGAATGAGTTATGTTTGACTGTGGATGTGCAATTTTTATACCATTAATGGTTTGTGGATAAATTATTGACATTTCGTATGCTTGTTTCAATATGAATTTTTATATAATGTTTCATCATTCTCATATGACGAATGAATTGGACTTAGTACATGATAGGTGGAGACCACTACATCTCCTCGATGCATCAGAAGGTCTCATGATACGAACTAGTTTCTTGGTACAGGTCCTTGACAAAATCATATTTGTAGTCTCGGCACAAGGCCTTGACTATGTGGATGTGATGTCTGACATTATGAATTCCATCATTATGAAAGTGGATATTGTTATTTCATGTAATTATTTGACTAGTAGCATATCCATGTGAATACGTAATTGGAATTATTTGATTTTATCTTTTCCATATTATGCTGAAGTTAATGTTTAAAATACTTTTCTTTTAGTCTAATACATTTCCTTAAATGTTTATGCTTATTTATGAAAGTTTCGGCTATATTGTAATCCTTATTGAGCATGTGAGCTCACCCATTTCTATGTTATATTTATCTAGGATGTGAAAAGTATATTTTTACTTACCTGCAAAGATATTCAATGGGATCTCAGTGTTGTATATGGAAAAATGTTGATGTAGTTTTCTATTTATTGATGTAATGTAACCCTTATGAATGTTTCTAGTACATCCAAGGCTACTAAACTAATCGGTCTTTAGAGACTTGATCTATTGTGATCATGCTAATGATTCATAATAATGCACCAACTCTGGGCTTCTAAGGTTGGGGTGTTAGACTCTATTTAAGACATTGCATACCGGCGTGGTGAGTTGTTTTGCTTCCACCCAAATAAAATCGTTCATTTGAAGGATCCTTAGTAGACCAATGAAACATCCATAAAAATATAATCCCAATTACATATTGGTAATTTCATAGAATGTATCAAACAACAGATTTTTTTGTTTTTAACATACATTCTTCCATGTTATAAACTTTGTAACAAAATTTTCTATATAACATCTTATACTGGACCACTATTAATGAGGTTTATTCCCCATGGAATATTTTTGAATACCCAGATGAATATCAAACTTTAAAGGTGTTATGTTGAATGTAGTTCTTCTTGGAATGGCCTAGGGAATAAAATGTTGTGCTAAAAGTGTAACAATATGTCTATATCCTCTTGAAAAAAAATTCTTAAAATAAATTTGGTTTGAAATAACATTCTCTCAATCAGTGAATGATATTTTATGATTTTTATATAATTAATTAGGTTTGGACTATGATTAACTTGGAATAGAATTTCATTCTCATTCTTTTTTCTTTAATGTGGATGTATTCCATCAAAAACACTCTTCAACATCCATTGATCTTGATCATAAAAAACCATTTAGATGTACAATTTATAACATAAATAATCATCTAATGAATTCCATTTATCAGGTTTTTCTATAATGTCTAAATAAAATATTATGAGGTACTCCATCCAACTTCATTTCCTAAAGATAATGTATCACTTAGAGAAGATGAATTCTAAATTTTTATCATTAGTGTAGATTATGAACAATCCCCTAAAAAGGTTGTGACTCCAGAATATTTAATGATGGAAAACCACATATTATATAAATTTATGTGTCATGTAATCATTATCATGTATTATCAAATCCAAGAATCCATATCCCACAGCATGATCTCCCTATATTTGAAGGAAACTAAAACTAGATTTAAATATATCACATTATACCACATAGCCCTAACAATGTTATGGAATTATCAGGATTGTTTCCATTGAGATACAACTGTTTAAAATTATAAATAAACCCTATAAACCATAATTACATGTGAATGTAGCACCATTTCTCATTATAGAATTCATGGGAGAAGAAATACATGAGAAATGATGAACCAAGTGGTGATAATATCGTATTAATCCCAATAAAAAATATGTATCTTAGAGATAATCCATGATGGTTTTCATGAGGAAATTGACTCAATATTTCTAGTGTGAAATGATGATACGTTTTTGGAAATAATCTTCAAGAAGAAAAAAATTTATTATATCCATAATTCAAACTTTTAAAATTTCTCATACTATTGATGGTCCCATTATGTACTCAGTGAAATTTCCAAGTGCTCCTTTCTGATATTCTTTCCCTAGTAATAGGGAAAAATATCATCCGAAAATACCATAAACGATTAATCAACATACTGATAAAATATATGATTCATCAAATATATGAAGACTAGAGGTGAATTCATCCATATAATGTTCATTATGGCATATTCATAATCGACATTGGTATTATAGAATGTTGTCTTCATAATACCAACATTTATTAATTTGAGTTAATAATAGAATAAGCATAGATCAATCTTGGAGAACCACATGGATCCCTTTAATTGATAAAATTGGTCATCCATTTGAGTAATATGATACAAATTTTATATCATTACACTATTATGATTATGGTAATAAAAACATTAATGGTTGGATCTATATTCCTCCTTTATGTATAATAATGGTTCAACCCAAGTCGATTTAACTGGTTTGATAAAGCCTTTACTTACATATTCTTTCATATTGAACATTAATTATCACTACTCTTTTTGAACGATATTTTATGGTGGTAGTGAAATAGCTATTTTTCTTAAGAGTGTATAAATAAAAACACTTTTTACTATTTGGTTAGTCATATAGATAAGTCATAAAAAATACATCAGGTTTTTTATAAATAATGGAAGGAAGAGTCAAATTTCACCTTTCATCTATAGTGTTCATGATTTCATCATTCTGAAAAAGGATGTTTGTATCCATCGATACTGAATGTCCCAATATACTAATATTTATATTTCAATCCAAAATGAATACATGTAGAGTTCCATATAGGTATTATAATGAATATTACCAAGAATAATATTCAATATGGAATTCAAATTTTACTATTATATCCATTATAAATATTAGATCAAAAACATCAATATCTATGAATGTATTATCCAAAATAAATTTCATCATGTCTATATTAATTGGACATGTTGGGAATATGAATAATATTCACTCACATTTTTTAGGGGTTTCATGATAATCATAGTTTGAGACATCATTTAAATGATTGAAATAAATGTTTTATCCACACAAGAAACTAAGAAAGGAAAAAAATTCACTAGATTCAAAAAATGGGTGCATGATATTCATTTTTATAAATATGGTACCTCGTACTGTGGATTGACCTGATTTCATTATTGAAATAGACTACTCTTCTCTATATAACTACAAATAAACTACCATAGGATTGATATTGATTCCGTTTTTTTATTTTGAAAAGAATATCGATGTGTTTGAAGATGTATATAGGTTCACTTGGGTTTAATGATGAGAACCAGTATAATGGTATTGTTCTATTTTAGTATACTAATCATGATACAATGTTGATCCAATTACACCAACTATTTTTATATGTGTATGATAATAATTCTTATCATCCAGTTTCTTACAATAGTAGTGGAAATTCCATATTTGTGGAGGTAATTCACTATTCATGAGAATAATAAAGCAAAACCATAAAGACAATAGTTCATCTCAACAATATATTGGAAAAATAATAATCATATGGATAGATTTTGTATTTCTTTTCTACCCATGGTGTAACCATCCCTGTTTAATTTATTCATCATGTTGAAATTCACAATATCCCTCATATGGTTTAAAAAGTTCCCTCCCCTTGAATTTTCTATTAGTTATCTCTAAATGTCCAATGATCACCTCATTAACCATTTATTTATGGTCTGTAATATAGAACATTTACACCATTCTATGAATATTATGTTAGGGGCTTGTTTTAATGATTTTATCATTCGTTATTTCGGTAAGTGCTACATCCAGTGAAAAATGATCAATGACTGTTTATTTATAAGTATATTCAGTCAAAAAATTGATTCTATTTATAGATTAATAAATTCATTTGAATTTTATGTTTTTATGGACACTATGAATAATTTTTTTATATAAATGTTACACAGGTTATTTTTTATTATGTTTTCAATCCAACATAGCTTTAATTACTATGTACCACCATTATAGTGTTTGATTATCATGAACATAAATTGTTTTCTTGACCTTAATTTCTTATGATATCCCCATGAACTAAAAAAGAATTTATATCCTTCCAAATCATACCTATATATTTTCAGTTCTAGAGTCATTGTAGAATGATGGTGAGTTTTTATTTACAAATTATATTGAATTATTTAATTGATGAGTTCTTTCAGTACTAGACCCATATTCAATAACTTGGATGGATTTCACAACACTCTAAAATAATATTGTATCACCTATGGTTTAGGTGGAACTTCATTATCATCTTTTCCACCTCAACAACTTCGTTTTCCCCGTACTGGAGGAATTTTCTTGCAACAAAATATTTTAAAATTCAACAATTTATCTATTTTAATTTTCATATTTTCATTGTTATATTTTAAATATCTACACAATATTCATAGAATTAAGAAATGACAATATGAAAATAAAATAACCACGTGAAAAGCAGCGGTAGTTGGAATTATATTTTTGAACTCAGGATATCATGTACTCACCACCTAAACCCAAGATGATGATTTGAAGACTATCCTAGCAGTTCTTTAAAATAATTCTCATACCTATATTGACCTAGAAAATTCATGTTAAACATAAAAAAGGACATATATTATTTTTTATTCTATACATTTCAAATAATTATTAATAACATATTAATTATACCATCCCAACTTAAAGATTCAATAGAATAATACCATTTCTAATTGCCCCACATAACACAATGGTTTTGAACATGTTGGTGGTGCTACAAAAATTAGGTAGAATTTTCTAGACACAAAAGGCTTTATATAATTCTCATGGGTTTAAAAACAATGTTACAGGGTGGGGATTTATTTAGAAAATTTATGAACACACACAAACATGAAAAGTAAACATGAAATAAATAAACAAAATCAATCAATATATGTTATGCCTAAATCCTAATACTACTAAAATTTGAAATTATAAAATAAATAATATCCAATTAATCAAGGACTAATATAATATTAACATTGGGAAAAAAATCAAAATGAAACTAAAACTGAATAGAAGTAAAATTGTCTTAAAAAATTGTTGCACCACCCCAGAACAATTCAAAACCCCCTCCAAGATCCATCACTACCAATTAGAACTATAACTATAATGGTGATATGCTAGTGAACTATGAACCCGGTCCCATTCTTGTATCATGGAAATCAACATATATATATAATCCAAGGTGGATACTCTGGGCTGAGTATAACAACCTTGTAGGTAAATCCAATATAAATTTCCTGTATTCCCATAATAATTAGATTAGGTTAGCTCACAGGAATAAAATATAGTTAGGAATAATATCAAAAGAAGACAAAACCATGTTCAAAATATTACCAATATCATATGAACATGTTTTCAAAATTCAATATAAACAATAGTAGGATATAATATTTTATGTATATGAAAAAATTCATTTATTTTTGTTTGTAAAACCATAAATGATTTCATACACACACAAACACACACACACTATCACCCTTTCATGCTGAGTGATATACCCATGCTCTCAAGTAGGGAGACATCGTCCACCAAGTAATCACAATGTCTAAATTCTTCTTTTGGACATTCTAGTAGGAACCATGAACAATGTATATTTTTATAGGTCCTCATATAATGAAAATAACGAATATACACTAATAAATTTCCATTCCTATTATCACCAAAACCATATTTTACCATCAATACATGTCTGAAAATATTTTAAATAAGAATCCATATTTATGAATTTATCGATCGTGTTGGGGGAATCAAGCACAAACCCGGTTAAAAAATACAACCATTTGGAGAATAATAATAAGGGTATTATTAGGGTAAAACAAATGAAATGAAAAATAATGTTATCGAAAATAATACAATGGTCCTTTTTAAAAAAATGAATGTAGAAACTGGGAAAACCCAACAACCTTGACTTTGTTTGGTGTGATGGGTCATAGAGGATTACACATATCTAAAATATTTATTATATTTTTCTATAAAATACCATTAAAAATAGATAAAAACAAAAATTTATCTTATATATCTTGGTATAACAAACTATGATATGGTTTATTTCATGAAAAATTGAGCTGATCCAAGAAGAGATGAATGAAAAGGGTCAAAAAAATTTATTTCCATGGTCAAATGCTAAAAATATTCATTAGTATGGGAGTCCAAATAATGAATATTAACAAAAATAACCAATGGGAACCCTTGAAATCAAGAGCCATTGTTATTTGAGGAATAATAGGACTGAGAAGGGCTATTTTTTGTTAAAAATTAAAAAAATAAAATTTTACCCCCATCACACATTTGGGGCCACATGGTATGACAAATCTTGTGCTAGCAATGTAAACTGTCTCTATCCAAAAATTTACCGGGTCAATTTTTTCCACAAGATTTTTCAAAATAGTGCACAACCCATATTCTTATCTAGAGACCCCCAATCAACATTAATAGTTTCATATACATTTTAGCAAGATGTTTTCAAACTATTATTATGTTTTTTTCCTCACAAAAGGAATAAAAATCCTTTCGGAAACATCCAAAACCATTCCAGGACATTTTAAAAACATTTCCTATATTAAAATAATATAAAAAATTGTTATATACCATAAACTAGAGGTATTGATATTTTATACCAAATAACATAGTTTTATGAATATAATTGAGATAATATATAGTATATAAAAACAATGTGTCATCGTGGATTTTTTTTTTCAAAATATACTATCTCATTAGATATATATTTTTCTAGAGTTATATAAATATATTTAAGGACATTATAAAAGAAAGTTTTGTATATTTATTAAAAAACTACGTTTATAATAAAATTAAATATAGAATATATAATCAAATGGTATATTATTTTATATGCATTAGGTCTTACATATTTATTTTTTTATAATACAAACCTTTGTTAATCTGATTTAAATCATGGAATTATAAAATATTCATTTTTTTAAAATTTATGAAATGTTAAACATTATTATTCATTCTTGTGGGCTGCAATATAATACATAAAAGTGCAATAAAAATTAATTCATAATGAAAATCTATAAATTTTGCATATTTTTTTCATATTATCATGGTTAGTGATAAACAAATATTAAGATAATAATGTGTTGGGGATCATATATAGATATAAATATTATTGACAAGAATCACATTTGACATGAAATTATTAATATCATATAAAATTTTATTTCATATACTATCAGGTATAATTTAATTTGTATATATTTTTTTAATTTTTATTAACATCTATTAATTGAGGTTAATCATTTTACTTTCATGTGAACCTAAATTATTTAATCACATTCTTTTGTATCCCAAATTGATAATCTAATTTGGGGGTATTTTCTAATATTTCTAATATTGTGGCGGGATTTCTATAACCTATATAGGTTTATTTATTGTTATCAATATGAATGAAATTTGGTCCAACAATTTTCATAGAAAGGGGGTATAAATTTTTTTATAGTTGAATGAAATTTATTCTGTTTCTCTACCTTGTTTAATGATATTCAATGTGTCTATATAGATTTACCACTCTAATTTAGTAGAATAAATTGTTTATAAGTTTAAATATACAGTAATGGTATGTTTTAGATCAAAGGAAGGTACATTATTTCATGCACTAGTGGATTATATTTTTATACATACGATATATAGTAATACATTTGATAGAAATATTCATAAGGATATATGTTTTTTTGATTGATTTTATAATAGATATATATTTTTTCACTATAATTGATGTTATTTTTAAGGATTCAATATTCCAATGTATAGTGAATTGGGAATTAAAAAGTAATTTTGACACTATAATGGACCACAAGATTACTAGATAAAGAATGATGATTAATTTTGATATGAATTGTGTGATAAAAAATTTAAATTAATGATAATAGACTATAAAAATAACTCCAGGTAATTTTTTAAGGTTTTTGTAAAACAATTATTGATTCAATGAAATTTCAATGAAAATAGGGGGTTGAAATAAAAAATCCAAAATATATTATCAAATAATAGTGATATGTTTTATTTCATTGTTGATAATATGAATTATAGGATTCTATATATATATTGAGTATATACTATAGAACTATATTATTTTCTATCCAATATAGAATGTAATTTTAATTATTTTATGTATTTTTTTATATCATATTTATTAAGTAAAACAATTTTTATTCATCATTATTTAAAAAATGAATTGATAGTAATAATTAATATATTATAAATTTATAAGATATATACCAATATTTGGATGAACATTTTTAAAATTTTGGAGTCCATAATAAACATTCATCAATGATGGAAGAATAAGAGAAGAGTTCATGTCTTCATTTCTAATTCACATATATGAGATAAAATGTTCCAAAAAAAACATTACGCAACAATGTTACATAACCATGATTATAGTAAATTTTTTGGAAGTATATTTGGTCCTTCCAATGTTTATCAGAGATTTTAATAACAATGTATTAAATATTTAGGAATGAATATTTTGGTTTCCTTAGAATTAACTTCATCATCCACACGAGATAATGGTACATGTTTCATAGTATTAATATTTTATTTTATTTATATACCACCACTTACTTTATAATAAATAACACATCATAATAATTTTAATAATTTACAATTCATTCAAATATTTCATAAATCATTAAAATACTACAAGATAACTGTATTCATCCTCTCAGTATTACCTCATTTTTAATAATAAGATTATTTTGAAAGATGATCCATAGTTGATGGGGATACCTAGAATGGTTTGAGATATTTTGGATGATTTCCTTTTAGCTGCCATTTTGTAACTATTTTTATATGGTACATTTTACAGTTATTCTACTTTTGGGTCCTCCAACCATATCTGTTTACCACTACCAAATAGAACATTCAAATATCAGTAAGCATTGAACCAAGGTGTATCATTAGATAAATATATTTTTTATTTTACTAATGCGCGAGGAATGTGACACATTATTTTATTCATTGATAGATGGTGATATGTTTTTATAAATTTTTTTATAATTTCAATTGAATAATGTGATGATAATTAACCATTATCATCTAATTTACATTAATTATTTGTTAGATAATTTTAGTAGATATATATTTTAATTCGATATCATTTATTAATTTATATTCAAGTATTTAACACCTCTAATGAGGGTATCCCATATATGATATTTCAATTACACTATAGTTGTTATGTTGAATTTGTGATATTATTTCTCTTGGTGAATGAATCTTCTGAATTTATGTGTTTGATTCATAAAATATCATTCATTCATCTAACCAGATTTATTTTACATTGATGAGTGATGTATTGATTAATTCATCCATGGATGGACATGATGAACATTTTGGAGTTTTTAAACATATTAGGGGAGAATATAATATTTGATAAAATATCAAGTGGTACTGTTTAATGTGTGGGGCCCATTTCTAGGTTTATATATATTAATATGGCTATAGGATTATAGACCCATTGATGATTGAGGTATTGATTTTTATAGCAAAAATTTAATTTTACAAATGTTTAAAATTTTAATCAATATTATGAATATTTTAGGTTATTGAAACCCAAATTTGGTTTTGGTTATGATTCCTCTATTTATTCTAAAAAAATAAGGAAAATAATTTTTATGGCTTAGAAACTACATCAAAATTTGGATTGTTAAAAGGATATTAAGGTGTGTGTACTTATCTTATCATTTATATTAGTTTGAATTCATTATAATGATTATTTTAATGTTTATCATTCCATATTTATTCAAATTCACAATAGGTTCATGTTATTTTTATGTAATAGTTATTGGTTTATTAAATTTATATGTTAAAATTTATTTGATTTATTATCATTGAATCTATTTTTTTCAATTATTTGATAAAAATTATTTCCATTCATATTTTGGGAATCGATGAATCAAGGTGAACCAAACTATTCAACAGATATATTTGGGTTAAATTATGGTCAAAACTAGTGATCATAGTTTTGTTACAATTTTTTAAAATCATGGATTTCTAAAATCCTTCTAAAAAATTATTTTTGTTACCTATGTTCTTCATAGGGTTATTTTGGAGTTTTAGAAATTATTATATATAATATTATTATTATTAGTTTGTATTGATATTGTATAGAGAGGCTTTTGTATGGGATTTAATAACATGTTTAATCCAATATTTGTTATTATTATTACTAATACTACAATAACCACAATCACCACCGCTATTTTTTTGTTATTGTTTTTTTATTGTAATTATTATTATTATTAACATTAACCCATCTAAGCATTGATGAATTTTGACATTCAAATTAAACTAATTTCACAAAACTATATGTTTTTAAACTATCTATATTTCCCATATAATTAATTAAAACACTTAGTGATTCTTTTGGTTTTCTGAGTATGGATGTCAACTAGGGGGAACAATGAAATTATGAGAGCATTATTAATGGTTCCTCTACATGTTTTCTAGGGAAATATGTTTTCTTGTATGTGGAATTTTGGTTTTTTATAAATCTATGTAAATATACTAGACTATTTTATTGGAACTATATAGTGTTTGAGTGTGAAATTATCTCAGTTATCAATTACATTCCTAAAGTATCATGGTCCATTGTGTGTATTACCATATTATATAATGTAAATAACATTTCATAAAATAATACTCATTAAATAATTTCAATTTTTTTGAGTCCAATCATGTGGAATATGAAAAATCATATAACTAGTCTCTACAATGCAACTCATAGTTGACTAATGAACTAGATGATAAGACATTACCATTTAATTTCTCTATTATTATCATGGATGTATAACATTTTTCAATAAATCTAATCACCAAACTCATTTTACATCATTAAAATGATAATAAAATTATGTTCTGAAAAAATATCATGTTTCAAATCCTACTCAATAAGAGTAACTTCTAAGAGATCCTAGTAATCGAGGTAATCGAGCATCAAATTTGAAAAAAATCTATAATAATTTGTGGTACAAAACATTACCATGATTGTGAGGATCTATTTATTATGAGTAATTAAATAATGGATCTAACAAGGGGATGATATTTGAATGAATAAAAGAAGAAGAATGCATCAATTGTTATGATTCTAATGAATCATTTTCATAATTTACTCATTCCATTGAAGGAATTTCTCTGAAAATAAGCATTAAATATATTAACAATTGTTCATATTTTAATAATGAAATGTATTATATCTAGAAATTCACAATTATTTCTCACATCAACATATTAAACAATAAACTAAAATATAAATTTTATTATATGGATTCATAGAATAAAAAATTAATGAAATTGGATTTAAATACTTCAACATGTTTTTTTCTTCTTTTTATATAAAGGAATGGGCATAGGGATTGGTGACAATATTGATTAAACCTGATATTATAATAATATAAGAATCAAATTTAATTTTTTATCCATTAAATTATAGAAACTAACATTCCTATGTAAGTATTTTAGTTCATTGAAGGATCTAGTTATAATAGAATTTATGAATTTTATAGGGAATTATCTAACTATTTATAATTCCAGTTAAGATGGATAGAAAAAACTAAAAGGGAACTATTTTAGAAATTTACTCAAATTTTATTTTAGATTGAACATTATTTAACTCTCATTAAGTATTTTGTTTTCAAAAACTATGTGGAAATCATAAATATAAAAATTCATTAGATAAAGAACTTAAATAATATATATGTTCATTGAAGGATAATTGGACATATATCAAGTAACTAAATAACATTAAAACACTATTTAGGGATCTAAAATTTCAACTGGAATTATGATAGTTAATTTTGTGAGGAAAAAATACCAAGTAAAGGGATAAGGAAGGTAAACTTTTGAAAATAATACAAGCCAAGGGAATGTCCTCCAAATGAGATAATTACTGAGATATGGTCTCTTGGACTAATAAATACCAATGAATATCAAAAGGTCTAAATTTATTGAACTAATAATGACTGGATAGGAAATTTAAGAATCACTGGTAGTTTATTATAGGTAGATGATGATGATAAGAACATCATAAATGGAATGAAAACTGTGATTCATGAAATTTTAATGGAAATTGAGGCCCATGTTTCTATGGAAAATTAAGTGGTACAATTTACACAAACAATCCTTTATCCCAAATTAGCTCACATACACACATATGACAGTACAAAAAAACGTACCATAGGAGGAAAGAACATTATAAATTAATTTATTTTACTCAAATATACATAATGAAACCTTATTCAAGGTTCAACCAATCAAGTCCTCCTTGGAGAATATGGTTTATGTGAATAAATCATAATTGATAACAAATAAAACATTATCCAACATTATGGGGTTAAAGGTATAGTTAAAATATACTATGCATATTATTTTAACGAATATTAATTGAATAAAAAAGATACTGAGAGTTTTCTTATAGCTATGAACATTTCATAGAATAAATATAATTAAAAATGGATAAACAAAGATCTCGATATTGGGCGACGCCCTCTTCAAAGTGGGGATAATCTTTTAAAATGTTTATGGGGCGAGTTTTAATTAATAATATCCAAAAATAATTATTCTATTAATGCTACCAATTATAACTTTTTTTAATTTAATATATCAAAATTATGTTTTAAAAAAGTCAATTAAATTAATTATATGTCCATTGGGTATGAATTATAGACTTAATACAGTAGATTTTTTATTATTGAAACATTATGGATCATTCAAAAAAAGAAATAAAGACATATATGTATCAAAGTGGGAAAAACTCATTAATATTTATATGGATTTTATTGGTTAGAGAAACCTTATTTTGTTAATTTATACTCATTACCGTGACACTAAGAGGAAATATATTTTGAAATAACTTCTCCAATTTACACATTAAAAAATCAATTATATTATTGAAGTATGTTTCAAAAATTTCTTATATCCCTATGAGAAATATGGATGTATTTTTTTTTAAAACAGACTAAGTGGAATTAAAATGATTGTTTATCATTATTTACTAACTAAAATTAAATCTCAACAGAGTAAATTCACATGGTAAAGGTATACCATTAATAGAAAAAATGCTATTTTATTCATAAATCCTGTATTTTTATTGTGTGGTAGGATTAATATAATGTATCTATCCTTTCTCTATCTTGAATTCATTCAAATCACATATCAATTATATCTTTATGCACTAATAAATTGAATTTACTTCTCAAAAAACATTTAAATTTAACAATTCTTGTGTTTAAAATGAGGAATTAAAAGGTATTGATAAAAAAGAATAAAATCATTTAATTTATCGAGGTTATTTGAAAAAATTCATCTTAAAGATGAATATTAGAAAAAATTATGAAAGGTCTCGGTGAAATTTAAAGTCCTCTATTAAAAATTTTGATATAAATGGGTGTAAAATATAAATATTGTAATTGTATTGATGGTTTTCAGATAAAATATAATCTCTGTGGTAGAAATTCCGAAGTAATATAGTCTTGGTAAAATATTGATAAAAATGGTATAATTATCAAGGTAAACTTTTATTTGAAATATCTTAGGTGTTTTGAAAAACACTTAATACCCTTCTAATTCATTCATAGGAAATGTTTGTTATGGGAATTTATATCAAATATTCCTGAAAATATTAAAACCATTTGCAAAGAATAAGATATCATCCATGAAATTGTTTCCCATATTACTCCAAATTTTTATGATAAGAAAATTATCCAAAGACAAGTGATCCATATAAATTCCATTACATAGTTTTTGGTTGAAATAATGAATTTATAATATACATATACACCTCTTATAGTGGAGGTGAATGACATACTTTTATATGACCCTAATGATAGTGTATCTCACCCATATGGATTTTTAAAAGGGTTATTTATTGAACTTTGGAGCTCATGAATTGAAATAATATGATGAAAATTGTATAATTATGTTAAAATGAATATATCCATACTAAGAAATTATCAATTCACTAAGGATGTTAGGAGAATTATTTCTTGAAAAAAACCATTAAAAAGTGTTTGAAAATTCATTTCCTTGAGGCATATATATATTAAAAATATAATTATCTCCAAAAAGAAGTATGGATTTATACATTGTATAATGACATAATGCATCTTGTAAACTATCTATGAATTTTAAAACATTAATTATAGAAAGACTATATTTGGAAACATTACTCTCAAATTTGATTTGTCTATTGATTTTGACACCCTAAACTAGGATTTTATTTCTAATTTCATTAATTTGTATTTATCATCTAACTGGTTCATCTATATTACCTTTTACATTCTATTAAAAATTATATATCAATATCATAGAACAATGCTCCTATACGATACATTAATTTCTCAAGAAGTAATATATAAGGTGATCCAAATTTTAACCAATATTTTTGGAATCAGTGAATATAATCTCACTAAATGTATCCTTATTGAAATAGATATTAATAAAATGAAACCCATTTATGATATTGGGAACCTCCATGTTCCCACTCACTTCTTCCAAACTAATGAAAACCATCTTTTTTGACAGATACTATAATTGTCTCATATATATGACGGAGGTATTCCACTACATTATGGATTTCAAAGGGAAATTAATTATTTAAAAAAATCACAAGTTAATTTGGAAAATGGAAATCCATCCCAATGAAATTAAATATCTTCATTCTAAGGTTCAAAATTAGGATCAAACATTCATGTTTATTTTCACATATCTCACAACTAAAAATCATACAACTAAATGCTCTTGAAATTATCTTTATTAATTATTAAAAAAAAATTCTAAGAGATGATAATGGTAATTCAATGTCTACAAAATAAAAAAATCACTGGTAATAGGGGCCTTTATAAGTTATTTTATAGTAATGTTGAATGTGTACTTTATCAGTGATATTTAGGGAGGATAAAGGACCCCATTATTTATCGTAAAAAAGGCACTAGTGGAGTCCCACATTAACATCACTAAAATAGTGCAGATAAATGGTAACGTTATTATGGATATAAAAAAGCAGATAAAGGACACATTTATTAGTGATTTTATATAGTTAATTTTTTAAAAAAAGTTACCATTTCATTTTTCACCACCTTAAATGTACATTTTTCATCATTTTTCTTCCACATCTACCATCCCACATAGAATATATGCTCCCCACCTCCCTAATCTTTCAAAACTCAAAATTTCTATTATTCTGCGCTTTCCCAAATCCTAGCCTCATGTTCATTCGTTAGAAAACCTTGATTTGATCAATTAAGTATTTGTTGTGTAATTTGATATCCTTTATCACTGCATCATTGTTTTGATAATCTATATTTTAATATATTTCCTAGTTTGTGTGTATATATATTTTTCTATATATATATATTTATACACATAATTTTTAATAATATTTTTATACAATTATTTTTCAATTAATTTATATAATATATTTTTTTGGTGGGTTTGATATATATGCACATATATTTACTTAGATATATTATATATTAATATTAATTTACATAAAATAAAATATACATGTAAATAAATATTTTTTTTGTTAATACACACATATATATATATAGATACATAATAAAATCATTTATATATATATATATATATATATATATTTACCTACTTTTATAATGTTAAAATGGGCTAAATATTATTCAAAATAACATATATAATAATTAATTCAATATAATTTATATAATTATTTTTAAAAAAATTTCATAAATATGCCTATATATTGTATAACTAGATTAAAATATTATATATTATATAAATAATTATTTCTATATAATTACATATGTATTTATACATATTCATATTTAATTTTATATTTTGATATATATTTTTTAAAAGGTTTTTTAAATATTTACTAAAAATATATAAATATACTACATTTAATGGTATTGATATATTTATAAAAATACATTTATATATAGACTAATTACAATATATTGATACACACACATATGCCAATATTTACACAAAAATGTACACATATCCATTTTCCACATAAGAAATGATATATTTACAAATTTTATTTATTTACATATATTAGAACATATCAAATACGTTTTGTCATCAATAAGGCCATATTTATATATAAATTTTAATTTGATAGGTATACGTATATTAATATATATTCATGGATGATGAGGGGCGGGTTCTTCGTGGTTCTGAGATTGGCGAAAAGGAACCCCTGAATGTTCCTGTTGGTAGGGCTTTTTCTCCGGTTCTTCCTCAAGATCGCATAGGTCATAAGGATCTCTTTTCTCTCTATGATCCTCGGCTTCGGGAGCCCTTGCCTCGGGCTTCGATTGCGGACCCTTCCAGCTCGCATAAGAGTTTTGCAGAGGCTGTTAAATCCTCTGTCCATCCTTCTTTCACTGATTTCATATCCCCCTCTCCCGGTAGGGTGATTAGAAAAGGACGGGTTGCTCATGTTGTGGAAAACCATAATTCCATTGAGGAACGTGTTAGTCTTTGAAAATTCTCGATTATTGCTAGAGTCATTACTCCGAAATGTTAAAGGATGTGGAGATTCTAGGAATTGACCAATAAAATTACCTCAGCATGGGGTTTTGAGGAATGGAAGATGACGGCAATGGGTAGGGGCTTCTTTCATATAGTTTTTCCTAATGATGACTTCAAGAGGAGAGCGTGGAGTGTCAGATCCATTGCCCTTAAGCCATGAATTCTTCGAATACAAGAATGGGATCGTAATTTTGATCCTCTTAATGTCTCCAACACACATGTTAAAGTCTAGGTTCGTATTTATAAGCTCAATTGGCTATATTGGCATCCGTAGATCCTTTGGGATATTGCATCCTCTGTGGGTAATCCAATTCGCATGGATAGGCAAACTGATAATCCAAGATTTGGCAATTTTTCCCGGGTTTTGATTGAGATTGACATGGCTAGCACGCTGGTGGAGGAAGTGATTCTTACCACTAGGGATGATTGTATTACTCTGGGAATTTTCTTTGAATGAAAGCCAAAGTTATGTAAAGAATGTAATTTTTTAGGACATCTACCTAAGGAATGCAGGAGGACAAACTTTTGTGCTTTCTGCAAAGTGAAGGGACATGATGTGGCTGAATGTAAGAATGTAACTGAGACTCAGAAGCCTCCCTCTTCTGATAATCACAGTTCATTTCCTGTGCAGGAGGTCTTACAGGATGATATCTTATCTCTTATTGGAATTATTGAGCTTGAACAAGCTGCCAAGGAGGTGCTTGAAAACCACACCTATATGCCTGATGCTCCCTTTTCTTCCATCGAAACTGTGGTGCATTCCACTCTTTTCGGGGCTTGTGAGAACTCTCTGAGCAATGCAGTGGCTCCTTGTGATAGTGGTCAGATTACCAATGAAGGAATTGTTCAGGGTGTCCCTCCTGTGCTTCCTGCCATGCTTATTGCAGGGGGTTCTAATTTTTATCATGCTCCTAAGGTTGCTGAATCTGGAGTTTCTGCTACCCAGGAGTCTCCTAACCCGATCTCTCATAAGTCTCCTTCAAGGATTTCTATTTCTTCCCCTGATGGATCTCTGAATCCTGACTCTTGTGTTGCTGCTACCCAGGGGTCTCCTCCCCTCTTTCTGGATAAATCTCACTTACAGGTTTGTGTATTTCAGGCTCCGGATGGATTTTCCTTGCTGCCTCCTGGCTCTGGAGCTGCAGCTATCTAGGGATCTTCCCTCCTTATGCTGGATAAGTCTCCATTTCAGAATATTTCCCCTCAGGCCCCTGCTGAGGTGAATTTTTCTCAAGTCCCAACCGGAAAATCTACAAAGAGGAGGAATGAACCTAAGCTGATTTTGGGTATTGATACCCCCACGAATAGGTTCAGTCCTCTATCTGGGGTGTTATGGTCAGAATCTGCCGAGGAGGATGATGAGGATGTCCATGATCAGAAATCTGATGATGTAGCAGCTATTTCTGGGATTCTTCATGCAGACTCCATTTCTAAAGGAAAGGGAAAGGCCAAAGGAGGGATTTCTAGGGGTGGGGTCCAAACAAGGGCCATGTCTGCCCTGCATAGAAGAAAATTATTTTCTGGAATTGTCAGGGGCTTGGGAATGCTCCCATGGTCAAGGCCCTTAGACATGTGATCATGACCAATAAGCCTCTTATCTTTGGAATTGCTGAGCCACGAATGAGTTTTAGTAATTGGAAGGCCTTCAAATGGGAATCTCTTGGATACTCCTTTGTTAGTCAGAATGAAGGGAATATGGAAAGTCTTTGGGTCTTCAAGCATGACTCAATCAGCTTAATTTCTTGTATTCAGGGGAAGCAGATTGTTTCTGTCTCTTTATGTTTAAATGGGTTATCTTACTTTGTTTCATGAGTTTATGCTGCCAAATCTTATTTGAAAAGGAGAGATTTATGGAATGATATGTCTTCTTTATCTTCTAATCATCCTCCTAACTGGATCATCATTGGTGATTTTAATATAGTCTTAAGACCGGAGGAAAAAACTGGTTCCTGCTTTAACCGGGTTACTGCCAATGACTTCTCACAATGCATTGATTCTTGTAACCTTATTGAAGTCTCTATGGCTGGTGCTGATTTTACGTGGGGCCGTTACACTCTCAATGGGAGGCAGGCCAACAAGTTAGATAGGTGTTTTATTCAACTTGATGATAATAATGGTATCATTAGTGCTTCTGGGCTGTTGCTTCCTAAACTTCACTCTGACCATAACCCCCTGGTAATGGATATCTCAGATGGTGATTCACGTACTGCCCTTATTCCCTTCAAATTTAATAATGCATGGCTTGTGATACAGGGGTTTCGGGAGATCATCACTGCTTCTTGGAATTCTGGGTGTATAGGATCTGCCTCTCAGATTCTATCTTCCAAGCTCAAGATTACTAAGATGAGGCCTAGGGAATGGAGTAAGAATACCTTTTCTAAGCTTGATGAGGACATCCATGATGCTGAGATGAATCTTCTAAATTTTCAGCATATTAATCAGTTGAATTCTATGCCATCCAGTGATGAAACTCAGGCTCTTTCAAAGTTGGATGATCTGCTCAATACCAAGGAGAATCTGGCCAGATCCCTTTACAACATCAAATGGCTGAAGGAAGGGGACAAAAACTCTAATTTCTTCCATCGTCTTCATAAGGAAAGGAAATTTAGAAGAGGTGTATCTGCTATTAGGATTAATGGAAGACTATACAATACAGAATCTGAAATTTCTAACGCAGTTCTGAGTTTTTTTTTTCTGATCTTTATTCTGATAATGGACCTGATTTTTCTCATCTGATTGCCCAGAATATTTTGCCTTCCATTGATGATCAGTCTAATAAGGATCTGGATAATCCTCCGGGAGGGAAGGAGGTTAGGGATGCATTGTTTTCTCTTAACATTGATAGTGTGGTAGGGCCGAATGGGTTCTCAAACAAGTTTTTCATGTTCAACTGGTATGTTGTCCATGAGGAAGTGGTGAATGATGTCAGGCAGTTCTTCATTTCGTCTTCCATGAATTATGGTGCCAACTCTAATTTCATTGCTTTGATTCCTAAGAAGGAGAATACATGTGACATCAAGGACTTCAGACCGGTTGCGATTGGGAACACCATACCTATGATAATCAGCAAAATCATTGCCACCAGGATGGGTCCAGTGGTCAAAGGTTTCATCACCCCGAACCAATTTGGGTTTGTCCCTAGACGAAATATTCAAACTTGTATTTTTACTGCCTCTGAATGTATCAATGCTATGAGAAGGAGTGTTAAGAAAGGGACCTTCTCCCTGAAAGTGGATATCTCCAAAGCCTTTGACACTATGAAATGGAGTTTTCTGCTCTCCATTCTCAGGATGCATGGTTTCTCCACAAGATTTATAAATCTGATTCAGTCTATCCTTAGGAGTGCTCGGTTATCTGTTTTGGTGAATGGATCTCCCAGGGGATTTTTCAAATGCTTTAGGGGATTTCGTCAAGGGGATCATCTATCAGGTCTCTAATTTTCTCTTGCTGAGAACTATTTATGTCATTGTCTCAATAATCTGGTCCAAGGTGGTTTGTACAATCTGATTCCAGCGGAAATGGATCTTCATGCCCCTTCTCATCTCCTTTATGCCGATGATATCCTGCTCTTTGGAAGGGCTGATTGTAAGACTGTTAATTCCATTAAAGCCATATTTAGTCACTATGAAGATGTGGCAGGTCAGGCCATTAGCCTTCAAAAGTCTTTCGTGGTCTTTGGGAAGGGAGTTTCCATTAGAAAGCAACTCAGAATTTCGAGATCTCTTGGGGTTAGGAAGGGCTCACTTCCTTTTAATTATCTTGGGGTTCCTCTTTTTTGGGGAAGGGTTAAGAGATGTTATCTTGAGTCTCTTTTCTCCCGTATCACTGCTCAAATGGCCCATTGGAAAGGAAAAGCTATGACCCAAGCTGGACGAATCTGTCTTGTTAATTCTATGATCACTTCTATGTTTGTTTATGCTTTCTCTATTTACCGATGGCCAAGGAATCATCTGAAGGAGCTCCAAAGTCTTATTAGGAACTTCATTTGGACTGGTTCTATGTTTTAAAGGAAGCTTGTTGTTGTGTCCTGGAAGGATTTCACTAAGCCCATTGAAATGGGGGGACTTGGCATCAAGGATCTGGTCCTTTTCAATGAGGCCCTGATTAGCAAATTTACCTGGAATCTCCTCACATCTTCTGATTATTCTATGGAGTTCATTGCTGGCCGTTTTATCTCACGCCTTTGGGAAGATTATCCTCACTATCTTTTTTCCTCTGTCTGGCCTGATTTGAGGTCTTCCTTTATTGGGTTTTCAGCTTCATCAAAATGGCTGGTTAGCAGGGACTCAATGCTGAATATATGGACCACTCCTTGGCTTTCCAGACCTATTCAATAGGATGTCCAGATCCCTTCTCACCTGTCAACTGCTCGGATTTCTTACCTGCATGCTGCCAGTCTGGGTTTATTGGAGTTCATTCCACCTCATTTTAAATCTGAAATTCTCAATTATAGGTACATGGATTGTGACACCTTTATTTGGGAACCGAGTAGCAGTGGCATCCTTACCACTCGGGATATGTACAGATTCCTCTGTAATGGGAAGACTCCTACTCCTCGGTGGCTGCTTGCATACATGACTTTCTTTATTCCGCCTTCTTTTTACTTGCTTTTATGGAAAATCTGGAAACTAAGACTCACAGTCCACTGCACCCTTCAAAGAGCTGGTTTCCACATTGCCTCGGCTAGTCCTGTCTGCCGAGCGGCTATGGAATCTCTTGACCATCTTTTTTTCTCATGCTCCTTTGCTTACAGGCTTTGGAAATATATTCAAGATATGAATGGGTGTTGTTTGAATGTCACGTCACTGGATAATGTCCTCCAGTCTGCTGCTTCGTCCCGATGCAGTGATCAAGTTAGAAATATTATTATGGTTGCAGTTTCCTCTTTGCTTGAGTTTATCTGGAGGGCTCGTAATTCTCAACTCTTTGAGGATACCACGCCCATTTTTTTATGGTGTTAGAGCTATTCACATGGATGTTTGTACTGCTTCTAAGATACAAACTAGGTGCATGCAAAATGGTTTGAATGACTTTATTGTCTTGAGGAACTTTGGTGTGAGTGGCAGACCTAGGAAACCATTAGTTCTAAAATATATCCGATGGATTCCTCCTATTCCCTCCTAGCTGAAAATCAATGTTGATGGTGCGGCGGCTGGGTCACCAGGACCTTCGGGTTGTGGCAGCGTCTTTCGTACTTATCGGGGCTTTGTCAAAGGCTGCTTTTATCATTATATTGGGCAGGGCTCTGCCATTGAAGCTGAGTTATGGGCGATGATCAAAGCCATTAATTATGTTGCCCATTTCGGCTGGAGATTTCTATGGCTGGAATCAGACTCTATGGTGGCTTTGGACATTCTCAAGAAGAGATCCAGGAATGTTCCTTGGGTTTTAATGCTTCATTGGATTGAATGTCTACGTCTTATTGAATTCATTGTCATTGATGTGACTCATGCTTACAGGGAGGCCAATCAGGTCGTTGATGCTTTATCAAAGAAGGCCATTGAGGAGTTATGCTCGGAATGGTCCTTTTTTGCTCCCTAGTGTTGTGTGCGCTTTGTTGAGGATGATGCGGGTGGGAAGTTGTTCTCCTGTCTTTACAAACCCCCCTTTTGATGCTTGTCTTTGTACTTTATTTTATTTAATAAAATTTGGTAGGGGTGGATCTCTGATTCACTCCTGGGCCTTTTGGTTATATATATTTATCTGCAAGAAAATTTAAATTTATTTATTTTAAATAAAATAAATAACATGTATTTATTTCTATATAGTTTACATATTTAAAAATACATTTTTATGTAAATTTGTTTTTATATTTAATTTTAAAATATATTTATTATATGTAAATATATGAAAACAACCATATATTAAAATATTATTCATAATAAAATATGAAAAATAATAAAATTTGAAAACAATAATATCTATTTGAAGGTAATACTTAATAATAATTTTAATCACCACAAAAAAAGTACAAGGGGACCCTCTTAGACGATGATGAAATCCAATCGAATATTAAAAAATTATGGTGTCTCAACAAAAAACTCAATTTTGGTAACCATCCGGTCCTTTTGTAACCACAAAAAATAGCTACTAAGGTTCCCCTTGATTAGTACAACATCTATCTTTTAAGAAGATTTTATTTGATATATGGCAGAGCTCAAACAGACACATAAATCAAATGTTATGGTCGTTTGATGATCATGTCATGTTTTCATTTTATAATAGATTTATCATTAACTTATTTAATTTTTATATCATCCAATTATTTTAAATGAATGTTACTCAAAAAAATGTAAAATCATTTATTATTGTTTTTTTCAATTTTATTATAATTCACATTTCATGAAATATATTATATATTATGTTTTATAGAATATTTAGTCTCCTATAAATCATATTTATTAAGAAATAACAAATTTATAACAATATCAATATATTTATATATTAATATATTATTTTAAATGACATATATATTTTTTAAAATATACCAATTATCAGCGCTAGCAAAAAAACTGATAAAGGGTACCTTTTTTAGTGGTAAAATAAAAGCACTTAAAAGTTGTAGATTTTATAATAAATTTTTATTTAATTGATGATAAATTGATAACATTTTCAGTTATTTTTATTAGTGCTGAGAATGTACCCTTTATTAGTTCTTTCTTATGGATAATAAATGACACTTTTATCAACACATGAAAAATTGGTCGAAAATGACTTCTTTTAATATTGTTTTTGCACTGATAAATGGTAACCACTATCATTTATTTTTATAAAAATGATAAAATATTTCTTTATCAAAATGAAAAAATACATGAAAATTCATAATTTTATTAGTGAGGAAAAAACCATGGATAACGGTTAACTAATATATGTGCTATGAGAAAACTCTAGTAAAAGGGGTCATTTATTTTAACTTCTCAATTTTTGCTGATAAAAGTTATCCTTTATCTGTTCTTCTAAGAAGTGATGTAAAAATATAGTGTTCGTTGATTGAAGCTATATACTAATGTCTAGGTTTTCATGATTTTTAGAAAATTCTTATAGATTGTTACACTGAAGGAATTGTTTCAAAAAACACTTTACAACATTCTAGCGGGATATGGAAAAATCATTCATAAGATAGTGGAATCTATCATTTGGGTATGGTTATCTAATCTATGATTGTTTTAGTTTTCCACATATTTTAATTTCATTCTATGCATTATAAGATAAATGAAATTTAAATTATCAACCTCATGTGTAGGGAAACCATCCATAAAAATAGTAACATTTTCATGGGATAAAGGTTCTTGGCCCTTTGACCATGGTGGATTCTGTGTTACAAAAAATTATTTTAAAATATTTTCCTAATTGTTATCTATATATGATAACTTCTAAAAATCACGTCTAAATCATGTAAATTTGTTGAGGTTAGACTCATTGATAGGATTTATAATGTTTATATGTTTCATTTATATTAATCTAATTTTCCTACTCTTCATGATGCATATGCAGAAATATATCAACAAACAATAAGGGACCCTAGAATAAATTCAAATATTATTGTGTGGAACATAATATGGCTTAAGACTTTCATTTTAGAATACTAAAAAAATTATTCATTGAAATATTTTATTTTGAAATCATTTAAACTATATGGACCTTATTATTCGATAATGTAGTGATGGAGTAAAATCCTAGTTATATATTATTATCATTTCATATGATAAAAATTTCAATGGATATATACTGCTATGGGTACTCCTAACTCCTATATATTATGTAGGTACCTATGTAGACCGGATAACAAAACAACTATGTTGTTAAAGTGAATTATAAAAACTCATTAGTTCACTATCTATGTTTATCATGATATAGAGTATATAGAAAAACATTTTTCCAATGAATTATTGTAAAAAAAGTTTGTGAATCATGATAACCTAAACCTATCTATTTTTAAAGGATTTATAAATTGTAAACATTTATTATTTTAATATGAATCTAAAAGATATTTCAAAAGTGATATCACATCTATATTCTTCTATGATATACAGTATAATTTTGATTTTCATCATTAAAAAAAACATTTTCATATATAACTACCAGTTAATAGGTTCATAACATAGAATATACCATGGTTACTAATGCTTCACCCCACATCATGATATCTAGGATCACACTCTTTGGTGATGGTATCCCTATACTCCTAATCATTTATCTATATGATTCATTGGGGGGTATTTATATGAATTTAAATATCTAAAATTATTGATGAAATACGACAAGTAGGATCCCATTTTCCCCAAACAACATGGTGTCAAAGGGTTTTATAATAAACTATATCAGTTTAAATCATTCATTTGTACTTACCTTCCAGATAAATGGATCATGGTCAACGTCGTTGTAGCCACACATGTTTCCCCATGACTCTATGGTTGTTGAGGAATCTATATAATTTTCTAGGTAATTATTAAAGGCATTTCTTCTGTTTTTAATACACATTTCACAATGATTTGAGATTTAATCTTTGATTAAGATTATTATGATTGTTCGATGACCATGGTCAACATAAATGCAGCCACACATGCTTCTCTAGGATTGGATGGTTATAGTGGAATATATAAAACATTCTAGGGCATTATCAAATACACCTTTTACCATTTTTAGAATATGTATTTCTCTTGAAGATGGGAGATATGATTTTTCTTATAGATATTAGTTTGATAAATTCTTTTAATGAAACAAGATCTTGATTGAGAGATACTCTATGGAAGTGATTCATCTCCACAACTACCCATTTCATAATGTATCCTCGAAACTATATCATTAATATATAGAATTATTGGGGAAATATAGATGGAATGAGGTTATTTATTTGATTTTTTATATGGAGTGATACTAGGTTTCAAATAATTTTTTTTTATAAATTAGATGATTATGGGGACACATCAGAGTCTCTGTGATATATAATTAAATTATTTATTTTCATCTCTTGAATATTTTGTGAGAAGTGTATTAATCCATTCTCTAATATCTCTGACTGTTTCAATTTTTTATTTCTAACTAAAAGGGGGATTTTTATTTATATATTATTTCCAAAATAATCCTTAAATTTTAAAAGTCTAATAATTTACCTAATCATTTTTATTATTACTATTTTTATTTATATTTTCCTTATTATTCAATATTATTTTGGTCCCCATTAATTGTAATAATATGAAATGATAAATTTTATAATCCTGATCCCATGAAATTAATCTATGATTAATATTAAATTTTAATTATATGTAACAATATAGATAATATAATGATAAATCAGTTTCATGTATTATTAATATTCTTTAGTATGATTTTATATATTCATATTCATTACATTGTATTAGAAACGTTTTCACTCAAAAAAAAAAGAAAACATTATTTATAATTAGTATATAATGTCTAGTATGTTTTTATCAGGATTTTAAAAAATAAAATTTAATTTGAAAAATATATATTATTATTCTTCACTTCAAAATTATCTTAGTATTTTTTTGGAAAACATTCTATAAATATTGTTTTTTCAACGACTACTAAAAAATAAATAATTTTATTGAAAATTTTATTTTATATTAATTTTTATTGAAAAGTAAAATTTAGTTTTGGATTATTTTTATGTTTTAATTTTTAAAAATTTATTTCAAAATATATAAATATGGGGTTTTAATAATCTATATAATTTTGTATTGAATAAAAATATTTTATAATGAAGAAGACATTTTTTTGAAAAATCATTTTCATATCATTTTTCCGGTATGATTTTAAATTAATATATGTAAATTATGTTTTTTAAATTTAAAAATGGAATAAATATATTGAATTAGGTGGTATAATTTTTTTAAATATGTCCCTTTTAATTTTATTCATTTTTTATAGAAACTATAGTACATTTTTTACTATCGTAAATGGAAAATTAGGCAATTAATAGTTTAATATAAATTGAAAAGGACAAGAAAATGACAGGAACACTTGACTTAATTTTTTTGTATTATTTCATTTCATCTATACCAATATATGAATCATATATATTGTTTTTATTGAAATGTTATGAATAACATTATAATATTTTGTTTAAAAAAATGAAAAAATTACTCCACTTATATTTAATACTAATAATATTTTTAACATAATGATAACAAGAGGAAATGTATGGTTATAGTTATTATTTTTGAGGATATAATATGTATCATTATAATGATTATTTTTTTATTTTTATTTAATATATAATTTTCAAAAATTCATACACAAATCTGACATAGTAATTTTTCAATTAATGAACAAATCAAAAAAAATATTTAAATATTTATATGAAATATCATTTTAGATAATTAATTTGGAACATGAATTTTATAGATGAATATATCCTATTATGTATGTATTAATATTTTTTAGAATTTGATTTATTTTATTGACGTTATTAAAGATAATGTATTTAATAGTTATAAAAAATAACATTAATGATATTTTATGATTTATATTGTTTTATTAATTTATTCAAAATTATTAAATATAAAATATTAGATAAATGTTTAGTATATGGTTTATTATATAACACATTTTCTATTTTATGATATTTTTTTTCATTTATATAAACTATTTTTCCCTTGTGTAGTAAAAATCCTTGATGTCAAGATATCTATGATATGGATTGAGGAATGAAAAAAATGATAAGGCTAAAAACGTATCTAAGAGTTATCAATTTTTTATTATATGAAATTATTTCTCCCATAATTATCTTATATTTAAAATAAATCATTTGGTATCTATTTTGATTTTAATGTTAATTTATATTAATTTAATATTTTGGGAAATTCTAAGAGTCTTCCGCCACTCTCTTAAAAAGAGAATCTATTCATCTCATTACACAACAACTGAAAACCATTTATTTTTGCCAAAATATACTAAAATAAATTCATATCATCCCACCCTGAGATATAATGTCCATATATATGGAATCATAACAACAATAGTGATCATAATGTATTAAAAAATGAGGTTATCTATAGAACTAGTATCCGTTATAATAGAGGATTTCAGTTTAATTTCATCATAAAACCCCATAAAATATTCCATAACCAAACTCATATAATAAAACATGTATAAAAATATATTGAGATTTTATTATTTTAATTTAATAACCAATATCCTCCTCTAAACTCCATCCAATGGGGATAAAGTCAATCATTCCTGATTATGATGGGTTACCTTCTCCTGGACCAATGAAATTCATTTTCCATCACCATCTCTAATGGATGGGTATAATGTTGAAATAAATAAATATATATATATATATATATATGATATTAAATACATATTTATCATTAAAAATTGATAATTTATCATTTAGATTCATACCTTTTCGTTTACTAATAAATTATATCATCGTCTCAATGTATGTATGCACAACCACATCCATGAAGGGATGTGATTTTTTATTCCCCACCACATCACGTGATGGATATATATAATTATGTCTAAAGAAATTATATACTATTTATGAAATAATTATCATTCATCAATGATAAACATAATATAATTCTATAATGATCATTGATAAATTAAAATGTTGTACATGAATACGTAGGGTATATCGTCTCCACGATTGTAACATACTTAATTTTTAATAACAATCAGTCATGATTGGTTTCAAAAGATTAATTTATGTAAAAATATATAATTATATCATGATTATTATTCTATAAATTATATAACAATTCTCTATATTATTATAGTAAACCTACCGAATTCATTTTGGACTTATGAAACAAAAATCACTGAAATGAAAGACATAGTATTAATTGATTAAAAAATTATAGATAAAAATTTAGTAAATAAAAAATTGAATAATAAAATTCATAATGTTTCTTAATCCATTAAATAATTTACATGATTTTATTATTCAGTATGATATTAATCATATGTTATTACTTTGACTTGATGTTTGGAACATTCTTTTAGAAACCCTCTTTTAAATTATTTAATGGATTAAGAAACATTATGAATTTTATTATTCAATTTTTTATTTACTAAATTTTTATCTATAATTCAATTTTTATTATTCAATTGAATTTTATTATTCAATTTTTTATTTACTAAATTTTTAATGGATTAAGAAACATTATGAATTTTACATGATTTTATAATTCAGTATGATATTAATCATATGTTATTACTTTGACTTGATGTTTGGAACATTCTTTTAGAAACCCTCTTTTAATGTACCCCATGGAACTATTTTTCATCCATGTCTATATATTTTAATTAATTATTATTTTTTTGTTTTTTATATATACAGAAATGATTTATATAGTATATTTTATTTCTAATTTTACATTCATTCAATGATTTTCAATATGATTATTTTTATAGTATGTTATTTACTTACTATGGTAATGACCAAAAGAAGACTATATTTTATTGTAAATGGTGACTAAAACCCCTCTTATCATCATAACTTTTTTTAATGTTTGTATTCGAATAAAATATTTCATGATTGGATCATAGTCAAATACTATTTTCTGTTAACAATGTATTTTCGTTTTCAAAATGGGATTATAAAATAAAAATAGTATTCTGATATATGATTTTTTTTCAAATGTGTTTTAAGAGTTTCTCAATGGATCTAATCATGATACGGTTATTAGAAATTTTGATGAATGGTTAAGACCCATTTTATATCATGGTTGTCGTTTATATAGATTATATAAATGTTTTGTACCCATAATAGGTTAAGGGTGAATCCGATATAGATTATACGGTTGGTGACCATGATAGTGCTATAATGCATTGGGTATTGATTATGTTCTATACAGAATTATATTTGATGTCCTTAAAATATCTATTACAATTTTATGGGGTATGTAAGTTATTTAAAAGTATTATTTCCAAGGCAAACTACTTTGATTTTCAACTCTTTCTATGGTGTTTTAATCTAAATCATTTTATTTCGAAATGTAATAAACTGATATTTATATTCAATAAAATATGCACTTTTCATAAAAAATGTATAATTTTATGAAATGAGTTTTCATGGTTTCTAGTTTTTTCACTAGACTAACTTATATATTATTTTTATGTCCCCTACTAAGATTTTTTTTCTCAAGTCATGTGTTGTTGTTTTTTCTTTTGTTATTATGATGGGTAGTGTAATTGAATTTGTCGAGTTGAATATTTTGAATATTTTCCATGATAATTAATTAATTATTTTAGGAGTTTTAATTTTTTTAATAATTTATAATTATTTTAAGTATCCATATTGTATATATATGGGTATTTTATTTAAGTGTTTTGACCTAAAAATCTAAAATGCAAAAATTAAATGATCATTTGGAATGTAAGAAGAATAATCCTTATTCATAGTCCCTATAGTGTTTTATGTTTAAGGAAGGGTCCTTATAATTGGTATCATAGAAACGTATTAGATAACATTAGGGGTTGTAATAATGTTAATATAATACGCATAATATACTTTACCTAATTGTTATTTTGAAATAATGTACCATTTAAATATTACTGTGTTAGTTAATATATAAAAGGATCATTTAGAATGGTTTTACACAGAAAAAATAGGGGGTTTGTAGTAGAACACACCAATAAGTTGAAATCCTTCAAAAGAATCATCTTGGAATTGTCAGAGATATAATTGTGTGGTTTCTTATTGTGGTGGCTTAGTTGATCATTGGTAAAAATGGTGGTGGAATCTGTTCTATAGATCAAGAAGTTCTACCATAGAGTAACATGATGATAGTGAGTCATTTTACAAGATATAATCCTACCAAATTTAGTGTACAGTATGACCCCGTGGTAGTGGAATAACGGATCAATTCCCAATAGTGGGTATTTGAAAACATGGTGTGTTTCAAATGACAAAAGTTAAATCACTCTATTTATCAATTTGACAGTCAACCTAAATAATGGTTGTATTTAGATAAGAATACCAAAGTGATAAATGTGTTTGATTAAATTTAATAGGACACAATTAAGTATATCTTACTTAAAAAAATATTTCTCAATGGGTTTTCACATTTGGATGGAAAATCCATTCTTGAAATTTAGTAAAAACGAATAATATTTTGTAGTTGTGTGAGATGAAAACATTACATGATTGGGTAAGTATATAATAGTTTTCATCTTATATCATTATATTAAGATTAGTCAGTTTTTCTCTTAGTTGGGATTAATATAACTATGGTAATGGTCTTCTCATGAATGCAAAAGTTGTGAGAAACGTGTTTGGTGTGCTAAGATTGTAGATATTGAGTTCTTAGGTCACCACGTATTCAATTATAACAATAATAAAAACAATATAGATGGAAGGTAATGGGTATATTTTCATCAAACAAATATGGAGTTATGAAATATATTTTCACGTATTTTGATAAGTGTTGTAGAAATTGTCCTAGGGAATGTTCATTATAATATGAAATGTTATACTCGTTTTATGACTACAGTTATTTTTATTAAAAATTAAATCCTGATTTAATAAAAAATATTATAGAAAATAAAATTCACAGGATAGATAATTATATTGTATTTGGTAATTAGGTTCATTATATAATGACATAGAATAGGGGATAAATCACAATTAATAAAAACATCATTAACATGATCATAATATTCAATCGTACTTATAACTACATGGGATAACTTGAAGACATATATAATAAAGGGGATAGATTTTAAGAACATTAATGGAATAAAAATGTAAAAAATTTATACTGTATTTCATGTTATATATTAGTTATTTAAATGGGATTAAAAATGGCTGACAAAAATTAATATTAACCAAGAGGCATGATAATTCATGATAACATAATGGAAATATGGTGTTTAGTGAACAATGTTTATCATGGAATCATAAACCTATTTCAAGGTTAACATCCTAGAAATCATGGTGAAAAAGTCTCATGATGGATTAGGTTCACTCCCTAATCTCTGGAATTGAATCTCATTAGATTATAACATTATGAAATGCTTTGGAGTGCTACATAATTCTGAGCGCACCCCACACTTTAATATCATTCACATGCATAAGTTCCAAACAGATCATACAACATGGAATCATTTTTCATCCCATTTTATTCCACGATCTAGGAGGGTGGAATAAATAAATGCAATTACCCAATAAAATAATAATTAGTTAACAAATTTTAAAACTCTTTATAGGAAATGGTAATTTGAATTCACTACACAATTGTTTAACATTGAAATAATTTTGAGATTTCAGCAGCATGACGAAAGTACTCAAAGATTCATAAAAATGTTTTAATGAGTGTTAATGGGGGAACATACATACTTTTAAATCATATGGGTATATAATAGTGATGTGGAAATGAATGTACCAAAATTTTTATTTTTAAATAAAAAACCATTAAATGGAGAAGATTGTTGAATTGAAAACGGGAGGGAGAAGTCCCATATTAAAATTTATCATGGTAATGTGTGAACATAAAGGTTAGTGAGAGGGATTAATAAGATTTAAATATGTCTTTAATCATCTGAAATAACAATATGAAGAATTAGTGATGTCTAAAAATAAACCTAGAAAATAGAAAATGGAAATTAAGAGGCATTATAAAAATGTGGGTATTGAATAAAAAGTTGACTGAGATATGCCTTACCATAAGAGAGTGATTCCCAAAAGATATGGAGAATTTACTTGACAGTTTTCGGGATGCATATGAAGAATTTAGATAATTGATATTAGTGTATGTATGGGTTTCATGGGGTTTTAGTGAATATAAATGGGATATTCCTTGATATTATATAGGAAAACTTAGTGGAGATATTTATTATTTCCCAAGCATAGGCTTGAAATCAATATAATAACATTACATCAACCACAAACATTCCCATGTATTTTCTAATGTATTCTTATAAATAGGGGTTTTTAAATATTTAATAAGTCAATGCGACCCAATTGTTACAATATTTCCCTTGGTGTTGTAGATGTGAGTCATGTTCTTAAGGAAATGATTTAAAAAAATTATAATATAACATAGGTTTTTATAGGATTCATAATGGAATTTTATAATTTATGAAGTCAGATAAAACCCAAATTATTTCAAAGTATAATAATATATTTGGCCTTTTATTCAATTTATTTTATTTATTCCATATTGGATTCATTATTATTTCATAACAAACCTTGTATATTTATTTCAATTTTTATTTTTAACTAAAAATTCTGTTATCTACAAATATTTTGAAAAATTAACTGTTGAATAATTTTGATGTTATGATGCCAAAAACAATGTTTATTGAATCTTGATATTCGTATAAACATATTTATCTTAACCTTTAATATAATAATTCATATTTATTCCGAAATGGGGGGTTTTATCAATTACAGTTTCAAAACCTTTATAAAATCATTTTTGACTTCATAAAATTATGTTACAAAATATAATTTATAACAAATATTAATTGATAATATTTTATTGAAACATAATTTATATAATGAAATTAATTAATTTATTAGACGGATTTTCTAAATACAAATTACATATTACCCAAAAATATCATTTCTATATTATCAAATCAAAATAAAAATCATTTTTAATGTGATAATAATGAGGAGAAAATATATTAATTATTATATACTATATATTTATATATATTCAAATTAGTATGGTCTTGTTTCATATCCCTATAATACACTTGAATGTTCCCTTATAGTATGGAGCGCGATAGGGATACTTTCATGCAGAGGTTCGTCATATATGGTATGAGAGGTGATCGTGATGAGTTTTAACTTATCCCATAAATTGTTTTTATCATGATAATGTTGTTGGATATAATCTTAGGAAAATCAATGTTCATATCCCAGTTACATTATCTCTTAAAAAAGATCAGATAAATTCCTTTCATCGGGTACAATCATACTAGTCAAGGCTATCACTTCATTTGTCATTTTCAATTGAACTTTTCAAAAACATATATTTATACAAATAATATGATCATTATTCAATGGATATATTTTCAATGATTATATTTTTCTTAATGATATTTTAAATCTGATATGGTATAATTAAATCAAATAAGTGCATGTTTTTATATAAACATAATACATAATAAGACACATAATTTTACCACAAAAGAAATATTATTTATACATGCTCTTGTCATTATAATCTCACCCTCCGTCAAAAAATTTACCACTCAAAATTTTCATGTGACACACTAAAATATATATAGATACCTCTATTTTTTCACCTTCTCTAGTTCCAACATCGCATAATCAACCTTTTTTCTTCCCCATAGTACTTTGTCAACATGTACATTCATATTTTGTAGAACATTGTCTTTATGAACTGGGATCTTCACCAGTTGATCCCCTTATGAAAGATAATTCTCAAATGGAACCACTTTAGATACAACACATGTGAGGGGTTTATAATTTACAACCCCTAAAATGATACGTGGAACAAATGATGTAATTGTGAGAGGTTAGGAGGTAGTTCTAGTTGAGTTTCCTTTACTCTGATACAATAAAGGATATCATTTCTATAAATGTATCCTAGAATAATATATATCCTCCTCAATAATCTCAGGAAATATTTCCATGGAGATATACAAATGAAAACATTTTCTTCAACCTAAAAAACTAGATATCATCGAAGATTATCACCATAGGACTTATCGACTCTAATATTCCTTGATGTGTTGTTGAATGGTCTTGATCTTCTACACCATTTCCTTATACATTTTAGTCCCTAGAAGTATGCATTCCACAAATTCCTCCCAACATACATGAATTATTTACATCTTCCCATAATGGGATTCATATGTGGTATTTTGGATTCTTTTGTGGATACTATAATTGTATGAGATGTAAACTAGAGGAAAATTATGATCCCATCGTCATGTGAATTCAATTGAGTATGCTCTCTACAAATCCTCATGTATATGGATAGTCCATTCATATTTTCCATCTATTTGAGGGTGATAATCCATGATGAAGTTAAACATTGTATTCATAGCATTTTGGAGAGTCATCTAGATCATGGAGGCAAATCCAAAATATCGATTTGATAAAATTGATTGTGGTGATCCATTAAACCTAAAAAAAATTCAAATGTATATCCTATTAATTATTATGAGTGATAAGTCCTCTAAAATTTAAATTATATTGGATGTCTTTGTATAATGATACAAGACAACCCTTACATAATTATATACTATGAATATCTTCAAAATAATATTGGAAAAGTTAATTCTATTTTTCTACCAATTCCATGTAGGTATAGGTTTTGGTTTCATCATATCCTTGGACTTATTCCACTATACCATCACTATCTAACATTCCAGACACCATGATGTTTATTCTATGATCTCATTCGTCATATTATCCCACTAATAGTTCTATCATTGATCATGATACATTATGTTTCCTAAATTGAAAGAGAATTTTGAACTATGTTCATCATCCAACAATACCTTAATTGACTCATTATTCGATGGTACTCATATTCATGTCCCAAATCATACAACTAATTATTTATTGACATTGATCATTGATGTTATCCATTTTCTTATATCATCCACATTGTTCTAAATTACCACATAATCTCTTTGAGAATTATTTTTCCTATATAAAAGGTATGTTTTCGAAATCATATGATAATGGATTGATAATATTCGTCCCTCAATGATTCCCATGGCTATCTTTTTAGAGACTAAACAGATCATATCATTCTAAATTATAATAAATTAAATAATTTCTAGATATTTTCTAATTAGATTGTCTTACACAATATTTCCATTCCACAGATGGTAGTGCATTGAGAATTCATGGTCCTTAATTAGCTCTAACCATCTTCACCGGTGCATATTCAGTTGTTTTTTCATTTATACATGAAGATATTATGATCCATATATATTTCAAAAATCTCCCAAAGGAGATAAATCACCATGATATTCAATTATAATATGAATTTTTCCAAATTCATATCATGAATTGGGTAGTTATGATTATGAACATTAAATTAACATGAAACACAGAGTGTTACATTTTAATTCTGCTTTAACATGTATCCCATTCACCTCTTTGAAGAATCATTGTACACAATGAAAAGTTCCCACATTTGGGGAGAATTAGTACATGTGTATTCATAATAATCTTTTTAAACTCCTTGATATTCCAATAACATTCTTAATTCCAAAAAAACATAACACCATTATTAGATTGTGTGGTAAGAGGGACTTACAACCAGGAAAAAATTCCCCCAAATCAATGATAGTACCCTGATAATCCAATGAAACTATAGATTTATATCATAGATGATGGTCTCTATCATCCTTAATCATATTATTTAATTTAATGGTCAATATATATCCCATTTCTTGTGATAATATTCTCAAATAATGATACCTCTTTCAACAAAAAATCTACTATTTTTTAATTATAATAAATATTATCCTTTTGTATCATATGCTTCTCATGCTCCTTTTTGACTTTGGAGTATATTATAATATATTCTATAACAAATGCCAAAAATATTTCTAGGTAATATATATTGACTATATTCATCAGGATCATAATGACTTTATGAGCATAAGTGAGTCCATATGGAATTACTAGGAACTCGTAGTGCTTGTAACGTATTCAGAAAGTAACATTTGTGATACCCTCATTTGTAATTATTAATTGGAAAAACCCTAAACTAATATATTCCATGGAAAACTATTTAGATCCACACAGCTAATAGAAATGTATTTAATATGTGGAATAGGATTCATTTTCATTATGATATTTTTTAGGCCCACAATAATCAATGAAAATGTTTGTTGAACTATCCATCTTGTTGATAAAGAGGAATGGTGCACCCCACAATGATGTACATGTGAATATTAATACATTATACATATTATCCTATAGTGGTTTCATTAGATATTAAAGTAAAAAAAATTCATTTTTATGGATTCATGGATAATGTAAATTCTCCATGTATAAGCTCGATTGAAAATTTAACCTTTCATATAAGAGAAAGAACATAAAATTCTTTTGGAAACACATTAGGGTATTAAATCACAATTAGAATCTCATTGTAGAATACACATTCCTTAAAATCAATAATTTGATCTATATTTGATTTAAACTAGTTAAATAATATCAATTATTTATATGTTTGTTCTAAATAAGATTCATCTTCCTCATTTCACTATTATAGAATCAATGGAAACATCACTATATGTTGTGATACTACCTTCTCATGGAAATATATTTTTTATTTATGATTTGAAATCCATACCATACACATAATTTCATCAAATTACACAAAATAATGCATCACAAAGTTAATTGGGAGGTTAATTCAAAAAATTATTTCATTGGAGGATTTATATACTTGGGATGAAGTAATTACGTCATTTTCTGTTTTCATTGATAGCTCTAATTCCATGATTTGTTAGGGTGATTAAATAGTTCTTATAAACCTACATTCTATGAAGGAATGTGTAGAACTAGAACCAAAATGTGTGTTCACTACTATTGGATGATTTGAATTCATAATTGTCACCACTTCATTGTCAGGAAACACCTATGTGGTTGTAATGGAATATAATCAACATTGATCCATTTGTGGATGTTTGTGTTGAATATATCTAACCACCCTTTTCATAGATAATTGGTTTTCAATTTTACCCTATACATTTAGTCGAAACATTTTAAAAAGTGATGAGGGTTGAATGATGAATTCACTTATTTAAATACATTGTCGGGTTTCCATTATTCAAAATCAATATCAAGGTTCCCATCCTATCAACACCTAATGAATTCCATCAACACCCTTATGAAATTTCTAGGGATTTTATTTCCACAATAATTTCATTATTGAAATTGGTTCATCTTTCCCATAATACTTTTATCTAATTATGTTCCTTAAGATTTCATCTTCCATTTCCTTAACATCATTAGTCATTAAAAAAGATCTCGTTGTTAATTGTAATTTTTGATTGCTCGTTTGACATAATCACAAGATGTCCTACATCATATACCATCTGGTTATGAATCTCTATTGGGCGACCATCACATTTCCCTTAAATTTGTTTATTTACAAACTTACATTTATTTTTGAACATTGTCAAGAATAATGGGAAATTAGAGATGAGTATTTTTATACGATTAAATGAATAGAGTGTAATATATTTTTATTAAATGGTTAAATTATAAATGTATTTTCTCCTTATAAATTTCTAGGCTTTAATATATGTTATCTATGATCAATTTACTGACACAGAAACTTATTTTCATTTTCCCCTAATAATAGTTCATAATAAGCTTTGGAATTTACCAATGAATATTTAATCAGGGGTCAAAGAATTTTGCCACTAAGGCCCATTGCCACACATGAGATCCCAATTGATTTGTTCTAAATTTTTTGTTTTAAGGTTCTATCCCTATGTACATATATTCATTAACCACACCCATTTATAATATCTAGATAGGGATGTATTTTCTTGAAAACCACATACTATTTATTTTAGAAAATTTTAATGATTTATTCTTATGTATTGCATTATACATAATTATTTTCATATATTTTATTTAATTTGAATCCTTTAATAACTAGTCATTCCATTGATACCAACTATGAAAAATATTTTTTTTATTTTACATTAATTCTTGATTTAATACACAAGATTACACAAAATTGAACCAGGAAGATTGATGAGTCTAGTGTATTTTAGAATTAGGTGCATTAAATAAATATATAAATTAAGGGTTACAATACCATTTTTTAAATATTCATTAACATTATTTTAAAATTACATCATACTTAAACCTACATGGGATTACCTAGGGACAATAATAATAATGTGTACATATAAAAATTTCAGTAAGGGAATACACATGGTAGACGATGATGAAAGAATAAAATCTTAGATAATAATAATTTTAATAGAATATAAAATTTGCTTGAAACATGAACATTAATAATTAGTCAATATAATGGATGATTAATTAAAAAAACATGGATATCTAACAACAACAATAAACATGAAACCATATTCTTAAGTAACAGATAACCACCAAGACATCATGGTTCAAAGAGCATTATGACCGATTTGGTTCACTCCCGCATCCCTTACATGAAATACCGTGAGACTAAAATATTAACCAATTCATTGGAGCTCTATAAAATTTTGAGTGAACCCTAACCATCATATTATTCACATTCATAAGTGGTGCACATAAATTATACAACATGGAAATATTTTTCATTGAATTTTATTCCCAGATCAAAGAGTGTGGAATAAATGCATGGATGTCCCTAAAAAAATATTTTTATGTTCATAAAGTTAAAACCCCTTGAAAGGAAATGGGTATATGTATTTACTACAAAATTGTATGGAATTGAAATTGATGGTGGAATTTAGGCATCATAACGACTGTACTCATCGATTCATAAAAATTGTTTAATGATAAATAAAGGGGTCCATATTTATTTGTACAAAATTGTAATTTAAAATCTATTAGTAAAATATTATCCCCAAATTATAATTCTAATATAAATGGGGTAAAATGAAGAGGATACATGAGTTTTAATTGGAAGGGATTTTACCCTTACTAAATTATGGCATGGTAATAGTTTCACATAATGTATCATATGAGGGCCTAATGAGAGTGAAAGTGTCCTATCATCACATGGAAATTAAAATAGATTTAATTTGAATTTATCAAAATATTCCCAATTAGGAAAAAATGGAAATTAAGAGGCATAACATAAAATATATTCTTAAATAAAAATTAGATTGGGAAATAAAATTCCTTGAAAAAGTGATTCCAAAAATATTTGGAGGAGAATCTTGAGATCCTAGAATCACCTATATAGGAATGTAAGTATTACTAGCCAATGTATTGATGTTATTCAAGGTTTATATGTGAATTGAAATGGTATATTGGTTATTATTATTTTAGAAAAGAGAGGGTAGTTCATTATTATTTCACAGATGTATGGGTTGTAATCTATATAAAAATATAACACAAACACCATCCCTTTCTTATTTTTTTACCTTTTTTTCTTCTAAATATTGGTGGTTTAATTATTTCTTATGTTCAATAGAAAAAAATATAAAATATTACCCTTTTTTATGTTGAAGAGATTAATTTTCATAAGGAAATGATTTTAAAGACATAAAATATCATTTAGGGTTTAATAGAATGATAAAGGATTTATAATATTAATAAAGAAACATCATGATCAAGGTATTTTAAATTTTAAAAAAATTCTGGGAGGTTAATATAATTTATAGTATTTATTAAATCAATTTTCTGTCATTATGATGTCATAATACACATCATATATGTACAAAATATTTAATTCTTACCCAAAAAATTTAATTCATTAGAAAACTAAAAAAATACCAAATGGATTGTTTTGATGTTATGATTTTAAATAATAAATATTTTATATAATTTATTCATTATTTGAATTTCCAATTTATAAATAATAATTTTCATTTATTGAGAAAGGATTGGTTTTTGACAATAAAAGTCTTCAAACACTTATAAAAATAATGTTTGAATCCATAAAATTAAAATTCCATCTATACAGGATAAATATTATTTCATAAATTTATTTTATTAAAATATCATTTATTTTAAAAAATTCATTAATTTATCAAAATTAATTTCATTATAAAAATTACATATTACCTGAAAATGATATTTGTCTTTTATCGAATCAAAATAAAAAAAGTTTATATATTAATAAAAATAAGTACTAAATATATTCATTTTCAAGTAGAATATTAATAATAATTTTATTAAAGACTTGATACATAATAATTTCTTTCACTCGAAACTACTTTATTAGTAAGGTGTTATATATTAAGAAATTTTGGGGTAGTTAGTTCGAAATGGTATAGGATTTGATCTTGATGAGATTTAACTTCTCCAAAAAATGTTTTTTCTCACACATAATTTTTTTTGATCTCGGAATGGGATTGGTTAATGGAAAATCTTTATAACACTCTCTCTATAAGAATCTATGATGAATGGGATTCATAGGGTATGATTCGACTGGTTGAGGCCATCACTTCTATTTTTTATGCCAATTATGTTTTTCCAAAACCAATATCTATACTAATAATATTATGACTATTATATGATTATATTATCAATAGTTATGATTATTAAAAATATTTTAAATGTGATATGATATAAAAATACGTAATAATTGAATTATTTTTTTATAAATACAATAAAAAATAAAAAAATTAAATTAACCACAAAGGGAATTAAATTTATAAATGCATGGGTCATTATATGTTTGGTTTTTTTGTCAAAAAGTATTTTTAATAGATATAAATGTGTCCTGAAAAATAAGTGAATTGGTTAACTGATCGTCATCCCTCAAGAAGATATCATGGATTCAATGATTTTGGTAATTATGCGATCATTTGTTTGATGTTAATTACATGTGATGGAAATCATTCATATTAAAATGTTCATGTTATGGAAATATATTTTTCTACTACTATGATTGATATATGATTTCAAATGAAGATGGCATAGTTATTTTATAGGTTTTTTAGAATTATTAAAATTCCATGTTTTACTCTTTATACCCACATTCATTCAACAGTAATAAATTTTCAAGTGAATTTGGAATATTATTTCATGAAATTATGATAAACCATTCGATGAGAAATATAGGTTTAAATATGAAAAAAAGGATTTATAGAAATACACATATTATTATCAGTGGAATGTAATTTTATAAGAATCTTATCGGAAAACGCATAGTTGAGTTTCATAATATTATGGGAATGGATTAGATTTCTGTTTATCAATATATGATAGATTTTAGAGTGATGAAATTTTTGTTAAATGAATTTATTCCTTTGAAATCCTATTATGAATATATTTAATCAATTAAATATGGAATTGAAATTTATATAGCTCGTTTTGTTTAAAATAAAATTTTAATACTAGTGATACCCCAAAAGTGAATAAATAATTGGATAATTTTCCAATATATTTAATAGGTATTATTCTAGATTTAGAGGATGAGTTAACTATTCACATAGTTCCTAATTATAAGATTATTTCAGAATCCCGAAACTAATAGACTAAGTATAACTTTTAGAAATAAAAAAAGATTACATGTGTTACTAGATTATGTTATCATACATCCTATAACATCAATAAGGGGTTCCCATGTTTTGTTTAATTAGAAACATTTTGGTTCCAATTGGACACTTCATAGATGATAGAGCCATGAAATACATCAGTTATATCAATATATATCCATTGAATCATTGAAATGAGTTTTTTTATCTTCACCAGGGAGTAGTAATTTTTTAGGATTTACCTTAGTTCAGGGTAACACAATTATATATTGAATGATGAATATAAATTTTAAATACTATTTTTCGAACTATATATGGGTATTAATAATTTTAATAGTTTTCCTAAAGAGTTATTAGTATTTATAGACCTTATTAAAATAGAATTCGATGAGTTATTGGATTTGTTTACGATTTTTTTATTAATGATATATTATTATATTCCAAAATTCATGGGGATTGTGAAAGACATATGAGGATTGCCTTTTAACACATCAAATAAAATAAGATGAAAGGAGACATTATTAATAGTGAATAATGATTGAAGAAAATTTCATTTATTTAATATACTACTTATAAATACGATATAACTATTGAAACAACTAAATATGATGATTTTTAAGAGTGTCCCAGACCTTCCAATGCCATGATGATTTATAGATTTCTTTTTTTATTAGGTTAATATAATAAATTTTTACATATAATTTATCGGTTCTTTAGCCCACTAATAATGTTAAGATGAAAAGTTATTAAATTCAAATGAAAAGATAGTGTTCATTTCATTATTAGGAAATAAAAAAATATTATTGAAGATCCAGAAATGGATTTTTATTCTAGATATGGTGAATTTTTTAACTACAGTGATTCTTCGTTGAAGGTAATTGGTTTCATTCGGATACATAAAGGATCTTGTGGTTTCTTTTGATTCATAAAAACTGAACCCATCTGTGTTATATTATCCTAAAATTTTTATTGAATTATATTATACGGTTGTTGACCTACAAATTATGAGGAATCATTTATATAGAGAAAAGTATGAAATATAAAATGATCATAAAATAATCAAGTATTTATTCACTAATAAAGAGTTGTATATGAGAGTGATGATATTGGATTATGTAGAAGAAAGAAAATTTATTATAGAAGAGATGGTCAAATAAATTAATGAAAATGTGAGGATGATTTATTAGTATATGCAGGATACTCAAAGTTGATAGAAGAGTAGTGTTGATAATCTAAGGAAGTATTTTCCTTTTGTGGTTGGGGATCATATTTTTTATGAAGTATACCTATCGAAAAATATATGTAATTTTTGTAAAATGGGGAAGCTAAGAACATGTTTCTTTACAAAATATGAAATATTGGAGAAATTTTAATCATTTGTTTACTATGTATCCTTTTATTTATATTTTATCTAATGTAAACAATTTTTTTCATATTTCAATTTTAAGAAAATATATTTTGGATATATCTCTTGTTCTAATTCCTAAGATTGGTCATTATGAAGATGAATATTATTATGTTGAACTAAATATTCATATTCGTGGCCATTTGAAATTTTATTTTTTCAATGTAATTCAACAAGATAAAGATTTTTTTAAATCCCATATAGATTAAAAAGAAATATGGGAAAATTAAAACTCTATAAGGAAAAGATATACCATTTTTGTAATAAGTGAATAAAATTAGGAGGAAATAGTTCTAAAAGAGGTGGAATAATGAAATTACTTAGGTAATGTTAATATAAATAATTTTCATGTCTTTTTGTTGTTCATTAACTTTATTTTATGTATTTATATTCAATATAAAAATTGTAGCTAATTTTTCTATCAAAAATACAATTCTTCATTTCTATTTGTATTTTCACCTATTTTTATTCATTTATCATGATTTTGAAATTATAAATTATTTTTTGAAAAAATTACTATTATTTTTTATTCATCATTTTAAAATTATCTTAGTATGAATTTTTAATAGTTTCCTAAAAAATAATTATTTTTCAATGAATGGTAAAAAACTAATTATTATTTAAAATTGAATTTTCTATTAGTATTCTTTTCAACATTTTATTATTTTGGAATATTATTATTGTCTATGTTTGTTGCTATCAATTTATAATAATATAATTATGGTTTATCAAATGTTATTTAAGATTAAATTTAATATAAAAATATTTTATACCATATAATTAGAATTTAAAAAAATTCATCACATTTTAAGGTTTAGTTATAAACTAAATTATTCTATTTATTTATATTGAATATTAAATAATTTATTATAAATATTTAATCTATGGGTTAAAACATATTAAATAGTTCCATTTTATTTGTTATCAATATGAATAGTAACCAATTAGATTTTTATTACAATGATAGAGTGTTTGTTGGGTAATTAATGGATAAAAATAAAATGACGAGGACTATAAAATATCACACAAACATGACTTAATTTTATTGTGTGGATCCATTTCATCTATAGTCATACATTATTATGTTATATGGTCTTTTTTTCCATTGGGTGTGATTATAACCTTTTTAATGATTTATTTAATGAAATGTAAAAAATTAAACACTTGTCTTTTTAATATTTAAAATATGATTAACTTTTCCGTAATAGGATGGTATAATCATTTAATAGTGTTATTTTTAAGGATAAATTATTTACATTCATCATGATAGTTTATTTATTATTTTTTTTTTAATAAATAATTACCAAACATGCTATCTCAATGAAGACACGTTAATTATTCAATTAAAATAAAAAATCCAATAAATGTTATTAAATTTTTAAAATGAAAAATAATTTGATATAATTAATGAGATCCATGAAGTAAATATATTAACATAAAATTTAATATATGTAAACATTTTCTTTATTTTCAATTGTTTTATTAATGCAATTAATGTCAATGTACTAAATTGTCCTAAAAATTGACATGAATTATAATTATAAAAAAATAAAAGTTTATTAATTTATATAAAATGAATAAAAATATTATATTCATTAAATTGATATTATATGATTTATAATTTCATACATGTTTCATTTACGTATTTTTTCCATTTATAGTAACTATCTTGGGTCTAAATGATTAAAAATCATTATTGACATGATAAGTGTTAAATGGGCAAATGAAGGGTTAAAAAATGATAATGGTAAAAATTTATAAAAAATGAGTAATTTTAATTTTTAGATATTATTTTGAAACATAATTAACCGATAATGTAAATAATATATTCAAGAGTCATTTTTTATTGAAAAGTAATTTGAATTAATTTATTAATTAAAAAAATTCCAAGAGTGCAACTCCCCTCTATTTGAAAATGTCAACACTTATTCTCTTTACTTAAAAATTAAACCCCCATTTATCATCCAATTTATACCCAAATACCTTCACAAATTCTATTCCCACATAATATTGTATTTATTTATGGAATAATATCAACCAAAGTGGTATTAAGGCATTATTAAAAGGAGGTTTTCTAAAGGAGAGCTATCATTCTTAACCAAATGTTTCTGTTTTATTTATTATTCTACCATCATATAATATGACTTATCTACTATAATATAATCAATATGTATATTTCATATACTGATATGTTATTATTATTATTTAACAACCTATATCTGCATCCAATCACCATCAAATGGGAATGTAATCCATTGTTAGTGTGTACGGTAGACCAATGCATCACGAATAAATGTAATTTTTCTTCTATCATCACCTCCAAATAGTAGTTATAATGATTGAAATAATTTATATAAAATATTTTAATAACATAAATTTCATTTTTAAACGATAATATATCATTTACATTCTTTATTTTACATTCACTATAAAATGATAATGTTGTTCGTGCGTACATGTAGGCTACCACCTCCATGATGTGATGTGATTCATTTTTCCTCACCACATCACATTGATAATATAAATGTATATATATATATCTTTGTTTAAAGACAACACATGTTAATAATTATATAATTATCATTATTTAATTATAAAGTGTAACTTACCTTCATTCCAAAGTTATCATTAAAAAAACAAAAATATTACGGATGCATACGTACGACCTACCCTCTCCATCACTGTGACATAGTTCGTTTTTCATAACTATCCATCATGATTTGTTTTAAAACAGTAACTGATAAATAATAAGGATAATTATGCCAATATAATTAATTTTTATATTGTAGAATAATTACCACATTGATTATATACATTCTAAAGATGTAATTTTTGACTTATGAACTGAATTTCATCAAAACATTCTACATTAACTAAAAGAATTATGTAATTATATATTACATAGAAATATATAAAATAAAATTAATTATAAACATGAAAAATAATCTCATATAAGATAATAATTAACATTTTATTAATATTCCTGATGATAAAGAATATATTTTTTGAGTCAAACTCGAGGCCCCAAACATTTTTTTTAAAATTCACATTTTAATGTTGCCATTAATTTTTCAATTTCATTAAATATATATATATGTAGTGTTATATTTTAACATATATGGAGGAAACAATTTTTTCTACCATCAAAAACATTATTTCATGTTAGGATTACGTTTCATGAGTTCATGTTTTTTCAATGAAAATCCCTATTTAAATTATTTGGGAATTTTTTTATTAAATAGGTGTTTTAAATAATATTATATTTTTATATCCACAATGGTTTTTCATATAGTTTTAAAAGAGATTTTTAATTTTTTTTATAAATTATATTGTATTTTCACATTGTTTATGAATGGTTCATCCACATTAAAGTTCAAGGGTGAATAAGATATAAATAATAAGAAGGGTTTATCATCATTAAAGCTGTGTTTTGAGATTTATATATCTTATACAATGGGTCCACTAAGATCACACTCCAATTTATTTTGTATTGATTATGCTCTCTATATGATTATATTGTAATTAAACCATATAGTTATTACACTTTTATGTGTTTTTAATGGTTTCAATATGATTATGTTATAAGGAACATACATGAATTCATTATTAATACTAATGAGTTTCCACAAATATTATTTGATTTAAAATTTAATGTAACGATCAGATTAAATGAGAAATTATGCTCGTTTCATATCACAATGTACGCTTTTATGAAAAAGATTTTCATTTGTTTTATTATTTTTCATAGGAATAAGGGATTTTTTAATTTTATAACCCTTACTAAAATTTTGGAGCACATAAAATGTTTTATAATGTTTTTCTCACTGTTTATCAATTTAAAAATTAAGGGAATCATTCAAGATAAAATTCATATTGATTTTTCATTATAAGAAAAAAAATTATTTTAAATGTTTTACATTGTGGGAAAAACGATGATGATTTGAAGTGTTCACATTGTATATATATTGTATTTTTTGTGTATGATTTATGACATAACTCTATAAAAGTCTCAACCTAATTAATTTTATGTCATTTAAGAAAGTTAATTCTATTTGATTGTCCTTGGAATATGTATTTTATAATGAATGGTCTTTATATTATTGGATATTTTTTATTTATAGGTAGTTTATTTTCATTATTATTATATGCTAATGTAGTGTCTTAGGGAATATATTTTTAATGAATACACAATTAAGTTATTTTGTCTAGGAAAATCTTTGATTCTTGGATGGATGATCATTTAAATATTGAAATTAAGATACCAAAATTAAGGGATAAATGATAATCAATGATCCATAATTGATGAGGATAGACAGAGTGGTTGTAGGAAATAAATAAGGAACAATATGGAATGTTACTGGAATATATGATAGAAGGTATATAAATTAGTTATATAATAATAGTTATTCATTGGTTTAGAAATTAAGTACTTATTAATTTTTGGTTGTTAAAAAAGGATCACATTCATGTGTAGACATAAAATGTTTGGGTTGGTCCTGATTAGCTTGTATGCTAATGTTAAAGGGAAGTTCTGATCTTATCTAAAAAGTCCCATTATGTGGGTCGGTGTTTGTGCCATTTATTTCTTCATCTGTTAATATCTTTATACCAAGTTGTGATGATGATGATGATTATTATTATTATTATTATAATATTATTATTATTACTATAAGTACATGTTCCAATGGATTAGACTAGGGGATATATTCTTGTTAGAACATGATTAAACACTAGATTATGTATTGAAATTATGTATGTTAGATACTATTAAAAATATTTATTGGGATGGTGTATTTCTTTTACGGTGGTTAGATTTGTAGGAAAATTTAGTGGGTGAAAAATATTTATATATATATATAGTTGGATATCTTAAATCAAGGGAAATTTTAGCGATGGACTAAATATGATATTTTCAAGAATGAAATCATGTGGAAATTGTAATTCAACCTTATGTTGAAATAATTATTTAATGAAATAATTCAAGAAATATGGGATCCAATATAGATTGATGTAATTAGTAGGAATTAGAGGTGTTTAATTATATGAAAATTGTTTGGTCCTTGTACAATTGATTATGACACTAGGTAGATGTTTAAGAAACTTGGTTTATTGGTCTTTGTTATAAAAATATTTTTCAGATTAGTTGAGAAATTCAAGGACATCTGGTATATTCAGGGATGAAATTTAATCATTAGACCAAAACATTGAAGGGTTGTTCTAGGTTAAATTGCTTCTCTTAGGGTCTTTTGTTTGTCTATTTTTTTACCATACTAAATAATTTTATTATTATCATAATATTGATTTTCAGTATGGAATTTTTTTTGGAAAATTGGTGTTTTAGTAATTTTCTATTAAAAACGTAAAAAATGGTAACGGTTTCAATGAATTGTTAAAAGTGGTTCTAGAAAGGCATTAACCCCATTCGAGAATCTTCCTTTTCCCAGGAAGCATGAATGGGGTTCACATTTCCTAGCCACACCAAAAGTTTTGTAAACTCCATTCATTCCTCTTTATAAATATATACAAATACAAATACTCAAACACGTACATATATATGTTAAAATTTTAGTTGATAAGTAATATTTATAATTTTTTATTGTAAATATTTATTATCCTTTTTATATACATAGTAATGAGTTATTCATAAGTAATGTATTTATTAATTTACCAATTCTATTATTTATTATAAATTAGTAATATCTTTTTATGATATTAATATAGTTATTATTTTTATATCCATTAAAATATAAATTTACCATTTAAGAATTATATGATTTATAATATATTATGGTGTACGATTAATTGATTATTTATATAATTAATTAAATTATATTTATAATCAATATGAATAATCTGTTGAATTTTAATTTATTTATTTATTGAGTTTTTTATTTAAAATATTAGTAATTTATTTTATGTAATATATTTATTAATTATGAATTGTTCTATTTGTTATTGATTAATATTATATTATTATGCTATTAATAATGTTATTGTATAAAAACTACTCTTTATCAATTTTTTAGATAATTTTTTTTAAATATTTGTAAATATAATTACTAAAAAATTGTTAAAATATTAAATATTAATTAATTTAAAATTTAATTAATTTTATATTAATTAATAATATATTATTATTTTATAAATATAATTAATAGTATTGTAATTAATATTAATTTTGTTATAATATAAATAAAATAATTTTCAATGGAAAAGATGTTTACTTGTTAATAATTATATAATTATAATTTTATTGTGGTTTTTTTAATTAATAAATTATATAATAAACAAAATAGTATTTTTATTAAAAATACTAATATTCATATAATTCAAAATAATAATAATATTTTTTTTATATTAAATTTAAGATGATTATTTATTAGACGTAATAAATAATACTAAGAAGTATTAATATAAATAAAAAATAGTAGTTGTTATTATTACCATTGTGGATATTAATATTAATGTTTCATAATCATTTCAAAATATTTTAATTAATTTCAAATTTTATAAATTTTTTTTTTATTTCCTAAAAAAATAAAATATATTAGTATTTTTTAAATAATGTACATGTATTGATTTTAGAATCATATATAATGTATTACTACAATCTTTTTCGGTTTCCTAGGATCACCTCTATGTAACAACTAGGGGTATATATAATGCATGCCTACCATGTCTTTTAATGTTTATGATCTGGCATACCCAACTCTTATGTAGAATCTCTGGAAGATACCTCCACATCATCATTTATGATTAGTGGTGGATCAACAGTCTCCCAACCTATACCCTATCTTATATCCAATGATATTGGATGGTGACTCGAACTCACAATAACATGTGAAAAAGAATTTTCTTGTGTAGCCGATATATACATATCAAAGGATAATAATGAATGAAACCAACACTAGTCAACATCTATCATTGCAGAAAAAGATTATACACCAACACATTGTTCTAATGGTTATGGTTGTGTCATTCCTTTTTCCACTACTTGGGGGCAATGGATCATATTTATTTGTAACTGGAAGAGAATCTGGATAATCTGGATGAACAACCTCCTCATGTTCAACATCTTCATCCTTAATAGTATAGTCACACGTGTACCATCTATATTAGGATCAACACTCTCATTATCATTTGTCACATCAAGGAAAATACCCTGACAAAACTTAAACATAGGAAGACGCATCTCTATGGGTGATTTTTTAAAATAGGCATTGTCAAATATGCCTCCCTATGCGGGATAAAATATATTTATGAAATATGTGGTATTATTATTCTAAAAAACCATCTATACTGTTAACTAAATTTAATTAAAAACTATAAAATTTTAGAGGGTGGAATTATAAATAACTCATGATAGAGCTACTCGTGTCGTGTAGGATATATCACTAGTGACATTGTGCACTAGGGACCCTAATCTTGCTAATATGATAAATTCATACATACTATGTTATCCCCTTGTAATTTGGACATATATCATATTTTACTCATTTGAATATATCATGAATGATATCACCCCTAATAAATTTCACACTTTCCTAAAATCATTATGGAATGAACAAGATGTAGCTTACTAGGAAGTTTATGTATGGTTTTATTGATGCCAAATTAGGTCTTAACATTGTTATCAATATTCCACTCAACACAATGAAAATGAATTGTAGGTATAAAACATGATTTCGCAACAATAATCATTGTACTATATATATATATATGAATCAATTTAGTGTACACAATAAAAATTTAACTATAAAATTAATAATCATATATTTCATTTGGTCTTTGAATTTCTAGTATAACCTGGTAGGAATGAACATAATGACTTGTGTTATATGTATATAGATGTTTCAAATTACAGTTATTGATAAAAAATTTAATCATGAATTTCTTGGTAGAAACAAGTACATTTCATTTTCAAATAATATTGAAGGAAATAAAATCCTTTGTGTAAGTGGGGAGTCCATTAAAATATTGGTTAGTAGTGGAATACTACCATGTGGTGTCAATCAAGGGACATTCTCTCATATCCATATATATATATATATATGAATAAAACGTCCCATAAACTTCATCTTATTGATGCAAAATGTCTTGGATAATGCGATGTATGTGTTGGAAATAGAAGCAGACCCCTAGCTATACTTATCTATTTGGTCCAAATATTTCAGTAATGGTAGATACATCAAATGGAAAAATATTATTTAATTTCCAAAGAACATCATTCTAGTAATAAGACTCATAATTTTTTGTCATGAAAAAATTAGAATATACAAAAAAAAGTGACTTTTACCAAAAAAAAATTACTAATAGATAACATATCTGTTGGTAAAAATGTGTAATTATAATAGATATTAAATTTTTTTGGTATTAATTATAGGTGATGACAATTTTTTTCCAACAAATATATCTATTTATATTAGTTGTTTAATACCAACAATCTTTTACTAAAATTTTATTCTGTTGGCTTATCATATTATTACCAAAAATTGTTTTGTCAAAAAATGTAAATGTATTTATTAATTATTTATAACAAAAAATATTTTATAATTATAAAAAGTTGTTTCAATAAATTATTCAATAATATCACATATTCTAATAAAAATTATATATATATTTATGATATAAAATTTTCCATAAATGATCTAAATAATTTGTGACCCGAATCACATGTAAAGTAGTTATATTCATGTAATATATTTTTTATTACAAAAAATATATAAATTTAAAACATTATATATATATATATATTATGATATTTTATATAAATTATTATTTTTTGTAAACGATTTTTTCTATGTTTAATTATTAATTTACAGCAAATGACATAACAAACCCCAATTCATCGCCCCGTGTTCGAAATTGTTCTCACGCCATCGATGGAACACTTAAAACCCTAAAAATCCACCCCTATTCTTTTACATCGGTTCTTCCACCACTCGTTGATCAACACACAATTTGTTATTGCTATTTCTCATCCTTCCCATTGAGTTAATTGCCCCTTGTTCACATTACATTCACCCTTTTCTCTATTCTATATTCTCATAACTTGCCCTCCTCGATTCTCTACATTGCTCGCCACTTCACTAGAGATCCACTTCATTCCCCCACACGCCCAGTCCGTCGTAATTTCCATCATCACCCCCACACCAAGTTTATTCAAAGGGCTCAATTTGGATTTTTTAGGTTCAAATTATTCTATACACTGATGCTCAAAGAGATTTTGGTCCGTGATGCATGAAGTTAACCTGCAGTGATGGATGACGTTTGAAGATTTCCTATAAAATTATGATAAGCTAATGTTGGAATCATACGATAGATTGTTCTTGAAGAACAAAGCTCTGTAAAGTTGGTTTGGTGTCTAGATTTAATGAATAGTTCATTTTGATGATAGAGCATCTCAATTTTTAAAGTAATTTGTTTTTTGATAGTGATCATTGAAGAAGACTATGGAAAACGAGTTCGATATATTTACTGGTATGTAATATTCTATAGGTATCATTGTCATCGATATAAATAAGTACGATTTGAGAAGTTGGCATGCTGTTTTGTTATGGTCACTCTGGCAGAGTAGAATTGTTTGGATTCGAGATAAAGTATTAGTAGGTCCATTCCCCCCCATCATTTTCTCGATTCAAAAATGTATTATGTAGTATTCATCTTGCAGTAGTGGTGATCATGGTATTGATGTTCTAGTAGGCTATATCAGTACAACGTAATGATTTTCTTATTCTTATTTATATCTTAGTCCTTGTAGCAGTATATTGTTCAGTGTGCTCATTTTTTTGTAGTTGTTTCTCTCTCATTCTCTCACATGAATAAAATAAAGATTCAGTTTAGTTTTCTAGGTTCAATTTATCTATTCCAGTAGAAAAATAATTCATTAGTATCCTCTATCCAGTATAATTTGTTCTCTTATTTCATTCAAACCCTCTATCCACTGTTAACTACAATCTGTTCTCTTAATTTAATTCATATATTTTTGTGCCGCCATCTTAAATTCCATCATTGTTTCGTATAAATTTAATACTAAATTTCATGCATGAATTATTACTATTCAGTATATTTAAATTAATTACATGTCATTTGATAGTAATCATGAAATATTTAATTTAATTCACAGATTATTGAAATTGATTCAAATTTTTTTTCCCGAATTAAGGATATATTATTGAATTAATTTAGACAATGTGTGTTGAAGCTATCTATCTTTGGATTCTAGCTATAACAATAGAGAATTTTGGCCTTTTATATTTGATAATTTTGATTTGGATTTATTGATATATCATAGGAGATTTTTTGAAGTCATATTTTCAATTCCTTGTGGATGAATCATAGTTTTTTCGTTCTAGATTAGTTTTATTTCACTTGTTCTTCTAAATGACTCATTTTTATATGAATTACATTCTGAGAACCATCCATCAAAAGAAAAAAGACATAAGCAGAGTGAATAAATTACATTCCTCAAGACAAATTTCCCATGGTCAACACTAATATTACATTATTATGGCAGGGAAATCAATTTTCTGTGGTGTTACATTTTTCGGATAGACTAGACATTCACGAGACAACACCCACAACACATGACAATATTTTTGATGAAAATTGAAGATAGATCCTTTTCTATGAGTTCCCATAGATATTCCAGTATGTTCTATACCAACCATTAACCTTTAAAATAAATGAGTAATTCATATAATAATGTATCCTGAAAAACACTTATACTTCCATATTTCTTTCAACTGATGATGATAATTTTTAATAGGGTTTGACATTATTTCAATGTGGTTTATGCATGTCAAGATTGGGGAGGATGATATCATTTGAGAGGGTGGTGTATTAGAATTCATTGAATAAAGGTAACACACAATTCATTCCCCTGACATGGAATGTCCACACAACATACAGAGGGATTTACATATCTAGAGGTGAAACCGAGAAAAGACATTCTGTAAATTACCTTTTTCTTTAATTTTTTTTATTACCTTTGGCTTTTAGAAATGCAAATAACTCTATATTCTTCAATGGGTGTATGATTTATATGATTGTACGTAAGGATTTTTATAATGAATATTCATTACAACCTAAATAGAATTTCATATGATTATCCATTTCTTAAGGAGTCATAAACCCAGTAAAATGATTTTTAAATTACAATTTATTTTTTATCCTCAAATGTTTCCTTTTTATAATTCATGTCTAAATTTATTGGTTTTATTTATTTTTGGGATAATTCCATTCATCAACATACAATCAATTATATATATTGTATTTTAATTTCATATTATATGTTCCTCACATCATACACTTCATTATATTTCAAATAAGTGTTAAATGGTTTAGTTATACTATTAATACCATGCACATAATAATGTGGATGAAGTAAATTTTTTCATATAAAAAATTGGATGCTCTATGAATTTATACCCCTTTATTATTTTCCATCACTCATGCTTTAGGACAATAAACAATAACCATGACTATATGTAGTTTTATTCCTAGTGAATCGGGTTTTTTTTATAATGTCTCAACTGTATTCAGAAATTACATCAGAAGTTGTGGTTTATTTATGTTCATCTAAAATTTTATTAACTCAATTCAAATTTTTAGTTCATCTTAAATTCCTCTATGACATTTGGAATTAATTCTTTTAAGATCAACATAAGCACATCTATTCTTACTAGTTTGATCTCAAACCCTCTACATTCAAGCCCACATATAAGAAAAGTCTATAATAAAACATAGCTTGATTGGAACACCAATTTATTCATTTGATACAGGATTTTATTTGAAATTAGGATTTATATGCAGGTAAATTACAAAAAAAATTTGTTTTCATCATTGAACCACATATTTACTAATTCAAAAGTTTCACTTGAGAATAAATATATTTTTAACTGTATTTTAATTGTAGGTTACAAAATTTACCCCCTCGAAACTATGAAGAAAATTCAAACTATAACAGATTATATGAATGATGTGTTTCTTTTTGGAAGAAACGCTTCCAATGAAATAATTTGGGGTAAAAAAATGTAATACATCTCCATCATTGATCATTTTAAGGAATGGATTTATAAAATTTATGATGATTTACATATATATTCATTAAAAAAATTTGAATTAATTATATATTTTACATTATTGATATTTTTTTTCATGTTTCTCCAGATATAGAGTGAAATTTTTAATAAGTGGTCATAGTGGATTTATCTTTGTTGTACTTTTTGGAAAACAAGTATTGCAATTATTATCAAAAACTTTGTTAGAGCTCAAATATATTCAGATTCAGGTAGGCATTAATGTTTCCTCTATAATATTTTTTATATTCTTTAAAAGGTATAAAAAATGTTGATCTCTTTATCGTAAGAGAGTGATGAATTTTTCTTTGAAACATAAAGGAATATCATAAAATCCAAACCAGTTGGTAAACATTTTTTGTTCCCTTATAGTACTAATTCAATGATTTCAACAAATAGTTAATAATTCCAAAGGTTTATAATACTGAAGGGTGTATCACCACTTGTAGTCAGTGCAAGTTTAAAGCATTGGGAGTGAATGAAGAAGCTAAACTATATCTATTGGGGTTTCAATCCACTTACCCTGCAATGTTTGGGTAGAATTTCCCCATATTTGTTAACTGTAATTGTGAGTGGGTGCTCGTTTTTCATAATTTTAGGAATGATGTGATTTTTATGTGAGATAAATGATTCATCATTGAATGATTAATTCACTTCTACTGGGAATATTCGCATGTAGGAAGAGGATGGAATGAGGTTTAAATCCACTACCCATGAAATGTTTGGGATGATTTTCCCCTGATTTTTTAACATGTTCTGTGAGTGGGTCTAGTTTTTTAGTATTTTAGTAAATATTAATTGTTCAGGAGAGATAAATGATTTATCATTGAATGAATACTTCACATTAGGTGGGAATATTCTCATGATGTAAGAATAAGGATCAAGATCCCAATCCACCACCCATGCAATGCTTGGGATGATTTTCCCCTAAATTTTCTACTGGTTTTGTCTGTGGGTGCCAGTTTTTCGGAATTTTAGGATGATGTGTTTTTTAGGTGAGATAATTGATTCTTCATTGAATGAACACTTCACTTATAGTGGGAATCTTGGCATGCCGGAAGAGGAAGGAGCGTTGAATTCCCTGGAAGATATGGATAAACTCACACATCGACAGGAGCCGTGAATTCTAGATATTGTTCGTGAACTCACACAAGGACAATCGGCCTAAAAATAACATAGGTAACCAAAAATAAAATAGGCACTCTCAATTTTAATAAGAATTTACCACATTTTAAATATAAATCGAAGAAACATTGCTACATTTTTTTTTCAAAATGATTCTTGTAAGTAATAATTTCTAGTCCCTTTTTATGACATGTTTCAAATAGTCAAATGATGCATATATTTGAGTCATTCGGACTACGGATTCTAGATATGTCAATAGGGATGATGAAAAATTCTCACTATGTAAATCATTTCTTTATACATCCATTTATTTCTAATTTGGTTTCAATTCATATTGATATTTTTCATTGATTTTTGGGTTGGCTCTTTGGTTTTTCTTGATGTATATATTAGAGCTGATGGGTGTGGCATAGAAGTGGCTTGAGGTTTATCGTTGGTACTAAATATGGATCGATTTGTTTCTTATTGGTACTAAAGTTAGCTTATTTTTTGGTATTCTCATTGTCTATGTGTGGTGGATATCTTGATGATGAAGGTTGTGGTATGACAATGAATTGTGGTTTATTGATGGAGTTAGAGTTGGCTCGTAGTCCTGGCTCACAGACATGCATGAGATAGTATTGGAGCTGATTATCTAGAATTGGTCACTGTCATGGGTCATTGGTGCTCACTTTTCCCCGGTAATGGACATAACATTCTAGCATAGATCGGATGGTGCTGGAGCTGACATGGCTGGTGCTGGAGTTGGGATAGATTGGTGTTATCGCCGGCATAGATGGTGTTATCACTGACATGGGATGGTGATGTCGCGGGCATGGATGAAGTTAAAAATGGGTCGTTGTATGGGTCATTGTATGGGTCATTATACGGGTCACTGTATGGGTCGTTGAATGGGGTGTTGTGATCGATCCTTCATTTTTTGTATTAAATTTCATTATAAATATAATTAATTTTTTTATAATTTTGATTTTGTGTGAAATCAGTTTTCTATTTAATAGTTATATATTATATATGGTAAATTAATAAATATTATATAAAATTTTACTAGAAATAAAAATTTATTAATTTTATTTAAACAATATTTATAAAAAAACATTATATGTTTGAAATATTATTACCAATAGAAAGATTTGTCATTAGGACTTGTTGCTAAACATTTTAACCAACATATAAATTATCTGTTTGTATTATTATAATTGTAACAGAAATATTTTATCTATCAAAAAAACATTTAGCGACAAATTTTCTACCAACAGTTTAGTGATATGGAAATATATGTTGGTAAAACATTTTACCAACATAAAATTCACTTTTACCAACAGATACACCCCTACTGGAAAAAGTGAAATATTTTGTATAGTGATCTCATCAGCATCATCATCTAGATGAATGAAGTGGTTGTATATCCATGGAATGTTTAATCAAATCCTGATGACATACCTACCATCATCCCAAAACTCAATTCCAAACATTATATTGACTATCTCAAACTAACCTGCACCAACACATCCCATCATAGAGACTCCATCAAAGTGGAATCCTAGAATAATGGACTCATCTCCATCTATATTAGTCATCTCTCCCTATGGAAAATGAAATATTTATGTCTCTAGAATCTATCTCCCCACTAGGGAAGTAATGAGCTGATGATAAATTTATGTGATGTTTTACATTACTGTACATTAAATCCCACCATGTTGAATATCAGGGATTTTGGGGAGAAGTAGTGTATGATGATGTCAATGATGGTTCTTAATATAAAAAAAGAGGAACTAGATGTGTCCATATGAATAGTCATGAAACAAGTGTATCATAGATTATATGAAATGGTGGGACCTCCATCTCAAAATTTTTATCATCATTACTTTTGTTTTTAATTCAACAAAATTTATAAAATATTTACAAAAACTATTAAAACAAATATGTGGGAGATAATTATCAATCAAAATTATTCTTTATGATGAAAATGAGAAAATCAAATAAATGTGACAGATGATCTTGGATGATTCGACCAATTTATTCTTTTAATAATAAAAAATAATGTATAATTAATTTTTAAATAATTATTTTTATATGAATCATGATGAAAATCCATCATAATAAAAGTGACATCAGTATATATTAAAACTATTATATGATTTCGAGGAATTGTTTAAAGAAAAAAAATTTAGAGGCTGAACCAATTTATAATAGTTTTTCCTGTGAGTTTAATTTCAAAATAGTTTTATTATGAAAAATATATTTATTGTCAAAGTTTTTAATGAAACATGTCATAAATGAAAAAATAATGAAATTAAACATGAAAGAAATAATATGAACCATTAAGGAAAAATCCTAAATATTAATAATATGTAAGAAATAATCAAAAAATAAATAAACTCAATCACGAATGGTGTTAAGTGGATCAACATCCAAAAACGTGGTGATATGTTTTTATAGTGTTCCCTTCTTTTTGGAAAATGTCATATCATTGTCCCGCTCCAAATTTTTTAGGCTAGTCCAAATCATTTCTGATAGGAGTAGAATTTCTTCATCCTTGAGGAGCATCATGATAATATAAGGCCCCACAGTCATCTAATGAGTAGTCTAGGTAAAAGAAAAAAATATTAAAAAAAGTATGCCTGATTCAACATATTAATGTAACCATAGATAAGTGATAAAACTTCCATAGAAGGAATAATCCAGTAATGAAAAGCCAGGAATATGAAACCTATTAATACCCGAGACCATAGTCTGCAGGATAATATGTAAGGTAATAATGTGGATTTCCCCACCATTAAACCATGGTCTACTATAATAGTTAATCAGGGTTCTCATATGATAAATTGGGTCGACATAAGGCCCTCCAAGATAATTCACTAATGCACAAGTTTCATTTGCTTGTACATAGGGATATCTTAATGCGTCGAGTCATCTATAATAACAATACAAGTTTTATTAAAATACCACAATCATTTGACCAATATTTTCTATGAGTTGGTCATGGAACATTATTACCTGAAAGAATCTTCCTACCTAGAAAATGGTTCCAATATGAAATGGTGATGCATTCTTAAATATCTAATCCATATCTTTTTTGAAATTTTGACCAAAACACATTACATTTTTTGATCCTATGATTTTCCCACATGGACCATTCATAAATTTAATTCATACATCTATATAATTATTCATTTATTAGAACAATGATTGGTAGTTTTCAAACAACCTTGGAGACCTGATTTATGTACTCAACATTATTACTAGTGATATGGATATTTCTTCTCAAACTATCATATTATAATGCCCATTTTTCTTTTTAAATATCCATTATGTAATCTTATTTATCATTATTTTTCCATAAAATTTCATCAAGATATTTACATAACATTCCATTTGGGGAATCAAATACTGAATCTAGAAGAGAATAGTGAATTTAAATGGATATTAATTTTTTTTGATATATATAAATTTATGAAAATATAAAAAATTTAAGGATTGCCTTCATTATTTCCTCATCCATGAAATATTTAGGCACAATACACAAAATATATATAATTTAATATTGATTATAAAAATTTGATTCATTCCATGACACATTATCATTTTTAAGAACCACTTTTATCACTCAATAGAGATCATATGAAAAACACATTCTATAACTTTTTGTTACATGATTGCATATATTGGCCAAAAAACAACTCCAGGATTCTATTATTATTATTTTCTACAATAAATAATGAAAGTGATATATTTTCATGGTAACCATAATATGTGTAAGAAATAATTTTAACACTCGTATACTTTCCACAGATTAAGGGTACATTTACTTGAATAAATTATTTTCAATTATAAAAAGTAGGGAAACAAGGACCGATTTCCCAAAACAACCAACAGAACATCACATTTGTTTGATCAAATTGGAGATATTGGGATGCATAATAAACAGTGCCAAAATGATAAATAACCCTATCGTTGAATGTCTATAATTTCATTATCTTTTGGAATAGTGTATATGATTCATCACAATCACTACAATCATTTTCAATTACCATTTTTCAGTCTAATATTTTTAAAAGGATATATTTTATTTGAACAAATGTTTTATTCATTCATGTAAAATGAAATAAGGAATGTATTTTCATGATTGTATCATCTCTACAATAATAGATGTTATAAACCCTATATTAGTTTAAGGATGTTAGTTAAGAAGGCATAGATGTATATAAGTATATTTCACTTCCAATTTAGTAATCATATAACATAATAAAACTTTTCAAATATTTCCTATATTTGAAATTTATATTCTGATGCTTATATGTGACCCCGAATGTAAATTTTTTTCTTCTTTTAATCATCAACCACAAATGAAAAGTGTCTCTCTATGTGGAGTTTCCAGCACACTGTTCAGTGCAAATTTAATTTTAAAACACCCTCCTAACATAAATGTTATTATTAGGCAATTTAAATCTATTACTTATAATTTGAGATAATTCGGTATCTAATTTAATAACGTAAAAACAAAAATGTTCTTCTTGTGACATTCCATCAAATAATCATGTCAACAATGTAAGATGGACACATGTAACTGGTTGTTTCCTTACTATTGATGTTACCTCATAAGGTTCATTCTACACATCCCCCTCACCTATGTTATCTCATAATGTGTCATCAAATACTTCCTCATCAGATAATGTATCAAATAATAAATAAAGAGTATATATGGGGATGTCCCCTATAGTTCCTTCCATTTTTTGATCATTTTATTCACAATTTTCCTATCACTGGTTTCATATAAGAAGTAAATGAATGAATATTTTTTGATGGAATATCTTAAATAGATCCCACACAACATGGTTCAGTAGTGGTAGGTTACACATCATCTATATCAGGAATAAAATTATATACTTCCAATAACAAACTCATGCATTATCATATAACCAACAGTGATACATCCACCCAATCCTAATCATCAATCATAAGATACTCAAAATTCCATGGATGCTGCGAATATTAAAAATATCGATATGTTATTGAATAATAAGATTAAATAGCCCTCTATTTTATAAAGCTATGAATCTTGCGAAAAACATACTCAATTTTAACTCATTCACAATGATTTTCTACTATTGTAGGTTGAATGATATAGCCAAAACCCAGATCAATATAAACGTACGCATCATTTCATTTTATTTAAGAAGATATGATTACCTCTAATACATTATAAAAAAATTTATACACTACATCATCAAATTATTAAAATATGTTTTTTGGTTATGATTAAATAACTATGATAATATCTAGAGTGGTTTAAAATGGTTTTGTTTATCTTTTTTTACGAACCAAAGAAACATAAGGGAACTCCTAGAGACCTAGTTATATCAAATTTCAGAAAAAATAACTCTCTATTCCATAATATTGTAAATATATATCATTAAATAGTAATGCATGCTGTCATAATAACTTTCATTACAATTTTTATCACATAAAAATGAAGGATATAGTGTCTTGGGATATTTAAAATTATTACATAAATTAGAAAATACATAATTATTTAGAAAGAAGGATAACCCATATATCATCCATGATGAATGAAAGATGAAATAATAAAAAATTATATATGACAAAAAACCATGATAAGAAATTTTAAACATTATTCTGTCATCTCAAGATTAATAAACTAGTAAAAAAACAATGATAGAAAAATTATGCCAATAAAATTTAATAAAAAATTATTTAGTCATCTTAGGATGATTCATCATAAAATATTGGTAACATGTTTTTTAGGATAATTATTATCTTATAAAAATTTTAAATTAATTTATAATTTCATATAATAAATTACACACATATATATACATATAATCATATTCAGATGTTCATGAAGATTTGAAACTCTTATAGGAGAAAAAATGTAGCTTAAACCATTATCATTATAAATAACCTCAATATTAACACATGCATGATTACCTATAATGTAAATTTAATAAAACTATATATATATATAACTAATACCTCATAAAATGATAAAAATTGATTTAATTAGTTATAATTAAATAACTGTGAAATATTACTATCATTTTTCTAGGGATTGGTATATCATTATTTAATAAACTAACTAAAAACATGGGGGGAACCTTATACCATTTATTATATAATATTTCATAAAAAATCAGACTACATTAAGATATGATGTAAAAACAAATATTTAAACTATAGTTACTCTTTTTGAAGTCCCTTTTATTACAATGATACCCACATTATTGAGAGCGTGTCATGGGGTTTGGTATACATATCTTTTTTAAATGGACAAGGAGGTCCTTACATATTTTGAAAGAGGGATTATATATAAGTCACTAAATAGGAAAATAAAATCCTATTATTAGACATTGTTTAACAACATACCAAAAATAGGTACAATTTTAATTATACATTTGTTAGTCATCTCAAGATCAGTAATCAGATAATACTTTAAATATCTTATTTGTGATACTTATTATTTTTTAAATATTATATATTTATTTATAATAGTACCAAAAAATTAATAAATACCTTCAAATATCCATTATTTTATATTTTCTTCTTTTAAATATCAATATTTACATATTTGATCATATTTTCAATTTAATGATTTCTTTTCAATAAAATCCTAATATAAATTTTCAAATATTATATTCAAGAAATATAAAATTTATATTTGTACACATAGCCACATAAAATATTATTGAAAGTTATTTTAAAAAATAAAATTAAAAAATTATATATTTTACACATAAATAACTATTGAATATTATAAACTTATGTTACCTTCTATTTAATAACAACATATAAGTATATATTTAATTATTAAGTATTTGATTTTTTTAAATTTAAACATTTCAATGTTTAAATATATATAGTTAGATTTTGTTTATTTACTGATGTGTATCAAATATAAAAATTAGACTTTATTTTACTTTGGATATAATATTTAATAATATATACATAAAATTACATATAAAACTAACTATTCATAATTTAAATAGAAACTTTATACATTTTAAATTATTATATTCTAATTATACAACATATATATATATATGAAATTATATTAAACATTATTTATTAATATTTTAAAATATAATTATATATTTATATATATTTGTTAACAAATATAGTTTTACAAACAAGAATACTATCATTTTATAAATAACTGCTGAAAATATTATTAATAGAAAATGATTGTTAATTTAAATTAATTAAATTTATATTATTCACAGAAAAACCATTATAATATTGTAAATTTATATTAAGTGTAATATAATAAAATTAGATAAGTATATAATAAATTTTAAAAGTAACTAAACTTTCCATAATTTTCATAACAATATTTTATACAAATTTATATAGAATAATAATTATTTACAATTAATAAAGTTTAAAAATTATTATTAACCAAATAAATAATCTCATTATGATATCTCATATTACATATAAATAAAATGATATATTATATATTTAAATAAATTTGAATACAATATGTAGTATACCTAGTACTTTTTTGTTAATAATTACTCATAATATATTTTATATAAAATATTTATTCAGGTTAACTTTTTTTACCTTTGTGTATGGTATATTATAATTTACGTGCATGTTTCTTTTAATAAAAGATATAATAATAAATATATTCAAATATATTCAAATATTATATTATAAAATATAAATTATGAATGTATACATTTTTCCAAAAAATAAAATTTCCATATATATAAATTATATTGTGTACAAAAAATTAAAATCTTGTAGACACAAAATTTAAATATAATAAATAATTCAATATAAATTTAATAAAATATAACATTAATTCGTCTAGAAATTAATTCATACATTGAACAAAAAATAGAAAATATATATCCATATATCTACTCTTATTAAATTAATAAATCAGTAAATAAAAAAAAATTAAAACAATTTGATAATTAAAATTGACAAATTTAAATTTTACATTATTAAAATATTGAAATATATGTTATGACATAAATACAGCATAGCTTCACCAAAAAATATATAAGGGAAAAATCAAAACGATTGTTGGAAGGATCTCAAATTACATATTATCTCAGGATGTGGCTTCAACCATTCATTCCCCCTTTTTATAAATTTCACTTGAAGAGTGAATGATAGTCATGGTTCATGATGCACCCCAACAGAGCATGAACAATGGTGCTGCTTCCTTAGACATAGAATGAAAATAGTCCACCCCCTTCACGATTCTCAGTGAAATTAAGAAGCGTGAAAAATGTTTATGCCTCCCCATAACCATTTTTAAAAATAAATTATGCCCTATCCATTTTTAATAATAAATCCCAATTTAAAAATCTACTTAAATGGAAACATTCAACTCCCACACATTTCCTCAGTGATAAAGGGGTGGAAAAGGGATATCATCCACCATAAATATGATATACTTGTTTCACTATTGATATAAAATAAAATTATAAAATTTTTAACCCTCTACTCCTTATCCTTCCCCACTCATATTCTTCTCCTTCAACACAATTGCCATGTGACCAAATATATATTTTAGGGATTGGGTATCCAAGGATTTAGAAAGATAAAGTAAAACAATCAATATTTATTGGTTATTTTCTAGTATATATAAAAGATTTTTATACTATCTCATCACACATTGATAGTGATATAAATTTTGTTATATGATTTTATTTTGAGTTTTACTAAATTGTGGAGAAATATTGACATCAGAAATAAATTGTTTAATTTTATAAATTAATTTCCTCCAATTGATTTGAATATTTGGATATTTTTTTAAATAAATTAATTGATTTTATTTTGGGAAATTGAATTTATCTATTTTTCTCGAAATAATTCTCATTTATATAAATGAAGCACTGAATTTTTGTTTATAAAAATGTGGAGAACACATTTTGAAACATTTTATAATCAATAAAGATTTTAAATAATTTTATAATTTATGTTATATCAATAAATGAATTCATTTAGAATATATTAAAAATTGGTAGATACTATTTAGCTCCATTAGAGAATAATTCAATTGGTTAAATGAATTTTGGTTACATTTTTATATTTTTATGTTGATATTTTAATTATTTTTATTCATAAAATAGGTTATGCTAACTTTCATCTTACTATATAACTAGTGTTTATTGAAATAAAATTTAAAGAGTTTGAATTTATCATTTATGATAAAATTATTTTAATTATTTTTAGTAAATGATAGTTTTCTCAATGATAAAAAATTACATAAGCCGAGTTTGATGTGTCCCTAAGAATGTAAAATAATAGGTTTTTTATTTTTTTCTTGAATATGCCAGAGTATATTGTTTTGAATTTTATTATTTGTTGTATAACAATTTGAATAAATTTGTATTAGTTATAAAAAATTAAACTATTGTATTTATCTAATAAAAAATATGGTGGAGGTGCTATGATTTTTGTATGGATGTACTGTTATGAATTTTTTTATTCAATTATTGGATATGATCTCTTAAACATTTTCTCTCTGGTGATAACACAATATTAGTCATGTGTGTTGTGTGTAATCTCAGGGTTAACCCTCGTATATTCATATTTTGTTTGATTTTTTATTTGTAATTTTCCTCATCCAAATTATAGAAATTTTGGTATCTAGGGAGTGAGTTAATAGTGTTCATGGGATTTACATATTACATCAATGTTAATAAATATACTAATTATGTTAAAAATATTCTTCATTTTCATGATATTGTTTATATCTTTTCAAAATATTTTTAAACAATTTATTTAACTAAATATATATTATAAGGGTCATATTTATTTAGAACATTTTCAAAATATACATATCTTTATTAGAATGAAATTTTTTTTATACTGTTCTGGGGTCATCCTATGGGGTATATTATACCCACCCTCATCATGTCAACAATAGTGGACATATTGGTGTTTTTTAACTGGATTTGAGGGTTTATAGATTGAAAAAACAAATTTATATGGTTGGATATAAAACTTTCTTCATTAATTAATGTTTATATATCTTATTGGATCGCATATAAGTGTCCAAATATTTTATTTTGATTGAATATTTATAATTTTCAGTTGTTTTTTATATGAGTCAATATGGATCATATCTCATAATGTGTATTGTATCTAAATATATACCTATTATTTATTAATTTATTTATTTATAATATTGAATGTATTTTATGTGTTATGAGATTAAAAATCCCAATTAAAAAATTTCTTATATATCAGATATTGGGATTCTTGTAGTCCCTCTGAATAGGCTCTATAATTCCATAATTTTTTTTAAAAAAAATTATTTTCATACAACATATGCATTCTTCATGTTATAATAAATATAAATAATTAAAATAAGTAATTATATAACAAATTAAATAAAATTTTACTCCTATGGTGTATATTTCCATTTATTCTTATTATAATCTATGGAGATAAATTTGAATGAAATAGTGGTATGTGAGTTCTTGAATCATGTATAGATTTAGATATATTGGATAATAAATTATTTAATTATTCTATATTGTAGAAGTTATTCCCCAGTGATCCTAACTATGACATCTATATTTTCGAACTTATAGTGGGGTTGTATTAATTTTAGATTCAGTGTAATTATATTTTTATTATGTAATTTAACAATTTTCTAATCATAAGATCCTAAAATATATTATTCACTATAGTCTATGACATTATGTCAAAGGGTTATGGTTGAGTAATTAATTGATTATGAATTTAATATTTTTATTCCACTAGTAAGGGTGATGTTTTATGATATTTTGGACCTAAAATAGTTTATATAAGAGTCAGTATTTGATATAATGAATAGAAAATAGTTGAAAAATTATTTTCCAACAATCACAACCTTTTAGTAGTCGATGGACAATCATATATTTCTTTGTTTTTAGAATATATATATATATATATATATGATTTATGGATATATATGTATTCATTATTTACGTTATATAAATAACTTGGTTTGTAGATGCCTTAATTTTCAAATATATTCTACATAAAATTAGTATTCAAGTGGGGAGGTACAAATCTTGTCATATGAGAGATTGATTTTTTGGGCATATTAAATAATTAAAGGACCTAGTTTCTTAGTTTAATTTTGGTATATAATTTTAAATTAGGAACTAATTTCTTTGGTTTTGGAAAAATATTATTGTATGATTTAAAAAAATGTTAAGTAGTTTAATTTTTCAGAGGATAAATACATTATAAATAATAAATAGTGGTGTTCATTGACTAAAAATATTTTTTATTATCTCATAGATATTTATAGTGTAAATGTGTGTATAATTCCATGAGTTCATGAAGAGTATCCTTGCAAACCTATGGGTTATAATAATGGTTTATGTGCGTAGAAAAAATCATTGGGTGTGTTCCCATTTTGGGATTTTCATATATATATAATAGATAAATCTGAAAGAATTTGAAAAAATGTCCCTAGTGTCCCACAAAATAATCATGAGCATTCAATTTATAATTAATTAAAATATAGAATAACCATTAATTGAGTATACAAATAGATCAAATTTATATCATTGTTTTTCATTTCTTTATAGTTTCACTTGGAATTCAAATGGAGACTTCTTCTAGAAATATCCACATGTTCTCAAAAAAAAACTCTGAATTATCTGTATAGAAAAAGGGTCCCCATTTTTATTTTTTTGGGATGTCTTGTGGTTTACACCACCGTGAAAATGTTACATAAAGGTTAATATGAACCATTATGAAATAAACTGTCATGATATTTTTCAAATTTATTTTTTGAATTATTTAATACTGTTAAAAAATATTCACAAAAAATACCAACGATTGTTATGTATCCTTATATTGTTTTATTCTATATTTATTTGTTTTTTCATTAATAATTATAAACCTCCAGAAAATAACCATAACTAACTAGTGTATGATTAAACCACCATAAGAATATATAGTGGGAAACACATTATGAAAAATAAGACACTATAAAAAAATATAGATTAGAATATTAATATCCACGTATCAATTATATATATAAACCAAAATATTCAATCATATATCAGCAAATACATATTGGACTATAATATATTTAATTAAATTAATGTGACTCCAACTAAGATAAACTGAATTTATCTATGACTACCCAACACTAACTATCTATATTTCCCCAAACAAAGAAACAATAGACCAAATTTTTCATAATCCAAAATAAATTTAGCTAAACTAAACTGACTCAATAAGAACTCAACCAAATAGAATATAATTACATTAATCAATTCTTATGTTATGTAAACAAAACAAAATTAACATATCAAAATAGAAAACAATTGAAAAAAACTATTTCAAAATAAAATTAACATAATTTAGGCCAAATAAAATGATATAACCCAATGAAACCCGATTTTATCTCTGATAAAACAATAAATAATAATTAAAATAAATATAAATATATAAAAAACTATATAATACAGAGTGAAATTAATTTCAAACATAACAAACTGTATCTTATAGAAATAAAATTAATTAAATTGAATCATATTTACAAGATTCTAATAGAATAAAATATAATTTAATGTAATTAACTGGTGTATAAATGGATTGAATTAAGAAACATAATATTTAATTGAACTACATAGAGTTTAAATGAATCCCAAATGTAACATAAATATTTCGAACATAATTTACCCTAAACAACTAATTCATACATGATGTAACCCAATCAAACGTTAATTAATATAATTGAACAAAAAAATAGATTCAATCAATTGAAACTCCATTGGCCTAACCAGATCAAACTTGACATGATATATATTGAAACACCCTAAAAAAATTAGAATAAAGTGAAATAAATAAAACTAAACTAAACCAAATTTAGTTAATTTTACTAAAATATTACTAAAATATTCTTGGCTACAGAGAACTAAACCACATTGAATTGAATATATTTAAACAGAATCAAAGTCCACTAAACTATAATTGACTAAATTAAGAGAAATTTATCCCATCCATATGGAACCAATTATGAAAAAATGATTAATAATATATCATAATTGACCTACAATAAAACCCACTAAATATAAAAACGATAAATATACCAAGAAAAACAAAGATGGATATATTTTGACGAAATAAAACAAAACCATATTATATTACATGACTCCAATTTTATAGAATTGATGAAAAGATAGAGAAGAAAAACTAAATTCACTAAATATTACGTAAATTATATTGATGTTATTCTTTATGATTTTAATTTAATATAATTTTAAAAAAAATCCATCCTAAACATCACCACCGGATCCAAATTCAAATTTTTTTAATAACACATACCAAAATATATGAAACTAATGTAACATGAAATCAAAAAACCATAACCAACCAAATTAAATTCAAATAAAACAGGATTAAAATGATTAAACACCACTACATCATATCAAATAAAACCAAACAAAACCAATCTAAATTGATATAATTAAAATTTAAATATTAATCTAGACCAATAAAATTAACAATGAACTAATTAAAGACGATTGATATTAATATGGAATTTAACCAAATTACAAAATCATGTAAAAATTTAATCATAAAGAAATAAACCAAGATAAACAATGTTAATGTAATGTAAAAAAATCGGCTCGAAATGAACCAAAATCAACTACAGATAACATAAAATATATATAATATAATAATAAAAATCTACCTTGAATCAAATGGATTCATCCTAATTGATACAAATATAAAACCAAGTAAAATTCAATACAAGTGAATAAAACATAACCATTCTGAACTAGACTAAACTGATCTATGTAGATTAAAATTAAAATTAAATTGACCAAAATAAGATAACTATAATAAAATTAGACAATTCAGCCTAATATAACCATTATTAAAGTTAACCGAAACAAAATAACCTAACCTAGATAAATATAAATTGAGTAAATGTGAAACAAATTATACGAAACTAAACCTAATTAATATTACCGGATATATCTCAAATAATAATGAACTAGACTTAGAAAATAAATGAATATTAAATAATATTATTTAATTATAATAAATCATCATGGAAGAAATCATCTAACAAAAAATCATCCAAAATGATTGAAACCAAACCAAAGAAAAAATACTAAATAGATCAAAAACAACTTGAGCAGATCTAAAAAAATTAAAAATAATATTGTTTAAGTTTAAAATGAAAATAATAAATAGAAAATAATTTTAATAAAACAATATTGATCCTACATAAATAAACTTGAAAAGAACCCAATTCAATCAAACCTACTTAAATGGACCTAACCAAACCGGAAACTAATTCATTAAAAAAAGAAATAATAATGTAATACAATGTTTTTGAATTGAATAAACATAGAACAAAATCCCATGAATCAATTTTTTTAGAATTTAACAAACCTATATCAGAAAATATTAAACCAACCAAACTCAAAAAAAACTAAAACAAAATGAACCAATATAAATTGAACTATTTTATCATTACACGCCCCAAATTGATCTGAAATAAATTGAATAATCATTACAAAATTAGATCGGGATACCTAAAATTAGATTTAAAGTAAATTAATATGCTATTTAGTCAATAATAATAAAATATTGGTTTGTATTATTGTTATATAAAACCGTCATTAACATATTTTTTAAAAATTAACCCTCATCATAACTACCTATAGATGAGTGATGACCATCTCTATATCTACTCCCTAGTTCCATAATTTACATTATAATTAAGAAAACATTTATAAAAATTTATATTTTAGGATAAAATGATACAAATTAGTATTCTAAATGATTATTAAAATGTGAAATTTTCTAATTGATTGTGTCACAGAAATGTTCTCCCTTCTATGTTCCAATATATTAATAAAGTAAAAAATTCCAAAACATGTACAATAAAATACCTTTACTATTTAGTGGTTTAAAATTGAACACATAACACCAGAAAGGATATTTAAAATCTATAATAGATTATCTTTATTTAAATAAAATAAAATAATACATTGTTAAATGATATTATAATGGACGGATACACATGTAATCATTTTCACCTTCATAATTTATATTATTATAACGATACTTTGTTAATTCTTTTACTTTAACAAACAATTCAAGATAAATATTCTCAATATCATTGTGGATAAATAATTTAATTTTTTATTTTTATGGGATTAAACATCACATATTAATTCTTCCACTTCATCACCCAAATTAAAAAATTGTCTTTATTTCGTGTTCACAACAACAATCCACTCATAATCCATTGTATCTTCAAGATGATATATCATATTTAATATGATTAAAGGAGATTTAAATAATTTTTTTCATAGTTAAAAATATCAATCAAATAAGATTACATCCATGAATGAAATTGTAAGGTATCTATTTTCGTAACACTACTAAATTTATACACTCCAATTTTAATAGAACTACTTAAAAATGAATGTGGTAATTTAACCCAATAATAGCACATTTATGTTCCATAATATCCCAATTTAGTTATTATTAATATACTGTTAAATATTTTTTATAATACTCCATCAAAATCAATAATATGATATTTGAAACCCTTCAAATTTTATGCATAAAATTTTAAAGCCTTCATTAAATGATCATAAGTCAGAAACATTAAATTATCACAGACATTACCTCAAATAACATTATTTATAATTTATAATAATAAATATCAATTATTATATTTAAAAATTATATATTTCTAATTATAATAGATTTTTTGAAACATTCATGTACTTATATGATGTAAAATCCATTATACCAGTTCTTTATTAGTATATTTGGTCATATTGTCCTATTTCTAGGTTTGATTTCACTATTTTCTAGTTATTTGTATCACTATTTCATCAATAAATTAAAATATAATTTCTCTATTTATTATCACAATTCTATGTCCATGTAATAATTCTATTTTTTACAATATAATATATGATATCCTCCCATGTTGTCGTCCAATAGTTGGTATCATTGTTAATTTCTTATTTGGTTGAGATTGCTTATACATATCTTCAGCATAACCATGTCAGTTGAATATTTTTTCAATATCACCATTTTTATTAATATTTTCTCAATAACAACTAGGTACCTAGAAAAATAGTTTACACACTACTGCACCCATAATCCAACCATCAATATTCACCAACAAACAACATGATGACTAATTTATATTATATCATGTTCTTTATTGATATCATGTATACACCCGTTTCAACGGTTTCTTTCCACACATTGTCTTTCACTCTGCTCTTCATAATTTTATCTACTACAATCGTAGAAGACATTAAAATTTATTGCATAGATTCAATGAAACAATAAGGTCAATTATTATGTTTTTAATGACCATTTATGATGAATAATTGATTTTATAAAGAATATCATAGTTATTTCGATATTTATGAACATGTGACTATCTTTTATAGTAATTTGTAATCACTAAATTAATTTTTCATTGATATGTTCTTCTAAAATCTATAAGACGCATTGAAGATACTATGACGACACATAAAAACACATTTAATTCTATTGTGTATTCATTAAAACTCAAATTAAAAGCTAAAAACAAGGATATGAAAACTTATATAGGTGTTACAACTAAATGAGGTCACATGTCCAAGTAATTCACTAATTTTTTATAATATGGAATCACATATTATAATCATTTTCATAGAAGAATTATTATGCGTATAAATATTTTTCTTCTATGACTCATGAAATTATCCAATTAGAGGTCATATATATATATATATAGTTCCCATTCATATTTATTTTATGAACAATAATTTAAATGATAATGATTTTTTTGAAAATAGATATAATGTAATTGATTTTAAGACATCAAAACACTATCCAATCCTATAACTAGAACTCAAAGTCATTAATTGGTATTATACATTGATATACCATCCTAGTCACACATTCTTAGTAAAATATAATCAATATAAATATAATGAATCAAATGATTTCATGATTTTTAATCCCTTGGATACCAAATTATTTCATTATTGTAATTTCACATTGGATTCTATTTCATATGATCAATTGTTTTAGATCACCTCACAAATATTTTCCATTAGGGGTTTAAATGGAATTAATGAATAAAAATATCTAATTAGTATTTTTATTCTTATATATAGTAGTATATTCATCATACATAAAAATTACTCGATTAATTTTATCATTAACATTAACATCTTGTGCACTAATTTCTACTCAAATCTGCTCACCATTATAGAATACAATCATTAGGATATGAATATTTTTATAATTGACCTTCATCTTATTAATAACATTATTCATGACTCCAAATTGAACAGGGGTCTAATATTCATGTCATATAGAATTAAATAATTCAAATATATTGTATGTTCCTTTATATTTAATATCTTATATTCACATAATATAGTGAGATGTCATTTGAAATGAATATTTGGAAAACATGAGACATATTTCATATGTCTATTTATTTATATATTGAACTAATACATTCAACTAATTTTTATCATCAATAAATCATTCTTTTAAATTAGTTTTTGTCATATCAATAAGTGGATCAAATAAAATGTTAACATATTAATCTAGTTATCTTTAGGATTAAAAAACATTAATTTATAATATTTACAGTAGTGTCAACTAGTTGAAATAAAATATTTACTTTTTTGATGAGCTTAATAATCACGTTGAATTAATCATTTAATATGTTTTTAATTTCATTATACACTGCAGGTGATGTTGTGTGATTATTTTTCTAATTAAAATAATTTTTCCAGTATTCATTAATATTTGATTCTTTGTGTAAAATGGAATTTATTTATTGAGAATTAAATTTATTCATTGTCATATTTTTGTTAACATCATGCATCTCCAAACAATGTATGAATTTCTAGTGATGTCATGTGTATTTTACAAACTATTCAATTGATCAATTTTTAATTTATAGATATGAAAATGAATCCGAACCCAAATCATACTAAGTTTTAATATTCCATATCAATCTGATAATTTTCATTTTAAACTTGATATACATTGATATTTTTAGGAAGAAAAAGAGGTGAAGTTGGGAAAATATCTTATCATGAAGAAGAGGATACAGAATAAATCTATAGGTTATAGTTTGTTGGGGGATTTTTCCATTGTTTTGGAACTATGGTATATGGTCAAAAGGATTTTAGGTTTTGGTGGATTTTCTAATTCTAGTGTGGATTTATCATGGGTATGTGTTATTGAATAGACAACTCAATGGGATGATTCTAGTGGTTTTTATTAATATATGTTGATTCTTATATGGTATAATATTGTTGTATAGTTAGTTCAGATGGAGACACAGTTTGATACTGTCCCTTGGAATACAAAAATGATGATTTGGGTATATATTTTTAGAGTTTTTTATTGTTTTGGAAGTTTTTATGGTATGATTAAATATATTCATATTGGCTTTACCCCCCCCCCCCCCAACAAGTCGATAGAATATACACCATGGATTTCAGATTCCTATTGGGTCAGGGTGTTTACTATATAGTTTTGGGGTTATGAATTTGTATCCGGTGACAACATATGGAAGACAACAAGGATAATGGTTTTATTCCATATTCATTTAATTTAACAACTAAATTATAAATTCTTGAACCATTTGAAACTCAGCTCATACCCAATAGCACAGTCGAATAATATGACATCTATATGTTGATATAGGAAGTATTTCAGTATCCCTTCCTCTACATTGAACATATTTCTTGGGAGATTGAATTCTATAATCCTTTGGGAGTTACCTCTCCCTCCTTTATTTTTCATCCATTATTATTTCATTGAATGTGTTGGTTAATATTTATGGAATGTTTTTGTGATTATATGGAAAAAATGGGGATAGAGGGTCATAGGTTATTGTAATTGTATTGATGTTCCCTTGGAAGATTCAATCATTGAGGTTAGCATTATATTTCATATTCCTTGTAAGGTGAAATGAAAATTGGATTTTGATATAGGGGATAAATATTCTATCATTACTTATTCTCATCTATAGGATTAAAATTATTTAATTTTCTTTTGGGTAGATACTACAGATTTGATTGTCATGATATTGAACATAATTGAATTTAAATTTAATGGAAATGGGGAATTGATTTTTATTTTTTTTATTTAGTTCATTTATATTTTCTCATGATCATTCCATGCGACATGATTCTAGTATTTTTATGATTTGTTTCTGTTATGATATGTTTTTTTGTGTTACCAATTATTTACCCATGTAATGTTTGATTATTTAATATCTCTATTAAAAGAATGATATGCACTTACATATGGTGTTGATTCAATTATGTTCATATTTATAAATTCTGTGAAAATACTTATTCTATAATCAGTTAAATGTTATGTAGTACCTATTTAATTTTTATGTAACATTTTAATTTTTTTATGTTTTAAATCAATTATTATTATATACTTGTGTGTTTTATAATATTTTGATAATTTTTTGGATTAATATAGGTTTTTTTGGTTATGAGGGTGACCGGTTTGGGTGTATAATTTGATGGGTGTGAGGTTGTGAATGATTGTGAATGGGATAAACAATGGGATGGTTAGTACTGATTTGTTGATAAAGGTTGTGTAATATATGTACAATGAAGGTGATTTTAATGGAGATTCGATGTTGGCCATTTTGAGATGGTATGGTTTTTTTGTTTTTATATGTCATTATAATAGCTTAGTAATAATAGAGTGTTATTAATAAAGATGAAATAGAAATTTCATTAGTTGAGGCATTAATAAATTATAGATGATTGATGAATTAAAAAAGGATAAATTACTAAATAATAAATCTTGGTGATTTACAGAGTAGTATTTGAATAAATATGGGATTAAATGTATTAAAAATTTAATATTATTGATAAATTAGTAAATATTGAATTTGGATGATTTATATATATAAATATAAATTGTTTATGTATGTAAGGAAGATATATATGGTGAGGTTTCGTTTAGTGGTTGTTGTAGTTGGTGTTAAATTTTATGGGGAGATGAGGTAGGGATGTGTCTTTTTCTATTTCACATGAACCCTTAGGGTGGGTATCGATTGATGTCTTTAGATTACGGTATAATCATTTTAACATTGTGCACACCTGCATAAAATTGATTACTATGAACCAATTGTTAAATTTTTTTAGGGTTTTTTCTCTAACATTCAGCATGGAAAGGGATTATATCGAAAACTTTATCATTCTCCAAGATCCCCATTCCATAGTAGAATGTGGTTGTTGAACTTAGTTATTGGAAAGTACATGCTGACGACTTCAGAGTTAGTGATGATTCATACCCCTGATAGTTGTCGTTATGTTGTGGGTCATGCATAGTGGTAGGTGAGAATGTGGTTGATGTCCTTCATGATTGTGATGATATACAACAATGGTTGTGAGGCAATAATTGGATGTGTAATAAATTGTACGATTATATGGAAACTAAATTTGGTGTGTCAATATTAACTAATGAAAACACATGTTGTTGGGACCTTTAAGATTCTTGGATAGTTTTGTTTGGTACATGAAACAAATAAAATATAACCTCATAGGTAATGACTTGTATACATGAAGAAAACGATAGTATAGTTTATTTAACATTTGGGTATGAGAGGAAAAATTAAATTAAGGCGTGGATGTAATGTTATTTTTTCAATATTCAATTTATATTTTTTATTTCCATGGATTCATTATTTATTTAGTTAGACATGATGAAGTTGAGATAGTTAGTTTACATGTTTAAGTTCATGTTTTCCATAATATTAATTCATAATTGAATTGGAATTATGTTTTGAAATTATTATGGGATATCATTGGAATGATCCTGCAAATTATTTATTTTATTCTCACCCAATATAAAAGAAATTTAATGAATCTTAAGTAGTTTTTGACACTGAGTTAAAAAATTCTAGCTTTGATGTTGGAGGTAGTGAAGATTAGCTACCTTTGTATTTAATTTTCGATATTTTGTGGTGATTTTTTTATTTTATTACATGAATTTTGTGTATTATTATTATGGAATTATAGTTATTGATTTTTAGATGGATTGGGTTGGTGGTTTTTTGTCTTACCACATGATAATTTTCCACAAATTGAGGGTATTACATCCCATTTGTGTGTTTTATGCCCTAATTGTTTTTAACCAATATGATACCTATTGGAGTTGGGATTTAGGGGTTACACTCTCCATTCATTGTTGTCCTAGGGGGTATCAATGGAGTGTGTTCATGATAATGTATTATCAAATCATTTGGTTGATAGGTATGATATAGTTTGGGGTTATGAACTTATGAGTATTACACAGGTTGATAGGGTAATTATGCTAGTTGAGATTAGTTCATGACACAATATAATGATATATTCATGGATGCTTTATTAACCCTACCCCCTCTATGTTGTTAAATGAGGACTACAAACATTAAAATCATGTTATGTTTTGTACAATTATTTTTGAGGTAGGGACAGAAGAGAGTAACATGCATCATAATTACATAAAAATATAATTGAACAGATCGTATATTTGGATTTAAAATAAACATTTTTATGTGAAAATAAATAAATCCGTACAATATGTATTACGGTTACTCTATTGTATATTTTAAGATGACTCATATTAATAACATTTCTGTAGATTATGGAGAATAGGATTATATAGTATGATCTAATAGGTCCTTAAATTATTTATATGAGTAAGTAGGATGAGTTAAGGTCAAATATGTTTTGTGACTTCTACAGTAAATGAATAGAAATATACGAGGGGTTCATTTTTTATCTAGATAAAAATTTCAGGATAGAAGAGATTGATAGGTCTTAATGTTGGACTTGAGTTAGATCTATGTACGGTGTGACATTAATGATCAACCATATGTGAGGCAATGTGAATAAAAGCTAGAAACTATATCCTAGAGAAAAGAAGGATGTGATTGTCTTCTAGGATGATTTTTGTATGTCATTTTTTTATAGTTCTTCTCATTTATGATGAATGTGGTAGTGATGCAAGGGAAAATATCCCTTCATTAATGGAGCCTCATAATGTGGAAACTCGAGATCAATTTCTATTACATCATCTATCTCAACATTATCACTTTCTATATATAGAGTATAGAGAATGGTATATTATTGAGTAACTACATCCATTTATCAAATTTATAGTCATCCCATTTACACATCCAATTCATTAGTTATAAAGAAGAATATAAAAGTGATCAAGTAGATGCATATTCACATAATAGTTCCACTATAGGGCAGTGATAAGTGTTTCTCAAAGTGAAGAGTTTCATATGGAGGGCCACAGATGTTTGGATGTATACGGATTGGATTAGTAGGTTTGTTGTTGTATTTTTATTCATTATATTATGGGGAAAAATTCTATAATATCTACTAGTAGTTGTATGACAATGTCATTTTCTTCTTAATTTCAATGAAATAATTCATTATAATTCCTAAAAACTATGAGAGGCAATATTATCATGGTCATACATAGACCTTTTCAATTATATGGAAAAAATATTCTCATAATGTATTATCAATGGTAAGGGAAGTTTATGTTTATTTAGTAGTTGGGATAGAAATAATATTCTTTTCTGAGGGGATATTGAGTTTTTAGATTTGAGGCCCATGATATTCTTCATCCCTAGGGACCCAAACCTTAATGTGTTCATAAATTCCATTAGTAGTGGTGGGAATGAGCTGAATATGGAAAAAATAATTCCATGGAGGTTATCAAACTAGACAAACAAATGGTTTTTTGAGGTAAAATAATTTCAACATCTATGATAATTTTTCCCATGTTTTATTATAGAAAATCAAACTTCTTTCTTACAAATACATTAGTTAAACCATTATTAAAATATATAGAGAGACTTATAGTTCCTTTTTTTATCAACACTATGTAAAATTATATATAGGTTGTATTATGTGTTCTAGGGTTGTATATTGATGATGGGTAACATCAATTTTTGGGTGACATCCTCCGATTGTAGATATAGTTTTAAGAGGCCATCAATAGACTGGGGTGTCTATATTTAATAAAATCATTTAAAGGATTATTTTTTATGAGAGTACCTTTTTTTGATGTGGGAGGCTGATGAGTAGAGTTCATTAGAGTATATGGATATCAAATGGGTAGGATGCATAAAAACATTTCTATCTCAGTTAGAAATGTTTCTAGGGGATTATCAGGAGATAGGGGTTCTTAGAGATATTGTATAGATCCTAGAAGTAATACAACATGTGTCAGTGAATCTACCCCATAAGTATAATATCATATCTAGGATATAGTTATATTTTTAAACATCCGTAATTTCAATGGATTATTATCCTATAATACACCTAGATTTGGGGGAGTTGAGTGTATAGAATGATGATTTGTTTCAAAAGGGCTTTATTCTTCCCATCCTATCTCATTAGAGTTTTATATTTTTAGTCATTGAAAATGTGGATGGTGGTTTTAGGTTGTTTGGGACTACGAAAGGTGGACCTTGGTAACCATCAAGAACCCCCATTCACATATGAGGATAAAAAACTAGTTGGACCAGATGAAGGTATTCATATTATTTTCAATGAATTAGTTGTGATATATAATTCACAAAATGATGATAAAGGAGGATAATATCCAATTAAAACATTCTTCTAAAGGTATAAACACATTGTAATCATATCCATGTCATTTGGTTCTATAAATGTTCCAACAGTGTTCATGGGACTCATTAACTATGTGTTATTTGAATTTATAGACTAGTTTGTGGATCCATTCATCGAAAAAAATTCTCATTTACTCAGATTAAAATGGAGGAGTATGTCTAGTTCCATTTAATTTTAAAGGATATTATTAGAGACCATATAGTCTATCGAAAGCTATCCATGATCATGTATTGGATCAAGGAGGATCAGTTTTGTTTATATGTGATGTTTTAGTAGGTAGTGGATGTAGATCAGTGGATGATTGAGTTTGTTCATTTATGGGAAGCACCCATGAATGTGCTATAGGTTTTATGATTTCCTGTTAAATAAGTCTATTTTTGGGGGTTTGTGTCATAATTGTCTTATATTTAATAAAAATTTAATTTCCATGAATATGATGGATCCAACCATTGTATTTATTGAAATTTTTTCTTATTCATTTAACTATATATAGAATATTCTGATTCGTGACTAATTTTGAATTTTTAGGAGAATGTGTTGTTTTTTTGTTGGGTGTTATTTGATGTTATATTTAATTTTGATGAGTTTCTTGATATAGAATTTTTTTATCCCTTATGGCATAAGGTAGGTACATCCCCCATGATTTTAACTATTCCACCCATGACAAAAATTCAGTGGTAATACTATTTTCCCTAAAGCTATGGTGATATAACCACATCAGCAGTCACTTTTTTGGACATCATAGGCCAAAAGGGTCTGAGGTATGTTATCATTCTGCGGGATCTATATCTGCATCAAGATATATGGGTTTAGTTTCTTAATTAGTAGGCTTTGGGATCCCTTACATCCCCATGAAAGGGTAATGTTGTTGTTAATGTGTTGATAATGATGTTTTGGGGAGAAGTAGTTCGAGTGTTAAGGGTTGGATATAAAGATATTATGGTGTAAATATATCTAAATAATAGCATAGTGGTGGTTGATTTCATGGGGTTATTTTTCCCGAAAATATTAAGACATTCCTTTTTTTCATAGGTATAGGATTCTCGGTTCAGATACATAGAGGTGGTGGGGATTTGGGACTGTATAAGTCAGGGGGATTCTCTATGGGGGTGGCTAGCGGATGGAAAACAACAAAGGTTATTTCATGGAAGACTTTATGTTATAATGTTAATACATTATGGAGTTATATATGAATTTAGTATATCAACATTTTAATTGAATATAGATATTTTGTAGATATACAGTGTATTTAAGAGGTAGTTTTGGTGACCTAGGATGAATATGTTAGTTTCATTGTTTATGGTACCGTGGTTAGTTTACTATTTGTTGAATGTTGGGAACCATATAATTGAATTATAATTGTAAACATTATATTATATTAAGTGGGAGTGAAGTAATTTTTAATTTATTTATTCATTAGATTATCTAATTATTACGTAGGATATGATTTTGTTTGGAAGATTTTGAATTGAATAATATATTTGCCTCATTTATGGTGATTTAGGGGTCCATATTTTAGTTGTTATGGAGAGGTGGTACATGGAATAAGTTGTTAGTCTCCATGGGGTACTAAGGAACAGAACATAATATCATGATCCTCATTTATTCTCTTGATTAGAGAGGGTATTTCTGTAGGATTTTAAAGGGGATATGTTTTGGGATTTTATCTTTGGAGATTGGTGGATTGTGGGTGAAGCTCCTACCATTGGTTGAACTTTCCAAAAATATGTATAATAAATCATCCATTGTTATGGAAACATTACATAGGTATGATGGATGAACATTTAAGTCTCTATTATGACAGACCATGATCTGGTATTCAATGTTCCTTGGTACTGATGTGATGTATAGTATGACGAATTATATCAAAATATATTTGGAGTGGGAGAAGTTGTATAAAGATCATATGAAGGATTATTCTGGTTATTTATTCATAACAATGAAGTATTAGAATAGTGGACAAGTTTTCAATAGGATTTATCCCTAATGGGGGAAGGGAAATTTTGGTGGGGTGAGTATGCTCTCTCGTCGATTCATTATTCCTTTTGAGAAGTCGTACGACTTTTGGGAGGTGGTGTTTCAATTAGGACTTCCACTATGATTGAATAGATCCAAAACAACTTACTTGTTTCTTAGATTCATTAATACCATAACAATTAAAATCAAGGCATTAAATGTAGTATTTGTATATTAAGGATTATTTGACATTAATTGATCATCCAATTGAGATATAGGATCGTCACCATATGTTGTTACATTTATGGTTTATTACATTAGTTTTTTTACTGATTCATGATGTTTTGGATGAGATTATATTAAATCATGAGACATAGATGAATTCTAAGTAACCTCAGTTTTTTTAAACCATTCAACTATATTTACGTTATTCTTTTAATTATTTAATTGTTTTGCTTATTTGAATTCCATTACTTTTTCTTATTTTTTTCAACTTTGTTGGTGGTTTTGTCTATGTAGTGATGATATATTGAAAGTCATCTCCTAGAATTGATGTTCAAAAAACCAATTTTCTCTTTCTTATATAAGGGTGATTCTTATTATCGCGGTTTAGAATCATTTGGTATGTATCAAATTTAATATGTTGGAACATTTTGGACCATTCCCTAGAGTGATTGTCATTTTTAATGGACCTTTTTGGGTAGAAACTAGTTGTGAATAATGATTTTCACCTATAATAAGAAGTAGTGGTATAGTGGATACATTTTTAGTCTAGTGGAGGAAATTCATTCTAGACACCAATGTATATCGTTTTTTAGTGGATGTACCAATTCTAGTATGGCTGTGGAGTGGGGAAGAGTTTTGATATGGAGACCTGTATCAATCATTTACGGTTGTTCTATTAATATGGGGAGTTTCTGTGTGGTAGGAAGTTATAGTGTAGTTGATTTATAGATATGCCTATTATAGGCCAGTCCATCATATTTTGTAAAGGACACATTGGATATGGGTTTTCTGTATCATTAGATTTTTAGGGGTGGCTATGGAATAGTGCATCAGTTGTTCCATGGAATTACCCTATGAAGATAGGATCATGTTGGGATCCATGTTGGGAGTTATAAAAGCTAGTTGGGTAGGGGTTTATTAACAAATTATTCTCTATGATAGGGAATATTTAGGGGTTTCACACCATGAAAATTTAATGTAATTGTTGGGTACAGATTCTCAAACCCCTTTTAATATCATCACTTCTTCATCTTATCTATTAAATATTTGGTGACCTAGGTCCACTATTGATATTTCATTCAAACCCTCTGCATAAAATTTTACTTTGATCTAGGGATATATTTTTCACAAATCCATTGATAGTCCCCTCTCCCACATTTCATTATCATACATTCATTATCAATATAAATTTTTGGCAATGTCATATCATAAGTTTGGGTGATTCTATTGTTAAATATAGATAGGGGAAATTGTTCCCTTCAATGCTGATACATTCCCAATGTTCCCTTCAGTGATTCTATCATGGATCTTATCTTCTTCTGTAATTTTACTTTTAATGAGGATCACAAATCTTAGTATATGGTAGAGTGTCCGTTTTATCCATTTACATTTCTTCATCATTCGGTTTAGAATTCATTTTTTCTTACTTTGGACACTATGGATACGATTAATAATATAATTAACTAAATTAAATTGATATTTATTTCATAGGGGGTAATGTATACTTATGTTTTCAAGATCCTTGTTATTTTAAGTTGATAATTACTTGAGATTTCATTTTGATTTGATTGTGATTTCATACATGTATGTCATGTGTGTTTGAAAATGATGTATGAATCAATGTTAGGTTCAATCGTTTTATCTCACTATTAATAAAAGAAAAATAACATATATATTTGATCTACAACCCCCACCGGTGTGTTTTATATTATTACTTTTCTTGTTTATATCTATTTACGATTTCACAATGATGGTGGTGACTATTTATGACTGTAATATAATGGGAAGTAGGGTATTATATGGTTTGTGAAGGGATATATAGAGGGCCATTTTGTAGTGATGGGTTGATGATTGTTGTCTGAGGATGGGATGTGAAACTAATTCAATATGGGATGTGAAATTAATTTGGAATGGGATGTCACTGTGGTTGTTACAATATGGTTGGTTTATTATTTTGTGTCATGTGGTTATAGTTTCTTGGTAGTAATTGGATGTGTATATATTGATGAAATTTATATGGCAAGGTTTATGAGTAAAAATAGGTATAATATTTTTATTAATTGAACATTGATAAGTGACAAGGATGAAATATTTGTTATAAAATTATTTTTTTTAATTAAATATTTTTTTTAAATTTCTTAAAATAAATTTCTAGTAAAAATTTAAATCTATAAATGTGATGAATTGTAAAAATATTGAGATAATACGGGTTCTATTTGTCGCTGATATATATAGTGAAATTACATGTAGTAGTGGCAGTAGTTGTTGGATGATGTGACAGGGTAATGTTTTAGTGATGTGGTCTATGAAAGTATCATTTTATTTTAAACCATAGTTTATTATGATGTTTAATCTACATGTTCATGAATTTTCATGTCAGTGCAATTGGAACCCCAGTTGAATCATGTAATATATACTGATTCCACATTATTGTGTGGGTGTTTTCCCCATCATATATGGTAATGAGGGAATTGATGGATAATTTATCCCTTTTCCTTAATCTCCCGTCAATATTATTACATGAAACCATTACCAATTTAGTGATGAGTACCATATGATAATGATATCGTAGTTTTTTATTCAAGTTGAGGGCATGTAGTGATATGTTGTGGTGGGACATTTATAGTACGATGTAGTTTTGAGGTTAATGTATTATATTTTTATGATACCCTTCTACAATGGTTATGAGGTTTTGGTTGGATTCTTGATGATATAAATTATGATATGGTACATTTAAAGGATTTGAGAATGATCATAGATTACATCAATGGACGTCGGCCTTTTGGGAGGCTAGGGAAAGTATGGTTGTGACCCATCCCACATTAGATATGAATTGATATGTAATGAATGGTATATATGGAAGTTATAGGATTATATGATGTTTAATGACCGGGTTGAGAGTGGAAAATTATTGCGAAAGTGGACATAGGGTACCTTTATCTATGTTCTCTTCATATTATTTTACTACATATGATGTGTTATTAAGTGCATGCTAGTAATATTACTTATTAAATGTTGTGTTAGTTTTATATTTTCAAATTTCCATGAGAGAAATTGGGTATGGTACTACGGATTATACATGTTTCACTCTCCCTATCTATATAAATATATTTCTATAATATTCTAGGGGATTTGGGTGACTGAATTGAAAATTAATAGGTTATAGGTTATAGGTTATAATTTTTGTAGATTAGCTACCCTAGTATTTCAATTTTGATATTTCTTTTTTTTTTAATTTTATATGTATCACCTCTCAAGAAATATGGGTTTTTTATGAGATTATATATATATTATATATGATAATTTTTTTGTAGTTGTTTATCTTTTCACATGATGATTTTCATTAAATTTATGGTAATGACTCCCATTTTGGTGTTTGATAGAATCAGTTTTAGATGTCAAATTAGGTTTAATTTGAGGTGGGAATCAGGATTCATTCTCTCTATCTCTATCTCTAAATTTTTATTCCATGAACGATGTCAACAGAAGGGGTCATTACCTGAGGATTCGTCATACGAAATTTGATCCAACATTTATCCATTTATCAAACATATCATACACTCTATAAAGCAAAAAGTTTTTATATAATAAAATAGGAATAAAAAAATAATTAGCTCCCTTTATGTAAAAATATGATCTAAATGGGCCTAAATAAATCCATAAGTGGTTATTAATAGAATTAATGAATTTTGTTCTACACATATTTATTTGTTATATATATGGATGTATTTCAAGATTTTACTAACATATTAAAATAAACATATCATAAAAATTATTATGTTGAATAATCTTAATAAAAATATTAAATAAAAATAAGTACAAAAAAGTAATTAATAATGTGAATTAAATTAAAATAGGATTATGCATTAATCCGTACTAGGGATCACAAATCTCTTTGTAGATTTCTCATTGTTGGATCATTTGGTCCGTGCTATGAAGGGGGAAGCTTGATCATTATCGTGATAGATGGGAAGAAAATAATCATTTGGATGGGGGTGTTCACATGTATCAAAGTATCACTAGGATATAAGGGAATATAATGATTATTAACTTATCAATTAAATAACATGTGTGAAATTAGTTTTTATTATCTATATTATTGACTTATTTCATTGGGGGGTTTATGTATACAATAACAAAATATATCTAATGTTTAGTTAGAGAAAAATTGTTATAAATCATGTGAGATAAATGAATTTGAAGTCAAATTTTGGTAGTATTGAAACACCATCATGATTTTTTATATATTAGATGAAAAATAAAAATATGAATTATTTCATAAAAAAGATTTCTATAATATAAAACTACTAAAATAATATGGTGAGAATAAACTTTTTACTAGTGAAACATTATAATCTTTAATTTTACGATTAAATGAGTTATTGAAGTTATCTTTAGTATGGAATATAATAGTACCCCTTATATTGTATCAAATATTGATCATCTTTTTAATGATTATATCAATTAAATTTTCTCCTAACGAAAATCTGTATAAATGGGTTCACTACAGTTCATGTAATACTTGGTTTCTTATCATTTCCTCTAAAACCTATATGAAATTTAATATAAATTGTCTTACTGAACATGAGAGAACAAGAAAAAAAAATTAGTGAGAATTAATTTTTTATGATAAGATAGTATTCATTTTTTATTAGCATAATAATATTATTCTTTTTTATTATATAAAAGACATTATCAATATAGTAGAACATAATGTAAATTTTCAGAATCAGTAAATATTACAATCGAGGTAAAATAAATAAAATAACCTAGATTAATCAATATAAAACACAAATCTGAATTGTAACCATGTAAATCAGAAAAGGAATAAAATGAGAAATCATGTTAAATAAAATAAAACAAATGTTCCATTTCAATGAGTTGTGAAGTAAAATATCTTACAATTTTTAATTTATGATAACTGTATATTTTATCAGGGAGTATATTATGGTATATATAAAAATACCTTAAAGGAATGAGGTGACCTTTCACATTACTAATAATTTCCTTTTCTCAAGTAAGAAAATTCTTTTATTAGAAAGAAGAAAGATCCTTTCACTGAACATTTATGGTTAGGAAGTGTGGTTGAAGGAAATAAGATTGTATGGAGGGGAGAATGAAGGTCACCAAGAAAATATTGATTTTTATGGAGGATCATTTGATTGTTGATATGGAGAAACATTTATTTAATTTTTTGGGATATGAGGGAACATAAATGTATGGATTAGTGTGGGATGGAATGTGGGGAAAGAGTACGATGAATGTTTTTTATACATTTTATACTTATTTGATGGTTGTTTTTAAAAAACATCCTTGAAATACCCATTGAATATTTTAGTGGAGGTTTCAAAAATTGCAACTGGAAACCACCTTTAAATATCATATTTGTTTCATCATTTTCATAATTTCCAAAATGCTTTCACGAAATGAACACATTTATTACACCATTCTCCTTCATCATAGTGATCGATCTATTTTAATCTCATGATAAAATCTTGCAAAATATTAGCTTCATTTTTTCAATTTTTTTAGATCATTGGGTGATAATTATTTAGATAATTCCCTTTCTATATGATCTATTATAAAGTCAAATACACATATTAATGGAATATTTGTATTTAAATAATGAAATAAAGTTCACATATAACCACATTTTAATAAAAATATTTATTATTTTTTTGATGAGTAATGATATACTATCAATTGATATGTATATAATTATTTAAGATTCATTAATATATATTTATTGGGATGTTTAAATCTCTAAATCCCACTATAACATTTTCAAATCTCAAGTTGTAAAATATATGTTCACAAAAATAAATATTATATTAAATTTGATATCAAATAAATGAATATTTTAATATTCCAATAACGTGAATATATCATGATTTAATGATATTCACTAAATGAAAAATTAGTAATTAATATATTTGTTTCATTTTGAATAAATAAAAAATATAAAAAACTAAACTCGCATAATTGAACCATGAATATCACATGAATAAATTTTATTATCAATTTATCCTGAATATTTTTTTCCAACTTTTTGGAAATTAGTAGATTTAAATAAATAAATTCAAATAATTCAAATAATTTCTAGAGAAATAGAGTCTGCATCTCCCTAGTCCACAATTTCAATATAAATAAATAATATTTACCCACTATCCATTATTATAATCAAACAGAAATTCAAAGAACCTAAAGAAAATGATATTTCGGTAGCAACTCTAAAAACCATCCAATTAATTCTACTATATAATTTAACCCATTCCCCAAAAGAAAACTTATCATGTAATATTGATACATGTGTAATACTAATATATTCTAAATTTTTTCTTCAATGAATTCATGAAAAAAATATTAATAACCATTTATATGAATATTTTTAGATAGTACTATTTCAATTAATGGTTCAGTGATATCTTCTTCCATTAATATGTATGGTATAGATACTTTCATAACCATTCAAAAAAATCCATGTCACTAATGAGCCATAGAATTCATGAAACCATCACAAATCAATATATCATCATGTTCATTATCATTTAAAAATAAACAATTAATGATAAAAATTAATAAGGATCTTACGCCATTGGACTAATAAACACATTCAACTATTGTAATATTAACTGACACAAAAAACTTATTGAATTTTTATTAGTCAGAAATTATTCATGACCCCCCTTCTTCGATATAAAAATGTAATAACTATATGAAAATAAGTTTTAATGGTTATAAGCCACAAACATGAGATAGTAAAACAACATTTATGTCCTATAAGATAGATCATAGAACATATGGTTTTAAAAATATTTCTATAGTATCTCTACATTCTGATTATAGTGAGACATATATAACCCTTTGATGACACAAATATTAATTTAAAATTAGAACACTAATTTTTTTCATATGAACTCCCTTGATGTTATATGATAAGTATATTTAAATTTTATAAATCAAATGTAAAAATATATGTTAGTTTGAGGTTTCCAACAAAAATAGAATTCATCTTACCGTAGTGCAAAAAATTAAAATTTCTCAACTCATTGCCACCCACGTGATGCTAAATATTATAATAAGGTATGGAATTAGTAATTGAATCTATTATAGTCTAATCTATCTAATCTATGATAATTACGGTTTTATCTCTTTCAATAAATGTTTTTTATGATATGATATCCCTATGTATAAAATATATGTCCTCTTCTATATTCTTGATATCTTACTCAGTACGATGATCATAACATTATAATTGCATATATTATAATAATATATTACATTCATGATACAATTTAATGGTATTGAAAAAATATTATGAATTTCATAATACTACCATAGCTATATTAAATGTCATGACATTCTCACTAATAGTAAATATGGTTACAACTATATTTAATAAGATTTTTTGGTTCAACTATCAAAATCATGTTATTAGTTAAAAATGACCTTTGGGAAGAAATGTTTAATGTTCCCTTAATAAGTAGTGAGCCCATTTCCCTATTTACTATGAACTTATCAATTTTATTATATTAAGGACTATTTAGTTGTTTTAACTACTTGATTTTTTTGTATTGGTGAGGTTATTTTAATACTTTTTCACCTTGATCTATTATAAGGAAACATAAAATCAAATTTCCTACCATGGAATATATGAATGATCCCATTATATAATCACAAGTATTTAACTATTCATATCAACCTCATTATACTTCCAAAAATCTTAAATTATAGATATTTTTGTTCTATACCATACATAACAATTCTATCATGAAATAATAAACTATTTATTTAATATCTCCCTGTTTGTATATTGTAAATGGGGTAGACAAGCCCATAAATATAGAATATTAGATCTTCTTCCCAATAATTTGGTTCACAATATTATTTCATTCATTATAGAAATATTCTTTCAAATTAGAACTAAATTATTAAAAAATAGATATTTTTTCCCAAATGTTATCTATATCTTTCATTTAGAAAACTATTTCACCGACCATATCCTCATGTAGAAAAAGGAAAAAATAATAATCCCATGATTAAAAACTACCTATAATCCATAAATATATCTTGATGAAATTTATATAATAATAAATGTTTTTACTAAGGTCATAAAAATTAAAAATGGATTTCAATATCATTACTGGTAAAAAAGAATCTAAAATGATAGAACCTTGTCTAATCCTAAATCTACTAAAACTAATATTAACCTTTTTAAAAATTTTGGTTTTATATTAGGTGAAAATACAAAGAAAAAATGAACATTATTTTGGTAAATGGAATCCTTTTCAGTGTTCATGTAAACATTATATTTTTCCTTATTTCCATTTATCACGTAATTATAGGATTTTTATTCATTATTATTAATTAGTATTATAAAAATATTTTATTTGACTATTATAAATCCATCCCTTTTTATCATTCCAATAAAGAATATGTATGAGGACCAACTCTTCATGATAAGTAAAATATATTTTATTTTCATATTCCAATGCATGTTAATCATTATCGTCGAAATGATTGAAGTATTTCAAGATCCTATTATTTAAAATTGATAAATGTACCCTATTATATTGATGTAGTACCTCACATGAATGTCAATTTTATATCTTAGGTAATTTAATATTCTTAATAACATATGATACATAACTAGGATTTATATTTTATTCTTCATGGTGAAATATTATTACTAAAATAAAACTTAACAAACCAATTACACAAAACACTTGATTTTGTATCATAATTTATTTATATTTTCATATAACATATATTATATCCATTAACCATTTTTTGGAATATGGTTAGGTGTTAAAAATACTATTTTTGAATCATATCTCAAAATGAATGGGGATTGACATAGTAACGAACCAATTTTTTTTCAATGAAAATTCCTCTTGATCTAATAAAATATTTTTTTTTATGTAAAATGGTTATATAACACTTGTAATTCTTTGGTTTTCTCATTTTCAATTTCAAAATTACATTATGAATTGTTACCTTTCCAAATATAGTCAGTGAACAACGATTACAAGATTAGTATAAATATACTTCTTTAACAAATCCAATTTACTCATACAAAGGAAGCGATGGCCTCATCCAAAAGCATTATTCCCTATGAAGCCCATATTTTCAGAGCATGGAAAAGATGATGCATCCTTGGGCTTTGCTTTGGACCAATCCCAATCTGCGCTTCAACATCTTAAGCTCAAAGGGAACATCCTAGGGGAGAAGTGGATGTTGGTAGATATTACCACCTGAGCGATGTTATCCAAGACACCCCAAGATTCTATCACCATCACACATTGTACCCTTAGGTCGTATATGGGTGTTATAAGGGGTTATGTAAAAACACATTATCACAATGATTAGGAGCATTATTTTTTATATAATAAATAATAAACATTCATTTTTTTATTGTTACATTGTAAAAAAAATTAAAGCTGAAATAGTATATTTTGTTATTATTAATTAAAGAAATATATTTTGGATGATTTAATGGATGTTTTAATTAAAGAATATTTTAATAAAATATTATTAATAAATTTTTTTTACTAGTTATAAATTATCATATAATATTTAGGAATAAAATTGAATTTTTTATTATGGTTTGAAAACTGTTTATGTCGAAACCGTTGGATTTTCAATAAATGTCAGTTTTTATTTTCAAATATATAAATAAAATATTTAAATAAATATTTTGGATAAAATTAAAATTATTTTTGAAATCTGGACATCAAACATTTGCAACGGTGAATTTTTTAAAATTTTCTGAGAGTTGAAATTTTTGGGTAAAAATTAAATACTGTTTAAATATATAATGTGTTTTGTTACATCCTAACGTCCCAATAGTGATTTAATAAAAAACTATAACTGATATGTTTGGACAATATATGATTTAGTTTTAAAAAATGTGATTTAAGATTTATTAGATTTATTTTACAAAGCCTTAGTGGACCCTCCAAGGCTTATAAAACATTTTATTATTTTAGAATGATTTCTCTGAGTGTGTGACTCACCTACATATAAGAAAACCTAATATTTTAATATGTTTAGAAATTAGACATATAATATAATATTTTACACTCACCTATGGAAAAGACCATGGGAAAAACCGTGTTATTGTCTGTGGTTTTGGTTAGATTAATATGTAGTGTCCAAAACCTAAATAATAATGAATTTCCTCTCTTATCCTATATAAACCCACCCAAGATACCACTTCCTTTTCACTCAAAACCTTTGTATATATACCAACCTCTTCCATCCTCTCTATTATACTCCCATGATCCCCCCGGGCTCCCATGAATACTCTCTGAAGCCTCCCCCAAACCGTTGGGATCACACTTCCATGTAGGGATTTCTTCCTTTCTCATTTTTGTCTAAATTTCATTATGTTGTAATATCATTTTTTATCAATTACAAGTGTTTAGAGATGATTTAAAACCTCTAATATAAATCCCTATTTATGTTTTAATTATGATAAACCCCTTTCTATTTCATTAATTCCTATCATGAACTTCAATTACCATGCCGAAGTTCTATAAAAGATTTATCTCTCCTCAGTTACAATCAAGAAATTGTTTTACATTATGTACCAAAATTTTATTATATATGTTGGTACATGTATCTATATTGAACCCATCACTTTACATTTCATGTAAATATGATGGGATACCAATTTTTATCTCATCAACCATTTTTATGAATTCTTATGTCCCACCTTTAAGGTGCCGAAATTGCACCGCGATTTTCCAATCCAATGTCATTATATAGTGAATTCCATTACCATATCACTATCAGGGGTATTCCCCTTTATTATTATTTAATTATTTATTATTGATTTTCATTTATGTATTCCAAAATATGTTATCGTTGAATAAATGATGATTTGAATGATTCCATGTTGTATGATTCATGTGGCACACTTATGCAAGAAATGAAATGATAAAGATGGGTGCACCCTGATAGCGCTCCAATGCATTGGGTAAAGATTAATATCATGTTACTTCAAGTGAAATGATGGTTTACTCATCCTAATTAAATTTAAATTATGGTTTACTCATGATCCATGTTCTATGATCCTTGGCTCATTCTCATATCATGTTAAATGTTGTGGCCACATTTCCAGGTAATGATAATCATGGAAAATAATGAATTTAGGTTCATGTTTCTCATATTCCCCATTGATATTCCTATTTCCTAACATGTACTATATTCCTCATGTTGTGCCTTATTTACTCCCTTACTGGTACAACTAGATCGCCCTTTACTTATGAATGTCCTTAGGTTTTCCCATGCAAGGATATGTACGAAGGTATGTGTGTGGTCATGTAAAATATTTTTTCAATAAGGATGTTGTGTATTATATTGTTAGGTGTCTTGTAATGTTCCCAATCTCCAAAGATAGAATACTTATCTGCATTCTATATTGTATCATGTGAAACATTTATGAAATAAATTATAATTATATGTGAAATAAATTGAAGGGTTGTTATAGTTGGTATCAGAGGATATGTTTAGATATTTTGGGATTATGATTAGAAAACCCTTGTGAATTCCTTAGGGATAAGACAAACATAATAAAAAATATACCAAATTTTTTGTGTGTATTGATTAAGTTTTTTATCAAGAAAATACATCGTTTTATGGAAACAAACAGGTTGAGGTGGCTTGGGAATAGATGTATCTTGGGGTACACCCCGAAAACAACACTTTGAGCTATACTTGAACGAGAACTGGTGCCAGACAATGGGCCTTGTTGCACTATTGGTTACAAAACTCTTGAGGGATATGCTTCAATATATTCATGATCTTAGAAAAAATCATTATTAAGTTAAAATTTTCCCTATGAATATATGATGGGAATTTGATCATGGATTATATATGTGTGTTAAGGAAATAAATGTAATTTATAAGCTATCGTGTTTTGTCATTTGATTCCCCATTATGTGTTTAAAAGTTCAAAGTACTCATCCAGTGTATATTTAGGATAAGGTATAACATGAATCAAAATTTGAAAGGTAGAGTTATTGTTCATGGTTTTACATATTCTTTTATATCCTGAATTTTTAGTAGAACACTCCCAACACCACCACAAATCATGTATGTAAAGTTGTCGGTGAGGACAAAAAATTGGGAAATCATTGCATACCATGAATATAACACCTCACCTATCACAATTTGTTGATTGGGCTTCCCAAAGAAGCACATAATAATACCTATGGTGGAATTTGATCCAATTCATGGAAGGTATTGACTTTCCAAATATAGAGCAAACATAAATTTTCGTGAGAGGGAAATCACACTCCATATGGGGAACCAACCTCTGATTCTATACAAGTGAAAGGAGGATGATGAATATTCTTTTGCACCATCATATCAATCATGGATATTATAGACTTATGAGCATGTGTACCTTTCTTGGATCATTGAGTCCATGGAAGAAACCATCTTTGAATACTTTCCTTTTGTGAGGGAATTCACTAAAGTGTTTCCCGAGGAATTTTTTCATCTTCCTCCTAGAAGAGATGTTGAATTCTCAATTCCTATTATACCTAGTGCATTTACAATATCGATAAATCAGTATATAATGGCTATTTTGGATCATTAGAAGCTGAAGAAACAATCTTCAGGAGAATCTGTATAAATGGTTTATATGACCAAGTACTTCACCATGGGCTGGACCAGCCCTATTTGTTAAGAGGAAGGATGCATAAATGTTCATTTTTATTCTTTATCATGAGCTCAACAAAATCATGATAACGAACAAATATTATTTCCCTGAATATATGACTTTTTTATCAGCTATGTGGAGCACAATACTTCTCCAAGGTGGATTTGTGGTCAAGATATTACCAAGGGTGAAGAAAGAGGATATCTGAAATACTACTTTTAGTATAATATATGGACACTATATATTCATAGTAATTCTTTTTGGACTCAATAATTCTCTAGAAATCATCATGGAATTGATGAATATTGTCTTTATATATTACCTCGATAAATTTGTGGCAGTCTTTAAAAATGGTATTCTACTATAATTCAAAACCAAGGAGGAGTAGGAGGTGCATCAATTCACTGTACAGGTGAACTTATGAAAGGATAACATTAATAAAATGTATATAAAGTTTGAGTTTTAGATGAAGGAGGTATCATTCATGGGAAATATCATAACAAGAAATGGGATATCAGTGGATCCCTCCCAAAAAGATACAATTAAGGTATGGATAATGAAAACATCGGCAATGAGTATCAGTAGCTACCTGGGGTTAGCTGGATATTATAGCCGATTTGTGAAAATTTCGCACGATTTCCCATCCATTTTACCAAGCTAATTGAGAAGAGAGTAATGTTTTCTTGGATTGATGAATGCAAATAGATCTTCAAGGATTTGAAATGGAGGATTATCACTATGCCCATGCTCACAGAACCCACAAGTAGAGATATTTTTGTACTATTTAGTGATTCTTTGAAGAAGGTCTTGGTATATGTGACGATTAAAAATGAAAAATTAAGTCCCTATGATTCAAGGAAATTGAAAGTTCATAAGAAAAACTATCCAACACATGATCTGGAGTTGGCTTTTGTAATCTTCGATTTGAAAATTTGGCGCCATTACCTCATTGTGGAGATGTGTGAAATATATACAAATCACAAAATCCACATGTATATATTCACATCAAAAGAGTTGAGCATGTGACGATGATGACAATTAGAGCTGATCAGTGACTATGAATGCCCAATCGATTACCATATTGGGAATGCAAAAAAGATGGTGGATTATCTATGTAGAAAGGACCCAGTGATTCTAGGATTGATGTGAATTGAAAAGGATCCAACCATTAGAATTATGATGAATATGGACATGGGAATCATAAAAAATGGAAAATCATCCATCCTTTCAAAAATGATTGCTCAACAATATCTTTTGGAATGGTTAAGGGATTCTTAAAAAGATGACATGGGAAATAAAAAGAATGTGGAAACTATCAGAAAAGGAAAATCTTCAAAGTTCAATGTTAATGAAGATGGAATTTTTATATTTGGGTAAAGAATATGTGTTCCATCAAATCCATAGTTGAAAAAGAACTTTTTAATGATGCGCAGAGTTTGAATTTCATCACTCTCCTAGGAATCACAAAGCAGTTTTGAGATATCACAGGGATTTATTGGTGGGATAACATGATGAAAGATATCGTTGAGTATATATCAAAGTGCCTGGTATGTCAGCAAGTAGATTTAGAGAGGCAGATGTCTAAGGGGATGATGCAACCTTTACCCATACTAATATTAAAATGGAAAAACGTCACCATGGACTTTGCCACCAATCTATCGAAGACATCCAAACGAAATAATGCTTTCTGGGTTGTTGTGGATCATCATAAAAGACTTCACACATAATTTCAATTCAAGAACATTTATCATTGGATCATTTGGCATTTATATACATCAGATATGTGGTAACGCTGCGTGGAGTACCACTATCTATTGTATCTGAATGAGAACCAAGATTCATCTCTATGTTTTGTAGGAGTCTTTAATATGATCTGAATACATATATGAACTCTATTAAAGCTTATCATCCTCAAACTGATGGCCAATCTGAGCAGACTATCCAAACACATGAGGACATATTGAGAGTAAGTTAAATGGACTTTAATGGATGATGGGATCAAAATCTTCTTCTAGTTCAGTTCTCTTACAACAATTGTTTCCACTAAAGCATCAAAATGACTCCTTATGAAGCCCTTTATGAGAAGAGGCCCAGAACACCAGAATGTTGGGATGATGTTTGGGAGTAAAAACTCCCAGGATCTGAAATGGTTAAAGAAATGGAAGATAATACTAATGTCATCCTGTATCACATTAAAGATGCAAAGAGTTGAAAAAAGAGCCATGCTGATAATCATTGATGAGACATAGAGTTTTATGTGAGAGACATGTTATTCCCCCACATATCACCTTGGAATAGAGTTATGGAATTTATGAATAAGTTAAATATTAGTCCAAGGTACATCGGTCCTTTTGAGATTATTGATCACATTGGAGCAGTGACCTATTGACTAGCACTATTGCCGAACCTATCTCAAGTACATGTTGTATTTCATGTATCACTCTTAAATAAGTACATACCTGAACTATCACATGTACTCAATCCAATGGTTTTACCATTTGAGAATCTCCTCTTCTATGATGAGAATCCAATGAAGATCTTAGATCGTAGAAAAAAATGTCCTATGAAATAAGACAATGCCTCTCATCAAGGAGTCGTGGTGTAACCACAAGTTTGCTGAGGAAACATGGGAATTGTAGGTTATGATGAATTAGAGATAAACACATCTTTTTTAGTTTGGGAAATTGAAATTTTAAGGGAGAAATTTTGTAAGGGGGAAATATTGTAACGGCCCAAACATTTATCAATGAATATTCCTATTATTATAATTAAATGTATTATTATTTAAAATGGTTAAATAACATATGCACTACTTTGGTTTTATGATTTCAGATTTCAATATATTTTTAATAAGTGTTAACACTTCAAATATAGTATGTGAACAGTGATAACATGATTATTATAAATATAGGGCTTTAACAAATCCAATTTACTTAGACAAAGGAAGTAATGTACTAATATAGTAGAATTTTTCGGTATGAAGCCCATTTTTCAGAGCTCATAAAGGAGATGGTTTCACTAGGTTGTTCTCTTGACTATACCTAATACTTTCTTCAATACTTTAATCTCGAACGGAACCACCGACGGGGGAATTGGATGGTGATAGGGATTACCACCCGAGCGATGTTATGTGAGCCATCCCAAGTATCTGTAAACATCATACACCTTACACTTAGGTCTTATGCATGTGTTATAAGGGGTTATGTAAAAACACCTTAGCACTGTGTTTATGTGCATTATTTTTTTATATAATAATGAATATATAATCATTTTATTATTGTTACATTCTAAATGTATTTTTAAAAGCACATATAGTATTTTTAGTTAATATTAAATTAAGAAATCTATTTTGGATGAATTAATGGATTTCTAAATTAAAAAATATTTTATTAAAATATTATTTATAAATTTATTTGTATTAAATATAAATGATAGTATAATTTAGATGAATACAACTGAAATTTTTATTTTGGTTTGAAAACTGTTTTTGTCGAAATACATGAATTTTCAATAAATATCAATTATTATTTTAAAAGTAAAACATCATATATTTGGAAAATTATTTGGATGAAATGATTATTATTTTTTGAAATAAGACATAAAAATTATCCAATGGGGAATTTTTCATAATTTAATGAGAAATTCAAGTTTTTGGGTAAAAATTAAACACGGTTTTAATATATAATTTGTTATATGAATTAATAATTTCCCAATAGTGATGTAATAAAATAATATAAATGGGTGTTTCATCTAATAAATGTTTTATTTTTAAAAATATTGTTAATTTATGATTATCTTATTTATTTTACAAAGCCTTATTGGACCCTCCAAGACCCATAAAACATTTAAATTTTTTAAAATGATTTCTTGAGAGTGTGACTCACCTCCACATAAGTAATACTAATATTTTAATATTATCAGCGATTAAACATATAAAATATTTATTTCTAATCACCTTTGAAAAAAACCGTAAAATGTTTTGTGGTTTTGATTAGTTTAATGTGTAGTGTCCAAATCCTAAATAATAAAAAATTCCCTTTCATTTCCTATATAATCCAACCCATGATCCCACTTCCTCTACACTAAAAGCCTTTAGAGATCGACAAAACTCTTCCATCCTCTCTGTAAAATATAACAACGGTTCCCCAAGATCCCATTATTCGTCTATAATGACTCTTCGAAGCCTATAGGATAACACTTCCAAGTTAAGGATTTCTTCCTTTCTAATTTTTTTCCAAATTACTTTATGTAATTGTGCAAAATTTTCAATTTCAAATGTAAGGTTATGATTTTGAACCACCCCTATAATTCCATCATTATGTTTGAATTAAGATATATCCCTTTCTCCCTTATTAATGCCTTTCATGTACACCTTTTACCCTGCCGAAATTCCATAACAGATTTCACTCTCCTCATTTACTATCAAGCAATTATTTAACTTTATACACCTAAATTCCTTTATATATGTTGGAATATTTATCTATATGACCCATAACTGTCTATTTTATGTACATACGATGAGATACCCATTTATCTCTCATCAACTATTTTTATGAATTCATATGTCACGTCGTTATGCTACCAAAATTGCACTGTATTTTTCGAAGCTGAAGTCATGGGGTAGCGAACACCATGCCCATTTCTCTATCAAGGTTATTCACCATTATGAACATTTACTTATTGATTATATATATTCCTGTATTTTTTACAAATTCTGTTATCTTGAAATAAATATGATATTGAATGATTCCATGTTGTATGATCCATGTGGCACAATTATGCATGAAATGAAATAATAAATAAAGGTGTGCCCTAATAGCACTCCAATGCATTGGGGAAAGATTAGAATCATGATAAGTCATGTGAAATGTGTTTATACTCATTATATTTCATGTTCAATGATTTTTTACTCATTCTACATGTGCAATGATCCCAATCTCTTGCTAATTTCAGGTAAAATGTTGTGGCCACATTTCCATGTTATGATAATCATGTTATATCATGCCTTTATATTCATGTTTCTCTTATGCCCCATTGATATTCCAATTGCCAAACATTTACATTATTCCTCATGTTATGGCTTGTTTAATCCCTTTCTATGATTTATATCTTACCCTTATCTTATGGATTTCCTCAGGTTATCCCATGAAATGCAATGTACGAAGGAATGTGTGTGGTCATGTAAAAGATGTTTTCGATAAATATATTGTGTTTGTGTTCTATGTTAATATGTAATGGTACTAATACAAAAAAAACACTAGACCTCTCGTTATTAAATATATAATCATGTCAAGTTTTTATGTAATATATTATGATTAAGTGTGAAATAAAGAGTAGGGTTATTATAGACATGTAATACATCTAAGCATCATTATTGATCCTACCATTACAAATATCATCACACTAATATGTATAAAATAACATGAGTTTATTAATTACTATAGTTTCTAAATTAATAATAAATTTATTCATATATAATATATTTTATAGTTCAACCACATGAATTATAACTCCTCATGTACCGATAATATAGTCCACATCATTTTTAGATTCACATACCTTTAATATCAATATGGGATATCATTACGTAAATGAATTAAAAACTATGTTATACTATATATAGTTCACACATATATTTATGAACTAATTCTTGATTTATTTTAGCTTTATTACATTTTAATGTCAAAATTATTCATTAACATTGAAATTAGTAAATAAAAATATAAAATTCCAAAAAAATCATCTAAAAAAATAATTAACATTATTCTCTATTATTTATTTACATTTTCATATAGTATTACTTAATCAATAATTAAAATTAAATAAATAGATATTATATAATTCTAATACGTTATTTTCTTTAATAGATTATGTTATTACTCATTTATGATTCATATATTATTTTATTAATAATTAAGTATGTTATAAAGTAACTAAATTCTTATTAAACATTAAATAATAACTCATTTTGACTAAATGATTCAATGTGGTAAGGATTTTCTAACACTAAAGAGAAAACAACAATAATTAAATACATGAATCATTCCACCTAAAATTGAGAATTTGTGGACTTGTCTTAGTTGACTATGGAAAAAAACCCCGTAAAAACATGAATCTTACCTTCCAATTCATCATATTTATGGTCCTCCATGGATCTAATTTATTGATATAAATATGCGAGTCACACATATTTTTTAAAAGAAATAATGTCAACTGAAACAATTAAATAAAATTATGAATATATCTGAAGAATAAGATTCACGTTGATTATTCATTAATTCATTAAAATTAATATATTAGTTACCTTTCCATCCATAATTAAATAAAATTTCATCTTGTTAATTTCTATCTCTCTCTATATTTTTTCCCTTGATATATGCTTAAAAAACATTGAAATTAAAAATTTTAATAAATTTTCAACATTGCCTACTACATCGTTCACCACCAGGATTGAAGAACTACATATACACATATCCTTGTTCAGAAAAGAAAGAATATTCAAATTATTCCGTAACATTTTTACAATAATATTAATTTACTAATTAGTAATAAAAAATATAGAATGTTCTAGTGAATAATGAAATAATATTATTTATGAATAATTTCATATCCATATTTTCTATAAATATTTTGACATAATGAAGTGTATCTTAATTTTAAATATCCTAATGAAGCATGGATTTCCCAATTCCATCATAATATTGATTAATATTTTACTCAAAAAAATTAGACTATTTTTCATCATCAATGGATCCGCAAAATGGTATATCCAATATTATTCAGGATTCAGGAAAGGATACTGTATTTTATGCCATAATTTGTATATTTTTTATGTTTATTTGAGTAGATTTCTTAATGATCTGGTTTAGAAACGCCTCTACAAGTAATAAGAGGTCGGAATAAGGATTTTCATCCCCCCTACCATCTCTTATATGATGATATAACCATTCTTTTTAATAAGTTTGATAGAAGAAATATATCCTACACCAAAAAAATATTTTTTAATTATGTTGAATGGTTCAGGAACAGTGTATGATATAACTAATAAATTGTTTTATTTAGGGATGTGGATTTTATCACGAAGAAATGGTTGAGGTAAAAATTATAGTTAAAATTGGTAGGATAACATTTATTTCTCTTATTGTTCCTTTATTTTGAGGTAATGATTGATTTTCCTATAGATAGAAATTTTATTCTGAAATCATGTCAAAAATAAAATATTTCAAAGGGAATAATATTTCAAAAGAGTTGATATTTTTATTTTCGTGTGTTTCCTTCACCTCCATGTTTTTCTTTGAGTTATATATATATATACATATATGGACCGAATCCTATTCATTAATATATAATTTCGATAATAATTTTTTTTAACTAGATAGGTCCACAAAAGGTGACTAATTATTGTTGTATGGAAGGAATTCATCAATCCCAATATTATGGGTGATAAGAAAAAAGGATAATTGGTTCACCAAAGATAATGTTCTCAAAAATTAATTTTTAATATTATATTTTCATATGATGATTCACTATATTCCCATTCAAATAGGTTCATCTATAAGATATAGAATAGAAATTCCTCATAACTTTGCTCGTCTGTTTAGCCTACTATCAATAATGATTTCAATGAACTCATTAATTTCTCTAAATGGATACCATATATGATATCTAATATAAACAACCAGAGAACCCCTACCATGAAATAACACTAAAATAGAATATTTTTTCCCTTATAAAATGAAGAACATGTCTATTGCGGTGATTAATTATAATGATGATAATTTATATATCCTTATACAATCAAAAAATCTCCACAAGTTATAGAGTTAAATTTATGTTGATAAGGATATAATTTTATGAACTATAAATATATTAAATTAACACAATTATAGGGAGTATTATTATAAAATGTCAGAGAACTACCTCAATATATTCCTATGGCAGCTGATTTTTGGGAGAACCTTCATCCAACAAAAGATCACATTTTTCGTTGGTTGATTTTGAGAATCAGATTTCACCTTCACAATCTGGTAAAGAAAATATTGATGATGATTGTAACAGCCTAAAACATATTTCTAAATGAAACATTGAACTTTAGTAATATATTTTTTAACTATGACTTTATCATGAAGATGTGAAAGTATCGTCGATTCCTGTTCAGAAACAATCTATTTCTAGAAAGAATCACATATTTTATGACATCAATCATCTACTAAACTAATTCTGAGTATTTTTTTAATATATACGTATACAATAAATATCAATCATATCATATATATATTGTAAAAAATGGGGTGCCTTTTGATTATTTTTATCTCTTATTTCATATGTTTATGATGACATTCCACCTTGATATGGTTGAAGCATCTAATATAAAAATAGAACCTATGAAGAATTATTCATATTACCTTATTATATTATTTTAGTTTGGTGTACATGGAATATGAAAAAAACCTTTGACAAAATCAATTTACTAAATCCCATTTATGGAATCATATATCAAATTGAATGAATATGTGGTACCTTTAGGTCCACTATTACCCTCAACCGATGATGGGGTCTTCCGCACAGATCGTGGTATTGTTAAAGTGTCCTATTATCTATATGTTGGGAATGTAAATTACCTATAACTCAAATTATGTGATATTTCATATTTCAGTAAATATACTATACTACATAGATGGAATCTCTCTAGATTGAGTCTAATTCAGCAATAGTTGTTGATACAATGAGGACCTGGTATAAAAATGTCCCATCATGGGTGCATCCATCTTGGAATAGTTATCTTCCAACCACCAATCATGTCAACTTCAATGGTAAAAATCTTATTATGGAGGATAACCATGTTTTTTATTCCCTATAAATGTGACTGATAGTAGAGATTAATTTAATTTGGTTATTTTATATCCATGAATTCTTATTTTTATTCGTTGATAGTGATACAGATTTTGAAATTCAAACCCACCTTTATAATCCCCAATGTAATTAGTCTTTGTTTATTTTTATAATAATTTTATATGATTAGGTCTTGTCATCTCATGAAGTTTCTTAGAATAATTTCATATCCATATGGAACCGATGTATTTTAAATTTATCAATATAACAGCATCATATTTAGTACAGGACTACTAAATAGGTGCCCATTTTTTAATTTACACATATATAGATTATGGATAATATCCATTTCCATTTGGCTATATTTTTCTTGATTTCATTATTGGGGATGATTCAACATGGTGCATCCATCCATATCAAGGTGCTGCTATTTCACCTTATTGGTCATAACTACAAAAATGATGCATAAAAAATCTAATGAATTATTAATGTTGTCCCAAAATGAATATTTTTCACCCTAACTCACACCTTAGGGTTGTTGATCCAGTGTTACGGACTCCAACACATGAAAACTTTTTTTATTTAGAAGTACTAAGCACAAGATCATGTACCACTCTTAGAAATTTATATTGGTAAGTGAATTAACCTTAAAAAATTATCATGATGAATCAATGGTTTTATTTTCCAATTATGTCTATAATAAATATTATTGAATTTTTCATTATTTATCTTTATTACTAGATATTGGATAATTGATTTTATTCATGGCTCCAATTTTTTAAAAATCCCAAAAGGACCTCAGTAATGTTTTTCGAATAATTATTCCCTCGAATATTATGGTTTAAAATATCTATATTTCCATCCAGAAAACCTTGAAGAAGGACTTATTAAACAATTCAATGTTATATAGGTTGGTTTTATTCTTTACAACTATCTCAACTAAAAACTCCTTGTTCTATCGAGTAGACACCTTATTCATGAAATCATATTCTTTTATTTTAATAACACATGCCTCAAAAATAAAATTATAATATTGGGTCATCTTCTCTATAGGATAACATGGTTACGTCAACCTGGAAAATTTGATTAAAAATTCCTAATAATTTAATGTTCTATGATGATTTTTATACCTGTAAATTGAAATATGGTTGTATTATAAAATATGTGATCAAATCAATATTATGAAGTAATATTTTTTGTTAAGTTGTTTGGTTAATATCTATAAAATTATTTAATTTATTTTTTTCATAAATTTAAAAAATGTTTGAATCATATATATGATTGAACATTTCATATATAATAATATATGAATTAAATATGCTTGTATAAGATATTATATTTTAAATATTTATTATATAATAGAATTACATTTTGTTTGAAAATATATAGTTTATTAAATAAATTAGACATAATGTTTCTTATAAAGAATATTTTATTTTATCTGAGCATGATAACTAATTTATTATTTTTATTTGACAATGTCTAAATTTGAGAAACAAAATTATACATTCATACAATTAATATATATATATAACAGTGAAATGGTAAATAAAATAAATATTATAAATGGTCAAAAGATTTATCAATGGGTTGGTTTTCCGATCAGTGATAAAAAAACCTAACCCTTGGTGAAATAACTCCTTTTTTCATAGCTTGGCATGAGTTCTTACATTTACCATCTCTTGTGTATCACCTTTTGTTTGTCCATCTCATATCATTAATGTAATAAAAACCCCTATATAGGATCTCAATCTTTTAAAAATAATAATGGTATATAATTTAGAGGCTCCATATAGCGACTCGATCCTTTTAATGATATAATTACATGATTCGTTTAACATAAATATATAATCAGGATAATCCAATGAATGATAGGAATGACGTATTTGGATTAATTGAAAAATAAATAATCATGATAAACTAAAATAATATTTATTTTAATCTACATAATGATCTTCTTAGTCCCTCTGATCTCCTAAAACATTATGGGATAACATAGTGAATATAGGAAAAATTGGGGAGAGATAAAAAGTACAGTAAGTTAATAAAAAGTATAATAAATAATTTCATATGATTTAAAAGGAATTATATGATACCATAAAATCTGATCCTCATAAATAGTCATATTGAATCATCACTATTGTAATATGTAATCATAATATCATCACATCATATAAAAATGACATAAAAATATGACCTATGTATAAGTAAATGCTAACTACCAAGAAAACATCAACTGGTGGATAGAGATCTATCATGGATTATGTTTACCCATTAATCCCATACATTTCATCTCATGATAAAAAAACATTACCACATGAATTGGAGCTCTATATGTTCACACCAATTATAATATGTACATGTTTATAGCTGCTAAAAAATAAAGTCAAATGTAAGGAATAAAATTAAGAATTTCCAATGGAATAAAATGTATTGTATGATATTACATCATATCACAATAAATCAAAAATGCACAACTATTACAAATAAAAGAAGTAATTAAATATTATTTATTTTCATATATGAGAAAATAATCATATTTTCCAAAAAAAATTATATAAACATCATCATGAGAAATTATAGAGAATTACGTTTGAAAAAATTCCCCTTAAAAACAATGTTTTAGGGATTTAGTTTAATAATTTTGAAGAAATACTAAATATAGATATTTCATAAAATTTCAAAGGTATATAATAATGGCTATCCACAAAATATTTTCTTTAATGATATAATGAAAGAGAATAAATTATTTAACAATGTATTACATAAATGGATTTAAGAAAAAAAGATACCCTCAATCAAGATTGATTTAAAACAGGGAAATTGATAAATGAAATTATGGTATGTATAAAATCTTCAATATAAGGGTGTAGCTTATAAGTATATGTATAATATTTATATATTTATAATTCATATGAATTCCATAACATCAAAGATATATAATAGGTGAGTTACATATGTAAATTTCATAACCCAAATAAAATATGGTCGTTCGAAGGATCCTTTTCTTTAGTATTTACTATAATTTTAGTATTCTATTAGTTTTTATCATGAGCCTTCTGAAAATATTTTTAATTGTGATTTGCTTTAATCTTTATTTTGTGATATTTCAAGACATTTAATCTCTTTCGAAAAGCCCTTGGGGTGTGTATAGGTTTTTAATTATTAGGGAGAACCACAAGGATTGTCCAAGGAAATCATGTTCCCAATCGAGGTCTATTGTAAGGGGGTACATGGTTTTTCCAAATCATGTGTCCACTCCTCCAAATAATTCACCCCTAGGTAGATGGGTATGCTTGTTTATTACACAAGTAATATAACAATGTATAAAACCCCTGAAACCCATATAGACACACTATAATGCTTGAATAGTTATGATTCATGAATACTTCCAACTATAAGGACTCTCTAGTTATACATACGCAAAAACTATCAATGCTCCAAATTTTATATAAGAAATTCCTAGGACCCTTGATTAAACTACAATCACACCATAAACAAAAACTGATTCTACCAAATCACTCCCCAATGATTTGGATGCCTTTCTATTTTTATTCATCGATGAAATCCTTAGTTATTGATGAATCATCTCAATGTATATTGTGTTCTTTGTCCATTTTACACTCTTCCTTGTATATCCTTGCAATATCTCATATCCCCTTATCTAATTGGAATCAAAAGGGAATTTTTACACCATATATGAGGGGTATCACAGTATATTGATGCATTTCTTGTGGATCTTGGATTTCTATGACTTTATATACTCTTCCCCAGTCAATATTTTCATAGTCGAATAATTCAACATCCTTTCATGATGTAGGTATTTGTATTCAGAGTAATAATATCTATAAACTAGATAATATTTTTGAAAATTCACTGTGTTTATTCATTGAATTTAATTGACTTATTATTACTATCTATTTTGTTGGAATGAAATGTAGTATTTATGGGGTCTTAATTTATAATTTTTTAGAACACAATAGGTATTTGATAAAATGATTGAATGAAGGATTTGATTTGAGAATGGGATTTGAAGAATTGAAGCGTATTGTAAAGGAATTTAAAATTTAATATATATTCAAATCATTGTTTTTAAATTTACTTATAAAAATATATAACATTGTTATCCTTTGCTTTTTTACGATTAAACATGTCACACATGGTGTTTTTAATTCCACATGAGGTTTTCTTTATCTTTAGATTGTGTATTTCCAATAGTGGTTATAATAAATGGATCCCGCATTGGTTAGGATTAGGGAAATATTTTTAATGAATGTTATGTATAACCATATTTTATACCCCATATGGTGGAAGTTTTCATTTTTATTGAATTATAACAGGTTAGATTGGTTATGGTTATTTTTTCTCATACATTTACATGAGGGATTGACCATGTTTATTTGTTTCATGATTTACATATTGTGTATTCATATATTTTATTTGTTATTATATCATTATTATCACATATAATTCCTATATTAGTTATTCTGAAAATATAAAAGGATTTTATGAAAATCAATGCGACAATTTTCAAAGGGTTTTGATTTATGAAAATTCATTATAATTATAATTACGGAACTACAAGATTCTAAATTCAAGATGTTATGTAGATTATATTGTGTTGTCCTACTAGTCTTTGGGATCACTCCCTTGTACTTCCTTTTGTGAGTATATAGATGCTTTTTTCGTGATTCAGGAAAATTTAAGGGCATCATGTATCATGCTGACATATCTTACTATCATTGAATTTGTAGAGGGATAATTTGATGATGATATTTTGTCCCATGGTGACTTGTTTTACCTTTCTGGACATATTTTTATAGTTTATGTGGTTTTTCTTGGATTATTTCTCTTTTGAATGTTTTATATCTTCTTTTTTATAGTATAGTGGTTGTTTATCATGTTTTTATATATATGTGACTTGTTTCTATTGATTTGTGTCACCTCACCACATTGTGATGGGTGGATTTGCGTGGATTTCCATGTTGGCCAAGGTTTTCTATTACATAATTATAAGAAAATACATATCTTGATGTGTCATAATAGTTATTGGATCTGGTTTTGTGTCTGGAGTAGATATATTTTAGGACCATCGGTATTTAGGTAGGAAGTTTTGAAGGGTTCTTGGCCAGATCACTTTTATATCTCAACTAATGTTTCCATGGGTAGTATGAAAAGTTTTTTGATGTTTAATACTTGGAGTTTGGTTTAATTAGAATGACATTAATGGGGATTATATTTTAATGGACATGTTCCAATTTAAATTGTTTATTTTAATTTGTAGAATTCATATTTCCATAAATTATAATTGTTTTAACTCATTAACATGAATTCATAATGTTGGCCCAATGATTTTGGAATTTTTCTCAAAATCTACATAATTATTTTAATGTGTTTATAAGATGTTTCCTTATTGTAGATCTCTTACAAATTTTTTTGTGGAAACTATATGAAAAAATCAATATGAATATACTATATTGGACCCTTCTTTGGTAGAAGCTATAATCCAAAAAAAATCAAACAATGGGTCAGGCTAGAGTGAGGTGCCCTCGATGTTTGGTGGATCATGTCTCATAATTCTATAAATAAAATCTATGTATCATCCATGGAGACAAAGGAATCCTTGAATCCAAGGAGTGGATTCATAATATTGAGAGGACCTTTAACATATTTAATAATCATATGGATTGTATAGTGGTGTTTCTATATACACACTCAACAAAACAAGGAATTTATGGTTGAATCTATTTTAAAAAATATGTTGTGCAAGAATATTACATATACTGCTTTTAAAAAAATTAATATTCTTTAGTTTTTACCTCATAGATTTTTTGGGGGTAATTCTTGGTAGATTCTACCATTTGAGAAATTAGAGTATACTCTTATCGATATTCCAATGGATTTTCTATTTTGGAATATTTCTCTTCAAGGATATTCTCAAATTTTTATCTAAACGAATATAGTTTATAGGATGGATTGAGGTATAATATTTATTCAATATTGATTATAAATTAATTTATAACCTTTATAGAGGTGGTTGAAAAAACATCATTTTAAGAGGATGGCATATTAGGAAATACCAGACTTGGTGGAGCTTCAATTGGTGTAGTCTTTTGCTAGGGTATGTCATATATAATTAAATGGAAGAAAAAGTGTGTTAATTATTCCTTAGGACTAATTTTAGAGTATTTTTCATGTTAAAACTATTTTTCTACTTCCATTGTGGAATGTGTGGCCATTCCCATACTAAAATTATGGAAACACCCAAGGCATATCATCATTGTGGATAATTTGGACATCATATGTATTTTTGTGAAAGGATAACCTAGGTAAGTAAGGTTAGATCAAATATTAACTGGGTTTTATAAGTTACTACAGATAGTTACAAGGGTGTGGGTTCTAATCCTTGGACCATGTAATATGTTCATGTGACAATGATTAGATAACATTATTTTGTGGATTGTGTGTAGGATGAATCATACGAAGACTCAACTACCATTTGATGATGAATATTTATTTAATCATCAATGGAGTTAAATTTTATTGATATAGGCGATACTCACACATTTATATCCTTAATGTTTTTGAAAATGGTATTTTTTTACATTCAAATCCTATTGTTTGTGTGTTGTATCATTCCAAAACAGTGGGAATGAGGTCCATTCAGGTTTTCAATTATTCCACATGTTTAATGGTGATATCCAAAAATGTGTTGATATTCGGAATTTTAGTTCTTGATATTTATATCATTCACCTGATATATATATATATAAGGTATTGGTGGATTAGTTTTATTCCTTTAATGGATTATTATTATTTGCAGGTATTGTTTTTTTTCTTCTGATGGGGTCACTCATGATTTTCCTGGTAATTGGGACCCTAGATCAAGAATTTCAAGACCATTAGTTCTTTATATTGGTGTAATGTCATGCAAATTTTCAGAGTCATTTATTGATCTTGTCCACCCATTTCTAGGAATTAAACCTCATGTTATGGTGTGTGAATACCCTAAGGAATTTTTTGAAGCTTGCAATGGTTTATCACTACAGATATTGTTCATGTTTATTATTGACATACTCCTTGGTATGATTCCCATTTCTATTCTATATTATAAATAGAAACATACTGAGTTGTCGGAATTTAAGTTCTATCGTGAGGAATTATATGATATGTTATTTATTCATCCATTAATGTCAAAATGGGTTTCACCTCTTCTATTTTCTATGAAGGCATATTGGACTCTCTGACATTTCTTGGATTATCAAAAGTTAAACTAAGAGAATTTTACGAAAAATTATTCATTCCCTAGGATTTAATATATTTTCTACTATATTATAGGGAAATGATGGATTTAAAATATTTAACGTCTATTACGCTACCTACAGTTTTAATTTTAGGATGTAGATATATATAAAAAATCATTTATAAGATGGTATTAGAATTTTGTGTTTCTGGTTATTCCTTTCAGTCTCACTAATAATTCTATAATATTTATAGATCTAGTGAAATGAATAATTCATTGAATCATGGAATATTTTATTCTTGTGTCCATGGATTATATTTTGTGTACTATATATTAGAGGAGGAGCACAAATACCATCTTGATTAGGGAACTGAAATTTATTGGAAATGTGATAGCTTATAGTGATACCTAAATTGATAATAAAAAAATATACTTCTATAAGTACTTGTAGAATCCTATAAATGTGTTTGATATTCATTGCATCATGGGTTTGGAAGGATAATATAGAAGGTTGGTTTAGGATTCCTCTACGCCAGCATCTTCGATGAAATATTAAACTCTTAAGGGTGTAATGTTTGAATGGAATGAAAAATATCACAGATCATTTGAGGAGATAAAGGAGATGTTGAGTTCGTATATGGTTTTTTATTCCGGAACCAATTTTAGGTTATTAGTTTTTCTAGAATTATTTTGGTGTGGGTATGGGATGTGACTCAATATAGGGGAAGTAGGTGGTTTCTTATGGATCCATACTGTTAAATCATCATGAGTAGAGCTACCCTAACCATGATTCAGATTTGGAAATAGTTATTAATTAACTCGAAAAAGGATTCACTATCCCCTTGGGGGGAAGTTAATTGTATATTTTTATCATTAGCTCATAGAATATAATTCTTCATAGATGGATCTGAAATTGAGAAAGAGATACTATGAATATTATATTTAGACTTTTTATTTTTATATTTCATACACTACTAGGAAAGGTATGGTAATTTTAATTTAGTAGATTAGATAATTATCTCCATCATTTGAGAAGGAATAGGTTGAGGAGTGGTCTCTGGTGATTTTTTAACTGCTTTAATATTTGGAGGGGAAGAGGGTGGGAGACATGTGTCCTTTGTATCAATAAAATATAGATCATTTTTCGTTGAGAATTTATGGACAGATAATGTGGTAGAATATGAGTTCCAATGAGTAGCTAAAATATTTTATGGTGGGGAGACCTCAGCTGAGTGGTTTTGATGTCCCAGTTGATATTTTTACTTATATTGCTGGTTGGTAGTTCTCATTTCTATAAGGAAGGAGTTAATGGAAAGTGGGAACCAGATATGTTAGTCCATACACCATAGGGATACCTAGATAAATAATGACACGAGACATTAGTATTCATTCAAAGGGATGAGGTTGTCTATTGAAAATTTGTTCTCATGGTATCTCAAATGTCAATACATTAAGGCACACGAATAGAGCCATTCTGGTTTGTTGTAACATTTACGCATTATTGTATTGATGTAAGATGCTAATTCCATTGGAATCGTCATTATTTTTCCATATAATTTTAATTAGAATGATTCTATTTGGGTAATAATTGATCAACATATGAAATTTGATCATTTTTACTAGTTAGGGATATGATGAAAGTGGAATAACTTAAAGACTTTTACACGCGAGAGATTGTGAGACTTCATGTGGATCCCTCAGTGATTCATTTTGGTATGGACATAGGATTAAACCAATGTTCTAAAATGTTTTATAGAATTTGATGGGTTCCCATATTAAATTGAGCATGCTTTATCATTTTCTTATGGATGTAATGTTAGAGAGAGGTATCTAGGTTCTGGAGGATATACATCAATCTTTCCTTCTTGATTTCTGTGGATCTTCATAAAATCATTTATATCTTGTAGAATATTGAAATAAAAATATATTCTAGGCTTTGATTGAGATGGAAACCATTGACGAATCTTATTAATTTCTATGTAAATCATCATTGTTTTGGGAAGAGTTGAGAGTTAATTCCTTATTTGGGCTATGTTTTGTTCATGAGATGTTAGAAAAGGTGAAGTTGATCTAAACAATTTTTTCACAACACATACATTTATGAAATCTTATAGAGATCATCATCAGTTTCTAGAGTCTGTGGTTGAATATTTAGATTTTCTCATAGTTTCATCTCACCTAGGATATTTTTTATTGGTTATGAAATGTATGATGGAAGTATGGTATTTTGGTGGCATATAGGTTGGACATACCATATCACTTGACATTTATTCAGGATATGATTCCTATTTCTCATTTGAAGAGGTATCAAACGGATACCTTCCATGTGATTTAATGTTTGTTTTTTTATCTAATGATCGACACCTCCAATGTTGAGATTCTAGTTCAGAATATGGATTTTCGAGATTAGGTAGTATGTTGTAAAATTATTACGTTATTCTGAGTATTGTGGAAGTGTATACCAAATAGGAATAGGATTTTAGAGAAGTAATTGTTGACGAGGCATTAGTGGCCTACTCATTTTTTGAGTAGAATATAATGAGAAAATATTAGTGATAGAAATCTATTATGGTGGGGGGATTCTTATATTTCATTAATTTTTCAGGTACTTGTTAAACCTTGTTTTTATTTTGTTTGGTTAAGTCATGTTTTAGGGTTCTTTTAAGGGTTTTTAGATATCATTGGATGCCCTTAGGGTTTTCCATTATTGGTACACAGTTAATGAGAAATTGGGAATTTTGGCCTAGAAAACAGTGTTGATAATCATGGTTTAGTGGATGGGGTCTATGCTTTTTCCCAATTGCATGACCACACATCCAAACCATGCACCCCATGGTTTATATTCTATGTTCTATTTGTGAATAGTTAAAGTTATAATTTTGAAAATCCATGCTTCCTAAATTGATGTTATGAATAGTAATACCATATTTTTAATTTTTATATATTTTATTATTCAAAATGGACTTCATTTTTGGGTTCAAAGTGTCAATATTATATTAGGGTGAATTTTTGTTATTTTTATGAAAACATTCAATTTTTTTATGAATAACTAAAAACATTGCGTTATTGTTTAAAAGATACTTTTTTAAAAAAAATTATTTATTTTATTTAAATTGATTTAAAGTAAAAATATATACCTAATACCTATATATGTTCAATTTAATTCATTGAAGTCATTTTATAATATTATTAGTCATATAAAATTTTATTGAACTTGTTACCCTCTTTTACCCACCTTCTAGGCGAATATGAAAATATTCATAAAACATAATTTAACCACTTATGTGAATTGAATTTATAAAATCAGAAATAAAAAGTTGAAATTATTATGTAAAATGTTGTTCAATAAGGGGAAAATAATTTTTGGTAAATAATAACTTTTGACTTTTATTTACCATGATTAAAAGTATATAGGGTAATTAAAGGTAACAAATGATATTTTAATTACTCACAAGAATGACCTAATTGTATCAGATAAATGTATTTCGACCAAAAAAACACTAATAATAAAATATGATCCTTTTGGTCTACTTGGATTAGAATAGTACATTTATTATTATTTTATTTAATAAAGAGTTAAAAGTGCTAAATTAAAATATTCATAACTAAACATATTTAATATTGGGATACACATAAGATAAATTAAAATATAAATTCTAATTAGAATGATAAAATTATTTAATACATAAGGATATTTTATTTATAGTTTTTAGACTTTAAATAATTAAATTTATTTATTACACAATGATGTTGGAGTAATTACATTTTTAATTAACGATTAAAATAATTAATATTATAAATATCCAAATTAATGTAAATCGAGACATTTGATGAATTCCACGAATTTTATAAGTTCATATTACATGTTCGGTTTTATTAAATGAATTGTTTCGAATTAGTCAATTTGTTAGGACTTTAACAATAATAAAATATTAAATTGTGTCAAAATTGACATAAATATGTTTTTAAAACAAATACTATATTATTAATTGATAGAAAATTCATTAAAATATAAGGATTAGTAAAAGGACATCGATATGTTTAGATATATCAATAATGAATTACTTTGGGTTTTCTTTGGAGTTTATAGTAAATTTCATAACCATATAATATAAAAATACCAGTAGACATGGTAAATGTCAAACTGTTAATCTAAGAGTTAAATCAAAAAGATAATGTGAATATGGTGACTTAACCCTGTCTAAAACATATTGGTTGAGAGATTTTAGACACATTACCACCTTATCTTCTAAATAAATAATTTTAGAGAAATTATAAATGGAAAATGATTTTATTATAAAATAATATTTCATGATTTTCCTAAAGTGACCCTCACCTCCCTTAAAAATAGGTACTTCCCCGTCTCTTTAAATAACATTTCCAAAGCCATTTGTCTCAGACAAACCCTACTCAAATATCCTACCAACTACCCTAAAATTGACATAATGGCCTTAAATGGATCATAAATCCATCTAAAAGATCGATTTTGATCGAATCAAACGGAAACACCTGAAGAAGAGGTAATAATTTCACCACTTCTTTCAATGTTCATTTCTTCTTCCACTTCATATTCCATTATTGTTTCCATACAAAAATAAAAATATACTACCTTATACATACTGTGATGTTATTAAAAATATGGTACAACCATATTCATTATTCAATCTATCCTATGAATGACAAGTCACCATACGTTCTTATGTAGGGCTTACAGTCTCCATTATGTGGTGTAGTTTGTTAACCAAACACATCATTATTTGGAGGCGGTATAATCATTAGTATAACTAATGTAAATAATAAATATAAAATGTTAACCATATTTATATATGATATAACATCCAATTATATATTATTTCATCTCCAATTGAATGATATTGTCGCTCGTGCGTACGTACGGAATATTGTCTCCACGAACGCATTGAAATTCATTCCTGATCCTAACCATTCAAGAATAAATTAATTTTTAGGGTTAAAACTAATGTTTCAGAAAATAATATCATTACAGATATGAATGAAATATATCTTATTCATTACAAACATTACTTACATAACAAAACATATAATGGAAAATGAATTAGTTAATATCCAAAACAATGATACTACTGAAATATTATTAAAAAACAATATAAGAAGATCATATATGTTATCATATATATGTATTTGGTTCATGAATAATTTAATAAAAAAAATTTAACAAATATACATGAGTTAAATATACCCTCAACCAAGGAAAATTACCTGGTAAGGGTTAATTCTACAATCTATTTATTACCAGATGTTTTTAATACGTGAGTATCAATTGGAACCACTTTATCATCCACATACGTGTTTCATAAAAATATATTTCAAAACATTTTGAATAATTCATAGACTGTAGGTTAAAGACATTATTCACATTTTTACTATTTCTAAAATGTTTATAAAGAAATATTTCAGCCATTCTCCAAACAAGGTACTATATGTCCATTTCGAAAAAATTGTGGAATTTTTTTTAACTTATACGACAGGTGCTTCTATTTTCCTCTATTATAACACCTTCAAAGAATCCCTCAAAACATTATAAAAATATTTTCACAATAAATGTTTCATTTTATAATTATGTGACATTTAAATGATTTCAAAATAGAAAGCGATATTTATCTCAAATTGTAATGATAGAAACATTCATAAATGAAAACACTTATTGATCTAATTATATGTATTATTATGTAAAGTGGTTATATAAAATATGAACTTCCTTGGTCTTATATTTTTGGATTTTTAAAATTACATTTATAATTTTGATCATTTCTAATATACTCATTGAATAGTGATCAGATGATTAGTATAAATATAGGGATTTAACAAATCCAATTTACTCAGACAAAGGATAAGATGGCCTTATCCCGTAGAATTTCCCAATACGAATCCCATTTGTTATAGCACGGAAAGGGGGTGGAATTATTGGGAATATCTCTTAACCAAAACCAATATGAGCTTGAATATATTAATCTTTAGAAGAACCGACTACGAGAGAGGTGGAAGTTGATAGAGATTACCTCCCAAGTGATTTTATCTGAGCCACCCCCTGATTCTGTCATGATCGTGCACCAGACCCAAGGGTCTTATGCTAGTGTTATAAGGGGTTCTGTAACAATACCTTAACACTATGAATATAATCATTATTTTTTAAAATAATTATGAATATACATTCATTTTATTATGGTTACTTTGTAAATAGTTTTTGAATAACTAATAGTATTTGTAGTTAACATTCAACTATGTAACCTATTTTGATGAATTATTGTATTTTTGAATTAAATAATACTTTAATAAAATATTATGATTAATTAAGTACTTTTTGTTAAATATGAATGATCATATAATTTTTATGAATATAATTGGAATTTTTATTATTGTTTGAAAGCTTTTTTTTCAAAAACCATGAATCTTCGATAATTGTCAGTTTTTATTTTAAAAGTAAAAATTAAAATATTTATAAAATTATTTAGATAAAATGAATATTATTTTTGGAATCACAATGTTAAAATTATCCAAAGGTGAATTATTCTTAATTTCCATTGACAGTCAATTTTTTGGGTAAAAATTAAATATCATTTAAATATAAAATGTTTTTTATTACAACATAATGACCCAATAGAGTTATAATTAAATACTATATACATTATTTTAGGAAAATATATGTTTTTCCATTAATATATTTTGATTTGGGGTTTGTTTGAATTTTTTTACAATCCTTTAGTGGACCCTTCAAACTTATTAACCAATTTGTCTTTTTAAATTTTTTTCCTTGAGAGTGTGACTCACCTCCACATAAGAAACCATATTATTTTACCAAGTTATGACATTGGACACACAAAATATTGTTTTCCACTACACTTTGGAATAAACTATGGGCAATAACAATGGGCTACTTTATTGTTTTGATTATTTTAATGTGTGTTGTCCCCAACCTAAATAATAAAGAATTCCATCTCATTTCCTATATAAACACACACAAACTCCCACTTCCTCTCCACTCAATGAAGTTGGAGTCTATCAAACCTCTTCCCTCTTCTCTCTAAAATCATTACAAGGCTCCCTAAGAACCCAATAAGTCTCTCTCAATCCCTTCCCATGCCTTTGGGATCACACTTCCAAGTAATGGATTCTCACATTATTTATTTATGCGCAAGATTCCTTATATTGTAATGCCATTTTATTTTCAATTATAAATGTTGGGGTATGATTTCTAACCTCCCCCATACTTCCCTATTTATTTTTAATGATTATATACCCCTTTATCTTTCATTAATTCCTCCCATGTACACCCGTTTCCATGTCTAAATTCTGTAAGGAATTTCTCTCTCCTCATTTACAATCATGAAATTATTTTATATTATGCATCTAAATTTCATTATATATTGGCATATTATGTCCCATAATCCAATTAATATCCATTTAATATATAAAATTGACATACCCATTTCACTATAATCAACCCATTTTACAAATTTCTATTTGACGTTGTTTTACTGCCGAAATTTCACAAAACAATCCATGCCAAAATCATTTTGTAGTGAATACTATACCCACTCCTCTATCAAGGGTATTCACCTTTTTGAACATGTACATTTTGATTGAGGACATAAATTTTTTCATTCCACATCTCTTATTCATGGAATAAATTATGTGGTTAATGAATCGATGTTGCATGATCTATGTGGCACACTTATGAATGAAATGAAATGATTATTAAGGGTGCGCCCTAATATCACTCCAATGCATTTGGTAAACTATTATATCATGATACCTCATGTGAAAATGAGTGTTGAATCATTCTAATTTTAGTGAACGAGGGTTTACTCGTGCTTCATGTGCAGTGGGGTCTTACTCATGCTCCATGTTCAATGCGCATTGGCTCGTGCTAATTCAATGTTAAGTGTTATTGCCACATTTCCATTTTATAATAATCATGTTATATGATGTGTTTATCTTCATGTTATTATATATTACATTGATTGGAGTATTGCCTATCATGTATTGTATTATTCATGTTATGTCGTGTTTTCTCCCATACCGGGATTTATATCTCACCCTTTCTTATGTATGACCTCAGGCTATCCCATTCAATGCTAAGTACTAGGTAATGTAGTGGTCATGTAATGGATGTTTTCAATAAGATGTTGCATTTCATGATATATGTAGTCGTGTAATGATATTAATCCCCAATAACACTAGACCTATCGATCTTCTATGTTTTATCAAGTGAGGTTTATGTAATAAATCATGTTTAAATGTGTAATAAAAAGTTTTGTTCTTATAAAAATAGTTTTGATTTCATCTATGTCAACATCCTTTGATGAATTTTACACTTGTTTGAAGTTGATTTGTTATGACACAATCTTCGATATTGTATTAATGGTTTTGTGATATGTTTGATTGTGGATGCGTTATTTTTATACCATTCATGGTTTATGGTTAATGTATTAACATTTCGTATGATATTTTTACTTTTAATGTTTATGTTATGATTCAATCATTTCATATAACGAATGTGTTTGACTTAGTAAGGGACGGGTGGAGCCCTCTATATCTCCTTGATGAATTGGTAGGTCACATGAGACAAACTAGTGTCGTGGTACAAGGCCTTGACAGAACCTTATTTGTATTATTTTCATGAGGCCTTGACTATGTAGTTATGATGTCCAGAATTATGAATTACATCATTATGAAATTGGATATTGATATTGCATGTGATTATTCAACTAGTAGAATATTAATGAGAATAAGTAAATGGAATTACTTAATTTATATTTTTTATATTATGTTGATGATTATGTTGAAAAGGATTGTGTTTTAGTCTTATACATTTCATTAATTGTTTAGGATTATTTAATAATGGTTCCTCAATATTGTTATCTTTACTGAGGATTTGAGCTCATCCCATTCTATGTTTTATTTTTTCCAGTATGTGAAGAAGTATTTTATGGTTGACATGTAGGGGTAGGATAAGTTAAATAAGTTTGTTCACGGTGACAAAATGTTGTTACTGTTTTTATCTCATGATGTAATATAACACTTATATTTGTATCTAGTACTTATAAGCCTTCTAAACTGATCTGTCTTTCGGTACATGATCCATTGTGATCATGCCAATGTTATGGAATAATGCAAAGACTCTAGGTAACTGGGGTCAGAGAGTTATAGTTGGAATCAGAAGATGTTTATTACAAATATTGTAAGAAATAGATAGAAAAACTCTGATTAGATAACACTACCAAAAGATAGACTTTGAGGATTATTATAGAATAACTTCCTAGAATTTTGGTAATGTTAATATTTTGTGTTTTTTACAAGCAATACATACCTGTCTCGATACAAGCTAGTAGAGGCGGGTCAGGGATAGATGTACCTATGAGTGATAACTCTGACAAAGAGTTATAGGCTTGACCTGGGGAATCCTGGTACATGACAACATGCCTTGATTCTCTCTTGGATATGACACTCTTGGGGGATATGCTTAGGATAATTCACATATTCATTAAAACCAATTATTAAGGATTTTTTATTATATACCACCTAAAAGAAAATATTTTTATGATTATGGATTATAACAATAAACTGTTCAATTAATGTTTAGTGTTTTACATGATTGGAATTATGTATTGTGATTAATAAATTAATCTATTGTATTCCATGGTTTAAAAATGGTGATTAGTGTATGGAATGGAAACCGTATTAAAAAATTTAATTCATGTAGGGATTGAACTCCTACTGAAGATAATTATAGTGGAGCTGCTGATGCAACTGAATTTTATCATCTTATCACCATACTGGGAAAACTCACATAGGATATGAATATTATCCATACCCGTATGGAGCACCCTGATACACAACAAGGAGTATTAATGCTAGACTAAATTATGAGGCAACAACCATAAAAATTCAATGGGACTAAAAATATATTTTTGGCTGAAAATGGATATATTCCTTAGATAAAATATTTTGTGCTTTTGGGAGTAGCGAAAGGGAAAAAGTTCTCATGGCAGTTTATCACCTCACAGGAGATGAAAATAAATGGTCATCATTAATTATAAATAGAAAGGAGGATGAAGAAGTATAAAGTATGGAATGGATGGAGTTTAATGATATTTTCTTATAAAAATACTTTCCTCATGTCCATCGAGCAGATATGGAATGACAATTTCGGAGTCTGAGTCCAAAGGATGTTGATAATTTCTCAAAGTATAAGGCTAACTTTACAAGGTCATAAACGCATGCTACAGATTATATACATAACCCATGGAGTAAAATTTATTGATTCCTTTATTGGTTAAAAATATTTCTCCATCAATAATTAGACTCACACTCCTTCACATTGTATGGAGAAATTGTATCATGTGATCTCAAGACAGAAAACGGATTATCTATGTATTGTGACTTTAAAGAAAAGAAAAAGAAGAAGAGATCCACTAAACACATTAAAAATGGAAATAAGTTCAAGAAGGGAAAAGTTGAATATCAATCATGTGGTAAATGTGGGTAGAAACACCAAGATAATTTCCTAATGAGAATTGGAGTCCATTACAAGTGTCATGAAAAAGACCACCAAGCTTAAGATTACAAGGGAATGAAAGAGTCTGTCAATCATGAATTCTAAAAATGTAGAGAAATGATGAATTATGAAAACAAATATCCTATGTTCTAAGGAAACATACCTCAGAAACGTCCAAGGGAGAAATTCCAAGTTTATACAATCACTTATATTGAGTTTGAAGCACTGAAAGATGTTGTGGTAGGTAATTTGATGGTTTCCTCATGTTTAGCCGATGCTTTATATCATTCGGGATCATCACATTGTTTCATATCTTCCTTGTTTTCTATGAAAATTAGATATTTCCAATTTTATTTATCAAGGGATATATATGTCAAACTCTAATGGGATTTATCATTTCAACAATGTTTTTTGATTTAGTTCCCATTAAAGAATATAAATTTTCTTTATATGCTTATCTCATCGTCATACCCATGATTGAATTTTATATAATCCACATAATTGATTTTCTTTAACACCATGATGTGAATATTTATTGTTAGAAAAAGGAGGTTAAATTTTTTTATGATTTTAAGGAGTACCTTATTATTAGAGAAGAAATGTCACAACCTGATTCTTATCTAGATCCACCCCCAGTAACTCTACTAAATGTAATTATAGGGGAGAAAGATAATGAAATAACTATGTTTGAGGAAAGGAATATTCAAATAGAGGACATACCTATTTTGCAAGAATATGTTGATGTGTTTCCAAATGATTTTCATAGACATCCTCCAAAATGAGAAATTGAGTTTTCCATTGATTTAATTCCTGGTTCAAGACACATATCGAAGACCCCTTCTAGAATGGGCATTGTGTCATTAGTGTAACTAATGAAAAAAAAGAGGAATTGAGTAATTAGGTATTTATTCACCCTAGTGTTTCTCCATGGGGATCCCATTTTATTTTTGTTTAGAAGAAGTATGGATCTATGAGGTTGTGAATTGACCACAGGGAGATCAATGATATAAAAATAAAGAACAAGTATTACCTACCTCACATTGATTATTTATTCGACCATCTTCATAGAGCTCAATATTATTCATATATTGACCATCGACATGGATATCATTAGTTGTTTATAAAGAAGGAAGACATTCTAAAAACATCATTTCGTTCAGGTACGAGAGTTACGAGTTTGCAGTTATGCCTTTTGGACTGACTAATTCATCCTCTGTTTTGATGGATCTAATGAATAGAGATTTCAAGTAATACCATGATGACATTTTAGTGTTATTTCTTGGTGATAAATTTGTTTACTCAAAAAGCTACAAATATCATGAAAATCACTAGTACACTATTTTGAAAACCCTAATAAGAAATTAATTATATGGGATGTTTAGAAACTGTGAATTCTGGCTTCCAGATATTTCTTTTCTTCCCTATATTGTCTCTAAGGATGGAATCATTGTTGATCCTTCAATGTCCATGGCAATCCAAAAATGGCCATTATAGAGAAGTATAACTAAGGCACACATTTTTATTGGTTTAGTAGGTTATTATTGGCGCTTCATAAACAATGTTTCTCAATTGGATTCCCCATTAACCAAGCTCACATGTAAAGAGGTTAAATTTTTTTGACCAAAGAGTGAGAATAATATTTGGAATAACTGAAGAGAATATTTTTCAATGCACCTATATTGATTCTACAATCAGGGAATGATGGGATAGTTATTTATAGTGACACTTCAATGAAAGCTCATGGTTGTGTCCTTATGTCGAATGATAGATTTATTTCTTATTAATCAAAGAAGCTAAAAATTAATGAACAAAAAAATCCCACTCTTGATCTTGAGTTAGCAGCTATAATATCCTCTTTGATGATTTGGATACACTATCCCAACAGTGAAAAATGTGAGATATATACCCATCACAAGAGTTTGAAATATATTTTCTCACAAAAATAACTCAACATGTGGAAAATGCGATGGCTCGAGCTACTCAATGATTATGATTGGACTATAAAATACCACACGGGGAAGGAAAATAAGGTGGCAAATGCTTTGATTAGAATATATCATGGAGTTTTGAACAATATGAGAGTTGAAAGAGATCTTAAGTTCATTGATATAGTAAAGATGGATATGAGAATAATCATGGAAGGTGAATCATCAATACTTTTTCAAATGGATAAAAAAATATCATTACTAGAAAGGATAAAATGTTCTCATACAGATGATGAGGAGTTTCAAAATAATATTAAAGCTGTGAATGAGGAAAGATTGATCAACATCATATATAAAGATGGAATTTTGAAATTTGGGAAGAGACTTTGTGTTCTTAACATACATAATCTAAAAAGAGAATTTTTTTATGATACTTATAGCTCCAATTTCTCAATTCAACCTGGTATCACTATGATGTATAGAGATTTGAAGGAACATTTTTGGTGGTACAACATGAAAAGGGAGATTGATGATTATGTGTCAAGATGTATGGTTTGTCAACAAGTAAAGGCTGGAAGAAAAAATCCTAGATGAGTTATTCAACATAATCCAATACCTAAGTATAAATGGGATGATATTATGATGGATTTTTTCATGGGGCTACCAATCACTCTTAGAAGGAATTATGCTATATGGGTCATTATTGATTTTCTTACCAAGTTAGCACAATTTTGTGCTATAAATGAATATTATCCACTTGAACGTTTAGAAATACTATATATTATTGAAGTTGGAAAACTTCATGGAGTACCCCTATCTATTGTTTCTGATAGTGATCCATTTTTACATCAAAATTATGGAAAAATCATCAAAAGGCCCTAGATATTGGACTTTGTTTGAGCATTTCCTACCAACCTCAAATAGTTGGAAAATCAAAACAGACGATTCAAACTATAGAAAACATGTTGAGATCTTTATCACTAGATTTTCAAGGTATGGTTGGTCATTATTTACCTCTGGATGATTTTTCCTATAAAAATAGCTTCCAGTCATGTATTCTTATAGATCCATATAAAGCGTTATATAGAATGTTATGTCTCGCACCAACTTTTTTGGATGACGTTGGTGATAGAAAACTCGTAGGACTATAACTTGTTGGGGACACCGTGGAAAATGTGACGTTAATCCAAACCCACATCAAAGCATATCAATGTAGGCAAAAGAGATTTCCAATAACCAAATGATGGATTTGGAATTTCATGTATAAGATCATGTTTTCTTGAACGTATATCCATTGAAGGGTGTTATACGTTTCTATAAGAAGGGTAAATTGAGTCCCAGGTACATCGGACCTTTCGAAATTCTAGAACGAACTGGATTTGAAGCTTATTGTTTGGAAATTCCGCCAAGTCTCTCCAAAGATCATGATGTGTTCTATATATAACTATTGAGAAAATACATGCCTAACCCAATGAATGTACTCACCTATGAGGAAATAGAACTGGAACTCGATCTGTCTTATTATGAAGATCATGTCAAAATTCTTAATACTATAAAACAAGTTATATGAAACCGAATGACCCGTCTGTTGAAAGATCTATGGAGAAATAATAAGATAGAAGAGGCAATGTGGGAACCCACAGAACATATGAAGATGAACCACCCAAATAATTTTATATAGTAATATTCGAAAAATTTCAAGGATGAAAGTATTTGGAAGGAAGAATGTAACACCCCAATCTTCCATGGTACGTTTCCTTTTAAATAATGAAATAGCTTTCCCGATAGGCAACATGGAGTTTTAGCAAACCATGACCAATCAAAAATGTCTTTTTGAATACTAATACCCACTTTTTAAATTTTTAGAAAATTTATTTTTCAAAATTGACTTCATTTTTTGGGTTTGAAATATCAAAATTATCTTAGGATGCTGCGACGACGATGAGCAGGTTTCTAGTGGGCGTTCTTCTTCTGGTGCTAAGATGATGTGTCATCAGTGATGGTTTTGTGATGATTTGCTATGAGAAGTGATGAAGGTGAAGTCAGTAATGTGGAATTAGGGTTTCTTGGGTGGCTCATGGGGTGGGTGTTTCCCGAGAGTACATCTTTTCCCGCTAATGTATTTTGAATTCAAATTCTAATATTTTAAATTTTGTAAGTTGATCTTTGAATGGTGTAACCTGTGGTGGTAGTTTTTTTGGGTGGTTTTTGATTTGGTATTAAATATTTATAATGTTCCCACACACCCATAAACTGCTTTAACCAAAAAATGGAAAAAAAATGATTTGGAGACTTAGGATGAATTTTTTGTGTTTTTTTGAAATCATTCAATTTTTGATGATTAGTAAAAAACAGTACTTATTTTTTAAAAGTGAACTTTTATTTATATAATTATTTATTTTATTTAAATTTATATTATGTCAAAATAGATACATAATCAAAATATTATTTTAATATAATTCATTGTAGTCATTTTTTCAGAATATTAGACATATAAATTTTCATTTAACTTTTTACCGTCTTTTACCCACCTTTTAGGCGCATTAGTAAATTTTCAAAAAATATAATTTTACCACATTTGGGAATTGAATTTAGAAAATATTAGATAAAAGGTTGAAATCAGTAAGAAAAATGTGGTTCAATGAGATGAAAATAATTTTTTGGTGAATAGTAACTTTTGACTTTTATTTACCATGATTAAAAGTAAATATGGTTATTAAAGGTAAAAAATGAAATTATAATTATGATAAAAAAATTTAATTATATTAGATATTTTTATTTAACCCAGAAAAACAATAGGAATAAAATATGATCCTTTGGGTTTACATGGATTAGATTAGGACATTTATTATTATTTTATTGAAAGAAGAGTTAAAAGTGTTAAATTCAAATTCTCATAACTAAAACATTTTTAATACAGGGTTACATATGAAAAATTAAAATATAAATTTTCATTAGAATGATAAAAAGACTTAAAACATAATTCTATTTTATTTATATGTTTTAGACATTGAATAAAAAAATAATTTAAGACACAATGATGAAGCAGTAATTCCTTTATTAATGAAATATTAAATGAATTAATTTTAATAAATATCTAATGAAATGTAAATTGGGACTTTTGATGAATTCCATGAATTTAATAGGTTAATATGTAATGATAGGGATTATTAAATGAATTGTTTTCGAAGTAATCAAGTGTTTTGGACTTTAACAAAATTAAAATGCTAAATAGTGTCAAAATTAACATAAAGGAGTTTTTAAAACAAATTCTATATTATTAATTGATATAATATTCCTAAAAATATAATATTCAGACAAAGGACATTTATATGGATAGATATATCAATAATAAACCAATTGGGGTTCTCATGGTATTTTATCGTAAAATTATTAATCGTATAATATAAAAATACCTGAAGGCATGGTAAATGTCAAACTATTTAACTAATAGTTAAATCATAAATATAAAGTTAATATGGTGATATAAACAATTATAAAACCTTTTTGTTGAGATATTTTCGACCTATTACCACCTTATCCTCTAAATAAATCGTTTTTTATCCATTATAATGTAAAAATGATTTTATTATAAAATAATATTTCAAGATTTACCAAAAGTGACCCTCACCTTCCTTATTAAAGGGTACTTCAACTTGTCTCAATATCACAACTCCAAATCCATTTGTCTCAGCCAATCCCGGATCAAATATCCTCCCAACTACCCTCAATTAGACATTGATTCATTATTTGATCATAAAGAAAACTTATAGAGCCATTTTGATCAACATTAATGGTAACACCCGATGAAGAGGTAATAATTTTACAACCTCTTTCAAAGTTATTTTTTTCTTCCACCTCATCTTTCATTTTTGTTTCCATGTCAATGTAATAAATCTATTACCTTATATATACTCTGATGTTATTTTAAATATGGTACAACTATATTCATTATTCTATGCATCTTATGAATGACAAGACATCGTACGTTCGTATGTTTGACATTCCGTCTCCACGTCGTGTTGTAGTTTGTTATTCAAACAATTCATTATTTTGATTGGAATAATAATGAGTATAACTGATATAAATAATAAATATAACATTTTATGGATTCTTTATATATGATATAACATCCAATAACATATGATTTCACCATAAATTGTATGATATTTCTGTTCGTGTATACGTACGGATTACCTTCTCCACGAACACGATGAAATTCATTCCCCATCTAAACCATTAAAAATAATTTTAATTTTATGGTTAAAAATAATGTTTAAGAACATTATATAATTCTTGATATGAATCAAATACATCATATCCTTTAAAAAATTACATACGTTACAAAACTTATAAATTAAAACGAATAAGTTAACATCCCAAATAATGATTCTACTGAAATATTATTAACAAAGCAATATTATAAGATCATATATGATAAAATCTTTATGTATGTGGTTCTATTATAATATAATAACAATTATTTAACTATTATACAATATTTTAACGTACCCTCTACCACGGAAAAGTACAAGGTAAGGGTTAATTCTTCAATCTCTTCATTATCTGAGGATATTTATACGTGTATATCTACTGGGACCTCTTTATCATCCACATCCATGTTTCACAAAAATTTATTTCTTAACATTTTTACTATTTCCTAGAATATGGGTTGATGTTATTTATACTCTTGTTATAAATTTTATAAATTTTTTTAGAGGAATCATTCTATCGTTTTCCAAACAAGGTACATTACGACCTTTTTGAAAAAATTAAATAAAGAATGTTTTTTTACATATAGGGCTGGTGCGGCTATTTTCCGCCATTATAACACCATCGAAGATTAACTTACAAGATATATGAATATTTTGAAAATAATTTTTTTCTTTTATAATTATGTGACATTCAAATGATTTAAAAATAAAAAGATATACTTCTCTCAAATAATTTTGATTTCATATATGTCTACATCCTTTGATGGATTTTGAAAATTCATTGAAGTTTATTTATTATGATACAATCTTATATATTTTGTTAATGGTTTTCTGATATGTTTGATAGTGTATGTGTTATTTTTATACCATTCAAGGTTTATGGTTAAGGTATTAATATTTCGTATGCTAGTTTAAATATGAATTTTTCTGTTATGTTTCAATATTTTCATATGATGAATGCATTGGACATAGTACGTAATAGGTGGATCCCTCTATAGCACCATGATGAATTGGTAGGTATCATGAGAAAAACAAGTGTCTTGAAAGAAGGCCTTGAAAGAATCTTATTTGTATTCTTGGCACGAGGCCTAAATTGTGTGGTTATGATGTCTGACATTATGCATTCCATGATTATGAAATTTTCTATTGATATTACATGTGATTATTCGATTAGGATAATTTACATGTGAATAAGTAAATGATAATTATTTGATTTATATTTGTCATATTGTGCGGATCTTTATGTTTAAAAGTCTTATGTTTTTTTCATATACATTTCCTTAAATGTTTATTCTTATTTATGAAAGTTTCTGTGATATTGTTATCCTTATTGAGCATCAGATCTCACCCATATCTATGTTTTATTTTTCTGAGGATATGAAAAATTATTTAATCGATGACTTGTATGGATATACTACGGGATATAAGTGTGTTCAATGGGGTCTAAATGTTGTTTTTTATCACATTATATAATTTAAAACTTATGTTAGTATCTATTACGTCCAAGGCTACTAAACTAATTGGTATTTCGGGACATGATCCCTTGTGAACATTTTAATGTTATGTAATAATGCACTATCTCTAAAAAACTGTGGTCGGGGTATTATACAAGGAGAATCTCTTTAATGTTTTAATGGTTACTCCTAACCATTGGGCCTCTAAAAAATTCTTGAAAACATATATTTAATTCTTTGATTTCTTATATAAAAATACTCAACACCCCATTCTATCTTATAATGATCACTAAAACACATATTTGATTGAACAATTATTTTCACAACTCTTTGAAGTTTTTTATAATGGGACTATAAGAGGGAAACCTTTGTCATTGGTTGATTAACTTGAGGTATGTTGGATTCTTGACCCATTTTACATTCATCCTGGTATATCCCCACTAGATCATTTATCATTTTGTCTCATCAGAACACCAGCATTATTTTTTTCTAGAATATATGGGTTTTGGTAGAGGATTTGTGTGTTGTTTTTGGATCTAGGATTCTGAGGACCTGGTCTACCCTTCCATGGTCACTATTTTCAATGTCAAATAATTCTACCACCCTTTTATAGATAGGTGATTCTATATAAATGGATAATTCCATGAAGTAATTATTTTTATTGTAAATTACTTTGGTTTATTCCTTAAATTGAACATATTTGTGATTTAAATGGTTTTTTTGTAATGAAAACATGTTTTTAATGTGGATTTATTTAATATTATTGTATGAACAAAAAATATTGTAATGGTGGGTTTGATTTAAAATTTGAATTTGATGAATATTATTTGACTTTTATTGTTTGAAAAAGTTTTATAAATTGTTTTCATGGGTTTTAAAGCGATTTGGACAAATAGGGCACATCCAGAACCATAGGAGTGTCGGGAATTGAATTTTCACCTATAGCGTGTGTAATTAAATTTAATGTAACAACATAGACCCTATAATCTCAATGCCATGGTTTACATTATTACATATGAAAAGGAAGAAAATAGTCAATTACCAAATAAACTAATTGTTTAGTAGTCTTCGCAATCTTGATTCATACATTAGTATGTCATTTATTTTCAATATAAAAATTACCAAAACAATTATTAATATAATGTTATTCCATCAATAATATTCTTTCATATAAATCATATTAAACTTCATGGATTTGTAGGAAAAGAAGAAAAATATGGGAGAGTTCGAATGCTCTTTTGTGGTCATGTAGAGTGGAAGAAATTAGGAATCAATAAGTATAAAACAAATTTCAATGTAAATAAATGAACACACATTCCATATAATCAACAAACTGATAATGATATATATCTAGAGATAATATCATTGTGAAAATCGCATTGAAAAAAATAAATATGCAATGGAAAAAATTTATAAAACATTACATTAAATCAAAAAAATTACTATCATAACTGGACAAGGAGTAATAAAAATTGAGAGGTAAATAACTGGAAATGGATTCCATATAATAAATAACTTTTACAGAAATGAATCTGAAGATAATTTCATTCATAAAACTCTTAGATTTATTTAAAAATTCTAAATAAGTTTAATTATGAATAATTAGACATCATGAAATTTCGATTATGATACCTCTACCATAAAGACCATTCATGAGGAATTTTAAAACAATTTGTTACAAACTCACCAGGTTTTGCCAACTAATTTTGGGCTATCTTATTTATATTCATCATGATATTAATGATTCATTTAGGGGATATCTATTAATTTTCCCCCCATATGTATTCATGTGTGGATCATTTCACATATACCAAATAATTGAATTGACTGGTCAATAATGTTCATTACCATCAAATATCTGTATAGAGTTGAGAATAAATATTTATCAAAATGCCTCTAGAAAAAAATAATATTATATTTAGAATACCATATAGAAAATTTATAATCATTTTAAAAAATAAACATATCCATGATAAATAATATATATATTTAGGGTAAATATAATTTTCAATTATCAAAAGAATTTTAATATCTCAAGGAAAACTTAATAACAACCAAAAAGAATCTTGAATATGAATTTAAATATTATTCATAGTCCAAATTATCATGAACCTTCAATATAAAAATTAATTATGATATCAACATGACATATTTCAATTTTTGTAAGAATAAAGGGTTGCTGTCATGTAAGAATTGAAATACCAAAAAAAGATATTTGAAAAACTTATTAGAGAAAATAAGCTTTTCATTTTAAAAATCTCTTTTTTTAATTTACAAATAAAATATAAAGTACATTTCATTGAAAATATTTTTTGAATCTTATAAATGAATGTTTTAAAAAAATATTTTGTTCACAATGGATATAAATTATGGTCATGGCATACATTGAAAAATAAAAATTACAATGATGTAAATACCCTAAATTTTCAAGGAAATTTTTTTTTCTTAATTCTTTGGAATTTTACAAGTTTTTAGCTTCTGGCGGCACTTGATTCCGAGGCCCAGTGTGCCAGAAATAAATCCGAAGTTTTGTTTGGGTACATTTAGTAAACGTACGTGTGAGTTTTTCTATCTTTTGAACTGCTGCTCGGAATTGAAATTCGAGGACTCCGATGAACTCACATCGCCAGTATTCGCTTAATGGGACCTTTACCACAGTTGTGTTTTATGCGGGTTGAATGTTAATTTGGGGAATTTTATTAAAGTAAATAATATTTGTGTCCTATATAAATTTTATTTTGTTAGTGGTTTATATCTTTAAAGGGTGGTTGGTGGTGGATCCCACACCCACATAACCTCCCATGGGAGGATAACATGTGGTGGGGCCCACACAAACACCTAACCCCCCTTTAACACCCCTTTACCCCCCTTGAACCTTTGAGCTTACATTTAATGTGCCAACTCCCCATTAAATCCCCTTCATAATTACATGACACCTCCTCTTTTTTATGAAGGAGGAATCTCTCCACCTCCCACCAATTGAAGTTGTCAACCCATTTAATTAATAGCTTTATTAATTAAGTGGCACCACTCTTTTGAATTGGTTTTGTTTTTCATGGCAATAATTTAAAAAAGAAATCGAGGAGGAAATTATAATATTTGGTTGACAAATATTTGGTGGGGAGAGCCTTGGAGATTTGGAGGAGAGGTTCATTGTTCTTCAATGAAGAACGACGCCCTAGTCGATGAAGAACGCTCTATGATTCGATGATCGTGAAGTCGCCAACGTCGTTACCTCCTCGGACGCACCCCGACGTCCACGAAATCGATGTCTGATCTTCGCGACACTGTTCTCCATGACACCATCTACCGTGACGCTTGTCCTCCGCGGCTTGACGACGTGCGAAGTCATTAATTGAGGTAGGGGGATTATGTTCAATTTTAATGGATTTAAATTGTGCCACGTTCATCGTTGAATGTCTTTGTTTGTCTCTAGACTATTGCTATCACATAACGCGGAGGGCGCGGGCCGAACGAACACGGCCTGATGACCCTCCGTTGGATCTTGATTATAATTTTTGGTATCAATGACCAGAGGAGGAACATGGAAGAGGCCGGAGGCCCAAGGGCCATCGTCGCACACGTAAATAAAAGATGGGGCCATGTGGGTCGTGGTAAAGGAAGCACGACGCCATCACATCATACGAGGGACGTGGAACCATAGCCAGGGCCAGCCACGGAGGAGGAAGTCGGCGTCGTCACGCCAGCTGTGCGGAAGGAAACACAGCCCGCTTCGTGAGCTGCTTTAGCCGGAGAACCGGCCGGCCCGTCGGTCGGTTGGGCAGAGGAGAGCCGCAACCCCCTCCTGGCACCGCGCCAGACGAACTGCGGCCCCGCTCATGTGGGCCGCTTTCCCCAATAAGGTCGGCCAGTTAGGGAGGACAGCTCCACTTGGCGCCGCTAGTTCGGATAGCCAGGGGGCCACGCCCCCGCCACGAACTGCTCGGCCCCTTCGGACCGAGCCGCGTTCGGTCGGGCCGCGCCAGGCCGAGCTGCGCCCCGCTGGGCTGGGCCGCGCCCCATCGGGCCGGGTCGCGCCTGCCTTCAGGCCGGGCCACACCATACACCGTGCTAGGTCATGTTTCATTAGGTCGGGCCGACACCCCATGCCATGTTGGATCCGCTGAACCGGGTCGGACCGACCCGCTAGCCCATTGGGCCTAACGGGTCGGGCCCGTATGCTTAAATGTGAATATCCTCACGACCGTCTATCTGATTGACACACCATCTACGGCACTAAAAACCTCACAACGAGGCGGTCCTTTTGCGACACTCTAAGTGATTTTTGGACGAAATTGTAAAAATGGCCGGGTTGGTTCGAAACCAAAACCAACTGGCCCTCCGAGTGGAAATTCTAATAACATAAGGACCAGACATCCGATTGATGTGCCATCGACTATGTTTGATTTCTCATGATGAGATGTTTATTTTGGAATACTCTACATAAGATTCAGATGTGGTTAGAGCATGGCCTAGTTGGATTGTACCCGAAATCCAATCGGGCCCCTAGAACGGAAATGCTAATAACTCATAGACCGGGTGTTCGATTGACGAGTTGTATGTTGCATTGACAACCCTATGATGAGGCGGTCCTTTGAGATAATTATACATGATATTACAAGACACATGGAAGTATCAACCGGTAGCTCATGGAGCAGACCCTCCTGGAGACGAGTATATGGAGTATGTAGACCTTGTAGCTGGCTGAGACCTGATGACTGCTTGTCCGATTCGATTTGGAGTGACTTGACTAGCCTAGTGGGGATTTCTATAGTGTTGGGGCCACATACCCATGGCGGAGGAGAGCTACTTTGTTGGGGTGGAAGACTCGCATTACTGACAGGAAGTGTACCTCTGTTGGCTATTAGGGAGAGCGTTACTGTGTTGGGGCAGTAGACCCATGGCGGGGAGCACTACTGTGTTGGGGTGGCAGACCCACAGTACTCGACAGAGGAGGAGTACCTCAGAAGTCTAAGGTTAGTGAGTAGCAACTCGGAGTCATGACAGGACTACTGCACTCTAAAGAGGAGGAGTTCTACATGAGGAATGTTTTCGACATCATGAATAAAAATCATGGTTTGAGCTGAGTCAATGACATTTTTGTTTTCCTCATGATTGTGATGGGTTACATGATAACCTAGGTATATGTAAGTGCATATACCTAAGTAAAGGATATCTGTTCAGATCTTTCATTTTGGTTTTTCCTTGCTGGATTTAGTAAGACCTTGAGGTTCTCAGGGTCCCAACTGAGTATCGATATACTCACCCCTGCACGGGCTATGCCCTCACCACATTGTGTTGGATGCAGACGATGGACAACGCTGACTGAGGCATAGTGTACGATGACTGGACGGTACCTGGAGGTGTACACTCGGCGTGACGACACAAGGAGCAGACTGATAGACACGTTGTGCTGAGGAGGACATCTGTACCTACCCTTCCGGTTGGAACCTAGAGGACGATCCAGAATCTTCTTCACCATTCAGCTGTTTTTGTTTCCAGTTGTACTTTCTTTCAGTTGTAGCTGTAACTTTCTGTTGGGCTTGTATTCCTGGACCCTTTGTACTTCTAGCACACTTTTTACTACTTTACTTTTTGTTTTCTTCTACTTGTTCTCAGGTTGTGTGTGTTTACATTTTATAAAGGCAATGCCTTACCAGATTTTAGAGAGTTACGCCTTTGGTGCTAGTCGCCTGCCCCTGGCCTATGGAAGATGGGCTTGGGGTAGTCATGGTACGATCCCTGGGGGACGGGTCATGAAAAATTGGTATCAGAGGAGTTGGTTCTACTGTAGAACATAGGACTCTGATATTTCCTTTATGTGAAGCAATAGTTTTAAGGGTACCGAGTGTGGTTTTCAATTCAAGGAGTCCAATGTTGGTGCGGCGGCCGACATATCCATACACCAGGACCCTGACTACTGATTTCTAACTCAGTTCATGAAAACACTAATTGAATATGTGTTTTCAAAAGTTTTCTTCAAGTCAGCTCAACCAGATCAACTAACAAGGTTTAGTCATTTGACTGTGTCGCATTTTTTCAGGATGCCTCCACGTAGACAGTCAGTTGGAGTTCCGATAGAGTACACGATGATGGCCCACCGAGCGATGAGGCGCCGGTGCAGGACCCTCTTGTTATGTTGGATCCTTCGGGTGGTGTACCAGTATCACCACCAACGGTTAGGCAGTGGATGCCACCAGCTATACTAGCGGATGGTGCACTCCGATAGAGCATGTTGCACGAGTTCTGGTAGTAGAGGCCTCTGAGGCTACGGGGCGAGACTGATTCCCAGGCAGCAATGGACTGGCTGGGGGCGATTTCTAGAGTTCTACACCTAGTTTAGACACTAGTATAGTAGATGGTGATCTTAGCTACTAGTGTTTCCCAGGGAGCGACCATGAGGTTTGTCCGCATAGTTATGAGGCTTCGATATGTGGACCGATGCCTGGGTTAGTACCTTAGGGTAGTGGGCTAGCTATATCACTACCTGTTGGTCAGAAGTTACAACTAGCAGTACCAGTAGATGACACATGTAGGCTTAGCGCCTGACACGTGTTTCAGCATCAGATACCCCTCAGGTTATGAGGAGAGACCGACTCACAGGTGGCTGAGGACTGGCTTGAGGAGGTGGCTGAGAGTTTTCTAGAGTTTATACAGCTTCGGCATGATGACATGTCGGTATCTGAGTATTCATCAAGGTGTACCAATCGTTCCTGGTACTTGATGACTACAATTCGATCAGTGCTTTAGAGCTCAGACCTCAGAGAGAGGTGTGTTTTAAAGACATCTGAGCCAACACTTTTCCCCTAAACATTCCTACTAATGTTAACGCCCCGACCTTAAACATCTCTTAATATTGAATTAAATTAACAATTCACATTGAGGATATTTTCAGGTTTAGAGTATTAGTGAATTAGAACATAACTACTACATCTCAAAAGATTACAAAGTAGACACTTCTACTATGTTTCCATAGAATAAAAAAACTCTTAAAAAGAAACATGTCTAGTTCCATGTTTTATATAGCATGACTTTCCCTTGATCCCATCATTGACCCTATTCCACATTAGGTCCTGTGAAAAAGATTTCAAAAAAACTTGGGGTGACCATAAAGAGATCAGTAAGGGATACACAAAGAATGAAAACTGTTAGTTTATCAAAACAACAAGTAAACCATGTATACTTTATCAAAGTAATACTTTTCACCTTTATGAAGTAGTAAAAACTCTTCACTGAATAAAAGATCATTACATTCCCTTTTGTAACCAAAATATTACCATAAAACCCATAAAAAGATCACATAACATATAAGGGTAACATGGGACATAAACATACTTAAGTGGAATAACCATACGGTCGACTTCCACACATATAACTTAATGGAATATCCATACGGCCAACTTCCATACATACTTAATGGAATAGCCATACGAACGAATTCCATACCCAATTCATTGGAGGTTATAACGTAACCACCCATCCTGGTATTCAGGGCACCACCCGTCATATGGTTTATCATGTAACCACCCGTCAAATGTCCAAGTACCATTATAAAAATCATATGACATAAAACAAATATAATGGAAGGAAAACATTTCCACACTTTGATCACAATATATCACTTAAATATATTGACATAACGAATCCATTATAAAACCCATTTTCAATACCAAAATACATAAAAGAGTATATGGTATTTATTTCATTTAAAAAAACATTACGACTTTTTGAGGAAGCCAAAGACCAAATAATACTCACGGCGGTGGAAAAGGTCATTGTCACCGCGTACGTTAAAAGAAACATTCCTTTTTATCGTTTTGTAAAACGCCTCGTAGAAAAATATTCCTTTTGTATAAAAGTAAAAGTAAAAGTGGTTTATACACCGTATAAACGAATGTTGTGTATAAAAGGAAATATGCCTCAATGAAAGGAGATTGAGACAAAGTCCCTTACCTCGGGTCCGACTTGACTCGATTGTTCATTAACGTCCTGAATAATAAACATGAGTTAATTTCTACTTTCTTAAGAACCTTTTTCAAGATTATCATTCCTTTTATATCACTTATTTCCATGTTATAAACATTATGTAATTATTAAGTTAATAATGTTTGTTTTGTCGATATTTGGTTCTTAAGTCGAAAGTGGACTTCTTACAATGACATGTTGTTCGTGTGGTCAAAGGTTCATTATATCCAGAATGACATTCCTGATTTGAATATCATATATATCATATATATTCAGAATATACATGTATTTATAATATTACATAATCCTTTATAGGTAATAAATGAAATGCACCGTTCAAGGAGACGGTAAGCCGTACGTACGCATGAACGCTACGTTCATTTCTTTGTCTTATTAATGGAATTAAAACTAAATGAGAGGTATGTATATTTTAATTCCAGAATTATATTCATCATTTATATATATCATTCATCATATATATCCATTATATTCTTGTACTTAGAATAGTACATTACATTTGAGGATAAGAAATGAAATGCACCGTTCATGGAGACGGTAAGCCGTACGTACGCATGAACGCTACTTTCATTTCTATATCATAATTTAATGGAAAGAAATAATAATGATATATAGGTATATTATAATTCCAGTATAACATAATATATAATAACTTTAAATCCATCCTTTATATGTCCCACATATGGCATTAACGAATCACATCACTTTGAGGGGGCGGTAGTCCGCACTTCCTAAAATAAAATTATCGTGTTTACCCACAATGGAAACCATAAAGGTATACCACAAATGAAAAATACAGAATCATTAGGGAAACATAAACATAATATATATCATATATAAATTTATTTACATCTTAATGGCCACCATTAAAGGTGTTTAAAAGAAGATTGAACAATCATCGTTTCGTGAGGCAGAAATTCGCCAACCACAGAAACAGTATGTTTTTAACCATTAGATGTAGATGCGTGTAAGTGTAGCTAGAATGATTATTATAACAACATCCTAGTATATTGAAGATACTGTATTTGTTACAAAATAAATGAATAAAAAGAGTTTAGGGGTTTGGAGAAGCAAAATAAAACAAAAGAACACAAGTGAACACATTACCTCAAAATCGGGCAACTCTATTAGATTTGAGCTCAAAGGCTTCCTTGGGAAGACTCCTTCCCAAAGTGAGGCTTCAAGGAGTAAGACAGGGATGCGTAGAGACAAAATGGGCTGGGGTTGGCCGAGCCAAAGGCATTGGAAGTGTGGGTAAAGAGGTAGAGGTGGGGGCCTTTTATAAGAGGAGAGGAGGGGCACTCTTGGAATGTAAAGAAAAGATACTTTATTTTAAAATGATATTCGGATTTAAGAGGTCCCACATTGATATAATTAGAGGATAAGGTGATAAGGGTTCTAAATATACCCATACAATAGGTTTTGGACATGTGTAGGTCATAGATTATACATTATCTTTTCATTTTATTTAAATCCATTATTGATGAGGTAATCGCTGCATCATCATGATGTCATAAATAATTTAATATATTTAGTGTCTAAAAATTATAAATAAAATATCATGATGTAGGAAATATTTTTATCTTTATAATGAATATTTATAGTAAAAAATTGGACTTTTATAACCCCATGTAAAAATTGTTTTAGTAAAACATCTCATGTTTGTGTCATTTTTACTTTTACATTAAATAAAAAGTTATTTATGTCATTTCTCAACCGAAGTGGCTCCATGGGGTCCCCAAGTTGACCCATGGATTGTCTTGGTCATCCATGACACATCCAATGAGGGTATTACATGTGTCAAGCTCATCTAATATTATTAAAACATTATTTTTACCTTAAACTACACCAATTACCTCTAATCGCGATTAAGAACTTAAAAGTTACTATTCACCAAAAAATTATTTTAATCTCATTGATCCACATTTTTCTTCTTAATGACAACCATGTATGACAGATTTTTGAAATTCAAAACACAGAAGTGGTAAAATTTCATTTAAATGAAAAATCAGTTTTTATAAGTACCACTTAGTGGATTCACTATTCATCAAAAATTGATGTTTTTCAGAAAAATACCAAAAATTCACCCTAAGATATATTTGATATTCATAATTCAAAAATGAAGTCTATTTTACAAAATTCAAAAAATATAAGTAACATTAATTATTTTAATAATTAATTCCTGCAGTCATGACAAATAGTGATTTTTTATGGAACAATAAGTATCAAAAGATTGACACTAGTTTAAGTGTGATTTCAAAGTGAAATTAATTCCAATGACCACTATTGGATTTAATGGTAAAAATATTTTCCAATTTTACTTTAAAACCAATTCATAAGATAATCTAATCATATAAATAAATTAGATTAAAAAGATGTTTTGAATTAAAATACAACATTTTACACTATTCATTAAAAATGAACTTTATCGGAAACATACCAAAAATTTACACAAAGTAAATTTTGATGTACCGATTCTAAAGAATAGTTTTATTTGGTCCAATATAATGTATAAAAGTGACCAAAACTATATTTAATGACGATTCTCCATCAAAAGGCAATAAGTGAACCTTTAGTGAAAATTAGGTTATAAAATCCTAAAATTGAATTCTTTTCGTATTTTACGCCTTTATCTTTTATTGGATAAATGTAAAAACATTTAAAAACATATATAATAATATTTTAGTTATTTCTATCCATTCCCTCCAATACAACGGCTATGTGTTAACTACCATTTAAAATAATATTTTTTTTATTACTAGTGTGCAACGTAAGATTTCAATGAAAATCTTTGTTGCGTATCGGGTACGCTATCGAACATAGAAACCCCATTAAAGTAAAATTAATATTTAATTTGTAAATATTAATAAATAAGAAAATGTTTTATTCATTATTTACCTGGGATGTTACATCCTTCCCCCCCTTTTGGGAATTGCATCCTCACAATTTTATTCAATTATAAAAATAAGTGGGGGTATTTATCCCTCATAGCATTTTCAGATTCCCACGTTGCCTCTTCAACAATATGGTTTTTCCACAAATACTTTACCTGGTGAATTACCTTATTTCACAACACTTTCTCTCTTCGGTCAAGAATCTAGAATGGTTGTTCTTCATAAGATAGGTTCTCTTCCAGCTGAACTACCTCTGGACTCAAAACATGAGATGGATCTGGCATATACTTCCTCAACATCGAAACATGAAAAACATTATGTACCTCAGATAAACTTGGAGGTAAAGCCACTCAGTAAGCAACTGATCTAACATCCTCCAGAATTTCATATAGTCCAATAAACCTTGGACTCAGCTTTCCTTTCTTACCAAATCTCATCACACTTTTCCATGGAGAAACCTTGAGAAAAACATGATCACCTACCTCGAAAGATAGATCCTTCCTCCGGTTATCCGCATAACTCTTCTTCCAGCACTGAGCTATTCTCATGTGTTTCTGAATCAACTGACCTTTTTCTACCATCTCTTATACAAATTCTAGTCCCATCAGCATCCTTTCACCCACTTCATCCCAAAATGCTGGAGTTCGACACTGCTTCCCATATAATGCCTCAAATGGTTCCATCTGTATACTGAAATGAAGACTGTTATTATAAGAAAACTCAACCAATGAAAGATGTTGGTCCCAACTTCCTTGATAATCCATCGAACAAGCTCGTAGAATATCCCCCATGGTCTGAATTGTTCGTTCTGACTGCCCATCTGATTGAGGATGAAAAGTTGTACTAAAATTTAATTCAGTACCCAACGACTTCTGAAGGCCTTTAAAAAAGTTAGAAGTAAACCTGGGATCACGATCGGACACAATGGAGAGAGGAACTCCATGTAACCTGACTATCTCTTTAAGATACAAACGGGAAAGTTGATCTAGTGAAAAATTATCTCGTATAGCAAGGAAATGAGCAGATTTAGTCAAGTGATCAACAATAACCCAGATTGCATTATTACCTCGAGATGTCCTCAGTAATTCCATAACAAAGTCCATGGATATGTTTTCTCATTTCCACTCTAAAACTGGTAAGGCTGAAACATCCCTGTCGTTAACTGCTGCTCTACTTTAACCTGCTGACAAGTCAAACAGTTCACAGTAAAATCAGCAATATCCCTTTTCATCCCTTCCCACCAGTAATACTCCTGCAGATCTCTGTACAACTTAGTACTGCCAGGATGAACTGGAAACTGGGAACTATGATCCCCACATAACAGCTCATTCTTCAACTGTGAATTACTAGGCACACATAATCTCTTCCCAAGCCTCAAAACACAATCACTATCAATGTTGAATTTAGGAAACTTACCTTTCTGAAACAGCTCTACCTTTTTCTACAACTCACTGTCTTGCTTCTGTGCTTTCTTGATTCTGTCTGATAGAGAAGATTTCACTAATACCTGAAACAAAACAGAATAACATCCTGCACCAACAACTTCCATTCCAAAGCTCATCAAATACTTAACCAAAATATCACGTTCCAAACGCAACATTGTTAATGAAGCAATACTTTTTTGACTCAAAGCATCAGCCACTTTATTTGTTTCTCTCGGATGGTAATGAATTGTACAATCATAATCATTGATTAATTCCAGCCATCTCCTCTTTCACATGTTCAATTATTTCTGAGTGAATATATACCTTAATCTTTTGTGATCAGTATATATTTCACACTTTACTCCATACAAATGATGCCTCCAAATTTTTAAAGAAAAAATAACAGCAGTTAATTCCAAATCATGTGTAGGGTAATTTACCTCATGTGTTTTCAACTGACGTGAAGAATAAGAAATTACCTGATCATTTTGCATAAGGACACATCCAAGTCCCTTCAACCAAGCATCACCATATATAACAAACTCACCATTCCTGGAAGTAAGTGCCAAAACTGGAGCATTCACCAATCTTCTTTTCAACTCCTCAAAACAATCATCACATTATTTTGTCCAGATAAACTTAACACCCTTCCGAGTTAGCTTAGTCATTGGACTAGATAACCTGGAAAAAATTTCAACAAACCTTCGGTAGTAACCTTCCAAACCAAGAAAAAAACGTATCTCGGTTACATTTGTGGGTCTTGGCCATTCTTCATCAACTTTTGTTTTAGTAGGATCAACAGTTATGTCATCTTTTGAAACAATGTGACCCAGGAAAGAAATATGTTGTAACCAAAACTCACACTTTCTGAATTTTCCATATAGATTCTTTTCTTTTAAGGTTTTAAAGATAACCCTTAAATGACTTTCATGCCCCTCTTCAATTTTAGAAAACACCAAAATATCATCAAGAAAAACAACCAAAAAATTTCACCTGAGTCAACTGAGCCATCACTACAACAAACTATTTAGTTCTGATTCTGACCATCTCAGGATACTGATTTGAAAGGTCATTTCTCTCTGTATGCCTTCCCAGAAAAGCTGTTTTGTTTCCTCTATGAAAAACCATTCTTAACAAACATGTCTCAGATGAAGCAACATGGTAATCTTCAAATTCTATATCATTTCAATCATACCATAAATTAACTTATAATTTAACACTTTTCTAACTCCTAAAGTTGACTAAACCGACCTATGATACCAACTATAAGGCCATGGCCTTAAACATCTCTTAATATTGAATTAAATTAATAATTCACATTGAGGATCTTTTCAGGTTTAGAGTTTTAGAGAATTAGAACATAACTACTACATCTCAAAAGATTACAATGTAGACACTTATAATATGTTTCCATAGAATAAAAAAACTCTTAAAAATAATCATGTCTAGTTCCAAGTTTTATATAGCATGACTTTCCCTTGATCTCATCATTGTCACGAACCGAATCTGGTCGCCGCCAAAACCAGCACCCGACCCGACCCGTTACAAGTCCCGAAGGGCGTTCCCAATCCCCATGGGCTGGCACAAGTGCCTGGGTATTAAAAACTGAAAATTGGGAACGATTTACCCGAGTTTTTATACTTAAAAAAAAATGAATACAAGAATTCAGATCTGAATTTTTCAAACCAAAACATATTTTACTAAAATTCAGAACCAAATTACACATTTTTAAACAATGTTTGAACACCATTACAGAGGTACAAACCAAGGAAAAGGCATCCCAAGAACCTCCACATGGAAAGAGGCACCGCCCTCAAGCCATCTCCATGACACTGCATCACGATGGACCGCTAAAAACCCGAACCAATGGCATAAAACATTTACCCAAACCTGTGACATAAAATAATCAAGCCTACTTACACCCAAAGTTGTAAGTAGGGTGTGATTGAAAGACCATTAGGATACCACCTCTATGAGATTCTATGTGAGAAACATTTCATGACAAAAAGCATTGAAAGTTTTGTAAATAAGAAATTCTAGTTACAATTTTCTAAAGGATGCAATAATAAATGAAAACAGTTTTCATGTGGGATAATTTTAAAGGAACAAAAATTTTAAAATAAATAACAATGCTACTGAATTTTCTTGCCAACAATACCATATACCGACGGTAAGTACAAAGGATCTAATGAGCACAAGTGATAGGAAATAACCCCTAGGCACTAGCTAGTTGTGGGTCCCAGGTACCACGTATCTCGGTGAGAGTAACCACAAAAAAAATATCCATTCTCGTGCACGAGCCACTAGTAGGGATCATACCCATAACCTAGTGGTCCCCAATCATCATCATCATAGTTTAGTTAGATTTGTAAGTGTCAATCTTGCTAAGTGAAACTGAGGTGAAACCCCACGGATTCACTAGCATTCTAGTACACGTCCACCCACCTAGATACCCGGGTTTTCCCTTTGTGCTCAAAGAAGTTCAAAAATCCAAGAATTATAGTTTTCACATGAAAATATCAATTCCACATCACACATTAACCAAACATCCCCATGTACATCACACAAGTCAAAAATTCTACTTTTCATTCAAATGCATTTTGAAATCAAACTCACACCAAAATTGCCTACAACACTTTTCACATTTATTTAACACTTCCACAAATCCATTAAATGATTTTATAAATCCATTACAAGATATTCCACTCACATAACAGCCCACACACATGTCACATAATACCATTCTCACCTTCACAATTCATTTTATCAATAAACTCACACGAAACATCCCACACTCGTGTTTCGCACACAAAACACAATTTAGTAAAACATTTCGGCAATTTATAAAACATTATAAAAAGGTTTGACATCTCAAATCACCACATTACCATTCAAAAACCCACATTAGGGGAACACACTCACCCAAACAGTACATATACACCCTTTCCCAACATTGTTTAACCAAATAAAACATTTGCAATTTTTATAAAACAAACCCAAGAGGTATAACCATTGTTTGCACACTAAACCCATTTAAACTCCCTCATTCAAAACCAAAATAATACCAATAACAATCCAAAACAGAATTTTCAGCCCTAAAACAATTATTAAACCACCCCAAATGTTATAAAAATACATCAAATAATACCACAAAGATACACATGAAAAACACAAGTTTTCATAAATCACATTCAAGAAGTACAACACAGTTTTACACCTTAAAATCAATCAAAAACCACTTTTCAAGGCCCACATAATAATAAGTATTTACAAAAAAAGAATTTCCAGCCCCTTTCAAAACTAATAAATCACTTTCATATTTTATAAACTAAACCCAAACATTACCCCCAGAGTCACACATGAAAAGTACCCAATTGAAGCTAAAATAAAAATAAAAATTAAATGTTTAACCAAATTCATCAAAAACATTTTTCACACCACATAAAACAGATTATAAACATACTAAATTAATAAACCAAGCAATCTAACTCATCATAAAATGCACTACTACAAACACAGCCTTTATCAGCGCTAATAATGGCCTTTATCAGCGCGAGAAAAGCGCTGATAAAGCCAACGTCAATAAAGGGTGGGTCCCCTTTATCAGCGCTCCGAAAAGCACTGATATAGGACCCCTTTATCAGCACTAAAAAAAGCGCTGATAAAAGGGGTCGTTTATCAGCGCTGATAAAAGTACCCCTTTAACAGCGCTTTTTTAGCTCTGATAAAGGGGTCCTATATCAGCGCTTCCTTTATCAGTGCTTTCATTTTAGCGCTGATAAAGGACCCTTTTATCAGTGCTTTTAAAAAAGCGATGATAAATGTTAAAAAAATTTAAAAAAAATTAAAAAAAATTAAAAATACTGCCAATCAGGGGGGCTTTTATAGCGCTTGAACCCCCGTTTTACAGCGCTTTTTGGCCCCTATACAACACCACACGCACCCCACTCCACCCTTTAACAGCACTTGCTCCAATATTCCCCATGCGCGTGCACCCCTGCCTCCACCAGGATTTGAACTCGAGACCTCCCCCCTGCGCGCCTAAGCCCTTTCCACTACTCTATTTTGACTTGCTTTCCAATTCATGATATCTATATATATATATATATTTATATATTTAGTTATATTTATTCGTATAGTAATATATATATAGTTATATTATAATATATATATATATAATTATATTATAATATATATAGTAATATTAATATATATATATTGTGGTATTAATATATATCTATATCTATATCTATATCTCTATATGTTTAGTTATATTTATTCGTATAGTAATATATATTTATATTAATATATATATAGTTATATTAATATATATATAGTTATATTGACATATATATAGTTATATTAACATATATATAGTTATTAGAATATATATTTATATAGTTATATTAATATATATATAGTGATATTAATATATATATTTATGGTGATATTAATATATATATAGTAATACTAATATATATATATATATGTAGTTATATTAATATATATATAGTTATTAGATTAATATATATATAGTTTAGATTAATATATATATATAGTTAGATTAATATATAGGTATATAAATATTAATATATTAGTATTTTAAATAAAATTGATATTAGTTATTATTTAGATAAATCTAATATATTTTATATGTAAATATGTTTAATTATTTATTTAAAAAATTTAATTTTTAGGTGCGAATATATAAAAAATATGTGCATATAGTTATATATTTGATTATAAATAGCAGTTCATTATAAAAAAGGATGAAATTTCAAAGATATAATATCAATATTAATGTAATACCTTGGAATAAATTCATTCCCTGCCAAGAAAAGCCAATAATACCCCCTTAAACGAGTTTGAAAATCCACAAAATGTTAAAAAATCTGGGTACCCCAACAAATAACTCAGTTTTGGAGGCCTTCTGGGCCTCTTTTGACCTCGAAAAACGCTTGACCAGGGTTCCCCCAAGTCACAAGGACGTAGAGATCATCGCAGGCTTCGATAAGATATGTGGTAGAGCTCAAACAGACACCCGGGTCAAAAGTTATGGCCATTTGAAATTTGAGTTGCGTTTTCAACATAATTTGGATCTTTTTTTAATTTTTTTTATTTTTTTAGTCCTAAAATTGTTATTAAATGACTATTACTCCATAATGATTATCAAAATATTAATTAAAAATATTTTTTTGTGTTTTTAAGAAGTCATTTTCACTAAATATCTTATATATTAAGTATAATAAGTATAAATTTACATTTATACTTATCTAAAATATATTTAAAAATTATATATTATATTTATATAAAAATATAACTATATTTATATATTAATATATTAATATATTTTTAAATTTTTTTTGATGCTGACCCTTTATCAGCGCTTAAAAAGTGCTGATAAAGGCCCCCCTTTATCAGCGCTACTAAACAAGCATTGATAAAGGGGGGGCCCTTTATCAGCGCTAACAAAAGCGCTGATAAAAGGGGGCGCTGCGGAAAACTGTTTTTGTGGTAGTGATGGTTACACATGGAATCGCCTACCTTTTGAGTCGAAACCCTCAAAACATGGTGTGAAACCTTAAGCGCACCACCGCCACACCACAAGGAATATAAATCCAGACCTAGACCACCGAGAATTGACCCCAAAGATACCGAATCAGACCTTAGGATCGAACCCTAACTTCTGGACATGAGAAACTTCAAGAAATAGGAAATAAAACTAAAAGAGGATGGAAGGAACCAAGAAGGAATTCCCTTACATGAAATATCTTGAAGAAATAGGCCCCAATCCACCTAACTATGAATCTCCAAGTACACAAAACTGGTATGGAGGTTTGAAGGAGTCATATTAGGTCATGTGGGGACTAAAATGGGGGAAAATGATTAAAATTGAAGGATTTATGAAAGATTCATTTTACCTCGTCAAATCTGGTCAATTTTAGAAAGGGTATGAAAGATTTCCCTACTTCGCGGCTCACCTGAGCTCCAAAATTGCGAAACCGATAATGGGGGTGATCTGCGGGCTACTGGATTTGACAGGGAGGTGGAATCATAGGATAATAGTAAAAAATGAATGAGAGATGGAAAATTTAAAAAACATATTTAAAGCAGGAAATGGGCCTACGGGCAGGCCCATTACATAAATCAAAAACCCAAATCCATCATGATTTTGGATTTATATGTGGTCCACAGGGATATGATGATTTTAATATATAAGGGTATGCCAATTGGGAAGTGGAATGTGTTTAAAATAGTAAAAATTGAAGGATTTATAGATGAAACAAAATTAGTTTTTAAATCTGGAATTGGGCTCGCGGTTTGGCCCAAATTTTCAAAACCCACTATTTTCACCAAAATTAGTGGTAAACCCCCCAAAAAAACATTAATGGAAATTAAATGAAATATGAATATATAAAAAATTCACGTGTGTGAAAATTCTCCCCACCATAAAACTTTCCGCCCCCGGAAATCCACATCAAGGACAAAGAAAAAAAAAAGCAAACCCAACCGAATGGAAAAAATGGACTCCTTTTCTTAGCTTTTCCCCCAAAGGGCAAAACACCTCCAGTGATCCAATAAGGATGGAATACTTCAATACCAAAACATAAACCTCTTTACTAAAATGATTAAGAACATTTGGATTTATCCTAAAAGAAAACCCTTCAAACACTATCTGAACAAGGCTCAAAAAATTTACCCAAACAAACAAGAACATCAAACAAGGTTACACTTACTGTGATATAACTAAACCATTGAGAACTCTCCAATCCCAATGTTTACCTAAGGAAGATGTAGGGGGTTATATAGCTCCGAACGAGACTACCCACTTCTATGCCAAGACCAAGGACAAAAGTGAGTTACTGGTTCAAGGATACACAAATGGGCTCCCCACCATAAGAACCAACCATCTTAACTGACCAATATGGGCCGACACAGATAGACCACAAAACTTAATGTGTTGGGACAACCGCACGGTTAGCCCACACAGTTTTGGAAACTGTGATCAAACCATGTGGATCCTTATACCTACATGGTTTTCTAGTGAATGTTTACTACTAAATGTTCACTCAACATGTCTAGACAAATCCAAAACCATTCCCCAAACCCAAAGGAAACCAAAGGGGAAAATAAATTCATTGGGAGATAACATGGGGATGAGACCCTCCACGTATTTCCACAGAACAGGAACAAAAGAAGAAAGATAAAAACACCAAATGTCTAAACTATTCCCATATCTCATACTGAGAATAGTTCTTTGTACAAGGTTAAAAACTACACTGGGATTTCGTTTGACTACGTGCCAGCTTCTCTTTGGAACCTATGGCTGGATCTGGAGTGATTGAAGCATCTTCGGCCTCGCAGTTAGGATTTGGAACCCCCCTAATATAATTTCTTCTTTCAATGCTACAAACAACTACACGAAATCCCAGATGGGTTCACCAGGACATAACACACTCCAGAACTCACTTTACCCTAACTCAATATTTCACTGAAACAAGGGCTTATAAGATGCACAAACATCACACCTTGTTTTTTTGGGGGAGAAACAATAGAAGTAAAGGACACATATAAACACCTTCCTCTAAAATTGAGGATGTCGGGATCTCCCAAAAGGAGAAACACTTATGAAAAAAATATACTCACAAAATATTGTACAACTTAACCTTTACAATCAAATGAGCACGCGACATCACATCGTGTCACCGAACATGACCAAAGAGGCTGATAGAAATAATACAAGGAGGGGGCCTTACACAACACCCCCAAACATCACAACATTCCAGAAAGTGGCCATAAGAGCCTCTCATGGCCTGATTTACCACACTGGTGTTTTAACATAAACCCCTTCTTCTAAGAGAGTACGAAGGACTTAGAGGCCCTCTTAAACACTATCCATACTAACAACCCCAGGCAACTTTCACCTTCGATGAATTAGGTAGCTTAAGAAACTAAGGTCTCTTTCAACCATCCATGAGAACTCTTCTGCAACAAGAGGATCCAAAAAAACCAAGAATGTAAATGGTGTAGACTCATTATACAAAGATCAAGAAAAGATTCCTTACATGGACCAACTGGAGGATTTTCCATTGGAAAACAAATCCGGGTTGCACTTCAGTTGTGCAGTAAACCTTAATGGGGGCATACCTTATCCAAAGAGAGAACCCAAGGACCCAACCAAGCTGGTCCATTGGTAAAAACATGCCACAAAACAGATCCAAACTCATTAATGGAACCACCTTAAAGGTGTCCCGAAACATATATTGTAGGAGACTACTAACCAGACCTTCTACCCAGATTACCGACCAAACACAAACCCAAAACACAGTTCGAACAGGAGGGGTTCTTGGACTCAAAACATCCCACAACATCAACATTTTCCAAAAACACATAATATACACCATCCCAAACAATTCATCAAGACATCATGTTTTTTATTTAAAAACATTTCTTTGAAAACCAATGGTTCAGTAGTTAGCGTATCCACCAATGGTACCCCGTGGGCCTCACACATGCATGTTTTTGTGCCACACTAGGCACCCTCCTCATATTCCTCCCGACACACATCCAGTAACTCCATCAACCATCCATCATCCCATATAAACAAATTCATGTGATCTTTCATGTAAATTCCAATGGTTAAAAAGAAAATTCATTCCACTTTTCAAAAACAAAACGGTCAACCATCCAATCCTTTTTCTCAAAACTGCTAAAAATGAGATCAAAATCTCAATTCACATCTTAAAAAACTATTCATAAGGACACAAAAATTTATAAAAGAACTCACTTTCAAGTTATTAACATCAATTTGAAAACATATCATCCCATTAAAACACCATTTAATTGTTTAAAAAACTCTATTGGAAACACTTTTCAAAACCAACTTCAATATAGTTCCTGCTTTCAAAGAGGTGTAAGCACACCATTTTACATTTCAAAACAATTAGGAAAAATAAGTTTCTCCATTTCATAAACCAAACCAATCCCTCTTTATTTGAAAATAATTTCATAAAAACCTTACTCTTTTTAAAACCAAGTCACCTTAAAACTGAAGTGCTATGATTTCAAAACTAAAGCACAAAACAATGCGAGAGGAAACTAGTTTTAGTGGGTGACTTGGACATATGGTTGGCAGCCATATTCCATTCACTCCAACATCACAGAGAGTGTTCTAGGGAATATCCCCGGCTCCACATGGCTTTCCAGATCCTGCAAGCTCACTGAGACCATTAACCCAACTCTCTTTTCATTTCCCCTAATCATTATTAGACCAAGAAAACCAAAAGACATAGATAAATCCCGAATTCCCCTGGCGACTTTAATCCCGACATGAGGTGTGGTGATCAAGCACACTACCCATAATTGGAATTTCATGTCCTGATAATCTTAACTCCTGACTATCCCGACAATTTCCCAAATAACATGACCCAAAGAGAGGAAACCTCTTCTGATACCATTTTGTCACGAACCGAATATGGTCGCCGCCAAAACCGGCACCCGACCCGACCCGTGGAAAGTCCCGAAGGGCGTTCCCGATCCCCACGGGCTGGGACAAGTTCTTGGGTATTAAAAACTGAAAATTGGGAATGATTTACCTGATTTTTTATACTTAAAACAACAAATGAATCCAAGAATTCAGATCTGGATTTTTCAAACCAAAACATCTTTTACTAAAATTCAGAACTGAATTACACATTTTTAAACAATGTTTGAACACCATTACAATGGTACAAACCCACGAAAAGACAGCCCAAGAAACTCCACATGTAAAGAGGTGCCACCCTCAAGCCATCTCCACGACACTGCATCACGATGGACCGCAAAAAACCCGAAACAAAGGCATAAAACCTATACCCATACCTGTGACATAAAATAAGAAAGTCTACTTATACCCAAAGGTGTAAGTAGGGTGTGAGAAAAAAACCTAGTAGGATACCACCTCTATGAGATTCCATGTGATAAACATTTCATGACAAAAAGAATTGCAAGTTTTGTAAAAAAGAAATTCTAGTTACAAGTTTCTAAAGGATGCAATAATAAATGAAAACAGTTTTCATGTGGGATAATTTTAAAGGAACAACAATTTTAAAATATATAAAAATGCTACAGAATTTTACATCCAACAATACCGTATACTGACGGTAAGTAAAAAGGATCTAATGAGCACAAGTGATATGAAATAACCCCTAGGCACTAGCTAGCTGTGGGTCCCAGGTACCTCGTATCTCAGTGAGAGTAACCAAAAAAAATATCTGTTCTCATGAATGAGCCACTAGTAGGGATCATACCCATAACCTAGTGGTCCCCAATCATCATCATCATAGTTTAGTTAGAGTTGTAAGCATCAAACTTGCTAAGTGAAACTGAGTCCAAACCCCACGGATTCACTAGCATACTAGTACACGTCCACCCACCTAGATACCCGGGTTTTCCCTTTGTGCTCAAACAAGTTAAACAATACAAGAAGTATAGGTTTCACATGAAAATATCAATTCCACATCACCCATTAACCAAACATCCCCATGTACATCACACAAGTCAAAAATTCCACTTTTCATTCAAATGCATTTTGAAATCAAACTCACACCAAAATTGCCTACAACACTTTCCACATTTCTTTAACACTTCCACAAATCCTTTAAATGATTTTATAAAACAATTACAAGATATTAAACTCACATAATAGCCCACACACATGTCACATAATAACCTTATCACCTTCACATTTCATTTTATCAATAAACTCACACGAAACATCCCACACCCGTGTTTCGCACACAAAACACAATTTAGTAAAACAATTCGGAAATTTATAAAACATTCTAAAAATGTTTGACATATCAAATCACCACATTACCATTAAAACCCCACATTATGTGAACACACTCACCCAAATAGTACATATACACCCTTTCCCAACTTTGTTTAACCAAATAAAACATTTCCAATTTTTATAAAACAAACCCAAGAGGTATAACCATTGTTTGCATACTAAACCCATTTCAAAGCCCTCATTCAAAACCAAAATCATACCAATAACAATCCAAAACAGAATTTTCAGCCCTAAAACAATTATTAAACCACCCCCAAGTGTTATAAAAATACATCAAATAATACCACAAAGATACACATGAAAAACACATGTTTTCATAAATCACATTCAAGAAGTACAACACGGTTTTACACCTTAAAGTCAATCAAAAACCACTTTTCAAGGCCCACATAATAATAATGAATTATCAAACCAGAATTTCCAGACCCTTTCAAGACTAATAAATCACTTTCATATGTTATAAACTAAACCCAAACATTACCCCAAGAGTCACACATGAAAAGTACCCAATTTCAACAACTAAAAATTAAATGTTTAACCAAATTCATCAAAAACAGTTTTCACACCACACAAAACAGATTATAAACATACTAAATTAATAAACCAAGCATGATAACTCATCATAAAATGGTTACACATGGAATCACCTACCTTTTGAGTCGAAACCCTCAAAACTTGGTGCGAAACCTTAAGTGCACCACCGCCACACCACAAGGAATATAAATCCAGACCTATACCACCAAAAATTGACCCCAAAGATACCAAATCAGACCATAGGATCGAACCCTAACTTCTGGACATGAGGAACTTCAAGAAATAGGAAATAAAACTAAAAGAGGATGGAAGGAACCAAGAAGGAATTCCCTTACTTGAAATATCTTGAAAAAATCGACCCCAATCCACCTACCTATGAATCTCCAAGCACCCAAAACTGGTATGGAGGTTCGAAGGAGTGATATTAGGTCATGATGGGACTAAAATTGGGGAAAAATGATTAAAATTGAAGGATTTATGAAAGATTCATTTTACCTCGTCAAATCTGGTCGATTTTAGAAAGAGTATGAAAGATTGCCCTACTTCGCGGCTCACCTGAGCTCCAAAATTGCGAAACTGATAATGGGGGTGATCCTCGGGCTACTGTCTTTGCGAGGGAGGTGGAATCACGGGAAACCAGTTAAAATGAATGGGATATGGAAAATTTAAAAACAATATTTAAAGTAGGAAATGGGCCTATGGGCAGGCCCATTACCTAAATCAAAAACCCAAATCCATCATGATTTTGGATTTATATGTGGTCGAAAGGGATATGATGATTTTAATATATCAGGGTATGCCAATTGGGAAGTGGAATGGGTTTAAAATAGTAAAAACTGAAGGAGTTATAGAAGAAACAAAATTAGTTTTTAAATATGGAATTGGGCTCACGGTTTGGCCCAAATTTTCAAAACCCACCATTTTCACCAAAATGAGTGGTAAACCCACCAAAACAAAATCAGTAATGGAAATTAAATTAAAATATGAATATATAAAAAAAGTCACGTGTGTGACAATCATTGACCCTATTCCACATTAGGTTCTATAAAAAACATTTCAAAAAAACGTGGGGTGAGCATAAAGAGCTCAGTAAGGGATACACAAAGAATGAAAACTGTTAGTTTATCAAAACAACAAGTAAACCATGTATACTTTATCAAAGTAATACTTTTCACCTTTATGAATTAGTAAAAACTCTTCACTGGATAACAGATCATTACTTACCCTTTTGTAACCAAAAGATTACCATAAAATCCATAAAAAGATCACATAACATATAAAGGTAACTTGAGACATAAACATACCTCAGTGGAATAACCATACGTTCGACTTCCACACATATCACTTAATGGAATAGCCATACGGCCAACTTCCATACATACTTAATGGAATAGCCATACGACCGACTTCCATACCCAATGCATTGGAGGTTATAACGTAACCACTCATCCTGGTATTCACGGCACCACCCGTCATACGGTTTATCACGTAACCACCCGTCAAATGTCCAAGTACCATTATAAAAATCATAAGACATAAAACAAATATAATTGAAAGAAAACATTTCCACACTTTGATCACAATATATCACATAAATATATTGACATAACAAATCCATTATAAAAACCATTTTCAATACCAAAATACATAAAAGAGTATATGGTATTTATTTCATTTAAAAAAACATTATGGCTTGTTGAGGAAGCCAAAGACCAAATAATACTCGCGGCGGCGGAAAAGGTCATTGTCACCGCGTACGTTAAAGGAAACATTCCTTTTTGGTCGTTTTGTAAAACACTTCGTAGAAAAAGATTCATTTTGTATAAAATTAAAAGTCAAAGGGTTTTATACACCATATAAAATAAAGTTGTGTATATAATGAAATATGCCTCAATGAAAGGAGATTGAGACAAAGTCCCTTACCTCGGGTCCGGCTGGACTCGATCATTCATTAACATCTTGAATAACAAACTTGAGTTAATTTCTACTTGCTTAAGAACCTTTTTCAAGCTTATTATTACTATTATATCACTTATTTCCATGTTATAAACATTATGTAATCATTAAGTTAGTAATGTTTGTTTTGTCGATATTTGGTTCTTAAGTCGAAAGTGGACTTCTTACAATGACATGTTGTTCGTGTGGTCAAAGGTTCTTTATATCCAGAATGACATTCCTGATTTGGATATCATATATATCATATATATCCAGCATATACATGTATTTATAATATTACATAATCATTTATAGGTAAGAAATGAAATGCACCATTCATGGAGACGGTAAGCCGTACGTACGCATAAACGCTACTTTCATTTCGTTGTCATATTAATGGAATTAAAACTAAATGAGAGGTATGTATATTTTAATTCTAGAACTATATTCATCATTTAGATGTATCATTAATCATATATATCCATTATATACATGTACTTATAATAGTACATTACATTTGGGGATAAGAAATGAAATGCACCGTTCATTGAGACGGTAAGCCGTACGTACGCATGAACGCTACTTTCATTTCGATATCATACATTAATGGAAATAAATAATAATGATATATAGGTATATTATAATTACAGTATAACATCATATATAATAACTTTAAATCCATCCTTTATACGTCCCACATATGGCATTAACGAATCACATCACTTTGAGGGGGCGGTAGTCCGCACTTCCTAAAATAAAATTATCGTGTTTACCCACAATGGAAACCATAAAGGTATACCACAAATGAAAAATATAGAAGCATAAGGGATACATAAAAATAATATATATCATATATATATATATTTAAATCGTAATGGCCACCATTAAAGGTGTTTAAAAGAAGATTGAACAATCATCGTTTCGTGAGGCAGAAATTCGCCAACCACAGAACCAGTATGTTCTTTAACCATTAGATGTAGATGTGTGTAAGTGTAGCTCGAATTATTATTATACCAACATCATAGTATATTGAAGATACTGGAGTTGTTACAAAATAAATGAATAAAAATAGCTTAGGGGGTTGGAGAAGAAAAATAAAACAAAAGAACACAAGTGAACATGTTACCTCAAAATCAGGTAACTCTCTTAGATTTGAGCTCAAAGGATTCCTTGGGAAGACTTCTGCCCAAAGTTAGGCTTCAAGCAGTAAGAGAGGGATGTTGAGAGACAAAATGGGCAGGGGTTGGCTGAGCCAAAGGCTTCATAAGTGTGGGTAAAGAGGTAGAGGTGGGGGCCTTTTATAAGAGGAGAGGAGGGGCACTCTTGGAAAGTAAAGAAAAGTTACTTTATTTTAAAATGATATTCGGATTTAAGAGGTCTCACATTGATGTAATTCTAGGATAAGGTGATAAGGGTTCTAAATATACCCATCCAATAGGTTTTGGACATGTGTAGGTCATAGATTTTACATTATCTTTTCATTTTATTTAAATCCATTATTAATGAGGTAATCGCTGCATCATCATGATGTCATAAATAATTTAATATATTTAATGTCTAAAAATTATAAAAAAAATCATGATGTAGGAAATATTTTTATCTTTATAATGACTATTTATAGTAAGAAATATTACTTGTATAACCCCATGTAAATATTGTTTTAGTAAAACATCTCATGTTTGTGTCATTTTTACTTTTACATTAAATAAAAAGTTATTTATGTCATTTCCCAAACAAAGTAGTTCCATGGGGTCCCCAAGATGACCCATGGATTGTCTTGGTCGGCCATGACACATCCAATGGGGGTAGGACATGTGTCAAGCTCATCTCATATTATTAAAACATTATTATTACCTTAAACTACACTAATTACCTATAAACGCGATTAAGAACATAAAAGTTACTATTCACCAAAAAAATTATTTTATTCTCATTGAACCACATTTTACTTTATAATGAAAACCATGTATGTAGGATTTTTGAAATTCGAAACACAGAAGTGGTAAAATTTCATTTAAACGAAAAATCAGTTTTTATAAGTATCACTTAGTGGTTTCACTATTAATCAAAAATTGAAGTTTTTCATAAAAATACCAAAAATTCACCCTAATCTATATTTGATATTCCGAATTCAAAAATGAAGTCTATTTTACAAAATTAAAAACATATAATTCACATTAATTAATTTAATAATTAATTCCCGCTGTCATGACAAATAGAGTGTTTTTATGAAACAATAAGTATCAAAAGATTGACACTAGTTTAAGTCCGATTTCAAAGTGAAATTAATTCCAACGACCACTATTGGATTTAATGGTAAAAATATTTTCTAATTTCACTTTAAACCCAATTCAAAATATAATATAATCATATAAATAAATTAGATTAAAAAGAGGTTTTGAATTTAAATACAACATTTTACACTATTCATTAAAAAATGAACTTTATCGGAAAGATACCAAAAATATACACAAAGTAAATTTTGATGTCCCGATTCTAAAGAAGAGTTTTATTTGGTATAATAGAATGTATAAAAGTGACCAAAACTATATTTAATGACGGTTCGCCATCAAAAGGAGATTAGTGAACCTTTAGTGAAAATTAGGGTATAAAAGTATAAAATTGAATTCTTTACGTATTTTAAGCCTTTATCTTTTATTGGATAAATGTAAAAACATTTAAAAACATATATAATCATATTTTATTTATTTCTATCCATTCCCTCCAATACAACGGCTATGTGTTAACTACCATTTAAAATAATATTATATTATTACTAGTGTACAACGTAAGATTTCAATGAAACTCTTTGATGCGTATCGGGTACGCTATCGAACATAGAAACCCCTTTAAAGTAAAATTAATATTTAATTAGTAAATATTAATAAATATGAAAATGTTTTATTCATTATTTACCTGGGATGTTACAGTTAGGGTTCTAGAGAGAACCTTTGTGGTTGAATGTTCTATTGCTGAGTGGATACATCTAGAGAATGTTAGCAGTGGGAAAGTAGGGAACTGGAACTAGTATCAAAGACATGGGCATGTAAAATGTTTCAAGAAGAATAAGTGTTAAGGACAGATGAATCTACAGAGCAGCAGATGTGGGAGCAGAGCTTGGACAGAAGCTTGAGGTGGTGTATATTTTGACATGTTACAACCACTGTCCATTGTTTTTCACGCCGGGCTCAGGAAGCTGGTGGGAAGGGGAAGGGAATAGTTTCATGCAATCAAAAAGTGTGACCCACGGGAACTAGGAATGATTCGAGGTACGATCTGTGTCTACTACTAGCTACCGTAATAATAGATATTGATACGAATCATTCCTTCCATGAATCTTATCCTAGACCTAGAGTTTCTGGTTAAACCACTGACTTGACCCTCACATATGGAGATACCTTTGGGAAGAGAGTTTATAATCACGCTTATGCTGACGGTGTGATCTGACCCTTGAGGTGAGAGTTTTGGTTGGAACCTCTTCGTGGTAGCGTTGAGGCCTTACGATGTTAGTTTGGGTATGGACCAGGGAACCACCATTCATACACAGATTGACTGTATTAGGAATAATGTTTGTGGTTTACTTATAATGTTGGTATGAGTTTTCCTTGGTCAGTGAAAAGGAAGCCCCAGGAAGCACAAGATGGAATCATGCATAAGTGGGTGTAGTCGATCACTCATGAGTCGGCCAAATTTATATTTTGTTCAGACTTATCCAGAGTTGATGCACCGCTTTTAGCATTGACGAAGAAGGGGAAATCCTTAGTGTGGTCAGAGAGATGCCCACAGAGCTTTTCAAGAGCTGAGGCAGAGGTTGACCAGTGCGCTTATTTTGAGGCTATAAGGGAAGGTGAAGATCATCTAAAAGCGGATGAAGACTGCACAGAGCTGACAGATGTCCTAAGCTGATAGGAGACGGAGACAACTAGAGTTCGAGGGTGACGACAATGTTTTATTTATGAGTCTCACATTGACGAGGTCTACGGAGATTTGGCCTGGGTGGAAGGTTCTCTCCATGATTCATCAGACCTTTACAGGTCCTTAGTAGAGTAGGCGAGGTGGATTACCACCGGGTCCTTCCACCTCAATTGCACTAGGTGCACGACGTCTTCCATGTATCTTAGTTGAGGAGATGCGTGCACGATCCGTCCCACATCATCGACCATGGGGAGCTGGACAACAATGATGGGGAGACATTAACGGAGGTTCCAGTAGAGATTGAGGATTGATAGGAGCAGGTCCTACATGGACAGTTGATTTCTCTGGTGCACATTTGCTGACAGTACAGGAACCTCTAGGAGAGCACATGGGAGCGGGAGGCTCAGATGTGTGCACAGTACCTCTTTTGTTTCCCTGATATGTGTTGTATCTTTACGAGGATGTAAATCCCTTATTTGGGAGTAATTTAAAGACCCATAATTGTCAAGGAATTATTTTTATTTCTTTGGAACATTACGAGTCTGTAGCTTCTGACGACACTTCATTTTGAGGCCCGGTGTGCCCGGAATCAATTTCTGAAGATTTGTTCGGGTATGTTCAATAAACGTAAGTGCATATTTTTCAATATTTTGAACCGGTGATCGGAATTGAAATCATAGTACACTGATGAACTTGCAGCGCCGATATTCGCTTAAGGGGACCTTTATCGAAATTTCGTTTTATGCGGGTTGAGTGTTAATTTGGAGAATTTTATTAAACTAAAAAAAATTTATGTCTTATATAAATTTTATTTTCTTGGTGGTTTATATATCCAAAGGGTGGTTGGTGGTGGAACCCACACCCACATAACCTCCCATGGGAGGATAACATGTGGTGGGGCCCACACGAACACCTAACCCCCTTTAATCCCCTTGAACCTTTGAGCTTCCATTTAATATGCCAACTCCCCCTTAACTCCCATTCATAATTACTTGACACCTCCTCTCATTTATTAAGGAGGAATATCTCTAACTCCCACCTATTGAAGTTTCCAACCTATTTAATTAATAACTTTATTAATTTAGTGGCACCACTCTTTTGAATTGGTTTTGTTTTGCATGGAAATACTTTAAAAAAGAAGTTGAGGAGGCTATTATAATATTTGGTTGAAAAATATTTGTTGGGGAGAGCCATGGAGATTTAGAGGAGAGTTACATTGTTCTTCAATGAATAACAAAGCCCTCTTCGATGAAGAAATCTCTACGATTCGAAGATAGGGATGTCGGCAATGCTGTTACCTCCTCGAATGCACCCCGACGTCCACAAAATCGACATCTGATCTCCACGATGTCGTTCTCCATGATGCCATGTACCGCGACGCTCGTCTTCCGCGGCTCGATGACGTGTGACATTATTAATCGAGGTAGGGGGATTTTGTTCGATTTTAAGGGATTAAAATTCTTCCTTGATCATTGTTGAATAAATTTGTTTGTTTCTGGTCTATTGATATCGCCTAACACGGAGGGCGTGGGCCGAATGAACACGACCCGATGACCCTTCGCTGGATATTGATTATTGTTTTTGGAATCGGTGACCGAATGAGGAACACAGAAGAGGCTGGCGGTTCAAGGTCCGTTTTCGCACACGTAAAGAAAATCCGCGACCAAGTGGGCCGTAGTTGAGGAAGAACGGCGTCGTCGCTCCGTGCCAGGGACGTGGAGCCGCGGCTAGGGCAGGCTGTAGTGGAGGAAGCTGATGCCGTCATGTCGGATGTGCGGAAGGAACCACGGCAAGCTTCACGGACTGCTTCAGATGGAGAACTGGTCATCCCGTCGGCCGGCCGGGCGGAGGAGAGCCGTAGCGCCCTCTTGGCGCCGCGCTGGATGAACTGCCGGGCCGCGCCATCTCATGTCGGTCCGCGCCCCATCGGCCCTGGCCGCGACTGCCTTCAGGCCGGGCCATGCTTTCCACTAGGTCGGGTCGTGTTTCATTAGGTCAGGCCGACATCCCATGCCAGGTTGGACCCGGTGAACCGGGTCGGACCGACCCGCCAGCCCACAAGGCCTAACGGACGAGGCTCATATGCTTAAATGTGAATATCTTCATGACCGTGTTTCCGATCGACACACCGTCTACGTAACTGGGACCCTCGTGATGAGGGGTCCTTTTGCAATACTCTAAGTGAGTTTTGGACGACTTTGTAAAAACGGTCGGGTTGATTCAAACCCGAAACCAACCGGGCCCTCGAAGTGGAAATTCTTATAACATAAGAACCGGACGTCCGATTGACATGTTGTCGACTATGTTGGATTACTATTGATGAGACATTTCTTTTGGAATACTCTACATAGGATTCAGATTTGGTTAGAGCATGGACCGGTTGGATTGTACCCGAAATCCAACCAGGCCCCTGGAACCGAAATACTAATAACTCATAGACCGGGCGTCCGATTGACGCGCCCTCTATTGCGTTGAGACCCCTATGTCGAGGCGGTCCATTGAGATACTTCCACGTGATATTACGTGAAACATTCAAGTATCGACCAGTAGCTCGTGGAGAGGAGCCTCCCAGAGACGATTATACAGAGTACGGAGACCTTGTAGCTGGCTAAGACATGATACCTGCTTGTCTGATTCGATTCGAAGTGAATTGAATAGCCCAGTGGGGATCACTACTATGTTGGGGAGACATAACCATGGTAGAGGAGCGCTACTGTGTTGTGGTGATAGACCCGTGGTACTCGACAAGAGGAGTACCTTTGTAGGCTATTAGGGGGAGCGCTATTGTGTTGGGGCGGCAGACCCATGGTGGGGGAGCACTACTGTGTTGGGGTGGCAGACCCATGGTACTCGACAGAGGAGGAGTACCTCAGCAGTCTAAGGTTAGTGAGTAGCACCTCGGAGTCATGACAGGACTACTGCGCTCGATAGAGGAGGAGTTCTCCAGAAGACGTGTTTTCAACATCTTGAATAAAAATCCTGGTTTGAGCTGAGTCAATGAAATTTCTGTTTTCCTCATGATTGAGATGGGATACTTGATAACTTAGGTATATGTATGGGAATATACCTAATTAAATGTTATTTGTTGAGATATTTATTTTTAGTTTATCGTTTTTGGATTTAGTGAGACCTTGTGGGTCTCGGGGTTCCTCCTGAGTATCGATATACTCACCCCTGCATGGGCTATGACCGCACCTCGTTGTGTTGGATGCAGACGACAGAGAACGCTGACCGAGGCAGAGTGTACGAGGACTGGACAGTACCCAAAGGTGGACACTCAGCTTGATGGCACACAGAGCGGACTGATAGACACAGTTTTCTGAGGAGGACATCTGTACCTACCCTTCAGGTATGAACCCGGAGGACGATCTAGAATCATCTTCACCATTCATCTGTTTGTCTTTATAGTTGTACATTCTTTCATTTGTAGTTGTACCTTTCTGTTGTGCATGTATTTCTGGCCCCTTTGTACTTCTAGAACACTTTTTACTGCTGTACTTAGTGTTTGCTTCCGCTTTTTCTCTGGTTGTGTGTGTTTACATTTTATAAAGGTAATGCCTTCCCAGTTTTTAGGGAGTTACGCATTTAGTGCTAGTCGCCAGCCCCTGGCCTATGGAAGGTAGTATTGGGGTCGTCACGATACGGGCCTCGGGGGACGGGTCATGGAAAAGGGCTTGTGGGTAAAATATAAAAAAGTTTTTTATATAATGAATTAAATTTGCTTTTAAAAAAAAAATTAAAACTAAAAAATTGGTACAAATTTCTTTAATAAATAATATTAATAATGTCAAAATCTTTTTGGATAACACTTTACTGAAAACATGCTTTTGGATGAAAATATTTTTCCAACAGAAGATAGAAATAAAGTTGTATTTTATTTAAAACATTTTTAAAATTACATTGAGTAAAATATTTTGAGGAAATGATTATATTAATTGAAAAGGATTGTGAATAAACACAGAAGAAGAAAATTAAATAGTTTATTAAAAATTATTAAATTATTTCCCTCTTTGGAATTTCAATTATAAGCAATCATAATTAATATAATATTTTCTAATAAAACCATAAAATAATCCTAAATTAGATGTGAGAATTAATAAATGAATATATTATTTGTATAAAAAGAAAATCCACCAAAAAAGTATGAATAAAACAAAGGATAATAATTATTTATTTCAAAGAAAAATGTTAGAATATCAATGATGAAGAAGAATTAATATAACCCAGTGAAAATAAATACAATTATGAAATTCATCGCCTCTTGGTAAATATTTTGTAATATTTGTGTGGATGTAATAATTCAAATTAAAACACGTAATATAGTTAATTATTTGCTAATAATGATATTAAATTTATATTTGGTAGGTAAAATAAAATATTGAATAAATAATTTGCATAAAATTTTCAATTTTGGTCAATTTATAGAAATTGAGATAAAGTCCATTAAAAAGATCGTATAATTAATGTCGGGAATAAAAAATGAATTTATTATATTTATGAAATGAAAATTAATATAATACAGTATTAAATACAATATAAACTTATCATTGGTCATTACAAAAATATTATCAGCATGACATATTCAATGAAGCATAATTTTAATGGAATGAATGGAAATCGAGTTATGAAATCACATACCTCACGCTTTTTTTTATCAATTTTCTTTAACCTATTGTGTAGTGGTATTAAATATGTTATTTAATTATAATATAATAAAAATAATATTTATAATTTCATATATGATCCTTTTATAGAATCATATTACACATTCATGAATAATCACTCATTATTCAAATTTTTTTGGGTGATAATTTCAATTTTTTTCAAATTCATGATTTTTCATGACTAATATGATTCAGGTGAATATTATATAGGTATATAATATCCAGTATAATAATAATAACATAATTTTCATATTTTTACATCAATTATGGAATATATTTTAATTAATATGTTATATTTAATGAATTATTATAATATCATATATAAAATTTTATATATTTATATATACTTATATATGTCATATGTGTGGTGTGTTGATGAAAATATAGTCACATCACTTCGTGAAGGAGGAAGTCCATAAGTACATGAATAATGTTATCATTTTCTTTTATAACTAATAAAATGTTATATTATAATTTCATATTGATAAATATGTCATTAATATCATAATTTTATCATTTATATCACATATATTCATTAAAATTACCCTTATTACCTTCCCTTTAAATAGTTAGTCAAAAACTAATTTCTTCTTGAGATGGTAGCACAGCGTACACATGAGCAGTGTTATCATATCCCCTACTAAATAGAATATAAAATGGAATATATTATATAATTAAGAAATATGTATTATTATTTTTAAAATATCACACACACATATATATAATTATGATATATCATAATACCCAATCATTAAAGGAACTGATGGAGGAATTGATAAAATTACTTTGTGTAGAGGTAGTTCATTGAAAGCAAGAATGATGATTTCGTAATTCGTTTTATGAATGTGGGGATGGTTTTATGTCATGAACATATTATAAAAACATCTAAGTATGTGTAAGATACATAATTTATTGTATAATAAATTTTTAATGATAAATATTTGTGGTGGTGTAATAATTAAAATAAATATTCACGTTAGAAATATTACCTCTTATTCAGGTTAACTCTCTAGGTTTTCACAAAAAGTCTTCCTATGTATGATGTATGAAAAATATATGTCTAATAAGACAAGAATAATAATTTTGGAATGTTATTTTCGTAGTTATTGGTGAATTAATTTTTTTTTTAATTTGATAAGAATATATGATAGGGGGTGGCCTTTTATATGTAAAGTGAGAAATACACTTGTAATTTTTGAAAAAACATATTGTAACCACATTTTCCACCCTCCAAAAGTGTAAAAATGTATTTTTCTATATCCTTAGTAATTATATGGTAGAAATAGGTTTATAAAATAGATTTTAGTGTAGTATTTAGGTCATTATAACCCTTTTATTTTTTCATTTCACCCATAGTAAATTAATTTTTTATGTAAATAGAATAATTAATATGTAATGTTTTTGTTAATTATTTTGATAAAAAAATTGATATTTTTATAAAATATAAATTATTATTAATCCAAATTTGGAATCAATAGTTAGAAATTAAATTCAAAAAATTTTCATAATTTAATTTAAAATCATTCTCAAAGTGGTGATGAGAATGTATTTCTTAAAGAAATTTTTTTAAAGGATTACTATGTTTTTATATAAAATTTCAATATAATTATGACTCCAATGGGATAAATTGGATTAATAGATAAATAAGTAATCTAATATTTCTTTTAAAATAATTAAAAATAAAATTTATCATTATATGAAATTTTAATAAAAAAGATATTTTTAATTAAAATTCAGTATTTTCAAACATCCATAAAAAAGAATGATTTTAAAAAAATTCCAAAAAATCACCCAATGATAATTTTTATATTAAAATTTAATAAAAAAATTATTTTGAAAAAAATATTTTATAAAATTTGAATAAAAATTACATTATTTACACAAAGAATTACTAAACCATCATTTAGAAAAAAATATTATTTTTTAGAAAGGATTTATTTTTATAATAAATTATTCTTATTTTATGTATAATTAATAGATAACAAAAATTTACATATTTTATTAAATAATATAAAATACAAAAAAAATATAATGGATAGTTTATAGAAGTATTCAATATTATATTTAATTTAGACTCATGGTGGTGTGTTTTGCAATCGATCAAAATGATTAAATTTAATGAAATATATTTTGTAGGTTATTTAATATAATTGTTTCAGGTCTCATACACTATCTAATAAAATTTTCAAAATTTTCAATTTCTTGATGCTACATTCAACCGAACATTAATAAATTGTTTCATCACATTTTAAAATTGTTCAACGAAGTCCGGGGCTTTATATATGGAAATCAATTTTTGAAAAAATACACTCTTAAAGGGTTTATAAAACATCTTATTAACTAGAGGGAAAGGGATGTACCGTGTTCCTATGAAATATAAAAAAATATGGTTCTATATAAGAGAATAGTAGTTAAAAGTTAACATGAGAACATGTAATAAAATTGTAAAAAATTATAGAGAGTGACGGATGTCTTTAATCTTAAGAAATTAAATGATCAATGAAATTTTAAGGATCTCAAAGTTAAAAATTTATAATTATATTAAATACCATCATATTATTCATATTAGAAAGAAATAGGATAACATTTTTGGTTTCAAGATCCTTTTCCTGAAGTTATAGAATTATTTTACTATCTATGAATATAATGAAATATACTTACATGATAAAATTCTTTTTCATTATAAAAATTTCATCTTTTGGATTAGTTTGATCAATTATTCATTGATCCCTAACTCCAATAAATGCATATCTATATATTAATTTTTTATGCCTGAAGCCCTCAAATTCGATTTTAATAGAATTTAAGATCCATTAAATAGTAAAAATTGTTTTATTATGTCTCTAAAAATTATCCAAAACCAATATCTTTATTAAAAAATTTAGAATATGATATATTAATCTATAAATCTCTAAAGTAACACTATTATTTTATCATTAATATTTATTTCTCAAATAAACTAGCTAGAAGAACGATATATTAACCATGAGATCGTAAAGGCTACTTGTACCCATTGACGCCATATATTATTTCAAACATGGGTTCAAGACCTATGGCCTTACTGCAAGCGGTAGGTTGTCACTCATCAAGATAGTGGTCCACTTTCTAAACTATACTAAAATAATTCATATAAATTAACCAAAATTTTTTATGGATATATTTGAAATAAAATTAATAATTGAACAAGAAGTTTACTATGGGATTCAATGAAACGTATTTTAAAATATGTTATTATCTTATTTTACTATAATTCATAGGTCATATATGATCATATTACCCCTAATGGTTATAAACACCTCTATAATAAATCTATTAAATGTAAATATAATATTCCCCAAATAAATTTTTCACTAACACATATATTATCTAGTGGGTTATATTACAATAAATTAAACCCAAAAAATCATTAATCTTTGTAGACTCTCCTCACATGAATCATAAAAAGGGGTGTTTAAAACTATTAACATATTATCAGTCTTAATCCCATAAAACATATTCAAATATATTAATATTATGTTAATTAAGACACATATGTTTCAAAAAAATAACAGATTCCTTTGATGATTCATAATTATTTTCACCAAAGTACTATTTATAAAAAATACTTCTATAATTTTATTATGGAACCCCGATGCATAAATAGATCATCCATTTTATTTCCTTACAGTTTCTTCGATGAAATAGGTTTATACTTTTTACGATTGAATTTTCTTTGATAATTTATACCTTTTCTAAATTTATGAAAAAAGAATACAAATGGATCCCAAAGGTGAGATTTATCTCCTTCAACCATACTCATAATTTTTTTTCTCAGCAATTAATTTCGTTATACACTTCCCTTCCACATTTAATGAAATTTATTAATACATTAAGACACATTCCTAGACATATATATCCCAATTTATTACATGATGGAAATAGAGCCTTCTTTCCTCCAAGGACTCTATCACACAAACTCTTACAAAACTCCATCCATCTATTATTTGGTGAGTCTAAGAGATGGTTATAGTATATGTTGTAACGACCCGTCCTCGGGGCCCGTGTCATGACTACCCCAAGCCCGCCTTCCATAGGCCAGGGGCTGGCGACTAGCACCAAGGCGTAAATCCCAGTAAAAAGGGAAGGAATTTCCTTTGAAAAGTAAACAAGAACCATAGAGTAAGCAAGCGGAAAAGTAAATACTAAGTAAAAACTGTACAAGATGTGCTGAAAGTAAAAGGGGCCGAAAAAACAAGCCCAACTGTAAAGTACAACTGAAAAAAAATAGCAACTGAAAGGAAAAGCCGCAGCGTCGATCCATCCTCTGGAAGTCCCACCTGAAGGGTGGGTACAGATAGCCTCCACAGCTCCTCGGTCCATCCGTCCGCTCCGAGTATGTCCCGCCCAGTGGTCCACCTCCAGGTACCGTCCTGCTCCGCACGCCTCCACCTCGATCAGCGCTGTCCGTCGTCTGCAACCAACACAACGATGTGCGGGCATAGCCCGTGCAGGGGTGAGTATAAGCTACTCAGTAGGGAACCCGAGACCCCCGAAGGGCTCCCGAAATCCACAAAGGATAATCCACAAAGGAAAGATACAATCACGAAGTAACATCTAACACGGCTTAGGAATATGTCCATACATATACCTAAGTCATCAATTCTCGTTCGGCTTCAACGTATGAGCCCAAGCACAATCCAGTCCACACAGGAAATCAAATGTAATCCCACACAGGATAGCACAACACAATCCACAAAGGAGAGTAAACAGAAAATCCACACAGGATAGCTCAACACAATCCACAAAGGAGAGTAAACAGTAAATCCACACAGGATAGCTCAACACAATCCACAAAGAAGAGTAAATAGTAAATCCACACAGGATAGCTCAACACAATCTACAAAGGATAGTAACACAGGATTCAGCTCACACAGGTATACTTCATCGGATGACGATAAAGATGATCACTGATCCATCTAAGTCGTCGGACCCACAAAGGATCGATAGGTAACTAACTCCTGCAATGACCCACACTGGATCGGGCCCACACAGGACCTGTAGGCACTGGCTCACACAGAACCGCTGAGCGCTGACCCACACAAGATCAGACCCACACAGGATCAGGCCCACACATGACCTGTAGCACTGATCCATGTAGGATCGCTGAGTGCTGTAGTCGTCGCAGTCCACTGAGGTTCTCTGCACAGTCGTCGTCGCAGTCCACTGAGGATCTCTGCACGGTCGTCGCTGTCGGAGTAGTAGTCGCAGCCAGCTCTAGGGTTCCCGCACACAGCAAGCTCGTTCGGGAGGGTCTGCTCCACGAGCCGAGAGGCCGATACATCAACTGTCACAAAGTCCGAAGTTGGTGTATCCAAAAGTTCCGTATCGTCAACAGGAACTCAACGTCGCAGACGACGCGCCGATCGGACGCCCGGTCTGAGAGTTATTGGCATTTTCGTCCTAGGGGCCCGGTTGGTTTTTGAGGCAAAACCAACCCGACCATACTCCACCTACGTCCAAACCTCGGGCGGAGTATTCCAAAAGATCTGTCTCACTTAGAGGAATTCAACAAAGCTGACGACACGTCAATCGGACGTCCGTAGCTCAAGATATGAGCGTTTCCGCTCCGAGGGTCCGGTTGGTTTCGTGTACGAACCAACCCGGCCGAACTCAAAGTATTCCGAAACCTTGAGTGCGATATACTGAAACGACCGTCTCGATCCAAGGATCGCGTTGCCGCTGACGGCGAGTCGTTTGGAGGCCCTTAGCACAAGATACATCCATTTGACTGAAAACAGTCCGAAGACGGGGGGTCCGGGCCCGGGCCGACCTGGCCCGACCCCCCCCCCCCCCCTGGGTCGGCCGAACCGGGAACACTCGGTCCGCCCTGATCGGAATGGGTCAGACCCGGTCGGACCGGCCTGGCTCGGCCAACCCAGCTTGGCTCGACCGAGCGGCCGAGCGACGCGGGGGGGAGCCTCCACCCCCGCGTGACACCCTCGCGGCACCTGCGGGGTGTCGCCCATGACAACCGGACACGGCTTCAGCCGCGTCCCGCGCGCGCCGGACCCGCGCGGCCACGGGTCTGCGAGCGCCGCCACCACAGCTTATGCCGCGGCGGCCTTGTCAGGCGGTGCGCCGGGGCGCCGCCGCTCCCGGCTGCCGGCGTCCCGCGCCACCGGCGGCATCCGCGGGCCCCCGGAGTCGCTCCGGTGGTCCGATTCTGTTCCGGTCTACGCCGCTACTCCTCCCGGGACTCGCCCTTCACTGTGGAATCATCAAACTTCCGTTGCGGCACGTTCCGTCGTCGCCCGTCAAATCCTCACAAAAACGAAGAACGACGGAGGGTTGTCGGGCCGTGTTCGTTTGGACCGCTCCCTCCGCATTAGAGATAAACATCGGGAGAAACAAAATTCAACACATGAATTCAACAATTTTAATGGAATAAAATTGTTCTTATGTACGGGTTCTTCATTCTTGAATAGAAATAACACGGGAAATAAGGGAAATTCCAAAAATAAAATCCCTACCTCGTAGTCGTCGTCGTACGCACGTTCTTCCCGGAATTGCTCGTCACCGAAGGAAGGGATCATCTCGTCATCGCGGAAAGGCGTCGCGTCATCTCAGAATCCGTCGTTGAGTCAGCGAACTCAAGCAGCCAATCGAAGATCCATCGCAGAGGAAGAGACGTCACAGAAGAACATTACAGGAAGGAAACGTCGGCGTCACGGATCACGGCGTCGCGTCGTTGATTTCCGGGTTCGGCGTTCTTCGTCGGAGACCGGCGTTCTTCGCGTTCTTCACGTTCTTCGCGTTCTTCACGAAGAAGGATAAAGGCACGAGAACTCTGTCAAACCTCTCAATGAGTAATCTTTCAAAAGACCTTGTTGGTCTTATTTTATTATTACGCCAACAAACGAAAAGGTAGTAACGACCCCTAAATTCGTTGTATTAATTCAACGAAAGTATCATCTCATTTAATTCACGAAATAAACCGCCCAATTAAATGGTCTGTTAAGAATTTAAGAAAACGCATCAGTTGACTTTCATAATGACGGGTTTTCATGGGTGCGTTACTTAGCGAAACGAAACGGCGGGGCTCGTGCGGTCCCCACCTCACAAATATCCTATAAAGGGGGTAGGATATTTCTGGATAGCATCATATCCGGATCAACTCAGTTTAAGCCACTTTTAAGTGGCTTCGAAGTGGCTTAAGTGAAATAAAATTAAGTTGTCGTAAAAATTTTTTATTTCTTAACTTTAAACCCGAAAATTAAAAACCACACCCGAGAAAACGAAAATCCGGAAGAGGCGTTTCTAAGCGAATACCGGCGCTGCGATTTAATCGGTGACCTCAGAATTCGATTCCGGGCACCGGTTCAAAAGTTAGAAAAACCCGCTCATCCGTTCACTGAACGTACCTGATCCAAACTTCGGAAAATGATTCAGGGCACACCGGGCCTCGGAATCAGGTGCCATCAGAAACTGCGCTCTTATAAAATTCCAAAGAAAATTAAGAAAAAAATTCCCTTGAAATTTACGGGTCTTTACATTACTCCAACCTCAGGGCTTTACATCCCCGTAATGATACATCAAAGACCAGGGAAACAAATGTGGGTACTGAGCACGCATCTGAGCCTCCCGCTCCCAAGTGCTCTCCTCGAGGTTCTCGTGCTGCCATATGATGTGCACAAGAGGAATCGATCGCCCACATAGGACCCGCTCCTGTCGATCCTCTATCTCCACTGGGACCTCCGCAAAAGTCGCCCCATCACCCATGTCTAGCTCCCCATAGTCAATGATTTGCATCGGGTCGTGCACGTATCTCATCAGCTGAGATACGTGGAAGACGTCGTGCACCCGGTGCAACTGAGGTGGCAGATCCAGGCGATAAGCCACCACTCCAACCATGCTGAGGACCTGGAAGGGTCTGATGAAGCGTGGAGACAACTTGCCGCCTCGAACAAATCTCCGCAAACCACGTCAAGGTGAGACACACAAGAAGACGTGGTCGCCATCCTCGAAATCTAGTGGCCTTCGCATCCTGTCGGCATATGACTTTTGATGGCTCTGAGTTGTCCTCATCCACTCCTGGATAACCTGGACCTTCTCTGTCGTGGCACGGACCATCTCTGGTCCCACGAGTACTGAATCCCCAGGGTCTGTCCAGCACAAAAGAGATCTGCAAGGCTTGCCGTACAAATCCTCGTATGGTGTCATCCCGATGGTGGAGTGGTAGCTGTTGTTGTACGCGAACTCCACAAAGGGTAGGTGGTCCTCCCATCTACGACCAAAGTCGAGGACACATGCGCAGAGCATGTCCTCGAGAGTCTGAATGGTTCTCTCCGTCTGACCATCCGTTTGAGGGTGAAAGGCGGTGCTCAGACGTAGCCGCGTCCCGAGCGCCTCCTGCAACCCCTTCCAAAGCTGGGAAGTAAAGCGAGCATCTCGATCGAAGACGATAGCCGATGGCACACCGTGAAGCCGTACAACCTCCTGGACGTAGAGACGCCCCAAGCTCTCCACTGAGCCCTTCTCTCAGATGGGTAAGAAGTGTGCCGACTTGGTGAGTCGGTCAACAATCACCCAAATGAAGTCGTGACCTCTGGAAGTGCGTGGAAGTCCAGTAATGAATTCCATAGATATTCCGTCTCACTTCCACTCCGGGACCTCCAAGGGCTGTACCAAGCCTGCTGGTACCTGATGCTCTGCCTTCACCTGCTGGCAGGTGAGGTACCATGAAACAAACTCTTCTACAGCCTTCTTTATGCCCGTCCACCAGTGATGTCGTCTCAGATCCTGGTACATCTTTGCCACTCTAGGATGTACCTCCAGAGGAGAAGTGTGAAACACTCTCATCACCTCCTCTCAAAAATCGACTGGTACCAAGGTACGTCCTCTGAAAAATATGTCGTGCTCTGCTCCAAGGTAGAAACCATCAGGTGCCTGTCCCGAGGATATCTGTGCACGTCGTGTCTCACAGTCAGTGTCCCCACGCTGTGCCTCCCTGACCCGCTGTAGAAGTGGAGGAGAGACGGTGAGAGACTGAAGGAAGGCTGCTCCGTCTCTATCCACGAAGGATATCTGCAAGGCGGCTAGCTGCTCTGTCGCCTCCTCAAGTATTTGGATTCTCGTCCTCCTGCTGAGGGCATCGGCTACCACGTTCCCCTTCCTAGGAGTATATACTATCTCAAAGTCGAAATCCTGGAGGAACTCGAGCCATCGACGCTGTCTCAGGTTCAGGTCCTTCTATGAGAAGATGTACCTGAGACTCTGGTGGTCAGAAAAGACTGTAAAACGCTCGCCCATCAGATAGTGCCACCATGTCTTCAGAGCGAAGACCACTGCTGCTAACTCCAGGTCATGGGTAGCGTAGTTCTGCTCATGCAGCCTCAACTGACATGATCCATAGGCAATCACGGCCCACTCCTGCATCAGGACACATCCGAGTCCGGTCCCTGATGCATCGCAGTAAACTACGTATCCAACTCCCTCCTCAGGCAACACAACATAGGTGCGATGGTCAATCTCTGCCCCAGCTCCTGGAAGCTCTGCAGACATCTGTCTAACCACACGAAGGGTTTCCCCTTCTTCATCAACTCTGTGAGTGGCGCCACAACTCTGGAGTAGTCCGACACGAATCTCCGATAGTATCCGGCTAGACCCAAGAAACTCTACACCTCTGTCACGCTCTTGGGTGGCTCCCAAGCTAGCACTGCCTCGATCTTCACAGGATCCACTGCAACTACCGCCACATAAATGACGTGCCCCAAGAAGTGGACCTCACGTAACCAGAACTGTCACTTCGAGAGCTTCCCATAAAGCTGGTGCTCTCGGAGTGTGTCTAGTACAACCCGCAAGTGATAGGCGTGCTCCTCCTCCGTCGTCGAGTAAACCAAAATGTCGTCGATGAAGACCATGACAAATCGATCGAGGTATGGCTTGAAGATCCTATTCATGAGGCTCATGAACACTATTGGAGCGTTGGTTACGCCGAAAGGCATAACCAAGAACTCATAGTGGCCATACCGACACCTGAAGTCCGTCTTCTGCACGTCCTCGTCTCGAACTCTGAGCTGATGATAGCCCGACCTGAGGTCTATCTTCGAGAACCACTGTGCTCCCTTGAGCTGATCGAAGAGGTCATCAATCCTGGGTAGCGGATACTTGTTCCTCACTGTCACCTGGTTTAGGCGACGATAATCGACACACAGTCGCAAGATCCCGTCCGCCTTTTTGGCGAACAATATCGGCGAAGCCCAGGGTGAAACACTGGGTCGGATGAACCCCTTTCCATGAAAGTCCTCCAACTATACCTGTAGCTCTCGAAGCTCGGCGGGGGCCATCTGATATGCTGGAGTGGATATCGGGGCTGTCCCGGGGTACATGTCAATATAAAAGTCTACCTCTCTATGAGGAGGTAGCCCTGGAATGTCGTCGGGGAAGACGCCTGCATACTGATCCACCACTGCAGGAAAACTAGGACTATGCACGTCAACTGCTCCAAGGATGAGGCTAGCCAACTGATTAGTGATGGGCTGCCCTCTCCTCTGCATGAGTCCATCCTGTGCTGAAAAGGCTCCCTTCTCGCCGGTGAAGGTGAACCTGCTCCCATCGATGCGCACACATCGCACCCTACGCCTAATGCAGTCAATCTGAGCCTGGACCATAGATAACCACTCCATTCCCAAGATGACGTCGTAAGGCCTCGACGCCGCTACAAGAATATCCCAGATGAAGCTCTCTCCTCCTAGAGTAAGCTCACACTGCCGGCACCAGTGCGTAATTGTCGAGTCTGCTCCCGTAGGAGTCTCTAGCTGTAAGGATCGAGCCAACGGCTCTGTCGGAATCTCCGAGTTCCGAACAAGGGCAGTGGCTATGAAAGAGTGACTCGCCCCTGTGTCTATAAGAACAGCAGCAAGGGTGTAATAGACACAGATCGTACCTCGAATCATCTCTGGCGCGCCGTGGTCGTAGGCCTCTGCTGCCTGGAGCTGTGCCTGTCTCTGCCGCCAGCTCCCTGTGGTCGGGGCAGGCCTCCTGGTGGTGGTGGTGGCAGAGCCTCAAAGCATCTCCCACCACCCGCTACTCAGCCAGCTCCTCTGCCTCGTCCACCTCCTCCCTGCGGACCACCACGGTCAGCCTTCTACCTCTGCCTGGGTGGCCCCTCCACCGTCTGCTGCTCCTCGGTACGGCGGGTCGGGCAGTCACGAGCCATGTGGCCCTTCCCGCCGCAAGAGTAGCACTGCCTACCTCTCGGAAGTCTGGCCCTATTCTTTGTGCCCCTCACTGCTGAGCCAGTGTCCCGAGGTCGTCGGCCAGAAGGTCTGGTCTGCCTGGAACCCTGATTCATCCGTCGGCTACCAGCTGCCGAAGACTCTGCTACCTGCCGCCCTGCGGTAGGTCTCGCTGTGGACTTAGCCAGGAATCTCTCGATCAGAAGGGCTTGCTCTAGCACTCCTTCCTGGGTCGGGATGCTGAGGGAGATCAGCGATGCTCTGATCTCGTGTCTCAAACCCTGCTCGATAGTCCGGGCCCGGTAGAAGGGGTCCCGTACCATGTCTGTCGAGTAGCGAGAAAGGTCGGAGAACCTCGCCGCGTACTGGGCGACCATCAAGCTGCCCTGCCGCAGTTGAAAAAGCTCCTGGATGCGCACCGCACGGAGGGTGTCCGGGACGAACTCTGAGCGGAAGAGGCTCTCGAAGTCCGTCCAGATGAGGGACGCCTCATCGTGTACCCGGAGCATCATGCTCCACTATCGTCCTTCTGCTGCGTGCAGTAGGCTCGCTGCGAGGATCACCATGAGGTCTGCTGGTGTCCTCACTAGCCTGAACAATCGGACGACCGCCTCGAGCCAGTCCTTGGCTGCCTGGGGGTCCATCTCCCCACGGAACCTGGGTGGTCGCTGGCGTTGGAACTCGTGTAGAGCTCCGAGGAGTCGTGCATCGTCAGCGATCGACGCTGGAAGCATCGGGGGCTCGATGGGTAAAGGTATCGTCGGTGCCTCTGCTGTCAACGGGCCCTGTACTGAGGCCTCGTCGCTCGGCGTGCTGTCGTCGCGCTCTACTCTCGGAACCCTAGCTGGCTGCCGTCGTGGGGACATCCTGAAAAGGAAACAAGTGCGCCACGATCAGAACAGTATACCTGGTGAGCTGACACATGTAATCACAAATAAAACGTGAAACATACACGCAATCAATGTTTTTTTTGAATTAAGTTGTAAATCCGAAGTTAGGGTCCTGGTGTACGGATACGTCAGCCTCCGCACCAACACTGGACTCCCTGGACTGATAACCACACCCAATACGCTAAACACTATTGATTCACATAGAAGAAAGATCAGAGTCTGTGGTAGAACCGACCACCTCTGATACCAATTTGTCACGACCCATCCTCGGGGCCCGTGCCGTGACTACCCCAAGCCCGCCTTCCATAGGCCAGGGGCTGGCGACTAGCACCAAGGCCTAAATCCCAGTAAAAAGGGAAGGCATTGCCTTTGAAAAGTAAACAAGCACCACAGAGTAAGCAAGCGGAAAAGTAAACACTAAGTAAAAACTGTACAAGCTGTGCTGAAAGTAAAAGGGGCCAGAAATACAAGCCCAACTGTAAAGTACAACTGAAAAGAAAAACAGCAACTGAAAGGAAAATCCGCAGCGTCGAGCCTTCCTCTGGAAGTCCCACCTGAAGGGTGGGTATAGATAGTCTCCACATCTCCTCGGTCCAGCCGTCCGCTCCGAGTATGTCCCGCCCAGTGGTCCACCTCCAGGTACCGTCCTGCTCTGCACCCCTCCACCTCGATCAGCGATGTCCGTCGTCTGCAACCAACACAACGAAGTGCGGGCATAGCCCGTGCAGGGGTGAGTATAAGCTACTCAGTAGGGACCCCGAGACCCCCGAAGGTCTCCCGAAATCTACAAAGGATAATCCACAAAGGAAAGATTAAATCACGAAGTAACATCTGACACGGCTTAGGTATATTCCCATACATATACCTATGTCATCAATTCCCGTTCGGCTCCAATGTCCGAGCCCAAGCACAACCCTGTCCACACAGGAAAGCAAACGTAAACCCACACAGGATAGCACAACAAAATCCACAAAGGAGAGTAAATAGAAAATCCACACAGGATAGATCAACACAATCCAAAAAGGAGAGTAAACAGTAAATCCACACAGGATAGCTCAACACAATCCACAAAGGAGAGTAAACAGTAATTCCACACAGGATATCTCAACACAATCCACAAAGGAGAGTAACACAGGATTCAGCTCACACATGTATACTTTTTCGGATGCCAATAAAGGTTATCACTGATCCATATAAGTCATCAGACCCACAAAGGATCGATAGGTAACTAACCCCCGCAAAGACCCACACAGGATCGGGCCCACACAGGACCTGTAGGCGCTGGCTCACATAGAACCGATGAGCGCTGACCCACACAGGATCAGACCCACACACGATCGGGCCCACACAGGACCTGTAGCACTGATCCACGTAGGATCGCTGAGTGTTGTAGTTGTCGCAATCCACTGAGGTTCTCTGCACAGTCGTCATTGCAGTCCACTGAGGATCTCTGCACGGTCGTCGCTATCAGAGTAGTAGTTGCAGTGTCACACACGGTTTTTTTTCTGTCTTTGTATTGATCCGGCCCATTAGAAATCCCGATCCTTTTCATGGGTAATTAATGATATGAATCTTGAGTTTTTAACTTTCATATATTTATAACCAACATTATTTGGGATCCCCATTGCTTGTTTAGGAGTTTTTGAAGAAAGAGTGGTTACTTCATGATTTGGGCCAACCGTGAGCCCATTCCCAGTTTTAAAAACTGAATTTGTTTCTTTTATAAATCTTTTGTTTTTCATCCTTTTTCACCCATTCAACTTACCACTTTTCCTATACTGATATATTAAAATTTATATACCCTTTTGGACCCATTATAAATTCATAAGACGGGTGAATTTGGGTAACTTATTTAGGTATTGGGCCAGCCCATGGGCCCAGTTCCTGTTTTAAAAAAATAATTTGTTTCATTTATATCATTTTCAATTTTTACTATTTTCGGTGATTCCACCTCCCCCTCGAAGCCACTAACCCTCGACTAACCCTCATAATCGATTTTACCTCTTTGGAGCTCATGTGGGTCATGGAGTAGGGCGAAAATTCTCAGGAAACCTCAAATCGCCCAGATTTGCCAAGGTAAATTTTATCATTCATAAATCAATCAATTCGTACTCTTTTAGCCCCCAATATTCTTCCCCTGGATCGTCCAGACCTTATAAGGCTCTCCAAGAATTTTCAAGCCATTCCCGTTTCACTAGGGCTTCAGATCTAATGGAAGATGAAGAGTTTTCTAGGATGAAAGATGAGATTCCTTATCCTTTCTTCTTCCTCTTCCCCCTCCTTTCATTATTTCTTGGTTTTATATTGTAACATAGTCTTGATAGACCTAGGGTTTTTTTATAAAATGTTTTTTGATTGGTTTTATGTTTGTTTCGGTCTGGTTTTTATAGTTTTAGGGTTTATAAACCTGCGGCGGGTGATTTCAGGTGTGCATTTCAATTACGCCAAATATTTGAGGTAGGATAACCCTTTCACATGAATTTATTATTTAAGTTTCTTCATTTTATTATTTTTAACACCAGATATATATGTTTATTTTTTTTCATCCTTTGGATAATTTTCTTGGTGTGAAAAGTGGTTGTTTAATCATTGTTTTGTGAAATGTAGTGTTGTTTTGTCATGAAAATGCTCAACAAGTGTTTGTTTAAATGTTCCGTTATCTTTTGCAAATATTTTGTGAGGTTTATAATCTGTTTTATGGTATTTTTAACATGTTACCGTATCTTGAATGAAAATATGGCTTTCAATTGGTGTTTTATTCCTTTTCATGTACTTAAAATAAATTGTTTTGTTTAAAAAGGGCTTGTCATGTGTTCGGTAAATTGCCCGGTTGGCTTTTATGTGTGATGCGTGATTTAAAAGTTAATTGTTTGGATTTATAAAGGAATAGGAAGAATGATAAATGGTATTTTTTGGTACTTATATGGATTTCCTATTTGGATTTGTTTTTACAATCAAGTGGGTTTTTATTTACAACATATTTTGGACCGAGTTGCCCAAAAATGGACTGTTTCACATCTTTATGAAAAATGGTTGTGTTTTGAATATGTAACCTGAGTATTATAAGAGATTTATGAATGTGTTTTTCTACTGTAAATGGTGTTTATACAGATCCTTAATAGAATTAAAATTCATACCTTCGTCAAAGGTTAGTTTTAAGAAAATGTTTAAAGGCCCGTTTGGCATTTCCTAGAAATGATGGAGTGTTTTACTTGTATATAACAAGTTGTGCAATTGGGATTGTTTTATGGTCCATTAAATGAATTTATTAAATGTTTATTGGGCTGACAAATATGATTTGGTTTGGTTTTGATGTGTGTTTATAATTGAAAGAGTGTTTTTGAAAGAGTTTTATGTGCAAAGCCTCAATACACTTCATGAAATTGTTTTACCAAAATATTTAGTGGTTTGTTGATTAGTGAAAGAAATGTGAAGAAAGATTATGGGTTGTTTGTGTTTTTATGGTTTTGGAATGGAATGTGGATATGAAATGTTTATTTTATAATATGTGTAACTTGATTGAGCACTAAAGGGAATCCCGAGTATCGAGGTGGGCAGACATGTACTAGTATGCTAGTGATTCTGTGGGGGTTGGCGCCTGTTTCACGTAGCATGTTTGACGATGACAACACTAACTAAACTATGATGATGATGATGATTGGGGACCGCTAGGTTATGGGTATGTTCCCTACTTGTGGCTCGTGCACGAGAATGGATATTTATTACGGTTACTTTCACCGAGATACGAGGTACCTGGGGCTCACAACTAACTAGTTCCTAGGGGTGTTCATGTGACTAGTGCTCATTGGCTATTTTTTACTCACCGTCGGCATACGGTGTGTTTGGTTGGTAAATTCAGTAGTATGTGTTACTTATTTGAAAGTTAAAATTATTTAATGCAGCCCTCTTGAAAACTATGTTCATTTTGAAGTTGCACCTCTTTGAAAAAAATAGTTACTTGCATTTTTGTTTATTAAACATGCAAGTTTTTGTCTGATAATTATGATAGCATGGAACCTCATTTGAAAAAAATAATTTCATATCTTGAATTTAAAACTATAAATTGATGTTTCATTTATTTTAAAGGAATGTGCATTGCGAATAGAATATCGGGCTAACCTACTCAGTTTTAATACTCACGCCTATATTCTTCTTCTTTTTTTAGCCCTTGTGCAGGTTTCATCTTTAGTTCGATCACCTTGGGCGAATATTGATCATTGTGTTGGAGAGTGACCAGAACTGATACACGGAGTTAGTTGGTCGTTGGGATTGTTCATTTGAGTTTTTGATTTTTTTTCTACCTTTAGTTTCTTGTATAAATAATATTTTTTCCAATTTTTATATAAATTCATTTTGGGCTGTCCGTTTATTTCCGCTGTTTGTTTGATTGTCTATATATGGGAGAAATCATTCCCTTGTGTACTCTATTGATGCCCTTGGTGCTTGTCACCATCCCGGGAGGATCGGGAACACCTCTCGGGACTTGTCGTGGGATAGCCTGGGTGACCGGTTCAGGGTCGACTCGGGCTGGTTCGTGACACGCAACCAGCTCTAGGATTCCCGTACACAACAAGCTCGTTCGGGAGGGTCCGCTCCACGAGCCAAGAGGCCGATACATCAACTGTCACAAAGTCCGAAGTTGCTGTATCCAAAAGTTCCGTATAGTCAACAGGAACTCAACGTCGTAGACGGCGCGTCGATCGGACGCCCAGTCTGAGAGTTGTTGGCTTTTTCGTCCCAGGGGCCTGGTTAGTTTTTAAGGCAAAACCAACCCAACTGTACTCCACCTGCATCCAATCCTCCGGCGGAGTATGCCAAAAGATCCATCTCACTTAGAGGAATTCAACAAATCTGACGGCACGTCAATCGGACGTCCGTAGCTCAAGATATGAGCGTTTCCGCTCTGAGGGCCCAGTTGGTTTCGTGTACGAACCAACCCGGCCGAACTCAAAGTATTCCGAAACCTTGAGTGTGATATACCGAAACGACCGTCTCGATCCATGGATTGCGTTGCCCCTGACGGCGAGTCGTTTGGAGGCCCGTATCTCAAGATACGACCATTTGACTGAAAACAGTCCGAAGACGGGGGGTCCGGGCCCGGCTCGGCCGAGCGGCCGAGCGACGCGGGGGGGAGCCGCCACCCCCGCGTGACACCCCCGCGGCTCCCGTGGGGTGTCGCCCGGGACAACCGGACGCGGCTTCAGCAGCGTCCCGCGCGCACCGGACCCGCGCGGCGCGGGTCTGCAAGCGCTGTCGCCGCGGCTTCGGCCTCGGCGGCCTTGTCCGGCGGCGCGCCGGGGCGCCGCCGCTCCCGGCTACCGGCGCCGCCGCGCCGGTGACCCGCGCCGTCGGCGGCTTCCGCGGGCCCTCGGAGACTCTCCGGTGGTCCGATTCTATTCCCATCTACGCCGCTGCTCCTCCCGGGACTCGCCCTTCACTGCGGAATCATCAAACTTCCGTTGCGGCACATTCCGTCATCGCCCGTCAAATCCACACAAAAACGAAGAACGGCGGAGGGTTGTCGGGCCGTGTTCGTTTGGCCCACACCCTCCGCGTTAGAGATAAACTTCGGGAGAAACAAAATTCAACACATGAATTCAACAATTTAAATGGAATAAAATTGTTCTTATGTCCGAGTTCTTCATTCTTGAACGGAAATAACACGGGAAATAAGGGAAATTCCAAAAATAAAATCCCTACCTCGTAGTCGTCGTCGTACGCACGTTCTTCGCGGAATTGCTCGTCGCAGAAGGAGGGGATCATCACGTCGTCGCGGAAAGGCGTCGCGTCGTCGTGGAAACCGGAATTGAGTTGGCGAACTCAAGCAGCCGATCGAAGATCCTTCGCGGAGGAAGAGACGTTATAGAAGAACGCTGCTGGATGGGAACGTCGGCGTCGCGGATCACGGCGTCGCGTCATCGATTTCCGGGTTCGGCGTTCTTCGTCGGAGACCGACGTTCTTCGCGTTCTTTGCGATCTTCGCGTTCTTCGCGAAGAAGGATAATGGCATGAGAACTCTGTCAAACCTCTCAACGAGTAATCTTTCAAAAGACCTTGTTGGTCTTATTTTATTATTACGCCAACAAACGAAAAGGTAAGTAACGACCCATAAATTCATTGTATTAATTTAACGAAAGTAACAGCTCATTTAATTCACGAAATAAACCGCCCAATTAAATGGTCTGTTAATAATTTAAGAAAACGCGCCAGTTGACTTTCATAATGACGGGTTTTCGCGGGTGCATTACTTAGCAGAAAGAAACGGCGGGGCTCGTGCAGGCCCCACCTCACAAATATCCTACAAAGGGGGTAGGATATTTCTGGATAGCATCCTATCCGGATCAACTCAGTTTAAGCCGCTTTTAAGTCGTTTCAAGTGGCTTCCAAGTGGCTTAAGTGAAATAAAATAAATTTGTCGTAAAATTATTTTATTTCTTAACTTTAAACCCGAAATTTAAAAACCACACCCGAGCAAACGCAACTCCGGAAGAGGCGTTTCTAAGCGAATATCGGCGCTGCGATTTCATCGGTGCCCTCCGAATTCGATTCCGGGCACCGGTTCAAAAGTTAGAAAAACCCACTCATCCGTTCAGTGAATGTACCCGAGCCAAACTTCGGAAAATTATTCCGGGCACACCGGGCCTCGGAATCAGGTGCCGTCAGAAACTGCGCTCTTGTAAAATTCCAAAGAAAATTAAGAAAAAAATTTCCTCGAAATTTACGGTCTTTTACATATGTTTTTAATCATATTTTAGTAATAATTATTAGTTATAATCACAACATCATTCAATCTACACAATATGACATTTGTTTTCTCATACTCACCTCATTTCCCTTTATATTCAATGTTAACATGATTCCTTTGGGTTCTATTCACATAATAAAACTAAAAAAAATAGTTTTAGGAAAAATATCTTAGTGGGGAAACCATGTAATCATTTATATAAAGTTTACACCATGAAAACACATTAATTAATCTATAAAACCTCAGTTATAACATTGTTCATTCATTTTCATCAAATATTCAAATCCATCAAAATGGTTGGTAATGAAAATGTAAATTATCATAATAATATCCCTTGGGAGATTCAAACCATGTGTGTAGTATGACTTGTTATCATGCACTAGGTAATGATCAGTTAAATCCAAATGATCCCTATTCAATGTTATTAGTACTAGTTACATCATTTCAAGAGCTACAAAAATATTTTTATCTACAATGGAATTTTTTTATTGAAAAAATAAAATTATAGCTTCCCTTTCAAAACATTAATATTTTTTCTATACTTGTCCTAAAATTATATTATATTTTTATGATTAATAATTTGGGTTTTCTTAAATATGTTTCACAGGGTTTTCAATAAAATTCCTATCATATCAATTGTTCCAACCCAGATCCCAAGATACCAATGATGGTGTCTTATTTATTAAATTATCATAAAATATAAGGAATTTCATACCGAAGGACTGAAGAGTTTAGTAGTCTTGATAGCTATATATATGATTATTTCTTTAAATTTACATTAAATAATGAAAAAAAAAATTTATTCAAGAATAATAATAATATAATTATCATATCCTTGAATATAAATCAATGTAAACTTCATGGATTCTTTAGAAAGGGAAAAAATAAAGGTGGGATCAAATGATAAATATGGGTTCTAAACAGTTAAATAACCCATGAATCAATAATCATAATCAAAATTAACTGGAAAATTACTGAACACACACTCCATGTAATCAATATACTGAGAAAAATTGAATCCATTTATATTGTTAATGAAACAAAATCTCAAGTATATTAATCAAAATGGAATTGTATATAACTAAAACCACATTCCATTTAATCTCTAATATAATTATCATAACTGTATAAGGAATTATAAATATGTTCAGGTAAATAACTGTAAACACATGACATAAAAGAAATAAATCATAATAAAGTGAAGAATGGGTAATATCATTTTGAAAATATCAAGGATAATAATAATTTAATATTTAAGGAATGTATTGATTAAATATTGGATTTCGTAACCTCAGGATCATGGTACTTATACCATCAGGACCATTCACACAACTGTTTAATACTACTATGTACAAACTCATCTGGCTTAGCCAACTGATTTTGAGATATCTTATTAATTCACCACATGAGACTCTCCATGGATTGAGGGGTTATTTATAACCACGCCCCACCCATGATTTCGTGTCCAAAGAATTCCTCATAATTCGAATAATTGATTTAATTAGTAAATAATTTTCTAAACCATCTGATATCTGTATTAAGTTGATAATACAGATTTACCGATATTTCCATAGAAAATATAAACTATTTTATGTACACAACCATGTTTAAAAATGATAAATAGTATAATTAATTAATAAAATTGAGAATAAACTATACGTATATTATAGGAAATATATATCAAATTGTTTAAAGGAAGGTGAATATTTCAAGGGAAAGGTAATGAATAAAAAATTATTCAAAAATGTCATGTTCAACACATTCCTTGGTAAAAATGATCCTAAACAACACATAAAATGAATAAGTATTTTATCAATGAAACATATAACAATTTTAGTATGAAAATATGGTTATCATATTTTTTGAATAGAAAAAACATAAAGAGATCCATAAATTCAATCCTCTGGATAATATCTATTTAATTTTAAAATTCATTTTTGAAAATAATGGTTCAAAAATAGTTTTAAGAAAAATAATTTAAATTATTTTTTAAAATTATAAATTATTCCCAAAAATATTCAATTGGTCATGACATCTTGATATTCGGTTCATATCGTACATGTTAAAACATAAATTCCATTAACTTTTTTTTAAATTGATATTTAAAACTATTTTTAAAATCAATGAAATATTCCATGTGATTTTTTTAAACTGAAATTTGTAATAATATTATTAATGTATCATTATAAAAACGATAAAAATATTTAAAACACTTTTTTGGAAACATGGGTTTGGAATAAAATAGATTTTTGAAAGAAGATAAAAATGAAGTCTGACATTATTTAAAACAATCCAAAATTGTTTTTATTACTATTGAGTGTTAAAATGGTTCTATTAATTGAAAAAAATTAGGTATATCTAGAGGAGAATGAAATTAAAAGTTTTATTAAATAAATTTAAAAAATTTCATTAAATTGAAATTCATGTATAAATAATATTGATTAAAATGAGATTGTAAAATAATACCATTCAATGATTATAAAATTTATTTTAGAATTAATCAAGAAATCGATTATTTTTATAAACTATAAATCAAAAAAAAATTGGAAACAAAAAATAGGACAATTAATAATCATTTCACAAATAATCATAGAATATCCTATTTATGAATATGTAATATATATAAAATAAAACAAATGGTGTTTTAAATTTTTTTACCACATTGTAATTAATATGTAAAATTCCCATGGATGTAATAATTCATATTGAAACAAAATATAATATAATTTTTTATTAACTCATGATTTCAAATTTCATAGTTCCATTATATACTTCTTGTAAATGAAATTATAGTCATAAACATAAAATATGAATCAATGAATGAATTCCAAAACAATGAACACATCATTGATGTGGGATTCATCATTGAATTGATTTGGTTAATAAAAAATTTCTAAATAAATCAAGTGTAAATAAAATATAAAATAATCAATTTTTATTTCACACATAATCTAATCCAAACATAATCAATGAAGTATAATTATAACCCTAAAAAAGAAATTGAGTTAAAAAATCTTTAACCTTCCATTTAGTTGGGGTTGAATGTGATTTAACCTAATATATAATTGTTTTAAAGATATTACTAAATTATAAAAGAAATAAATTAATATTTATAATATCAAATATCACCCTTTTATAACAACATATGTCCCTTTTGTTAATAACCAATCATTATTACCACTGTGTTAGGTGTTAATTACCATATATTTACATTCATGCATTTTCATGATGGTTCAGATTGTTGTGCATATTATATAGTTATATCATATCCATAATAGTAATTAGGAAATAATTATCATATTTTTATATCAATTATAATTTAAATACAAATCATGAAATATGGTTTTGAGAAATGAAATACATTACAACCATGTAGACGGTAGGTCGTACCTACAAGTGTGTAACGTTTTAATTTTTCAATGATCATTATGGAATGGTTTTAAGCAATCGGTTTTCTTCAAAAATTTAATATAATATTTTATACTCTATATAATATATTGACATATAATTATATATATCATCAATGTGTTGTAGTTATGAAAGGAGTGTCACGTCGCTCCCTGAACATGGTGGTCCACACATACACAAATGATGTTATCATTTTTCAGTGTAAAAAATGATATATTATCTTTTAATAAGGGTAAATATTTAATTAATATCATTATTATTTAATTTATATAACCTATATTCATTATCTATATCTCTATTACCTTCCAAAAAAACTGTTATAAAAAATTTGAAAACAATTCATCGTGATGTTGTAGTCCCACATACACATGAGTGACATTATCATAAACCGTACATAATAGATATGTTAAAATTTTGTATGATATAATTACTAAATAGGTATAAATATATTTTAAATATAATATATATAATTTATACCCATCATTATAACCAACCATCCGAGGTGGTATTTGAATAATGAATGACATCGGTTCACAGGGCGGTAATCTCCTGTACACATGAATGATGATTTCATAACTCATTCGATGGAAGTGGGGGTGGTTGTAAGTAATTAACCTATTATAAAACTATATAAATATATTTAGGACATTAATTTTACTCAATATGAATTTTTTAATAGGAATTTATTGATTTTAAGGATTATATAATATAAAAATTGTCATTGAGGAACGTTACCTCTTTTTTGGGTAAGCTACAAGGGTTTGGACAAAAATTCATACTACATCATATTTATTAAAAAACTAAGTATTATAAGATGAGATGAAGGAATATGGAAATCTCTTTCTTCGTGTATTGTCCAAACCAATGTGCTTTTAGGATGTGATCAACATTGAATATAGGGTAGCCTTTTATTTGCGAGGTCGGTAACACACATGTATATTTTGAAAAGAAAAATGGTATACCAACATTTTTTCAATACGATAATTGTATTAAATGAAAATTTCAGTAGAATAAATAGTTATTCTATCTACATAAGTCCAACAAATTAATTTTAGACATGTATTTCGGTCATTTTAATCTTTATTGTTTTAGTTTAACTGCAGATAAATCCATCTTTCCTATAAATTTGGCAATTAATTGTAATTGTTTCCACATATCATTTTTATCATCCATTAGGTTATTAGTATTAGATAATTTAAATTATTATGATTTCATGATGGAATTAATTTATCTTAATTCAATTATCATTATTAAGAAAATTTAATTTTAAATTAATCCCACTAATGCGATGAGAAAGTGGGATTTTAATGAAAAAATGTTCTAAAATTTAGAGTGTTTTTATATTAGAATTAAATTTGATAATAAATAAAATGAACTAGGATATATATATTAATATATATATATATATTAACTAATTTTTATTAAAAACCAATCCACAATATTTTACCAGCATTATAAAAAAATTAAAGGAAATGGTCGTTTTTAATTAATTTATTCACTATTTATTGACAAATGAAAAATTTCATAAATATCACAAATTTTCCCCCAAGATAGTTTTTATATGTTGATATCAAAAAAAGAATACTTTTTCAAATCATTTTTCAATAATAATTTAATAATTAGTTTTATAGTATGAGTTCAAAGTGTGGCCAAACCTTCATTCAGAAAACAAAAAAGCTTTTCATGAAATATTTCTTATTAATTTAAATGATTATAGTATTATTTATAATAAACATATATCCATAATTTCCATATTTTATATAGTACTATTCATAAACCTAATCTTAATATATAAGATATAATGGTATTTTATATAATTTTTATTTTAGAGTAGGTGTTGTGTGTTCCAAAATCTATTGAATAGTTAATGTCACGACCCATCCCCTGGGGCCCGTGCCTTGACTACCCTAAGCTCGCCTCCCATTAACAAGGGGCTGGCGACTAGCACTAGAAAAACATATCTCTAAAAATGGTAAGGCACTACCTTAATAACCTGCAATCTCACACAACCAATCACTTAGCCAGATATAGGCACAATGTAAACTACATAGAAAATAGAGTGAGTAAAGTATGTAAAGGGGTCAAAATACAAGCCCAACTAGAATTTACAAGTAAAAATGGAAAGTAAAAGTAAAACTAAAAATAGATCCTGCGAACAACACCCAAGGATCCTACCTGAAGGGTAGGTACAACTCTTGAACGGTCCTCTCTATGATACACATTGTTAATGGTCTACCTCCAAGTAACCACAAGTCCTGGTACCCCCGTCCTCAGTCAACGATGTCTGTTGTTTGCACCAAACACAAAAAGGTGCGGGTGAAGCCCGTGCATGGGTGAGTAGAGAAATTTTTAGTAGGGACCATGAGACCCCTAAAGGACTCTCATAATCAACAAAGGATAAACCAAAAAACATGGAAACAATAGTCAAACCTACTTATGTATACGCCCATACATATACCTATGTTATCATGTATACTCATCTCATCCATGAGGAAACAAGAGGCCCAACTCATTATCCCAAATCTAAAATTTTCCACGAAGGAAAGAATACCATCAAGGTAACACCAGAAAGGTATGTACCACAATGGTACGCCGCACAGATGAATACCCCAATGGTATAGAGTCGTCCCACACCAGGTTTAAGTGATGTACAGAAGTATATATGATCAATAGTGAAGCTAGATAACCTTATTATGTCAATAGGTACCACTTTCTATTATACAGAGTCTGACCCAGATATGATAGATAGGTACTAACCCCCTCAATGACCCACATAGGATTTGAAGCACACATGATCCATATGCGCATACCCACACAGGATCACTGAGCGTTGTCCCACATAGGATCTGACCCACATAGGATCAGTATGCGCTGACCCATGGAGTATCTCTATGTGATAACACACACATGATCTGACCCACAAAAGATTGGTGATGACCCATGCATAATCGCTTAGTACTAACCTCTGTATGATCTGTCTCTAAGATCTGCCTCTCTGCGAGCCACTGGATTCCCCCTAATTGCACATTTGGGAGAACCTCTCCCCAAGGAATATGTCAAACCTCACCTACCACTAAGTTCCATTAATAAGTATATCAAACGTCATCCACATAATAAGGGACTCAAAGCAACAAATAGTGTGTCAATCAGACGCTCGGTCTGTATGTAAATAGTGTTTCAATTCCGAGGTCTGAGTTGTATTAGGGTTCGATCCAACCCGATCGTACTCCATCATAAACCCAAAACTGAAGTGAAATATAAAAAAATTACCATCTCAATCCAAGGATTATGGTTCCATATATAGTTCTTCAAATTAATGTCTGGATCACATGTTATGGTCAAAAAGGTGAAAATACATCCAGAAGTGCCCGAGTCAGGTCCAACCTGGTCAGACCAACCTGTCCCGACCTGGTAGGTCGAGGCCATGGTAGACCCATCCTGCTGGGATGTGTTCTGACCCGACCCATGAAGGGGGCGGCCTTGCCCAGCCCACTTGGCTACCCACGGTCGAGTGGCCTGCCGTGGCAGGGGTCTGCCGTAGCCGACACCCGGGTGGTGCCCCCTGGTTTATTCAAAAAATCCAGTGGACTGTTCAAGAGATATACCTACCCTTCATGTAGGATCCTTCGTGGGTGTTTGCTGGAGCTTTTTTTCCAGTTTTACTTGTACTTTCCAGTTTTACATGAACATTCCAGTTGGGGTTCTATTCTGTCCCCCATTATGTAATGTACTCACACTATTTAAAATATAGTTTACTTTGTTCTTATATCTGGTGGACTGCTTGGTTTTTTTAGATTACTGGTTATAAATTCAATGCTTTCCCAATTTTAGTGATATTACTTTCTGGTGCTTGTAGCAATCCTCAGGCCTATGGAAGGCGGGCATGGGGTAGTCACGGCATTGGCCCCGGGGGATAGGTCGTGACAGTTTAAATTTAAATAAATATATTTACTAAGTTATTTTATATTGGTGTTTTGTTTTTCACACACTTTCGAATAAAATTTTCCTATTTTGAAAATTTAGTTTTTAACACATTAGGTTTTATTTCAAATTAGTGTGTGTGAGACCACCATATTTTATAGTAGTTGGATCCACCATTGTCCTAGATCGTTGATTTTTTTTTATTTATAGTACGTAAAACCATAGGATATAGTTCAACTGGTGTGAATTTTCAATTTTTATTAGATTATCACATGATTGAAATGTCAGAGTTATTTGTTTCATGTATACCATACATTATATTTAAAAATGTATTGGTTATTATCTCCATTTATTTCACTTATACTTCTGATATTCCTTGTTCTAATAATATTAATTGAGTTTATGAAAAACTATAGGATGATTTACAAATGGTATTTATATTGGAAAATTATTTTTAAAATTACATTATTTTTAATCTAGTACAACATTATTCTTTATATTTGAAATTTTTATATATATATTCTATATTGGAATCCTACTATGATTTGTACAGAAACACTTCATAATCCTTGTGATATTCTAATTTTTTTTAATGATTCAGGTAAATGTAATGGGATCTTGTATAATTTTGGTATATCTTGTTGTATTTTCCTTCACAGTGTGATGGTTTGGAATATAATATTGGTCACATGGATACTTATTGTGTTTTTATTGACATATTTTTCTTATATATTCAGTTTTTATTTGATGGTATTTCTCTTAGATGTTTTATCTATTCATCCATGTTGAAAACTAGTTTATTGTATTGTTTTGTTATATACAAGATATGGTTCCATTATCGTTTTACACCAAAACCACATTTTCATGGGATAGTTCAGGTGGCTTGTCAAGTTGGCCAGTCATGATTTTAAATTAATTTTTTATGTTAGTTTAAAACTTTTTCAAAGGGATTTAATGTTCAGTTCAACTATACGGAGGGAATTCGTTTCATAGTTCCAAAGATATATCACTTGATGATAATTATTTTTCACTTATAAAATTTAACTACAACTCAAGAAGTAAAATGAAATGGTATTAATGTCCTTGTGGAAATTAAAATGGTTCAAAATAAATATATGTTCTATGAAATTTTTATTATTCAGTTATTAAAAATGTAATTGTTATGTGGTTAGTAAATATAGGCAGTTTTCTCAACCATCATGAACTAGTTTCATTTTAATTGTTATTATGACTATATTTTCATTATATAATTAATAATATAATATTAAAATTAAGATCACATTTTAAAAAAAAATAAAAGTGATTTTAATCCTACGAGGATGGCGTTACTGGAAACTGAAAGCTTATCGTCATTAATGCCAGTGAATTGAAAAACATGGATGATGTTTTCATTTTTTAGTATAAAAGGATCAGCGATGAAGATGGATGCTAGATATTAGATTATCAAAATAAAGTTATAGATAATATATGATATTTGACACATTGTTACGTATTGGATGATGGAGTTGAATATAATTTATAGGAAGAAAATAACTCAAAAAATATATTTTGAGAATATTACCTCTTGTATATCTTCTCTCGAAATATAACATAAGGAATTTTCTCATTTTGTTGATACCAACACTGAGGTGATGTGAGGGATATTTGAAGTAATATAATTTGATATCAGCTAGGAAATAAGATATTTTAATAATTGGATAAGGAGTAGGGTGGTGAGGGTCATATATATAAAGGGTTAAGAGGGGGGTTTTAAATATTGTATTTATTGGTTGAATATTGTGGGTAAAAACTAACAATAGTTATTATACATGTAATTAAATAAGTTACATGGGACTTTTAGATCTACATAATGGGTTACTACATCATCCATGACTTATAAATTCATTTATATAGATTTTAATGAAAATATTATATTTTACCATATTTCACTAGCCATAGAAAATGTAACAGTTTTAAGAAATTAAAAAAAAATTCACCCATACTGATTTTTGACACTTATATTAAAAAAAACAAAATATCTTATGTGTTAAATTTTATAAATATATGGAATATATATTTTTGATGAAATACTTATTTATTTAACATATGAATATTTTAATATTTTGGTAAATTCTTCCACCCTTTGGAAAATTACATATGGTCTCTTAAAACTATATTATCATTATAATGAATGTTAATATTATTTTATTACACTATTTTATGAAAATAAATTATCCTCTAAATTATTATATTTAAAAATTCATTTTAAAAAATCTATGTTTTATAAAATGTTATACACTTATTTTGTCACTATTTTTAATAGTTTCTTACTAGTATCATGATATAAAGATGTTATATTTTATTTTAATTTGATAATTAAATATTATTTTAAACTTATATAAGTAACGATCTTCTAATTTTCATGTTTATAATCTTACTAATATGATTCTGATTCTAATGGTTTGATTAATATTGTAATGGATGGATTATTTTACATGGGTCAGATTTATAATGATCATATAGGTTCCCTAATTTCTATAAATAGATCATATTTCATTAATTCTTCATTCACATTTATAATACCTCATTATTATATATATTTTTATTTTATAGTTGTATATTCAATTTATAACATTTTTCTTCAAAGCTACAGTGTTGTTCATGAGTGCTGTTATTCATGCGGATAAAGTATATCTGAATTTTCATATTTTAGTCATCTTATTATTGAATTTTTATCTAATTATTATTTTTCAATTATTATCGAAATATTTACTTTCTAAATTTAATTTTAAAGTTAATATAATTAATCTATTTTATATTTGTCATTTTGTTTCTATGAATTATATAATTCTATATTACTAAATATTACACAAATATACCATGAGAAGAGAAATTCCATTAACTAAATTGTGGGTTGTTACATTCTTCTCGCATATAAAATTATTTCATCAAAATTTCATTTCGACTGCTAATATGAAAATATATGATTGTGCTTCTATAAAATCACTTCTTATAATTCCCATGTCCCCTCCTCATAATTATTTTTCCTTCATGATGCATTAAAAATGTCATTTGCCTTATGGTGTATAACTATTTCCCTACATTCCATGATTTTAATCAGTTAATCCACATAAAATATATCATATAATTTCTATAAAATCGATGAATTATGTAAATGTGACAGATATAGTTTATACTTCATAAATATGGATACATTTAATACATCATATAATTGATACAAGTTTGATGGGAGTTCAATTAGATAAGTTGTATATTTGATGCAATTAAGAATCACAATTGTCTTAATATACCTCGAACATACTTTTCACTTCATCTTAAATCTCATAACATTGTTACATGTATATAGATTAAGGAACACCTTATCACAATCAACAAGACCAATGTCTCATTGATGATTGTCAATATAGATCTTTTTTTTACTTTTAGTAGCATGTAGGTATTGATGAATGGTGTTGGATTTTTCTACTATTTCATAGACCATTTCATGTCGCAACAGCCTATATTCACCAACATCTTCATCTCGAAAAACAATTATACACATATTCCCATAAAGGGATACATATGGATCCATTTTGATATTTTATTAAAATATATTATTGTATAGGACCACAACAATAAGATGTTGAGGGTCTTAGCCTCGATTTAAGTCCATTGAGCAAGCTCCAAACATGTCTTTGTGTGTCTATATAGTCCGCTAAGATAAACCATAAGTTTTTTTTATGATAAATCTAATTGAATTTATAATAATTATTTAGATCATGTGAGAAACTCTTTTAGAACGTGGTTATAAATAAATGATCCTGATCACATACAATCGATAGTGGTTTTCCATGCAACCAAACTAGTTCCATGACGTATATCCTTGTTATTTGAACAAGTGATAAGTCCTTGAGAATATTAATGAAATGTGTAGCCTTTGAAATGATCCAACAAAAACCATATATAATTATTTCAACTATATGATTTCATAATAATAGTTATAATGTACATGGTGAGGTCTTCTCGATTCCATATAGGTGTGGGTAATTATAGCATCATTCCCATGGACTTTTCCTTTTTGCCTTCACATTCTTTCATATCTTTAACATTTATGTATTACATGATCACATTATTTCTATTGTCACATCAATATTTCACTAGGTGATCTTTATACATATTCCTACCCTCTGGGTGAATGGTGAAGTTCTAGCTCTATACATCACTAAAAATCTCATTATATATCTCATGAATTGATTGTATAAATAGTGATGATCCAAATCTTACAACCCCTTATTCATTAATTTAAAATATGCGGAATTTTCTTTTCTTATATAGTCAACATTATTTTTTTTATTTCAACATTTCTAATTTGATAAAACATTATCTTCTCCACAAGGGATAATTTAACAATCATTTGAGAAAAGAATAATCTTGTTATATCACTTATGATTCCCTTGTCCATCATATGCATATCTAAGAACATAAGATCCCTATTAATTCTCATTATTGATAAGGTGGTTTTTTGGATCGTAAATGTTTCATTTATGGTTATACATACAATATGGGGGGATAATTATTTTTAAAGTACCATTAAACTGGACTAAAAATATACCTATTGAGGTAAATTTACTAGACTCGGACTCATTCTGATTATCAGCGTGATAATAGGAATCATAATTGATCCAATTAATTTCATTGTATATTTATCATAATTAGTGTTATAAAAATAAAACAAACAATATATAATGTTAATAACAATGACTAACTTTCTATTTTATTCACCATTGAATAGAAACTTCTAAAAAAAGTAAATAAAATAGTCGGTAATACCAAAAATGAATTACAAGCTATATTATACTGTTTAACTATTTTAATCATAAGAGATAGGTAGTAAATAATATTTAATTAAGGTATACATAGTACCATACATACTATAAATTAATTATTTCCTTACTAGGAAATATATTTTTATGATGATTAAAATAATATTTCCATTCCTATTCCCTCTAACCCTTGATATGATGATCAGATTCTGTCTTCTTATCCCTTGAAGCCCTCAATCCATTGATACGATTCTCCAACTTCCAATCTAATGAATTATTCAACCAAATTAATGATCATCCAGGGAATACAAATGAATAATTTCTATAGGAATCATCCTAACCGAGATTCCTTAGATTGAAAATACTATAAAGAATTATACATACTTAGAATGATGAGTTCATTGTAATAGTTATTAAAAAGAAATAAATTCTGAATTCAACACATTTATACTCTTAAAATTACCTTTTATTTCGATGTAGATCTCTAGTTCTCATGTTTCAGAGTTTTCTGCAATGACTTCAGACAGGTGGAGATTGAAAACTCATAATTTTCTAGCATAACTACTGTTTTCGCGTCATTTGTCTTATCAATAGTATGATTACGATGTTTTTAATTATTATTGAAATAAATCTTATAAATTTTTATAAAAATCATAGGATAGTCTAATGGAACTCATTATCAATTATCTATACGAAAATCCTTGTGTGAATCAGTCTGATTGCTTTTCTACAAAAATAAGTATGATTGAGATTACTCTTTTTAGTATATTAGATAATAAACATGTCTAAATCTTGGTATAATTAAACATAATTATAATAATAAGATTCATTCATAATTTTATGGTCATAATGAAGGATTATATGTTTATATTTATAATAAATTCAAACATAATCTATGTATGGTAAATGAAATGTTTTATTTAGAATCACAGAAAAACAATTTTTTCATAATAATATGGTAAACATGATTTTATGTATGTTTTTGTGATTTAAAAAAATAATAGAATAGAAATATAATAAGATATAAATCTTACTAAAAAATATCTTACTTTATAAAATCTAAAACCACAAGACATAAATGAAAAAATTACATGAAAAACATACAATCCATTGTAGTTTTGAGATCTTTGACATTATTATTTATTCCTAAACTACCACTGAGTTTTTAATTATTTTTCATACAATCAAGAAAATTAGAATATATATTCCCTAACTAAAAAACAACTACCCATTAGTATATAATATTCCCCTTTATAAAAAATTCTCCCCCATAACCAAATATTCTCCCCCTTTTTTATATTCAAAAAGGAATGGGAAAGAACTGAAATTTATAAAAAAAATTAAAAATATAATTTAGAGAGAATTGTTGAACTAACTAATCAACCATGTATATATGAATAAATATATAACCATTCTTAATAGGAAAACATTAAACAAAATATAATTAGATTAAAGTTAATTCATTATAATAAATAATGCAAATATTTTATAAAAAAAATTCAAAATCACATAATAAATGAAAATAAACCTTTCTTAATATGGTTCTTCATGAATGAATTCATTTCATTAAAATCATGCTGATATTTTTGAATATTTTCAATTCCTACATCTTGCATTCTGTCTTGGGATTTCATCCTTTTGACCTCCTCAGATAACCCTTTATTCTGATCACTCATTTTGATCAACTCAACTTCACATGATCTGAGTCTCCACATCTCCAACTAAATGTATCAACTCTTTTATTTAAAATAATTTACATCCATATTATATTCATCGGTAGTGTTTATAAATTCTTTAATAAATTTATCTCTATAATCTATATATGATAATAACTTTTTATTAGTGTCAGTTGATTCTAAAAAAAGTTTATTTACATAAAACATAAGTCATCATATAGAATAATATCATAATAAAATTTATTAGACTACTTAACCATCACATTGCATAATATTTCTTGTGTTTGAAAATATTATTGGAAAACCATTAACTCTATTTCAATATAAATAACTTATTCTATTAAAACATTTATTTACAATGATTTTACACTATGATGTTTTTGAATAAGATGACATCTTGATAAGTTGTTAGAAAATAATGGAATTGTTTTCTCTAACCTCCTAAATGATAGAAATGAAAATCAAAACAATTTCAAGAAATTATTTCCTCCAAAAGAGATGACTCTTATATGTTTTGGATGCTTAATTTTTTGGTTCTAGTGTCAATGTTTTTTCCTTTCTTTTTATATTTCGTTGAATCATTATTTTCACATTCCAATGAAACTTTCTATTCATCTAAAAGTTAAATAATTTATACATATTTATCAGTTTCATCTTTATCATCCACATTTGTTTGTGGAATTTGTTCTTCTGTTTATCTTATATATTGATTCAGTTTCCTTCTCTGATGTTGAACCTTCTTCCTGAAAACATTTTGGTTTCACGTCCTTATCAATTTTTATGGAAAATATGATAAATATGATGATTTTGATGATTCCTTATCTAAATGTGTTTCTTCATCATCATTCTTTTCTATACATTCATATTCATCTTGATCTTCTTCATAATACCCTAATTCCATTTCATCATCATCAATTTATTATTATTATTCTTCATATTTATTATATTCATCTTCTACATGTTTTTATTCTTTTATTTTCTTTATCTATATTATTCTTCTACTAATTCCGTCTAAATCATTTTCTCTAATTGTCTCTATTTTCTCATGGATACCTTTATAGATGACTTTAGTTTTTATTATTTCTCTAGAATAATTCAAACTTATTATTCTACACCAACCATTCCAATTTCCCTTTTAATAAAATGGTACCTCAGTAGGGATAACTGAGGTGTCGACCAAAACAAATCATGCATCCATATTTTCCTTATCGTTATGGGATTTCGGGAGAACTGGATCCTCAGATTCTATTTCAACTCTTTAAAATACTCTCCACAAATTGGGATTCCTATAATATCATTTTTCCTCTCTCTTTCATTTCTTCTCTTCTCCTTGAGTCTTTTTAGTAGTTAGGATCTTCATAGCTTTAGTGTCAATGGGGTAAATTCCAAACTCTATATCCACATTCTTCTTCTAATCCTTATGTGCCATCATATTTTCAAAAAAATTATTAGGAATTTTATTTTAGTTCTTTTTTACAATGGGTGGAGATTTCTCTTCCATTATTTTTATATTATTTTCAACTTCCTTATTTTTGCAAGATGGTTTAATATCATATGAAATCCCACAGAAAGTTAAAAAAAATTGTTGAATTAAAAAAAAACCCAACTTCTTTTTGATATCATAACCTCATAGATAAAGGAAATCGTCTCCATGGACTGATATGATTCATTTATACTTTATAAATCTCTTTAAAAATTTTATTCATCATAGTTATAAATTTTGGAAACATAATAATATTTGATATGATAGGATATTTTTTAATATTATTCGCCATAATTAAGAAGAACTTTACTAAATAACTCTCTCATATTCCCTAAATAATCGAGTATGAAAACATAAAAACCCATCAATGTATCTCTATCACCCTACATCAAAATCATATATCCCTAAATACTAAGGTAAATTAGTTTTTTATCTAGATTTAGATTAAATACTATTATAATAATTTAAAAAACTTAGGGAAGTAATCTTCACCAATGTTCTTATCAAATGTTCCAATAATGTTTGGAAGCTTGAGGGAGGGTAAGTAAACTTCTCCTTCTGTTGGAACACAAACCCTTGTAGCCACTTTTAATAATTCATATTCCTTTTAACAAACATATTAAAGGTATTTTTTCATTACCATATTCCATATACAACTGAACATAAACATAAAACTTTTAAAAACCCACTTGATAGAATAAATAAAAAACATTATCTTCCTTTTAAACTCTTATTGAATCTAATCCATGAAAGAAAATTATCTTATTTAGATTTGAATATTACTTTTAAAACCATGATATTTCAATATGTCTTTTCCAGATCACTCACTACTTTTCATATTCTTCCATGGTTTCTATCAAAATTGGATTTGAGATTGGGGTGAAAACATAACGAAAGATTATCTAACTGATTGATTTGAATGGTGAAATAGCTCGAGATTAAAAGGTTTAAATAATCAATTTTAGTTAATGGTTATCCAACCCTAATATAGTATTTTTTGTGAATTTTAAATACTATAAGATAACCAATAGTTGAGATGATATTTATTATAAACAGATGACTGAAAATCATCTGACGAATGTTACAAAATAATATTTTAAATATTGATGTTTTAAAACATTTATTAGAGTGAGGATAAATATGATTTATAAAAAAATTAAAATTTAATAAAGAATACAATGTTAAAAAAATTATTAAAAAAAATTATAAACTAATGTAATTAAATAATTACAAAACTAAAAGAATTAAATAACCATTCTGAGAGGAAATTATCATCTGTATGATTATCATTTTATTCTATGTTTTTTATAAATTAACAAATTAATATTTTTTTAAAAAATAAATTAATTGAAATAATTTACAACTATATATTTATTTAATAAAATTCTTATGATAAAAAGTTTAAATAAATCTCAATATGATAGTTTCTATTAATTGACCAAAATTTAATAACATTTGAATCTAGGAATTTTATAACATTTTCGTAGTCTAGAAAATAATTTATAAAATGATTAAATTGAAATTATTGTACAATTTTTTAGTCTAGAAAAATCATTATGATAAAAGTTTTTCGAAAGAAAGTAATAATATTATAAAAAAATGAAAATCTATATGTTTTTTAGAAACACAGAATATTTTTACTCCCCATTTAAAAAGAACTATTCTTATATAAGGACATGGATAAACACTATGTTGAAATGAATAATAACATAAAATTTTCCATTCCATGATTCCTTATAATATGTTAAAATTGATCTTAACTGAGATGCCATGTAAAAATGTCAACAAGTTGTTTTTATGTTCCAGTGAAGTGTAAAATTTTATCTCCGTTATGTGTGTGCTCATGAAGTAAATGGTTTCACATATACTTATATTTTTATCATGTGGGCGTTGTGATGGGTTTTTACATAATACAATGGTACTTGTATTGTCACAATGTATTTTAGTTTTAGTAATAATTATTCTATAGTCAGTGAGTGTGCATTGAATTCTATAGCACTTGGGCACAACAACTCCCCACTGTCACATAACTTTATTTAGTGGTGTAAATTTATACTATAAATTATTTCCCGCATAACCAAGAAACTAAAGAATATCCAAAGAAATTAAATTTTTTCGAATTACATTTTCGCTCTATTCTACATACCCCAATGTTAGCATCTGAAAACCATATTAATTCAAAAACATTTCTAGAAGATTATAAAATAACTATTTCCATATTTCTATTAAGATAATGAGTAACATTTTTAAAAAATTTAAGAAGGGAATATTTTGTATTGGCTTCATATCATGCACATAATAAAAAAATTAAATCTAGATGACTATATGTTAAGTAATGTAACCTTACTATCATGCCTCTAAAATTTCTATAATCAACCGATTTCCTAACCTTATCAAGATATAAAGTATTTGAGGTATAAATATGAATACAAATTCATTTTGAATTTTTATATCAAAATTTCGTAAAAAAATATTTTATATAGTTTTTTTGATATATAAAAATATATTCTAGTTTTTGTGAAATTTTAAAACAAATAAAATATGATGTCTCACCTATCATATTCATTTAAAACTCTAACTTCATAAGATTAAAAAACAAATCTGTTAATGAGTTTTGAGTTTACCCAAATATATTTTCATCAATATAAATTTTTACAATCATAATATTTTTATTATCATATTTTATAATATATGTTAGCTTGTGAACTCTGTTAACATAATTATTTGGTCACCAAAATCCAGTTAAACACGATACCATTCTCTAAGGGATTTTTAAGTCCAAATAACGCATTGGAATGTATAAAATCATGTTTTAGATATTTTATTACCAAAACCAAAGGGTTGCTCGACATAAAATTTCTTGAGAACATATCCATTATGAAAAAGTGCACATCATATTCATTTAAAAATTATTAAAGTTAATGAATACTGCAAAAGATAGAAATATACAAATAATTTCATGTCTTTTAACTAGTGAATATATTTATCACAATCTATTATCTATTATTTATTATGTCATTTATAAATAATTCTATACATATTTCTAAATATTATTACATTTTCCTCAAATATATTTCAAAAGTACTATTTTACTCAAATCATAGAAGTTTCTCTAGGTTGTTCGACAAAAGTTCATACTTTATTCCACTCCAAATCACTGATTATCTCATTCAATGACTTAATCAAATCCTCTCCACCTAATTTATACTTAGTATTATTAGTCTCAAATTGGAATTAGAAATATAGATATTCAATTTCATTCCTAAAGAACTTCTAGTCCTAACTGGTTGATCTGCATCACTAAGATAATTTCACTAGGATGATATCTAAGAAACAACTAACTTCTTCGATTTTAAAAATTATATTATTCAAAAAAATCTAGAAAATTTTCCAGATTAATAAATTCAAAAAAATATTTTTTATTTATTTAATTATAATAATAACTTTTTAACAATTGTTGAAAATTAGTTTTGGAAATGAGATTTGGGGATGTTGGTTGAGTTTGTTTGAAAAAAATGGAAACTTTTTGTCAAATATGACATGAAATTTTCATTAATAGAATAAGAATTTATATGAAAAAATCATTATTCATTAGAATTACTGTAACTTCCTAAAAATATTCCTACATTGTACTTAAATGATAATTTATATATATTATATTTAGAAATCAGAATTAATACTTGCCACCTAGAAACATTTATGTAGTAAACTATTGGTTTTATTTATATCAACAAATTATATGTGGTATTATTTTAGAAAGGGGTTATTAAAACTCCATTTATAATATATAAGGTAGTACTAACCATTTCATCCCCAAAACCTTTTAGCAAAAGAGTATTCAATCACTATGGTTCATGTAATATGTTGAATAATTCTATTTCTTTTTTCAACTACACAATTTCTCGAGGGTGTTCTAGGTTGTATAATGTTATGTTCGATAACATTCATACTAAAAAAAGTTGAAGAATAATATTTTTTAAATTATATATGATGATCACTACAATTTTTTATCAAGTATATGTTTTTTCACACTAATATCTTTGAATAAAAAATTTATAATACAACTAAAGCATTTATATTTCATTTTTAAGATAATAAAACCATGTATATCTAATGTAATCAACATCTAAGAAATATGAATAGTATTTTCCACAAATACATCTAGTTTTTGTAGGAAAAAATAACTCTATGTAAACTAACTGTAAATAATCCGAAGTTGATACTTCACTAATATATTTAATACATGACTTATGTTTCTTACCGTAATGACAATGGTCACATAATATTGAAGTATCAAACCTTTATTCTAGTAGATCCATTAAAATTACTTTCTTTGTCTACATATATAATTTTATAAGGATACATTTTCTAAACCTTTTAATCTATATCCATAATTTAACTTCAATTACATTAATAAAAAGTAATTTTTGGCTCCTATAGCCTTTAATGTTTACTAAGAAATCATTCTCATGCTGACTAGTATAAAAAATAAATATATCTAGGGAACTATGTATTAAATATTTATAATTCCGAATGTTTACAAGGTATCCTTAATCAATTAATTGATATGTGTTTCTAACGTTATTTTTAATTCCAATAAAAATAAAACATTTTAAATGACAGATTTTCTATGAATAACAATGATACATTTTATAATAATCTCCCTCTGAGCATTTTATCTAAAAGATACCATTGCAGGATTCATATTTATTATCATCATGAAGTAATATTTATTTTTATTCATGTTCATTGAACATAAACTATCTCCATACCAAACAATGTTTTTGTTGGAACAATCTTTATTATCTTGATAATTATAAAAATTATTTTTTCGTAACCCAAACCTTCTTCAATCTGATATTTTTAGAAAATATAATTATAGGAAACCATATTTTATTGATTGTTTTCATGGGAAAATAACTTTTCATTATAAAAATAATCCTATGTAAAACCAAAATATTTTACTCTATTTAAGGAAAATGATTTCTTCTAGTGCCTACCAAATTTGAACTTAGTGAAAAATGGTGATAATTTATGAATAAAATAATTGTTAGTAAAAATTTGTTTCTTATTTATAAAACCAAATATAAAACTATTACCATGACCTATAATTTTTTTATAAATAATTTCAATTTTTCCCTTATGGTGGAAAATTTTGATAAAATGCACTTCAAACTATAAATTTTTTATTTTATATTGATAATTAATTTTTATACCCATCATTATTAGTTTTAGAAATGAGTTTTCTTTGTAAAAATATTTTTTCAAAAATAATTGTTTCAAAAATATTTTAAAATCGTATTATTTTCTATTTGTTTATCAAAATATATAGAATGATTTGATTTTTTTGTTAAATTTCTTACTCATCAATCTTATTTAACAATTTTTTACTTAAAATTATCATGGTTTTTTACAAATCATTCAATTTTCATATTTTAAAATAATTGATAATCTAGAAACATCGTTATAATAGCTTAATATATTATCTTCACTATCCGAGGAAGATTATCCCTTAGAATATGTATAAATTTTTTCATTCTATCATTCACAAAAATTATAATTTAATGATAAATTTTAAGGGATTCAATTAATTATACCTCTTCCATTAGACACTGATTTAACATTGGTACTTTAGAAAAAAGGCCAATGTTCCTCAATCAAGAAAATTGATTATTGGAAGAACATTTATAAAAAAATAACACACTAACTCTCTATGTTTTTTAATCATTCACACAATTAGACATATAATTAATTTTGAAATTTCATTATGATTTTCCTTAAATTCTTTCTTTACTTTTCATATTTTTATATTCAGGTCGGATCTATGCATCAATTTTATATTCATATCACATTAATTCATAAAATATATTAATACTTTTATCACTACCACTATTCTTATATCAGTATTGGAAATATTTATTTCCAACTGTACTGTTTATCTTTCATGAGTTATTATCAAACTTATTATTTGAATGTTCGTATATACTAAAATATGACTAAATAACCAATTTATTCTTCCTCAAAGATTTTACAGCATTATTATGTGACTGAACATTAGAAGGTGTTGTAGATGTTATATCAAAACCAACCTAAACATTTTTACTTTTATCATTCTATGAATATCATTTGATTCTAAACTCATACTATATTATAGTACAAATAAAATCATCAATAATTAGATTATTTGACTTCATTGTGTATTCCGCATTTGTTCTTGTTGATTCCTACTCATTGTAAATTATATCAATAATATTTTCAACTAAAATATCATCATCATGTCCATTTTCTCGAAGTTTTTATAAAATATTTATAATATTCATGAATAATTGATGTATCTTGGAAATTGACTCTATATTTTGAATATAAATTCTTAGTAAATTTTATCTTATTTTTAATCATCATGTTTCAATAACTTCAGATGAAATAAAATGTGTAACATCTAATTTACTTTAAATACTATTAATAGCTTCACAATTATATATACTAATATAGATATTACTTTTCATAGAAGATAATAAAATAGTTCATACATTGTATTTAAACTAGTATTATTATTTTTATCATTCATAAAATTATAAATGTCTTTATTAGGAATCTTGTATTTTTCAGAACTAATCAAGAAGTTAACAACTCTAGTATTGATCAAAATATTATTCATTCTATATCTCTAATATTGATAGTCATTCCCATAAAATATAGGAGGTAAAATATGATTTATATTCTCATGATATTATGCATTCTTACATTTAATCATAAAATAATAGAATAAATTTTCTAAAATTAAACATTATTGTAAAATAGTCTCTAAACGGGATGTTAATAACAAAACATAAAAACATGAAAAAAGAAATAAATTTTAAAACATGGTAAGTATATAAGATGTAGAAACAAACTCTAATATCAATTATAATCTTGTATGAGTGGATTATATTATTATAAATATAATTGGCACAAATTTTACTTTAAAAACTATTAAATTGAATAACATACAACACCATATAATATAAATTTATCAAAATCAAACTGAGTGAGATTTTAAGTGCGATAATATAGATAAAAATTGTTCTTATTAACAAAAGGGTATGTTTATCATAATATAATTTATAATGATAAAACAAATAATATAAATTTTTTTGTATTATTACTATCATTAAATTAAAATAAAAGTTGAATAGAAACATATAGAAATATGAAATAAAATTTCTAGTAATAGAATGTATGACTTTCATGATATATTAAAAATTTTAACTATTTCAACCATAAGAGTATGGTAGACAGTAATCTTTACTAATGATTTCCAATGTTTTATACCTATTTTAAATGTATCCTTTTCTATGGAAATTCCTTGATATATTGATTGGAAGAATATCTACCATTATATCCTCAGAATACCTAAATATAATGATCAGTATATTTACTCCTATACCTAGAAGACCTTGATCTAGTGGATCAGATTCAATATCTTGCTATCGCCAGAAGCCCTCAATCAATATAATGGCCGCATACATGAAAATAAGGAAATGTTCTATAATAAAAACAAGACATGGATTCCATAGAATGAAAACTATCTAAATAATTTCAATGACTACTAATGAGCATTTAACACTATGAAATATTTAGAGGACATGAGTGGAAAATTATATCAAATTCGAACTCTTCAAATATACTTCTCTTTATAGGATAATCTCAAATGTTCATATTTATGAGATTGTTTCAGTGTCCTCATACAACTATCACACAATAGATCATAATGTTATGTAATATATTAATGTACGAAATTTTTTAATAACATTATAGTGCTAAAGTTATTCCATATAATAGAAATAGTTCTTATATATTTTTATTATAAACATAAGATAGTCTGATGGGATTTTTTATTTATTTTCAATGTGATAATCCTTGTGAGATTTAGTTCAATTTTTTCCTTACTAGAATCAATCGGATGGCCATGACTATTTTTAGTGGGATATAAAAGGAAAAATTCTAACACTAGTTTTTATTTCAGTTATGTATGATAATATGATTCATTCTCAATCTTGTAATCATAATGAATAATGATATGTTTATATTCTTAATAAATTATATATTTTTCTCTGTATGGTTATTGGTAATTCTTTTTAAAAAACAAACTAAAAATCATGGGACATATAAAGTTAGTTAATATGTTTTAGGAATGTGTTTGTGATTTCTAAAACTAAACGAATGGAAGTTTAAGAAGTAATACATATAAATAAAAAATTATAAGATCCTTTCAACTTTGATAATCCATAAAATTAATTTATTTCCCATGATTGTAGTTGATTGATCAGTCATTGTATTTGATCATCTATAATAACTACTAATGGATCATATTATGATTCTTTTATGTGAATATAAATTTGGGGATCTTATGATCTATATATATTTCACACTTATTTCCATAAATATAGTTTTTCCAAATATTCAATTCTAATATAATTTCAACTAACATGAGATCATATATTTAGTAGTTCTAAATAAATTTAAATTCCCCAAGGCATAGGCTATCACGTTATCATTATTCATCATTATACATCCCAATACCTTCATTAAACAAACATTTTATACCTTGAAAATTTTCCCACTTATTTATAGCATAGGATACATTATACTAAGAAGAATCATATAAATATTTGAATAAATGTTCACATTCACTGCTCTAAAAAATAAATTTTCAATTACTATTTATTCTAGTTTTCATTTTTTAAATTCATGAGATACTTCTCAAAAATTTGGGGTAATACCTAGCTTGTCTATAGAATATACATATCACTATTAAAAAGTTTGGTCTAAGATATTCAACAATGTCACTTGTCCTAGAAGGGTCTATAGATATACCTTTTGGGGGGTAACCATCCCCAAAAATGAGACTTCCCCTATCCAAAAATAGAATTTACTATTATTTTCATATATATTTTCAATTTGAAATGATATTATAATAGTATTAAAATAATCCTCATTATCTTATCTATTCATGGAGTATATTTGAATATCGCCTATACAGACTACAATGAATTTTCAAGGTAATATATAATGTCTCTATTCATTAATTCGATGAAATATTTTGGACAAAAAGTGATTATGAAGGGAATAACTATGAATTCATATTGCATGTATAGTTTGTGGATGTCATTTTTTGTAATATATTCCTTCTTAACTACTATTTAGTTATATCATGAATGAAAGTACACCATAGATAATCCATTGTACCTATGTTGATAATTTAACAAATCAACAATCCATTTTTTGGGATATTGGATCTTTGTGATGATTTTATTGAATTCCTGATAATAAATACAGTGGAACATTAACCCATCCTTCATTTTCATGAAGAGGATAAGTACACCCCATGGCAAAGAACAGAGGGGTATAAAACCCTTTTCAATATTTTCCTATAACTGTTTCATTAGTTCTTCCATCCCAAATGAGTACATTCTATAAGGATCATAGTTGTATGAAGATATCCAATGATATATTTAATTGAAATATAATCCTATCTATTAAGATAAAGCCTATGAAAATCATCTAAAAATATATCAATATAGTCCCTTATTACAGGGTTGTATTGAAGAATGATTCTGTTATTTATCTCAATCTTATAAGCTAAAAGTTATTACTCATAAGGAAATAATATCTATAACAGAGAAATAGATTCCAATAGAGATTCAACATCATCATTACACTTCTATAAAATTAGTGGATGATTCTAGATGTGAAATGTGATCTCCCTCCCTTGATAGATAATATATGATTTATATATGGATATCCAATACATGAAAAATATAGGGTAAAAACACAGAAGGTTGTATAACAATACTCATGGGGAGATTTAGTCCAAAAACAGTTACTGGGGAGGAGTTATATACTTGGGATAAAATAATTGACCTGGTTATAATTCCCACATATAGATCATCAGCCATGTTTGGATGTGGATTTATAAGAATTCTATAATACACAATTGTTATGAAAAAAATATTAGAACAAAAACAATTGTATGTTTTCCATTCTATAGTGAATAACCATATTAATTTTCACCACATCATTTTTTAGATCCACTAAAAAAGTGGTGATACCCTTTCCCTTTATTTATGATTATGTAAAGACCCGTAAAATTCAAGGAAAAATATTTCTTAATTTTCATTGGGATTTTACAAGAACGCAGTATCAGACGGCACTTGATTCTGAGGCCCGGTGTGCCCGGAATTTCTATCGGAAGATTAGGTCGGGTACGTTCAGTGAACGAACAAGCGGGAATTCCTATCTTTTGAACTAGTGCTTGGAATCAAATTCTGAGGGCACCGATGGAACTGCAGCGCCGGTAATTGCTTAGGAACGCTTAATCAGGATTTGCGTTTACACGAAAGAAGTTGATAAAAATTGTGGAAGTTAAAAATAAAAATTTAAGAACAATTTTTATTTTTACTCTATGTGTTTAATCCTTGGATGGAAGTTGGGTAACTACCCAACCTCCCTTGGGAGGTTATGAGGGTGGTGGGGCCCACACGAACCCCACCCCTTCATATCCTCTAACCTCCTCAACTCCCATTAATTTTGTTAACTTAAGTTTATTAACTTATGGAATTAATGAAGTGAGTTAATGTGGAATTCAAGCACTTGAATTTCAAAAGCCTTGATGTGTTAATAAAATACGTTAAGAACTTATTTTATTAGGTTGGTGTTTAGTTGTTTGAGATCTTTTGGAGAAAATTATAAGTAAGTCTTGAGTTCTTCATTCTCTTTGAAGAAGAACGTGAAGAACGAACGATCTCCGACGTGGAGCGCTGAGCCCTCAGAGTCCGTCTTCCGCGACACCGACCTGCGACGCGACGTCTTCTTCCACGACGTTTTTCTTCCGCGACATCTCTTTTTTCAATGGTTTTCCGCGACGAAATCTCTATCAACGTCTTCAAATCCTCGCTTTACGACGCCGACGTTCGTCATCTCTTTTATCAAGGAAGGGTATTATTTTAATTATTTTCGTTCGTGATTTCTAGTTTGTCATTCTTCTTAGTTATACGACCAAATGATAACGATTAACGAGAGGGGGCTAGACCGAAAAATCATGGCCGACCCTCCTCCTTTATCTTTGTTTGATTCTTTGTGGTTGGGATGGAATGGCGTGGTGTCGTCACACCACGCGGGATCGAACGACAAGTAATGTGCAGCGCCGTTGCGCAGCATTGTGAAGATGAAGAAGGACACGACGCCGTCGCGCCGCATCGAAGAAAACCGAAGACACCACGACCTGAGCGGGGCTGCGTTGGAAGGGCGCGGTGTTGTCGCACCGCGCTGGACGAACCAAGCTGTGGCCGGTTCCGGGCCGCTGCGGAGCAGGGTGACCGGCGGCCAGTTCCGGGCCGCTGGTGTCGGCGAAGAAGGGGACCGGTCGTCGCCGGTCCCATGGAGGCAGAAATCGTCCGGCCGGGGCGGGCCGGCCGGATAGGTGTGTAGCCGGGGGTTCAAACCCCCGACTGGCCAGCACAAAATGGCCCCCATAACTTGGGCTATGGACCACCGATCGACACAACGTCATTTGCGATGCGATCCTTGAATCGAGACGGTCGTTTCGGTATATTGCACTGAAAGCTTCAGAATACTTTGGGTTCAGCCGGGTTGGTTCGTACACGAAACCAACCAGGCCCTCGGAGCAGAAACACTCATATCTTATGCTCCGGAAGCCCGATTGACGTCCCATCGACTTTTTTGGATTCCTCTTAGTGAGATGGATCTTTTGGCTTACTCCGCCCGAGGTTTGGATGCAGGTGGAGTACGGTCGAGTTGGTTTTGTCTTAAAAACCAACCGGTCCCCTGGGACCAAAAGCCAATAACTCTCAGACCGGGCATTTGATTGAGGCGCCGTCTGCGACATTGAGTTCCTGTTGACGATACAGAACTTTTGGATACATCAACTCTGGACTATGTGTCAGTTGATGTATCAGCCTCTCGGCTCGTGGAACGGACCCTCCCGAACGAGCTTGCTGTGTGCAGGAACCCTAGAGCTAGCTGCGACTGCTACTATGACGACGGCGACTGTACAGAGATCCTCAGTGGATTCTATGGCGAAGACTACAGCACTCAGCGATCCTACATGGATTAGTGCTACCGACCCTGTGTGGGTCCGATCCTCTGTGGGTCAGTGCTCAGCGGTTCTGTGTGAGCCAGCGCCTACAGATCCTGTGTGGGTCTGATCCTGTGTGGGTCATTGCGGGGGTTAATACCTATCGATCCTTTGTGGATCCGACGACTTAGATGGATCAGTGATCATCTCTATCATCTTTTGAAGAAGTATACCTGTGTGAGCTGAATCCTGTTTTCTTTCCTATGTGGATTGTGTTGTGCTATCCTGTGTGGATTACGTTTTTCTTTCCTGTGTGGAATTCGTATGCTTTCTTATGTGGACTGGGTTGTACTTGGGGTCGGAGGTTGGAGCGTATTGGAATTGATGACTTAGGTATATGTATGGGAATATACCTAAGCAGTGTCGGTTGTTACATCGTGATTGTATCTATCCTTTGTTGTTTATCCTTTGTGGATTTTGGGAGACCTTCGGGGGTCTCGGGGTCCCTACTGAGTAGCTTATACTCACCCCTGCATGGGCTATGCACGCACTTCGTTGTGTTGGTTGCAGACGACGGACAACGCGGATGGTGGTGGAGGCTTGCGGCGCAGGACAGTACCTGGAGGTGGACCACTGGGCGGAACGTACTCAGAGCGGTAGGCTGGACCCGAGGAGCAGTGGAGGCTTTCTGTACTCACCATTCAGGTGGGACTCCCAGTGGACGGCTTGACGTTGCGAATTTACTTTTCAGTTGCTGTTTTCCCTTTTGAGTTGTACTTTACTTTCAGTTTGGGTTTGTATTCTGGCCCACTTACTTTTACGCACATACTGTTGTACCAGCTTTTACTTAGTGTTTGCTTCTTCTGCTTACTTTCTATGTGGTGTTTGTTTACTTTAAAAAGGCAACGCCTTCCCTTTTTACCAGGATTTATTCCTTGGTGATAGTCGCCAGCCCCTGGCCTATGGAAGGCGGGCTTGGGGTAGTCAAGGCACGGGCCCTGAGGACGGGTCCTGACAAATTGGTATCAGAGGAGTTCGGTTCTACCGCAGAAATTTGGACTCTGATCTTTTTCTATGTAAAGAAATAGTTTTTAGTGTATTGGGTGTGGTTATCAGTCCAGGGAGTCTAGTGTTGGTGCGGCGGCCGACGTATCCGTACACCAGCACCCTAACTTCTGATTTCCGACTTAATGCACGAAAACATTGAGTGCATGTGTGTTTCAAGTTTTCGTTGTGATTACATTGTATCAGCTCACCAGGTATAATGTTCTGACCATGGCACACCTGTTCCCTTTTTAGGATGGCCCCATGATGACAGCCAGCTAGGGTTCTGAGAGTTGAGCGTGACGACAGCCCACCGACCAATGAGGCCTCGGTGCAGGGCCCTTTGTCAGCAGTGGCACCGGCGGTAGATCTACCCGCCGAGCCACCGATGCTTCGAGCACCAGCCTTTGACGATGAACGTCACCTCAGTGCACTGCATGATTTCTAGCACCAGCGACCACCCAGGTTCCGTGGGGAGATGGACCCCCAGGCAGCCGAGCACTGGCTGGAGGCAGTGGTGAGAGTTTTCAGGTTAGTGAGGACACCAGCAGACCTCATGGTGATCCTCGCAGCGAGCCTACTACACGCAGCAGCAAGCAGATGGTGGATCTTGATGCTCCAGGTGCACGATGAGGCATATCTTCTCTGGACAGACTTTGAGAGCCTCTTCCGCTTAGAGTTTGTCCCAGCCACCCTCCGGGCGGTGCGCATCATGGAGCTTCTTCAGCTGCGGCAGGGTAGCATGACGGTCGCCCAGTACTCGGCGAGATTTACCAATCTCTCGTGCTACACTACAGACATGGTACGAGACCCATTCTTCCGGGCCCGGACCATTGAGTAGGGATTGAGACACGAGATCAGGGCATCGCTGATCTCCCTCAGCATTCCGACTCAGACAAGAGTACTGGAGCGAACCCTTTTGATCGAGAGATTTCATGCTGAGTCTACACCAGCGCTGAGACCCACCGCAGGGCGGCACGTAGCAGAGTCTTCTATAGCAGGTATTCGACGGATGACTCTTGGGTCCAGGAAGACTAGACCCTCAGGAAGATGACCTCAGGACACTGGCTCAGCAGTGCGGGGCACACAACGCGTAGCTAGTCTTTCGAGAGGCAGGCAGTGCTACTCATGCGGCGGGCAAGGCCACATGGCTCGTGATTGCCCGACCCGCCGTTCCGAGGAGCATCAGTCGGTTGAGGGACCACCGAGGCAGAGGCAGAGGGTCGACCGTGGCGGTCTGTAAGGAGCAGACGGACGAGGCAGAGGAGCTGGCCGAGCAGAAGGTGGCGGGCGACGCTTTGAGGCTTTACCACCACCACCACCAGGAGGTCCACCCCGGCCATAGGGAGCTGGCGGGCAGAGATAGGCACAGCTCCACGAAGCAGAGGCCTACAACCACGACGTTCCCAAGATGATTCGAGGTACTATCTATGTCTATTCCACCATTTCTGCAGTTCTTAGAGACATAGGAGTGAGTCATTCTTTCATAGTCGTTGCCCTTGTTCGGAGCTCGGAAATTCCGACAGAGCCGTTGGCTCGATCCTTACGGCTAGAGACTCCTACGGGAGCAGAATCGACGATTACGCACAGGTGCCGGCAGTGTGAGCTTACTTTAGGAGGCGAGAGCATCGGCTGGGATCTTCTTGTAGCGGCGTCAAGGCCTTACAACGTCATCTTGGGCAAGGATTGGTTGTCTATGGTCCATGCACATATTGACTGTATTAGGCGCAAGGTGTGATGTGTACACACTGACGGGAGAAGGTTCACCTTCACCGGTGAGAAGGGAGCCTTCGAATCACAGGATGGACTTTCGTAGAGGAGATGATAGCCCATCACTCATCATTTGGCTAGCCTCATCCTAGGAGCATTTGACGTGCAGAGTCCTGTTTTTCCTGCAGTGGTGGATCAGTACGCGGACGTCTTTTACGATGACGTTCCAGGGCTACCTCCTCGCAGAGAGGTAGACTGTTATATTTACCTATACCCCGGTACAGCCCCGATATCGACACCAGCATATCGGATGGCCCCTACCGAGCTTTGAGAGTTGTAGGTACAGTTGGAGGACTTGCAGGGCAAGGGGTTCATCCGACCTAGTGTTTCACCCTGGGCATCCCCGATTTTGTTCGCCAAGAAGGAGGACGGGAGCTTGCGACTTTGTGTCGACTATCGTTGCCGGAACCAGGTGACAGTAAGGGAAAAGTATCCGCTGCCGAGGATTGATGACCTCTTCGATCAGCTCAAGGGATCACGGTGGTTCTCAAAGATAGACCTCAGGTCAGGCTATCATCAGCTCAGAGTTCGAGATGAGGACGTGCAGAAGACGGCCTTCAGATGTCGGTATGGCCACTATGAGTTCTTGGTTATTCCATTCGGCGTAACCAATTCTCCAGCAATGTTCATGACCCTCATGAACAGGATCTTTCAGCCATATCTCGATTGATTTGTCGTGGTCTTCATCAACGACATTTTGATTTACTCGACGACTGAGGAGGAGCACACCTACCACTTGCGGGTTGTACTAGACACACTCCGAGAGCATAAGCTTTATGGAAAGCTCTCGAAGTGTTAGTTCTGGATACGTGAGGTCCACTTCTTGGGACATGTCATCTCTGAGGCAGGAGTTGCGGTGGATCTTGCAAATATCGAGGCAGTTCTAGCTAGGGAGCGACCCAAGAGCGTGACGGAGGTGCAGAGTTTCTTGGGACTAGCTGGATACTACCGGAGATTTGTGCCAGACTTCTCCAGAGTTGCGGCACAACTCTCAGCTTTTACGAAGAAAGGGAAAACCTTTGTATGGTCAGACAGATGTCATCAGAGCTTCCAGGAGCTGAGACAGAGATTGACCAGCGCACCTATCTTGAGGTCTCCTGAGGAGGGAGTAGGGTACGTAGTCTACTGCGATGCATCAGGGACCGGACTCAGATGTGTCCTGATGCAGGAGCGGGCAGTGATCTCCTATGGATCATGTCAGTTGAGGCTGCATGAGAAGAACTATGCTACCCATGACCTGGAGTTAGCAGCAGTGGTCTTCGCTCTGAAGACATGGTGACACTACCTGATGGGCGAGCTCTTTATAGTCTTTTCTGACCATCAGAGTCTCAGATACATCTTCCCTCAGAAGGATCTGAATCTGAGACAGTGGCGATGGATCGAGTTCCTCCAGGACTATGACTTTGAGATAGTCTATACTCCTGGGAAGGGGAACATGGTAGCCGATGCTCTCAGTAGGAGGACGAGAATTCAGCTACTCGAGGAGGTGACAGAGCAGATATCCTATTTGCATATATCCCTCATGGATAGAGATGGAGCAGCCTTCCTTCAGTCTCTCACAGTCACCCCTCCACTACTGCAGCGGATTAGAGAGGCACAACATGGGGACGCTAACTGTGAGACGCAACGTGCACAGATGTCCTCGGGACAGGCACCTGATAGTTTCTCCTTTGGATCAGAGCACGACATCCTTTTCAGAGGACGTACCTTGGTACCAGTTTCTTTATGGGAGGAGGTGCTGAGAGAGTTTCACACTTCTCCTTTGGCGGTACATCCTGGAGTGGCGAAGATGTACCAGGATCTCAGACGACAGCACTGGTGGCTTGGACTCAATAAGGTTGTGGAAGAGGTCGTTTCTCGATGCCTCACCTGCCAGTAGGTGAAGGCTGAGCACCAGGTACCAGCAGTCTTGGTAAAACAGTTAGTGGTCTCGGAGTGGAAGTGGGACAGGATATCTATGGACTTCATGACTAGACTTCCATGCACTTCCAGAGGTCATGACTCCATCTGGGTGATTGTCGACCGACTCACCAAGTCGGCGCACTTTCTACCCATCAAAGAGCAGGGCTCAGTGGAGAGCTTGGGACGTCTTTACGTTTAGGAGATTGTGCGGCTTCATGGTGTTCCATCATCTATTTTCTCTGATCGAGATGCTCGCTTTACTTCCTGGATTTGGAAGGGGTTGCAGGAGGCATTCGGGACACAGCTACGTCTGAGCACAGCCTTTCACCCTCATACGGATGGTCAGACGGAGAGGACCATTCAGACTCTCGAGGACATGCTCCGCGCATGTGTCCTCGACTTTGGTCACATCTGGGAGGACCACCTAACCTTTGTGGAGTTTTCATACAGAAAGAGCTACCACTCCACCATCGGGATGGCACCATACGAGGCGTTGTACGACCGACCATGGAGATCTCCTTTGTGCTGGACAGACCCTGGGGAGTCAGCACTTGTGGGACCAGAGATGGTCCAGGCCACGACAGAGAAGGTCCAGGTCATCCAAGAGCTGATGAGGATAGCTCAGAGTCGACAGAAGTCATATGCTGACAGGAGGCGGAGGCCACTAGAGTTCAATGATGTAGAAGACGTCTTCTTGTCTGTCTCACCTCGACATGGATTACAGATATTTGGTCGCGGCGGCAAGTTGTCTCCATGCTTCATCGGACCATTCCAGGTCCTCAGAAGGATTGGTGAGGTGGCTTATCGCCTGGCCCTACCACCTCAGTTGCACAAGGTGCACGATGTCTTCCACGTATCTCAGCTGAGGAGAAACGTGCACGACCCGACGCATATCATTGACCACGGGGAGCTTGACGTTGATGATGGGGAAACTTTTGTAGAGGTCCAAGTGGAGATCGAGGATCAACAGGATCAGGTCCAACGTGGATGGTCTATTCCTGTAGTACGCATTATATGGAAGCACAGGAACCTCCAGGAGAGCACTTGAGAGAGGGAGGCTCAGATGCGTTCTTAGTACCCACATTTGTTTCCCTAGTCTTAGATGTATCTTCACGGGGACGTAATTCCCTGAGGTGGGAGTAATGTAAATACCCGTAAAATTCAAGGAAATTTTTTTCTTAATTTTCTTTGGGATTTTAAAAAAATGCAGTTTCAGACGGCACTTGATTCCGAGGCCTGGTGTGCCCGGAATTTCAATCCGAAGTTTAGCTCGGGTACGTTCAGTGAATGAACGAGCAGGAATTCATATCTTTTGAACTGCTGCTCGGAATCAAATTCTAAGGGCACCGATGGAACCGTACCGCCGGTAATTGCTTAGGAACTCTTAATCCGGAGTTGTGTTTACACGATATAAGTCGATAAAAATTGTGGAAGTTAAAAATAAAAATTTAAGAACAATTTTTATTTTTACTCTAAGTGTTTAGTCCTTGGATGGAAGTTGGGTAACTACCCAACCTCCCTTGGGAGGTTATGAGGGTGGTGGGTCCCACACGAACCCCACCCCTTCATATCCTCTAACCTCCTCAACTCCCATTAATTTTGTTAACTTACGTTTATTAACTTATGGAATTAATGAGGTGAGTTAATGTGGAATTCAAACACGCGAATTTCAAAAGCCTTGATGTGTTAATAAAATAAGTTAAGAACTTATTTTATTGGGTTGGTGTTTAGTTGTTTGAGAGCCTTTGGATAAAAAGATAAGGATGTCTTGAGTTATTCATTATCTTTGACTAAGAACACGAAGAATGAACGATCTCCGACGTGGAGCGTCGAGCCCTCGGAGACCGTCTTCCGCGACACCGACCCACGACGCGACGTCTTCTTCCACGACGTTTTTCTTCCGCGACGTCTCTTTTTGCGTTGGTTTTCCGCGACGAAATCTCCGTCAACGTCTTCGAATCCTCACTTTGAGACGCCAACGTTCATCTTCTCTTTTTTCAAGGTAGGGGATTATTTTAATTATTTTCGTTCGTGATTTCTAGTTTGTCATTCTTCGTAGTTATACGACCAAATGATAAATATTAACGAGAGGGGGCCGGACCGAACAAACACGGCCGACCCTCCTTTGTTTTCATTGTTTGATTCTTTGTGGTTGGTACGGAATGGCGTGGTTCCGTCACACCACACGGGATCGAACGGCATGTAATGCGCGGCGCCACCGCGCCGCGCCGTGATGTAGAACAAGGATGCGACGCCGTCGCGCCGCGTCGAAGAAAACCGAAGACACCGCGACCGGAGTGGGGTCGCGGCGAAAGGGCGCGGTGCCGTCGCACCGCGCCAGACGAACCAATCCACGGTCGGTTCCTGGCCACGGCGGAGCAGGGTGACCGGCGGCCGGTTCCGGGCCGTCGGTGTCGGTGAAGAAGGGGACCGGCCGTCGCCGGTCCCGTGGAGGCAGAAACCGGCGGGCTAGGGTGGGCCGACCGGACAGGTGTGCAGCCGGGGGTTCAAACCCCCGGACGGCCAGCACAAAACGACCCCCATAATTGGGGGGCCACGGTTACACCAGGGGGGCATTCCCCCCCTGCCAAAACGGCTCGGCCAGTTGGCTGAGCGCCTGGCCAGCGCGCTGGGCGCGCTGTGCGCAGGCCGGGCCGGCCGCCCAGCCGGTCTGCCAGGCCGGGCTGGGCCGACCTGGTTCGGGCCGACCGGGGGGGGGGGGGGGCTCGGGTCGGATCGGTCCGGGCCCAAAACCCCCGTTTTCGGACCTTCTCCGGTCTATTGCCCATAACATGGGCTACGAACCACCGATAGACGCACCGTCAGTTGTGATGTGATCCTTGAATCGAGACAGTCGTTTCGGTATATAGCACTCAAGGATTCGGAATACTTTGGTTTTGGCCGGGTTGGTTCGTACATGAAACCAACCGGGCCCTCTGAGCGGAAACGCTCATATCGTAAGCTCCGGACGTCCGATTGACTTGTCGTCGACTATGTTGGATTCCTCTTAGTGAGAAGGATCTTTTGGCTTACTCTGCCTGAGGTTTGGACGCAGGTGGAGTACGGTCGGGTTGGTTTTGCCTTAAAAACCAACCGGGCCCCTGGGACGAAAAATCCAATAACTCTCAGACTGGGCGTCCGATTAACGCGACGTCTGCGACGTTGAGTTCCTGTTGACGATACAGAACTTTTGGATACATAAAATCTGGAATATGTGTCAGTTGATGTATCAGCCTCTCGGCTCGTGGAGTGGACCCTCCCGAAAGAGCTTGCTATGTGCATGAACCCTAGAGCAAGCTGCGACTGCTACTGTGACGACGACGACTGTATAGAGATCCTCAGTGGATTCGACGGCGAAGACTACAGCACTCAGCGATCCAACATGGATCAATGCTACCGATCCTGTGTGGGTCCGATCCTGTGTGGGTCAGTGCTCAGCGGTTCTGTGTGAGCCAGCGCCTATAGATCCTGTTTGGGTATGATCCTGTGTGGGTATGATCCTGTGTGGGTCATTGCGGGGGTTAGTACCTATCGATCCTTTGTGGGTTCGATGACTTAGATGGATCAGTGATCATCTCTATCATCTTTCGAAGAAGTATAACTGTGTGAGCTATATCCTGTTTCCTTTACTATGTGGATTGTGTTGTGCTATCCTGTGTGGATTATTTTTTTCTTTCCTGTGTGGAATTCGTATGGTTTCCTATGTGGACTAGGTTGTACTTGGGCTCGGAGGTTGGAGCATATTGGAATTGATGACTTAGGTATATGTATAGGCATATACCTAACTAGTGTCAGTTGTTACTTAGTGATTGTATCTTTCCTTTGTGGTTTATCCTTTGTGGATTTTGGGAGACCTTCGGGGGTGTCGGGGTCCCTACTGAGTAGCTTATACTCACCCCTACACGAGCTATGCCCGGACTACGTTGTGTTGGTTGCAGACGACGGACAACGCTGATCGTGGTGGAGGCTTGCAGAGCAGGACGATACCAGGAGGTGGACCACTGGGCGGGACATACTCGGAGTGGTAGGCTGGACCCGAGGACCAGTGGAGGCTTTCTGTACCCACCCTTCAGGTGGGACTCCCAGTGGACGGCTTGATGTTGCGGCTTTACTTTTCAGTTGTTGGTTTCCCTTTTGAGTTGTATTTTACTTTCAGTTTGGGTATGTATTCTGGCCCACTTACTTTTACGCACATACTATTGTACCAGCTTTTACTTAGTGTTTGCTTCTTCTGCTTACTTTCTCTGTGGTGTTTGTTTACTTTACAATGGAAATGCCTTCTCTTTTTACCGTGATTTACGCCTTGGTGCTAGTCGCCAGCCCCTGGCCTATGGAAGGTGGGCTTGGGGTAGTCACGGCACGAGCCACGAGGACGGGTCATGACAGATTAGGGCTTTAAGGATGTTTTAATTGATTGTCTTTGGAAATTATTCCCTTAAGGAATTGTATTTAAGAATTCATTTCTTCCATAGAGTTAAAATACTATTCTACAAGTTGAATAATTTAAATATGTTTTTATACATTACATTAGTGGGATTATTCATCCCCCTTCACCATTTAATTGTATGATTCCACTATATTCTATATTTAATTAATTTCTTTCTCTACAAGAGATATCACTTTGGATGATTCTTCCCATATTTTTTTAAAGTGGGTAATTCGGTTTTCATTCCTCCATGGTATTTTTATATTTATCCTCTAAAATGAAAGACAATTTTAGGATTTCTATCCCCACCCTATGAGGCAACTAAGAGTCTCCAATATCCATCACCAACATCAAGGAATATCATACAATATCATTAATGAATGTAGTGTCTCAAATATACAAATCATTTCGTACACTCAACCTTGACCAAATAAATAAATGGTCTATGTTACATTAAGTTTAGATGAAAAATATAAATTAATGATTTTCAATCCTCATGTTGTTTCCCATATATGCCCTAATTGACTCAATAACCATTTTAATCAATTTTAGGAACACCCTCTCAGATTTAAGACACAATGGTGGGGAAAATATTTATTGAATAATATTTTCCTTAATATTTACAATTTCATTGAGTATATTCAAACATTGGAATTTTATTCTAGAGCATTTATGACCATAGATACACATTCCCCTCCATAAGATAAATTCCTTGTATTAATTTTTCCTTATCTGGGAATGGAGGATATGAAAATCTATCCAAAATGACATACTTCATTTTTCTAAGTTGATTTGATCATAAAATTTAAGAATGGTAGGAAGGCATTGTAATATATTAGACTCAAAACAAATTTTTATTTCTTAGGATAAGTTAAATGTTCCACAATGATCTTTTCATTATTCATAACATGAATCAATTTTGTAAATACTACCATGAATTTCTCATATCATTCACATATATGCCAAGGAATCACTTTAGATAAGTCATCAAATTTCCTAAAATGTTATTAATTTTCATAGTTCCTCCTATTAACCACCATTAACTAAAATATGTAAATAAAATTAGGGATGAGAATACTCAAACTTAAAATCATATAAAAAAGTGTAACAATGATCATATAAGGAATAAAATATAATTGACATGTAAAACCTATTATATGTGTCTCTTTGTTTCAATCTACTCCATACATGGTAATTTCTTTATTGAGTGTTCTAATATAACAATTTATTCAAGTCATTCATAATAGTTTGAAATGTTTTTATTAATTTTTTGAAGCATGTCTTCTTGATGTGTCAAACCCTACCATATGGTTGGATTCATTCAACACTTATATATAACATCATTAATAATAAAATTTTATTGACCAATTAATATATTAATAACCATTAATTACTATATCTTATTTTCTATAATTATATTATGTTCATTTACAACAATTTCAATGAGATATAAATCTGAATTTTGTTGTACCGATGGAATTCATTTCATGGTTCTAAAGTCGAATAACATGAGGATAATTATTAACGATCATTTTAATGGAACATTAAATATATAAGATAAACTATATTATATTTATATCATTAATAGGTTAAAATGGTCCCAAATTCCCATCTGTGTTCCAACACAAGAAAGATTCATTATATAAAAATTCTGACGTTATGTGGTTAGTTGAATAAGGAAATTTCACCGACCATCACAAACTAGTTTCATTTTATTTAATATTATTAAAATATATACATTAAATAATGTGATTAAAATATATAACACACATAATTAGATGAAATTAATGAATTATAAGTGAATTCAAACCTACAATGATTACGATATTGGAAAAAGAAGCTCAATCATCCACGAAGGAGGTGAACAAACATAATATGGATATTGGTTTTGTTTATTTAGAATAAGAGAAAATGATAAGAAGATATATAATTGAAATTAAATTATAATAATAAAATTATACTATATATTATATTGGATTCAATGTTCCTTGAGGGATGAGATAGGTGAGGGGAATATAGTGGAAGAAAATAATATAAATGCAGAGTATAGAGAATATTACAGATTGAATGTCATCACTTGAAATACAACTTAAAGCACACAGTTTTATCACTTTTGGTGAGACCAAAATAATGAAGTCTTGGGGTAGTATTCTGGAAACATAATTATGTTGAATTTAGGCTTGATGAATTGATTAAAACGTATGAGGGAATGGGGAGTTGGGGGGTTTTATTTATATGGGGACATTATAACAAAATTAGTTATTAGTCATGGTTTATAAAACCACCAATAATTTTTTTTCCAAATATAGGGGAGGTATTTTATAAACTACTGCTAAATACTTTTTTTAATTGGTAAAACTTTTTCCCCTACCCCCTCCCCCATCCACTAAGCACAACACTCCTAGACCCCCTGTTCCCCCACCCCTATGAAACCCTCATGTCGACTACCCTTCTCCCCCTCAGTTTCATCCTCTATCTCCCCATTTCTGTTATCTCCCCTTCTCCCCCTCACCACCGAAACCACTCTCACCCTCCGTTGTCAGATCCCCTTCTACACCTCATTGTCATCCCCTTTCTCAGCATATCCTTCATTCCTTCTCCCCATCTCTACCGGCACCACTCTTTCCTTCACTGAAATCCCATATCCCCTCATCATCACCCCTTCCCCCCATGTTGTCGGCCCCATTCTCCCATGAGATCCTTGAGCCCTAGCTCGAGGTTACAATACCTCTCTCTTATTAATGGTCACTTCTGATACTCCCTAGGAAAGGTAATCAAAATGGATGTATTGGGATTTAATGGTAATTTTTTATTGTTTCAGCACCATCATTCAATTTAGTGATTTAGTATTTTATTATTCCATTCTAGGATTTTGAATGTTGGTTTTTAGTTTATTAATTTAAAGGACTTTAGTGTTGATTTTAGAGATTTCAGTCCTATTGGAGTTATTTTGGGCTCTAGAGTATTGTGCAAGTCATTAATTGAGGTAGTCAGTTGTATTCATATATTTTAAAATATTAACCCTTTAATGGTTCACTGAACTAAGTTCTGAGACAATATTTTATATGGATGGTTTCTTATTAATAATATATTTAAATATTCCAAAAAAATAATTGGTTATCATTGTCATGAAAAATTTTGGGGGAATTCATTGAAAATATGATTAATGTTTTCTATTTTTTATTTTTTTTCTAGTGGATGGAAGGTTTAATATAGTGGGAATAAGATAATGTGGAAATATTTTTAAAGGAAATAATCAATGGAACCTTCTCAAGATTCATATGTAAAGATCTAATTAGAGTGCTTCAAGTCTCAATAATATGGGAATATGATTTTTATGTTCCAATATCCCCCTCATTCATGTCATAATTGTAGGATGGAAGAAAATTTTATGAATTTGTTTGACTTAATTTCATATAATAGTGGTGGTTGACATTAAAATTACCTGATAAGTGTAGTAAATAATGTTTGGGTACTAACGTTGAATGAGTTAGGGTGTTATAGTAGAGTTGTGAGGATTCATTTTAAATAAAATTCATCTCCATCCTTACTATTTTTTTATAATTGTGATCACTTTGAGGGAAAGTGATAAAACCAATCAGATTAAATTCCAAGATCATGTCAAACCTCATAAGAGGTTACCGAACTCTTCCCAAAGAACATTTAATGTTTTGAATTAAACACCCTAAATACACTCTAGGATATAGAAGTTACATTTTCATCTAGGTTGTATTATATTTGATCATCAATGTGGTCTGTCATCTATCCAAAGCCTGAATGTATTCATCTAGGTTTATTTTCTTCTCATTGATTCAATTAGACCAGATCCTATATTTCATTCCAATTCATTCATCTTGCACTTAATTAAGGTCAAAAAGAAATGATCTAGCGTAAATTCTATCAGTTGTCTCCATTGGGACAATGATAGTAAATTGATTATCTGATATATATTCCTCATAATGTATGAGAAGCTCTAGGTCAGCATACTCCTTTTTTTCCTTCCTCCAGACATCCTTTGCTACAACCATGTCCATCGATGGGTTTGGATCCTCAAGCATATCAACTCTAGTCTTCTCCACCTTGTCACATAAGGAATTTTGGACAGGCTCCCTAAAATGAAAACCATTTCTAGATGATCGGGTAGTCATCGGTTTTGGAATGTACAAGTAATCCCTTTGATTCTTGGTCATACTCCCTGTATAAACCTAATATTCCCCAAAATTAATTATATTTATCTGCCCGTTTAACATCCTATAATGTGATATCATCTTGATATTATCATCTTCATTAGATTCCGAGGGTGAATGGGGGTCTCATCTAAGGCTGATCCTGAAGGCTAATCAGCAGTAGACAGACTCATATTCTTGGAATTCTTGTGAGTCTACTTGGCCAATTCCCCTTTATCCATGGACGCATATGCACCATGAGTCTTCTATAGGAGAGAAAATCCTCTCTTCCTCAGAAAAACTAATTCATGAATTCTTGTATTATACCTCGAGGGTCCATTCTCATGCACTGGGGACAAGATGGTATGGCCACCATTAGCACCATCCACCTCCACACTATATCTCAAGGGGGGAGATAATGCTTCCTAATTGGATTTCACAAAAGCAGTAACCATTTCCCCACCTTCTATGGATATTTCTATGGTATTACCTCCTTTCCCACACCTGAAAGCCTATTAGAGATGTCCCATACTACCAGAGAAAAAAATTAATTCGATCCAATAACCAAAAAAACCCTCTGTTTGACGAGGTACTCATTTTCAATCCCTATCCACAAAAAATTTACTATTGATTTAGAAACATTAACCTCCACATATATCCATAGAGAAATTGAATAGAAGAGGGATCAATATCGTTCATCAAATCAAAATAAACTACCCACCATTTTACCAAGCATCGAAAGGTTGGAGGTGTTTTGGAATGGAAGGGGATGACTGGGGAAGCATACACAGATTGGAGTCATTAGAGGATCAATCCTCAAATGGATATTGAAGGACCATCAGAAGTGAAAGAAGTGAGCTCCGATGTATGAATATTTGTTTTCTATCCAAACAGTGATAAGGTCATCTTTAGAAGTGAAGAAAATAAGAAGGTGATGAGGGTCCAGAAGCCCAAAAAAGCATGGTGATTCATACCCCATGACTCAGAGATGTAGTGGTCGATGGCGAAAGTGGAAGGATGATTCTGAACAAAGCGGGCCACCAGAGAGTTCCTATAGAGGTCCGCTACATCAAATTACTCCTTAACCATTACCAAATTCTTCATAAATCCCTCGACTAATGAGGGTAATTTTGGGGTGAGGTTGGTAACAATGAAATTCAGGAGCATCGCCGGATCTGCGAGAGGAGAAAAGGAATTGGGGGAATACAAGCCTGAGGGACCCATCCCCTTCTGAAGAGGGGGAGTTAAGGGGTCTGAGGCCATTCCCATTAGGACTGGGAAACTCTAGGAGGTCGTGGAGCTCTGGTCGCATCAATTGACATTTTGAACATGATGTAAATGGAAGTCATCTCATTATAATTATCTTGGGAAACACCTTGTTATATTGTGGGATGTAGATGAGGTTGAGGTTTATTTTTGGCTATCTACAGTGAGAGGTACCATCCTTATCAGATAAACTATTAGTTATTTTATGATTGAAAACGATGCATGAAATTATATTATAACTATACATCTAGTTAATATTTAGGGTTTCTCATGGACTTTTTTTTATTAATGGTTACTAATATTCTAATTGCTAATAATATCGGTCCACTTATCATGTGTATTCCGTGAGTGACCATGGTTTATAATGTTGAAATAAATTGGTATTTATTAATGTTTAACCCTGAAAGGGGTGAGATAATTATGGTATTGTGAAAAATAATATTTCTTCTACGTATTTGGAATATTACATTTTGGTTTCCACTAGAGTAAAAATTAGCTAATAGTCATCCATTGTAAATACTTTTAGCTCATAATTTTCATATTTCATTATAAATAATTGATAAATTTTCACATTTAAATCTATTAGACCATCGAAAACTGATAATATAGAAATAAGATACATCATTAATTCAAACCTCATAAATTTTGAAAAATGCATGCGTTGTGTGCACTTCATTCCTAAAAACAATGAAATCCACATAGAAAAATAACCAACATCCATTTCTATTCCACAATCATGATATATCAGTTCTTATTAACCGCACCTCTTAGATAAAAGAGAACATATAAAAACAAATACATCATTATATTCCTAGATCATTGTTCATTACATAGTTCATAAAATACCATTAATAATTAGAACATTTTACTCATCCTCATCAATGGGAAAACTATGTCGTTATTCAATGCACACTTCCTATTAGAAAACATAAATTTGGAGTCTATACATCACATACATATGATAAACATAAAAATTGTTTTCATTATATATCTAAAATATCAATCTTATAGCATCAAGTTGTGATAGAGATGATCAGTTCAAACATATATCACTTATTTATATATGGGAATAACCATTACACTACGTTAGTTAATTGTTTTTGATAAAATTTTAATCCTCCAGTAGTTTGTTTCAAAAAAACTAATTTTGTTCACATCATGTTTAATCTCAATAAACCTATACTATCCTTAACTATAATATTATTTTCTATTAAATCACATTTCACATTCATGTCATCGACATAAACCACATTAGTAGAAACTAAATCCAATATATTTTTGTTCAACAAGGGATATGTAAATTTCTTTCATCTAAGAAACTAGACTATAAGCCTATACAATGGATATTTGGACAATAACTCTATTATTAGAAATGACTTCATCCCTTATTTTTATTTAGTTTAAATAATATTTTTTTTATATTTTTTTAATTTTGAATTTGGACTTATATGGCTTTTAAATAATCTTTAACTCCCCTTGTGTAACGCAATTCATCTTCAATGCATTCATCATAAAAAAAATCATTTGACGACTTTTTTCTGATTAAATGATATGAATGACAAGGAATAAACATTATAATGATGTCATTCGACTCTCAAACAATGATCCCTCAACCATAATAAAATATGAGGATCCACATGTATCGCTCCCTATAGAATATTAGACATCATCCTCTTTCCCTCTACCCTATCTCTCACACACTCCGTCAACATCCCATCACTATATCTGCCTATTCCACCTCATTTAGTAGCCCCATCAGTGATGGAGAAGGCATCCACTTCTGGTTCTTCATGAGGATATTTGGGGGTGGCTATTATAGGTACAAATATTATTATGAATGATGTTATTGTACATTTTTTATAATAGTAACTAAATTTTGATAAAATGAGAAAACAATGATTCTAGGGAGAATAATATGATAATTTCGTATGTCTAGAATCTGAATGCACTAAATATATTTTTCCCATATTATGGTTTTGGGGTCTATATTGATGACTATAAGGTATTATTTGGATAGATTATAGGCCAACTGGTAGCGGGGCCAGTTACCCTTCTGATTACATATAATCATTAGAGGAAAATGAATTCTATCAGGGAAAAATAAGGTTTTGGATTCCTAAATATAGGTAATTTTAATACGATATGATGTCATTGATTGAAATTATGTTATTAAATTCTAATATTTTCAAAATTAATCTCATTGTATAGATGTTTTTCCACTTTCCCGATACTGAGGTGATATCACGAAAGTGGATATTGAATAATTTGGGCAAGTAAAAGGATGATTTGAAATGGATATTATGGAATGAATTCAATGATACTTCTTTGACAACCTAGAAACTGTATTATAAGGTATCCAATGGGGTACCTAGAGTGCAATGGAATGTTTTTATTAATAGTCACTGTGATTAGAAGCATATATTATATATATATTATTATATTAATAATATTTTACATCTATAATTAATATAAAAAGGAGAAAAAATTTGATACATTACTATTAAATTAAATTTTATTTATTTCATAACGTTTCAAGGAAGAATTAATCAATTCGGTCTTAGAAAATCATCTGTCACACTCTAGTGAAAATGGTTTTATCTAGAAGTCGTTCGACTGTGGAAATTTTTTCGTTAATTTAAATATTTATAAGATAATATTAACTTTTAAATATATTATATTATAGTTTTATCTTTGTTTAATGTAGTCAAATTTTTTTTGGCAACAACCATCCTGAACAAAATGTTGGTTGTATGTTCATAAAAAATATTATCGGTGTTTTGTTAATGAGTCTACCAAGGAAGATGGGATATGAATTCAAATTCATTAGAATAACTTATTAGTAATTGTCATTATGATAATATATGATGATTATAATATGAATAATATTTTATTTCAATTTGAAAATTAAATAACTATGGGATTTCAATCCAGCGCAGTCTTTCTCAGTATCCTAGGATGACCTACATGGTAAAGTCCAAAGGAAGAAGCATCCAAGTCATGTGTGAAGGATGGTTTTGGGATCAGTACCATCTAAGAACATTGGCAAGGCATCAAGGATTGAAGAATCATCTACTCTTTTTTAGTCACTCCCTACCCATAAATTATCAAAAATTGTTTATTTCTATGTAAATAACAATTTAGGAAAAGGGGGAACAAATACCCGCTTTGTAGAAAGTATGAGATGATTTATATAATAAGATGACATGATTTGTCCCATGTGATATTGCACTGATGACTAGTGATGAGAAGGTAAATCACACAACCAAAAAACCATATAATTCAAAAACATTTATTTATTTCATGATTAATTATAAATATAAAACATTATTTAATTTTAAAATAATTTCCTTATAGGTACTAGTAGCAGGAAGTAGTGATGGATATTGAGAGGGTGACATGGAGATATCATCAACATCCAGTGAATTGTGGATAACGTTTACTCATGTTTTATTTGAGGCATAGAGTTAATCATGATGAGTGGGCAATTATGTTAATTGTATATGTTTACTATTATTGTATGATGATGGAAATTTCCTTATGTGTTTATGTTGTGCACTCTGATTATGGTGTGTTTCATTTGTTATGTTTTGTTTTATTTCTTATGTCATTATATGCATTTTTAGGGGGTTTTCTAGGGAATTAGATTCTGTAGCATGTTTTTTTTTTGTAATTTATCATATAGTGGTAGTTTAAAATGTATACAAATAAAGGTTTTTTATTCAGTGGGGGTGTTCACCACCGCTATATTATGGTATATTGTTTTGGGTGGCGGTTACAACCACCACTAAACATGAAAAACATTTATTTAGTGGAAATTTGTCAATTTAGCGGGGGATATTTTAGTAAAAAGATTCTAAATATAGCAGTGGTTTTAAACTCCACTAAAATCATGGTATTTGTTTTACCATAAAATCACCGTTAAAACACAAAAAACAAGTGCTAAATACAATTTATGTGGCAATTTCCAAAAACTGCCATGAAATGGTTAGAACCACCTCGTGTAGGATAACAACAAAAAATTTAGTGGTGCTTTTAGGAAACAATCGCAAAACCATTTGGAGTCTATTTAAAGGTCCGCTAAAAAAAATGTTGCAACGTGGCAATTTTTGCTGTAATTGGAGGAAAGGGATGTTTTAAAATATTATATTCATTTGTTTAATATTTTTGATCAAGAACAAAAACTGTGATGATTCTAAAAACAATATATACAAAAAAGTTCATTTTATTTACAAATAATGGGTAAATTTATCATATATGATTCATAAATATATATATTAAGCGTATAATTCCAATTATCTCGATTCAATATATTTCGCTATTCATAAAAAACTATTTTAGTAAAATATGAAAAATTAATCCTAATTTTTTTTCGAAATTTATATTGTAAAAATAAAATACATCTTATAAATTTTTATTTCTGAATATTTGAATATTTATTTTTATTTAAAATCATTGTTATTTCCAAAATAATTTTTTTTTATGTCATGATCAATTTATAAACCCTCTAAAAAATTTATATAGCCCATAATATTATCATATCATTATGACAAATGACAATATTATATATCAATCCTATTTTGTTTTTAAATAAACATTTGTTTAAATTATTTTTCATGTTATAAAAATTGGAATAAAATATTTATGTTTCAATGATATATAAACACTTATTAAAACATTTATTTAGTTTTATAACGAAATAAATATGTCATATTCTAATTTTATTCAGAAACTAAATATTATTTTACACCTTGATAAGTGATGTTTCTATTTTAAGGGTTATATTGTTATTCTTATCTATCTGGTTACAATTATAATGGTCATAATTCTATTCAAACAGTCTGATTCATAATAGTTATATTGAATCCCCTGTTTCTATAAATAATAAATATTTCATTCATAATACATTAACTTCTATTTTCAATCATGGTTATATATATATATATTCATTTTGAATATGAATATAGAATGTATAGTATTCTCCTTCAATTCTATGTATTTTTCATGGGTGAGGCTATTCTAGTGGATCGATCAGTCGATGTTTTCGTATTTTTTTTCTTATTTTATATTTTTATCCAATAGTAATATTTTAAAATCATATAGACAAATATATCTTCTAATTTCAATTTCCATATTATTATAATGATATTTTGTTGGTTATATAATATAGTGTGTTCAAATTATATTATATTATATTACTAATATGACAAAATTATATAATTAGAAGGAAAATTATACTAGTAAAATTATAATTTGTTTGAATCTATTAGTTTAATGATAAATCAAATTAACCATAGACACATAATACCATATATAAGAATAAGGGTATTTTTAATTGATATATCTTCATAGTTAAATTATTAATAACAATCACTAACTGTAATAAATAATTAAATTTAGAAATAAATCTAATACATACACACCTCGGTGAAGACATATGATTATTCACATCATTCAACAACAACCTAAATTAATGCTCCTAGAATTCATTTCTAGACTTTCCATTTAATTTAAATTTACTTTATTATATATTTTGATAATAAAACCATTAAATTAATTATTTAGCTGAAATTATAAAAAAAATCGGTTCATGATATGTATTAGGAGCCACAATAATTATTAATAAATAAATAAATATTTTATTTAAAATATTTTTCTATATAAAATCAATGGGGATGAAATATTATTTGAAATTATTATTCTCCAAAAACTCTCCCCACTATAAATTTTATGATTATATGACATGTATTTTCGTCAATATTTTTTGTGATACAAGGTGTTTTTTTCAAATTATTTTCCACATATTACATGATATATAACTGTATATAAAATGTCACTAAAAAAATATGGTGTTTATTAGTGTGGTTAGAAAATGAACTGTTTTAACCACAAAATATTCTATTAGTGTAAGTAAGACTAATTATAGAAAACTATATGACATGAAACCAATAATCACATATAATATGTGTTTGCCCATATTATTAGAACATTGTCAGCTTGAAGATGGTGTTGAATTGATGTTTAAATGATGTATCAATTTTCCCCCACTTTAATGGTATAATATGATAAAATATTCAATGTTTGGATACATAAAATTATCAAAGTATAAAATATAGAGAAGATTTAAAAATTAGATTTTAAAGAACTAAATGATACCACCCAATCGTAATATAACATTCTACTATAAATAGAAACGATATTGAAATAAAACATGAATTATAGGATAAAAGCAAGTATAAATATAATTTATTTATTATATAGTTCTATTTTTCATGAAATGATAACATTTAATCCAATGTGGTGGATGGTTCAATAACCAAAACCATAGTGTATATGTAATGCCCACGGAACTTCATAGACATATCATGTCAGAAATAATCAAGCATGTAACCTAGAAATTTTTTTAAAAAAAATTATAAAATCATGTTACTATATATTTAAGAAATATTACTACAATCCCAGACAATAGAAATTATAAGTTCTCTAGTCAGTTTCAAACACCATAGTTCGATTGAAAAAAATACTAGCTGTAGTGGCTCATCAATATCAATGATAAAGTGTATCATATTCCACACTAGAGTCTCTTAAATGATTAAAATCTAATGTTAAATGTTTTTACGGAAAAATAAAAAATTATAATGAAAAACCACACAATGGAATCCTTAAGTTAATGATTAAAAAATCAATAAACAAAACCACTAATAGAAACCAAGATAATTCACACCTTCACCCATAAACGTTTTATTATAAATTATAAAATATAATCCATTCTTCGATGTCCATGGGTCTAATTATAGTTTCTTTTTTAAATGTATCAAACGGTAATATTTTAAGATATTAGGGTTTCGATTCAATTTAATTGACTGAATGAATATAAATTGAGGAAATCACATCAAGAAAACCATATTCATTATCTATAAATTAGGTAGTTTTTTGTGTTCATAAGAACTAAATGAGTCAAAATATAATATTAGAATATAAATATAACACACTAGACCATCTTGTTAGATCAATTAAAAATTTATTGTATTTTCATTTTCTAAAAAATGATATAAAATAGGTCTTCTGACTTTCCCATGTGCCTCTTTTAGAATATCAAAAGAGACACATGAAAAATGAATATTATGGTAATATTAATTCAATATATAATTGAGAAATCCCATTAAATATTGATGGAATCACCTACTAGGTTTGTCATTCATGAAAATATAAAATTCACCCTTTAAAACACAACTTAAAAAATATTCTGAAAAAAATACAAATACAAAAAATTCCAACTACATTTATATAATAAAAGAAAAATGATGGAAATCTCACTATTCTCACCCCCATTGGGATTATTAAAAAACTAAAAAATTATAATCAATTAGGATTTTTGAAATGGAGTAAAATGTTATAATACCTATAAATATTTGTATGAATTTCACCCACTAACAATATATGATGGATGAAATGACTCTTTCTTTAACATGCATAATTTTTAATAATCTTTTAATTTATCCCCCTATGAGCCTTGTGGGTAAATTTGGTGAATTTATACAGTTTTTTAAATAATGATTAGAATAATATTATTAATTTATTTGGAATAAGAAAACTCAATGATAATGTGTAAATTATCATATCATTTTATAATAAATTCAATGAATTCGTTAAAAAATAGTTTAATAAAGATATAAATAATTCTGAATAATGAAAAAAATTAAAAATTATGATTTTTCCGATATTTTTTACAACATTTTCTAATTTAAAAAATATTCTCAATAGAACATTTAACGTATTATTTATTATAGCCAACTGTTCATTTAATGGATAATTTTCATCTATTGAGTACATATAATTAAATATTTTTTTGGATTCACTATTGTATCTAGATTAATCAGAGAAATTTTTTCTATAATACATTATTACTATTACAAAAATACCATTAAACAATCTTATTATTCTATAATATTCTTACGTTTCATCATATTCATATAATCTATATTCATGTATTATATAAATCCAAGCCTAAATATTATCTCATGAAAATATTGAAAAATTATAGGCACACTTTGAATATATTAAGATTTTATATTTAATTACATCTTCATTATCATATTACATGAATTTGATATAGAAGGTATAAATTCCATTGAGTTTTTTACACCATAAACTAAATATATTAGTAATGAGATTTCAGTTGACCTATATTTTTAGGAATAAATATTAAAATATCAACTGAATACAATGATGGATTAAAATTTTCTATGTTAGATTAATATATATTATAAAATTAACATTATTAAGCAAAAATTAAAAAAAAATTATTCAATATCTAGATTCATCAATCTCAAATTTTCTAGTAACTCAGCGGACCGTACCTGAGTACAAGTTTCTTTTTATAATGATGTCATAGATTATTCATTAATAACTGAAATGGAAATCACCCTTTGGTTGTCATCATATCCCATCGAACATCCTAATGTCTGTTGACTAGAATACTAAAATGTTATTTCCTTGTAATATGTATATATATATATAGTATTTACATGATCAATATTCTCTTTGTTTATCTTCTATAAGAACATTATCAAGTGTTCTGTATTTCATAACTTTTACTAGTGGATGTAGTGAATGGTTCTACATAAATGTTTAAAATTTTCCCTCTTTTAAATTAATTTTCCATTTTTGAATATCAGTATCTAGAAGAGTAAATATTTTATTTAATAACATCTTCATTTATATGTTATGAATTATAATGAAAAAAAGGGAATCATAAAATGTGACTTTTTTACTTTAAAATAATATTCACTCTTATTATTATTGAATTTCTAAAGGACCGCCTATCCTTGTTATTTATATCATATTTTTAAAAACTAAATAAATAATTTTTGACTCATTTTATTCAAAATTTTCATAAATTTTATCAACTTTGTATGCCTAAATTTCTTATTTATTTTAAAAAATACTCATGCATTTTTATCAATATTTCTGTTATCGTTATAATCATATGGGGATTAGGAAAAATTGATATATCCTTAATTATTAGTTCCTTACTTTTATATACATTCTATGAATATTATTTCTTCTATATCGAATCTGTAGCTACTTGAATTTCATCAGCTGAAATCAATTTCCCTAGATTCTTATCATACTGCATTTATTTATTATTTTCCACCTTCTTGGACATTAGATGTTAAACTTCTATTACATTGTCTAAAAATATATATTTATTTTATTCTAGGATGAGTTTCATCCTTATGATGGTTTCAGCATTAAGGGGATTTTATTTCACTAATTTTGGTGTTTTGAGGTCCTTTCCACCATCAATTTCCAATGTTTTCACTAATATCTCATTCCAAACCCTTCCATGAGGAACCATAATAAGCTTTCTAAAACATTTTCACATGGACTAGATATATACACAAATGAATATCATGATATTAAATTTCTACATGTATAATAGTAAGTCTAACACATAAATATCCTTGATCTTTATGATTACTATTCACCCCCTTGGAAACAAACATCCTTGTTGTAACAACATTAAATATCCTTCTATTATATCTAAAATAACTCTTATTTCACATTTAATATTTTATTATATTTTACCATAGATACACATTTATCGAATATTCATTTTCAATGGAATTTGACCCATCATGAATTAATATTTTTTATAATATCATGAAACAATACCAAGGAAAAGGTTGTTAAAGAAAAGTGAAAAAACTAATTCATACTCTATAGGGTCAAATTATTCCCCGAATATCACTCATTCAATAAGAACTATAAAATGAAAGTGAATCATTTGGAACACAATATATAGTATCAAGGAAATTGTATGATACATTATAAGTGAATTAGTGAAAGTTGATGTATCGGAATAGTGGTCTACATATAGGTTTTAATGTGAAATATGACCACTATGATATGATTATTAAATAACTGTTACCTGACCATTTCAATTTGACCTTTATATAACCATTAGAATAAATATGTGGTCAGTAAGGAAAACTTAATTTATTAATATATATTGGTAAAATAATATATCTAAAATTATATAATGACTTTATATCGAAATATTCTTTTATGGCACAAGGAAACTGTAATTCTAGTTTTGGAAACAAATATTTTTCTTTATTATCTAGAAAATGTATTTTTTTATAAATATTATAATTTGAAATAAATTTTACCTTTTTAAAATGTTTCTAAAAAAATTATTACCTTTTATATAAAATAATATAATTTTCTGAAATCAAAATAAAATTTTCAAATGGTCATAAATTTTATTATTTCTTAAATCTTAACATTTTTAGAAAAATAATAAATTTATACCAAAATTTTAATTTCCCGTATTATGAAAGTTACTATAAAAATGAATATAGATTATATTTTTTGATTTATTATATTGAGATAATTATATGATTAATTTTTGTTATATTTCTAAAAAAGATGATATTTTGATAATAATATATGGAAAAATATTTAATTTTATGTTATAATTCACATTCATGATTAATTACATAAGGGTTTGTGAAATAAACAACTATCTCATTATTATATGAACCAATTAAAATTATATTGTTACCATAATTATTAGTATCGGTGGTACTAATTTACTAATGAATACTATATACAGAAACAATAACATCCTCCCCATATAAATACCACCCAGCTTCTCATCACACTCTAAGTCCCTAACCTTGCGAACGGCCTACCCAAATCTCTTGGAACCAGTATTTCAAGTGACTATGAGTTCATTTAATACCAAAAGAACAAACAAGGAGCCTAATGGTGTATCCAAGATGATAACATCTAGAGGAAGAGGTATGACTCTCAAAAAACTTTTAACTTCATTTATTCATCAGCCACTTATATATTTCTTCCCCAAATAAAGAAATAATTAATTTATTATGATAAATATACTAATTTTTAATATGTTAATGTAATGTACAATAACTATCCTTACCATATTTAATTTTAAAAAGTAATTATTCATCATAATATGGTCGGGCCACCACTGCAAGGAATGCATTTCGTTTTCAATCACCGCCATTCAAGTTTTTTTAAATGTATTAAAATAAAAAAAATTAAATATGATGATGTTAGAATTTTTCATATATAATTTATTTCATTATATCAATGATAATTTTAATAAATGATCATGGTAACTTTATCATTAAAAATAAATTAATCAGGACACAATTCCAAAAATTAAGAATTATTTTTTATTATCTATTACACTATAATAGAGTTAAAATACTGTTATTATTAATAATAAATAAATATATAAATCTAGAAATTTTTAAACATTGTGAAAACACCCCGAACAATGATAAATTCATATAAGAATTTTGGAAAAGTCTTTTAAATAACACCAAAAGGGAAATGAAAAAAAATAATATAAGAAATTAATATATAATAAAAAATAAACTATAAAAAATGACTTCTCTAACGTCCCGGTTCCAGAAGCCACCCAGAGGCACCCTGTACCTGGTTGGTCACATGGCCTCTAGCACATTTCCCAGAACACTAGAGGTTTCCGACTAGTAGCGAGGGCCTTGGGTGTGATATTGGGGAAACAGTGCCATCATTGGAAGAGTAACACAGCCAAAGAGAAATAGTTAACGATAGAGGAAATAGTACAATATCATACAAAATTAAACAGTGGAAGATTGATAAAGAAAAAACTGGAGCACACATATAAATATGATGCATGATACCTATGTCTAGGAATGTATCCAAACAAATAACAATGTTGGAATACAGTAAAAAACCCAAGTAAAAAATAAAATAAGATAAACAGATCCTCAGCATCACAAGCCTCGGCTTGGTCCCATGCTCTCCAGCTCCACAGCAAATCAAGTACCTGAAGTTGAAGGGTGCTTTCCATTATCTATATCTACAACAATATAATCTATTTGGGCCGAAAAGCATGGCCCAAACAGGGTGTGAGACCAAATCCTAGTAGGAAACCACTACAAGATCTTTGTCTAACAGTTAGTGAACATATGGCTGGTAATGTGTAAAAGGAAGTATTGAACAAGAAAGTTCTCATTAGTAAATAATCCACAGTGTCATGCATTCAATTTAATATATCAGGAAATAGCTAACCCAAGAATGTAACACAAACAGGTAACCCTCTGGGAAGTACTCACAACCCATCCCCTCTAGTCCTACCTAGCATCCCATGCGAGTAGCTAAACAAAAAATGTATCCCTATGGGAAGTACTCACAGCATATCCCTTATGGTCCTATATAGAAACAATTTCAAACATATAAAAAAGGTAACCCTATGGGAAGTAATCATAGCCTGTATCCTATTATCCTACATAGAAACATAAGCAACCCTCTGGGAAGTACACTCAGTTTAACCCCTGTAGTTCAGCTTATGATTAGACTCTCTAAGAAAGCAGTCACTGTCAATTACTCCTATAGTCTTGTATCAGTAACTAAAGGAACTCTAGGGAATCTATTTCTTCACATTGCCCCTATGAAATATTTTGAGGAACAACATACACTTTGAGAAAGCACTTACGTCAATTCTCCATGTTGTCTCGCATCGTAAACCAAAACAGACACTCTGGAGAAGCCCATCCATCCATTCTATCTATGGTCTACTACACCATGTACTCATGGACGTATGTAAGTCAAGAAAGAATAGCAGTGTGTATCAGCCAATTTAATCCCAAAAAACTACTTGGATAAATAGTCTACACCATAATAGTAAGTTAGAACTATAGTCACACCATCCTACAGTACTAGGCAAGGAAAGTAAACAACAGCCTGATATGCAAACTAGACCAAACGGTCAAAACAAGAAACATGTCTAGAAAATCCTTCCAAAGAATATCAATTAACCCTAATCACATTCAATTAACATCTACTCAGGCACACAAGCATGGTAGGAAATTATTAGGGCTAACATAGTAAACACGCAATACCCAGTTCAATGGTATTTGAAAATTATTCACATATAACTCAAATAATATCAACAGAATGACACAAAACCCCTACCTCAGTGTAGTAGCATCGACATAAGTGAACCTAAATACTTTAGTCGTGCAATAACATAGTAGATCTACTAAATCATCTAAAATGTTCAAATGAGGATAACTTGAGAATGAGTAGGAATCATAAAATGGAGATCTAGAAGAAAGAAGGGCTGACCGAGCTTATTCCAATGAAATCGATGACGGTCGAATCGGATGTCAGATGCTCATTTGGGGTCTTGGATAAATATCTCAGTCGTATGGGGTCTCTCGGACGAACCATACCTAGATGTAGCCCTTTTGGTCCGTCAGACAGGTCCTCATTTCATTTAATAAAAAAAGAAAATACTTGGCATGTCCTTTAGATGTACACAACATGTACTTTCTATTTCTGTACCCTGCATTAGGCGGCCTCCAGTTCACCCCCACATGGCTGTGTGTGTGGCCATTACATGGCCAACACATGGATTCATGTGGAAACTGAGTACACGACATGCACTCATAAAGTACACAACATGTTCTTCAAAAATTTCCTAAATTCCCTCTTTTTCTAAAAAACAACCTGAAATGGAAAACATACCTGAAAAGAAGATATGGGTTCTTACAAACTTCCCCCTTAAAGAAATTTTCCCTCGAATTTAGTTATCTAGGCGGTGTAGAAGAAGAATACTGGAACAGCTCTGGCCATTGCGATCACATGTTTGCCTCTCTCTCCCAAGACTCGTCATGTACTCACCCGTGACACCATAGCACTCGTACTAGAGGAATATAACATCCATAGAGAACCTTTGTACTTCGATCAACAATCTAAATAGGTTGATTCTCAAAATATGAATCCACTTCTAACTCATCCTCCTCGGGTTGGAATACATGAGACGGGTCTAAGAAGTAACGTCGAAGTTGAGAAACATGGAAGTCATCGTGAAAAGTCTGATACCTCTGATGTAACATCAGCCAATATGAAACTGGCCCAAATTTATCCAACACCTCAAATGGACTGACGTACCTCGATGAATGTATACCATGTCTCCTTATCCTTCTATGTCCCAACATCATTGTGATACTTAGGAAAACCTAATGCCCGACCTCGAACTCTAGAGGTTGACTTCGCAGATCAGTATTATACTTTTATCGAGACTATACAGTATCCATCCTCTTTTGAATAAACTCTATCTGGTTTTTTGTCTCCTAAACATGATGAGGTCCCTGCATAGCTGCCTCTCCTCCCTCCAGCCATCATAAGGGTGATCAGTATGTCCAACCGTACAAATCCTCATAAGGTTCCATCTAAATAGTTTCGTGAAAACAATTATTATTGAAAAACTCCACATAGGTATATCATTCTTCCAAGATCCTATATAATCTAGGATGCATGCAAAAAGCATGTCCTTATCCACCTAAAACATACACTCGGACTGGCCATCTGTCTGGGAATGGTAAGCTATAATCAAAATCACTTGTGTACCCAAAGCCTTCTGAATCCCCTGCAAGACCCGAGAAGTAAAACGAGCATCCCTTTTGGAAATGATGGAGTGTCGAACCCAATGTAGAAATAAAATCTCTCTAATGTACAACCATCCCATCTCATCAACACTGATGGTATCCTTGATCGGCAAGAAGTGAGAATCATTTGTGATTCTGTCAATGACAACCCAAACTGCATCATTCCATCAAGGAGACCACAGTAAACCTGTCACGAAATCCATAGCCACATCATTCCACTTCCACTTGGAAATGTGTAACTACTGCAAAATCCATGATGGTCACTTTTTCGTTGCCTTCACATTCTAACATGTGGGACCCTTCATGAGAAAACTAGAAACATCTCTCTTCATACATGGCCACCAAATCAGGTGGTGTAGTTCACGATAGATCTTGCTGACACCATGTTGAATTGCCTGAACTGAGAAATGAATGTCCTATATCAGCTCCTCGTGTATGTTTGCTGGCAGCCATACACACCCCTGGAAATGAAAGATCTCATCCTCACCTATAGTCCAAACATGAATAGGGTCGTCCCCTAACACGCTTTCCCATAAGACGTGGCCTTCGGTATCTGATTGCTGCCTCATTCGCAATCAATCAAGAATATTATAGGCAACAGCTATAGATGAAAGAAAAGTCGTCTCATGCCTATCGTGCACCTCCAAATGAATCTCAGAGAAAATAGCCATAAGCTACCACTCAATACTGGCCTCCTGTACTGCCTGTATCTGAGTCCTCTTGATCAGCACATTAGCCACCGTGTTGCTTTTCCTAAGAGTGTTGACAAGATCAATGTCAAAGGACTAATGATACTCAACCCACCTTCGATGTCTCAAATTAAATTCAAACTGAGTGAAGATATACTTGAGACTCTTTTGGTATGTGAAAACCACAAATTTATCTCCCAGAAGATAATGTATCCAACAGTTCAAGGCATGAACAACTACAGCCTACTCGAGATCGTGGGATGGGTAATTCCTCTCATGTGGACACAACTTCCAAGACCTGTACCCAATGAATCCTTCTCCATGCATAAGCAAAGCTCCTATCCCGATACATAAAGCATCACAATACACAATATTTCTCTTTCTCGGCTCTGGGAAAACTAGTATCGGTGTTGAAGTCAACCTCCCTTTCCACTCCTGAAAGGAAGACTCGCAATAATTTGACCTTAAGATCTTCGCACCCATCATAGTCAGGCCCGTTAGTGGTGTTTCAGGAATCAAAAGTCATATATGAAATGTCTGTAGTATCAAGCTATACCTATATAACTATGTACCTCAATGATGTTCTTCAGATACTCCCAGGAAACTACTACTCTCACTTTCTATGGGTATACTGATACTCGTATCTCTGAGATAACATAACCCAATATGTGAATCTGGTCCATCCAAAAGTAGAATTTTGAGATCTTAGCATATATATGAGGCTCTCTTAGTGAACTCAAAACGATATCAAGATGGGTAGCATGGTCGTGTTGAGTTTGAGTGTACACCAAGATATCGTCCACAAAGACCACCACGAAAGAATCCATGTATAGATGGAACACACAGTTCATCAGTGCCCTGAAAAATTAAGGCACGTTCATGAGACCGAACGACATAACCATATACTCATATAGACCATACATGCTCCGGAAGGCTATAAGAGATATATTAGACATTCTTACGTGCAACTAATGATAACCATATCTCAATTCAATCTTCAAGAACACACATGCTCCTTGAAGCTGATCAAATATATCATCAATCCTCGACAAGGAATATCGGTTCTTGACCGTCAACTGGTTCAACTTCAGATAATTCACACAAATTCTAAGGGTATCGTCTTCCTTATTCAAAAACTGGACAGGAAAACCCCAAGGTGAAGTACTGGGTCATATAAAACCCTTTTCCTACAACTCCTCCAATTTCTTCACGATCTCTTGTAACTATGCTGTAGCCATCCTATAAGTAGGAATAGACACCTGTGCCTCTCCGGGCATGAGATTAATAGAAATTTATACCTCTCGCTCTGGAGGTAAACCTGAGAAGTCCTCTAAAAATACTACCCTGAAATGATCCACTACTAGAGAAAAAGGCCATCTGAGAAGTCCCATGTTCATCCAGATAAAGACTAGCAATCTGGGTTGTAACTCCCCTCAACCCATGATACTATGGTCTTTCTCTGCTCACCTAGACATCCCACTCTCCCTTATAAAGAAACAATCCACCTTCTGGTGATGTGAAACTCACCCTACAATGGTAGAAATCGATGAATTACTTGAAGGGAACCAACTAGTCCATTTTGAGAATGACATCATATCCTGTCATCTTTAGGACATAGAGGTCCCAAAAGAAGTGACAACCACTATCCTCTAGAGGGAACTCCTTACACTGACACACACTATCAGTTCTAGTCCCCAACAGAGTGTTCAGTATCATGATAGAGTTATAAGAAAAGATTATGAGCCCAATGTTCTCCAAAATAGAAAAAGATAAAAATCTATGGGAAGCCCCTGTATCAAAAAGAGTAGAATCTAAAACTGAGGAAACTAAGATTGAACATTGAACTATAGAAGTTCCGGGATCCTGATACTTCTGAGTCCGCTCCTTTGAAATTTTTTTTCCAGTACCATAGCCTTGTGACCCTGCCTAACCACTCTGAGCTGATCCACCCTGATGTCACTGAAAACCAGGAGATTGTCTACCACATCCACGACCTCAACCTCATTATAAACGACCAGAAGAACTATAATTCCTAGACTGGTGAGAAACTAGTGGTTCTTCCCTAGAATGAGGAGTCATTGAACAACCCTAGTCACTAGCTGCTGGTGAAAATATCTGATAGACATGCTGAAGATGACCCTTCTTTCAACAAAATCGGTACACCACTAGGTCTCTCGGGAAAAGTGGCCACGTATGCCCGCTCTTAACACACTGGTAGCACACCACCTGGCTACAAAAGTAAGTTTCTCGCCTCCTTATATCTCCACACAAAAACTACATGTGGTGCTTCATGCTGTCAGTAAGAGGGATACTAACTCTTGATGTCGAACTTCCCTTGCTCACAACTCTTGAATCCCTCGAAATGCGTTCCATGATCAGCGCCTGATTAATGATAGATGTTATGGAATTCAACATAAATATGTTCTCCAGGGATCAGATGTTGTTCCTCAGACCATCCTTAAACTTCCCTGCCCAGAATAACTCATCATCTCCTAGAATAGGCATGAAGCACTACAACTTGTTGAAGCGAGAGGAATACTCCATAACAGAAAGAGTACCCTTCTCCAAACTCATAAAATATAGAGCTCGATCAGCCTTCAAGGACTCTGGGTAGAAGTAGTCATATAAGTAATGCTAGATCTCATCCCAAGAAACTACATGTTGGCACCCATCCTACGAGGTCGCATCCCACCATCTCTTAGTGGAATCCCCTAGCATGTTGGAAGTGAGCTTCACCCTCCTATCTGGAGGCATCTCCAGATGCTCGATGATAGAAAGCCTAGATTTTATCAATGGCTCTGCATCCTGGGGTCCTCCTTCCCCTATTAAAGTGTGAGGATGCTGCTACTGATAGACCTACGTCAACTATGCCATGGTCGGGGCATGATTCGGTACCCCATAGAAGGTCGACATGAACCTCAAAAATAATTCCCTGAAATGTGCATCAGCGCCTACGTCGGGTATAATAGCTGGTGCTTAGACTGAAGCAACTGTAGGATCTGCTGGTATTCCCTTATTGGCCATATCCAGTTTTTGGTCACCGCCTGGAAATGGGCATAGGACCGGAGGACGTCTCAGAAACATGACTCTGCAAGGTCTAATGCACACCATAGAACCAAATTATCTAGGGCTAAAAACTGGATGCATACTAATGGAACAGGAGAAAAAAACATTCATGTTTTAAAAAACATGACTACATGGCGTGTATAATTACTACACAACATGTTCCATTATGGATTTCACATGTGCTTGTACTTCTGCTAGAACAGGTCATGTAACACCCCAAACACAGGGCGTGTTGTCCTTACACACGATGTGTACTTGCATTCTCTTCCCATTCCCAAGTCCTTCTACACGGCTAAGCCAGATTGCTCTCCTTAGAATGAGATTACACATCGTGTTTGTGCCAGACACGATGTGTACAAGACGAGCTTCACCAACCCGTGTTGTTCATGACACGGCTGGATACTCGGCTGACACTACATGATATGTTCCATACAGACACGACATGTACTAGGAAGGATTACACTGACCCGTGTTTTTAGTCTCACGGGCACACACAATGTGAATATGACACGACATGTACAATTAGTACACGGCATGTTCCCACAAGAATTTCTCTTTCTCGTGTGTCTTCCCACACGGCCTATGACATGGTTAGAGACTACACAACATGTACATAAGGTACGTGGCATGTAAATAAGAAAAATAGTTTCTTACCAAATAGAAGAACAAATTGCGTGTAGTCAAAACAACATGGTGTGTATTCTATGTTTTTTCGGACAATAAGACTTAGAAACCACCATGGAGCCCATAAAAACACTGAAACGAACACCAAAGTGACAAATTTGGATATGTCATGGCCTATACTCTCCATGAATCAAATCATGGAATCTTATACATGTTATAATAAGAAAAAACAAAGAAATGATAAACTGAATTCCAGTCTCTGTGGGCCTATAACCCATCGGTCGGAGGATCAAAACCTCCCTCTGATACCACTTTGTAACATCCCAGTTCCAGAAGCCACCCAGAGACACCCCGTACCCAGTTGGTCGCATGGCCTCAAGAATTTTTTTCCTAATCCCATAGGTTGCCGACTAGTATTGAGGGCCTTGGGTGTGATAGTGGGGAAACTATTCCCTCATTGGTGGAGTAACACAGTGGAAGAGAAATATATAACAATAGAGAAAATGGTATAATATCATACAATAGTAAACTACACAATACTGATAAAGAAACAACCGGATCACACATATATAAATGATTCCTGATACATATTTCTAGGAATGTAGCCAAAAAAATCACAATGTTGGGATACAATACAAAACCTAAGTACAAATGAAAACAAAATAAACAGCTTCTCACCTTCACAAGCCTCATCTTGGTCCCATGCCCCGCAGCTCCACCGCAAATCAAGTACCTGATGTAGAAGGGTGATTTACCTTATCTATAACTACAACAATATAATCTATTTTGGCCAAAAAGCACGTCCCAAAAAGGGTGTGAGACTAAATCTCAGTTGGTAAACACCACAAGATATGTACCTTACAGTCAGTGAACATATTGTAGGTAATGAGTAAAAGGAAGAAGTGAACAAGAAAGTAGCCAGCAGTAAAAAAATCCAATGTTTTAAAGCATTCAATTTCATATATCATGCACCATCTAACCAATGTTGGTAACATAAACATGTAACCCTATGGGATGTACTCACAGCCCATCCCCTCCAGTCCTATCTAACAATACAAGCTAGTAGCTAAACGGAAAAGGTTACCCTCTCGGAAGTGATCATAACTTATCCCCTATAGTCCTACATTGGAACAAAAGAAAGAAGCTAAACACAAACTTTATCTCTTTGGGAATTATTCAGAGCCTCTCCCCTATCGTCCTACCTAGCCACACAAGATACACTCTGGGTAGTACACTCAGTCTAACACCTCTGGTTCAGCATAAGAATAGACTCTCTGAGGAAGCACACGCCGTCAATTCCTTCAATAGTCTCATAACGGTAACTAAAGGAAGTATGGGGAAGAACTTACATCACATTCCCACTGTGGCCCAGGTTGAGGAACTACAGAAACTCTAAGGAATAACTTATGCCAATTCCACCTATGGACTCCCATCGAATGAAAAAATAAACACTCTAGAGAAGCCCTTCCATCAATTCTCCCTGTGGTCTACTACACTTGGTCCTCACGTCCCTATGTATGTCAAGAAATCCTAGAAGAATGTATCTTCCAAAGTAAACCACCTGAACTACTTGGATAAATAGTCTATAGCATAACAACATGTCTGAAAAACAGTCACAATATCCTACAATACTAGGCATGGAATGTAAACAACAGCCTACCATGAAAACTAGACTAAACCATCAAAACGAGAAACATTCATGGAAAACACATCCAAATCATAAAAATTCACCCTATTCACATTCAATTAACCTCTACTCAGGCACACAAGCATGGAAGGAAATTAATAGTGCTAAAACAGAAACCCCACAATACCCCTTTCAAGCGTATTGTATAAATTTTCCCATATAACTCAAAAACTTTCAACAGAAAGACACAAACCACCTAACTCATTGTTGTAGGATCGATATAAGAGAACCACAAGACAAGAATCTCCCATGAACACATTAGATCTAAAAAAACATCTAAAACATTCAACTGATGTTTACATGAGAAAGAGGAGGAATCATGAAACGAAGATCTAGAAGAAGGAAGAGCTTTCCAGGGAAATTCCAACACAATAGAAAACAGTCAAATCAGAGTTCGGGTGCTCGGTCGGGGGCGTGGGAGAATATCACGGCCATACGTGAGCCCTTGGATGAACCAGACCTAGAAGAATCCCTTTCTGTCTATCAGACATGACCCCATTGTGTTTAATAAAAAAAAGAAAATACACGGTGTGTACTTTGGATGTACACGGCGTGTAATTTCCATTTCCGTAGCCCACATTAGGTTCCCTCTAGGTCACCCCAACATGGCTGTGTGTGCGGCCATTACATGACCAGCACATGGCTTCATGTGGCAACTGAGTACACGATGTGTACATCAAAAAATTTCCAGAAATTCATCCTTTTCTCATAATCAAATAGAAAAGGATAATATACTTGAATAGAAGATCTGAGTTCTTACAACTTACTTGAATAATGTTAAAATTAAAGTAATTAATAATTTAAATTTTATTATTATATTTTCTAAACAAAATCACAGAATGAGTAATGGAGCTGAGGTAAGGGATATTCTGAACTACCCTTATAACATTTGAGTTGCACATTCTATTTATTTTTCTTTATTTCCTTTTATCTTCATCACATGTATTAATTCTCCATTCTATATTTGTGTTCTATGTTCTGAAATTTTTTCTCTATTAATATTTAATGTTCTTGAATTTTCAAAACCCTTTCAATATTTTATGAGGAAATCAGTTTTTCCTACCTCGGTATATTTTAATTACATATGGGTTATAGTTATAGGATACTTGTAAATCTAACACAATATGAATGATAAGAAGTTTTTTAATGTTTATTTAACTAAAAAATCCTTAATCATTATCAATAATATTGGTATATTGGTCTTAATAATATGAAATCATTTTCATTCAACAGTAATTTTCACTTTATAATGTTTTTTCGTGTTTTATAATTATTGTACTCTAACCCATGTTATATAGAATTGATCTTCAAATAAACTATTTTTATTTATAGAAAATATGTTTATTTATATTTAAATAAACTAAGTGGGTGTTTGAAGTAATTTTTTAATGATTATCAAATTCATTAAATATTTTCAATTGTTCTAGAACTCAATAATTTCTAGAATATAATTTTTATATTGTTTTATAAAACTCTCATGATATATATAGGAATAACCGTCCATTTCTCTACATGTAAATATAATACATTTTTATAAATTTCATTCAACAAAATTAATTTCTAAAATTTCCACCAATAGAAATTAAATTATGGATGATGTTCAATAACATTCCAGGCTATTTTATCTGTAGTTTTTAGATACATTTGTTATTGTTTTTTTTATTTCATTCTGAAAAGATGTTGGATTGAAGTGGTGTTTGATCCACTAAAATTATTTTTATTTGTCCACATTTATGTCAAAGATAGATTTTAAAATTTTGGATGACTACATTATCTAAAAATTAGTAGAATTATAGATGAAAATTTGTACATGTATTTAACATATTTATCTAACTACGACGAAATCCTATATCATACATAATGACTGTTTTCCATAGTGACCACATGAATTGAAATTACCTAACATGATACTCTCTTATACTAACCATGAGTTTGAGTTTTTATGTTTCCACATGTGGTGATCATATGTGGAGTTTTTATTCCACTTGATACATGTTGCAACCTTCATTTACTATTTGGAAATCAAGTTGCAGTATCTTCGTAGTGGTTTCTCTATCATCTTGGTTGCCCCAAAAATAGGATCTAAAAATTTAATTTTCATTTTAGTTTTCCTAATTTTATCTTTTTATTATTTTTTTATTATTTTCATAATAATCACTGAGAAATTATTTATTCAAATATACCACATGAAGTTGTATCTTCTTTACCATGCATGAAGATACTACAGATTATAAGCTAAATTTTCCACATGAAGGTGACTACAAGAACAATATTAAAACATAAACTAAGACACAATATTTACCCCAAGTGTTATGATTAAAGATACTATAACTTATTTTTATTTTCATGGTAACTATACCTACTTTACATTGTAATTTTGAAGTGACATTCCTCATGGTAACTATACCAATTATCTAATTATAGTTCAACTGACTATGTACTCACTATAATTATAGTGATCACATGATATATTGATAGACCACACATCATTTAATGTTATAAAAAAATGTTCACTTGGTCAATATAATGAATGAATGTTATTTTTATGTGAACACATGTTTGATTTTTCTCACAATAAATACAAAAACCACAAAACAACCTAATACACAGGGAAAGTACCATGATTTATTATTTTAATCTACAATTACCATTATGCATGGTTATTCTTTGTTTTTTATTCATAAATTAATCAAAATGATTGATTAATTGTTTTATTTTTTCTATTGATTAATAAAATTCTTGAGTATTATATAAAATCCATATGATGTGTTTTAAAAAACTATTTGAAATAGATTTAAATTATGATTTAAATTTTTTCGTTATTCTCATATATAAAAATATAATATATTTGGAACATATTAGTATTTGTATTTATATTTTTTATAACTATTATTTTATAAATTAATATTAATAGTGAATTAAATTATTCAACAGATTTTGGATTCTTTAATATAGTAAATTATAATTTTGAAATTATACATAGTGGATTGATTTAGAATTTTATTTGAAACTTGAATTTAATAGTAAATATATTTTTTTATTCATTGGATTTCCATGAGATATTATTATAGAGGATAATTGAAATATTTAGTTAGTTAATCAAATTTGTTTGTATTATTATTTATTTTTAAAATTCAATAAATATTTCTTATGATTATTTTCGATGATAATATTTAATCTCCTATAAAAATTTTAGTTTGAATTTGAATATATTTACATAGTTGGAGATTAAATTTTCACTTTTGTGGGTATATATAAAGACTTCATGATTAATTCAATGTATAAATATATGATTTAAAACAACAATATAATTTTGTGAACTAAATCATTACTCTGTTGTAAAATTCAGATCTGTGTGATCAATTTTTCTACTACTGGACGGTCTATCATGGGATTAAAAAATATATATGACATCATATTCTATATTGAAGTGAAAATTACAATAATACAATGGATGAACTGGTACATATTATTTATTATTATTATATTATTTTCATTTTCATTGCTCAAGTTTTTAATAATTCATCATTTCAATAAAATGATTTCAATATATATTAATACATTTACATAAAAATAATTTTTATTCAATGGGATATGACTCCATGATTCTAAATTTAGGACTGATCCACTTGTGAAAAAAATATTGTATGGGTAGCATCATTCATAATCTAAACCTGGTTATCTAAATTTAGTTTTGTATTTGGGTTTTGACGCACCATAAGTAATGTTGGTGTATCAGTATCCCTATCACTCCACTTTGTATAAATTTATTCTATAATCAGGTTATGATTGAGATTTAAAATTTACTTTAGTACCCAATCAATCACTCTAAATGAAGAGTGGTATAAGGATATACTCGGTCCACTTTAGACTGAAGAACTATAAAAATAATCCATTTTTTAAATTTAATTACACTTCTAATTTAGTGTATTAAATGTATTTCATAATTAATTTATATAATTAATCTATTTCATTAAAAAAATATTTTTATCTTTTCATATCCCTCTAACATATCATCCATTTCTCATTCCAACTTAAAAATTGGTACCCTAGGTAGGGCCTTCATAAGGGGTTTTTACCTAATTTTTTTCTTGATACCAATGTAGTGGAATAAGTGGGAAGTTGACACTTTTAGAAATATTTAATTCAGTTTTATTGTATATATATTAAAAAAAATTATCGATGTAATAGCGATATTAGGAATTTATTGTCTTATATTTTATTTATCTATGTCATTTTTAGATGTCACGATCTTAAAGAAATATATGTATTTGGGAATAATTGAATATAAAAGAGGATTTCATACCAAATAAACCACCTCACATTTTTTAGAAAATACTATTGTTTATAGGGATCTTGAATAGTGGAATATGCCAAAAAAAATAAGAAAATAACATTGGTCAATCATGGATGAACTATACACAGAACCAGAAGATGAACTAAACACTCTTATATAAGATAACGTAATTAAATATGTTTTAAATTAAATAAGTGTAAATATTTTATATTTTTATATCATAAGATGTGAGTTTAACCATGTGTCTTATTATAAGACATATCATGAGGTATGCCAGATTTTATAACTTACACACCTTCATTAAAAATAATTATTCAAATTAAAAATGGAATTCATTCAGTAGAGTACTAATATTTCAATATGGGAGATGATAAAATCATCAATCAAATATTCCATCGACTAATAAGAATTTTTTAATTGAATGAATTTCCATTGAGAATATTTTTTAACCATAAACTTTTTGAATGAGTAATATTATCACTATTCATTGTGTGAGATTCAAATAATTATTGATATAGATAAAAGTACTATCTTCATAGAGTACACATTATATGAACTCAATATGTCTATTATCTATTACAAACCTGAGTTGAAGAATATTTAAAAAGAATACTGTTTGAATAAGAAATGTATATCTTTAAAAATCATATATAAATGTTTATTCTAGTTTTTTAATGTAAATCAATATAATTTGATAAAGTATAAATGGTGACTTTAACAATGGGAATTTATAAAAACACTAAGAGAACGAAATGGAAAAGAAAAGAAAAATTAAGGATTAAAGGAATAAATGAAAAGAAAATAAGACTATTGTATATGATATAGACGTAATATACATAGAATGTAGGAATAAGGGTCACATTAAACCAACCTATGAAAATATAAATAAATAAGGGAATGATAAGAAATAGAAGAAGTAATTGAAACATTATAATCTTGTTGGATGGAGTTTCTATGAAATATTCCATTCAAGGGAGGAATCTGGAAGTGAGAAAGATATGGTTAACATATTATTCATGATAAAAAATTTAAATATTTCGTGTAATGATTTTGATTCAATTAATTATTCTGATTGTGATGGGTATTACATATATTAGTTATTTGAAGAAAATAATAGGCTTAAAAAAGTTGTTTTAAGAGTTATTAAGTTATATATTCTTTTGAAATATGGTAATATGGTTTTGGTCAAAGAATGTATTTATATTAAAAAATATATAGATATTCTCAATAAAAAAAGAAAAATATATTTTCCAATAAATATTGCTTGAAGAAAACTATCATTATTTTTATAAAAGAAAAAAAAAGTTGAATATTATGGAGAATAATTACTCTATGATTGATATGTAGAATTGAAATTTATGAAATTCTTATTCAACCAAAAATAATAAAGTCTGTGATGATACTATGTATTTAGAAGAAGAATGTTAATATGATATAATATATTGATAGTGTGAAAGAAACACTTTCCATCATTGATTATGGAAAGGAAAAAATATGATAATATTGTACTTATTGCAAATATAAATCAATTTAGGACTATTTTTTGTTATAATAAATAGAATACTATGATGTTCAAGACCACTTTTGTTAAGATTTATTTAGATAAGGTATCAACAACTACTTAGTTTAAATTCTTGTTCCATAGATATTTTTTAGGAATTTTCTCTCGAGTTTCATCTATCTATCAGAATACAAATATTTTTTAGCTCTAAAAATATTATCTTATAATGTTCCTTACAAAGAAAATTATATCCTCTTATATATAGAAATATTATATTAATGACCCAATTAGACATAAATAGAATGCCTACCAAAATTTATTTTTGTTTGATTTTTTTGGATTCATTCACATGTATTGAAATGTTAATCAACTGGTGGATACTATATAAATATTGATTCATCACATTTAGAATGAACTACTCAATTCAGAAAGTATATTAGTTTTTTTTATATTAACTAATAGTTTTATACAAGTGGAATACCTGTTTTTAAATATAATATAAATTTTGGGGGGATCATTAAACATAATATTTTATTTTTAATTAACATTCATATGAATTTATTAATTAGAGTTTATTAATTTAAAACTACATAATTTGTTTATATTTCATCCTATAGTATTTCTGAAAAATATTAAAATGGGTGTAAATTTTATAAAATCATATTTCAATATTTTAATTTTCAAAATGGGAATTCTTTAGGGTTTTTTATCATTGTTAATACATTATTATTTTTGAATATCCCAAACCCACTTAAAATTTTATAAGTAAATAATTTTTACTAGATCACTGTATTTATAATTTATCTTAATTTATAGTGATTGTATTTTTATAAATCCTATTTCATATAAAATATAATAATTTAATCCAAAATTTATTAAACATTGAAAAATGATAAATCAACCTCTATAATATTATCATTTTTATTTATTCATGATAAAATATTGTAATTTCAAAAATAATTTTTTATACGGTTTGATATTATTCTTTAAATATTAAATTATTAATTGGTTAATATTTCCCAGATATCCCCATGAACAATTTCGTTGGATATACTGTATATTTATTAATATTTTATTAATGTTTGTAAAAGACTAAAATTATTTTTTAATATCAAAAAGTCTTTTTAATAATCTTGGAATTCTAGAATATCTATAATATAATTTCTTATCTTTTTAGATGTTAAATATCTTGATATCATTCATAATCACATGTAATTTTTCAAATTATAAATCTAATAAATGTTTTTAAATTTCATACATCTTCACGAATGTTGGAAATTTTCATTTAAATACCTTATATTGGGATAATGTCTAGTTTTCAAGAAGTTCTGTTTTTGAACCCATTTATCTACAAACCAGGAAATCTCATTCCATACCGACATTTTTTCCATGGAAACTCCATGAAAATGTAGTATATATCATTTTACCGAGTTTTACATTCCATGATTTTGAGATTTTATGTTACCACAAGAAGTTACAAAATTATGATAATTTATTCCACTGTCGAGGAACATTGAATTCTTCATTTATAGATTATTTCTCAAGAATAGGCATCCTTAAATTGGATTATCCATTATCCTTGTTATACCATAGAATGTTTCTAAATCATTACTTTTACATAAATAATTTAATAATTTTATACTGTTTTTATTTCATTATTTCATTTTAGGGGAAGCTATGTCGCATGAGTTAATATAACATATCACATTAATTTGGATCTTTTAAAACAAGAATGCAACTACCTGACGTGATGACCTCATTCTGTTGTATGCAAGTGGCACCAAGCCTATTTTTTAAAAAAATTACTAAATGATAGTACAATGACAACTTGTGATAATATTAATAACAAAAAAATTATATTTATTTTTAAATAAACAATATCTACAACATGTATGAATCGATACCCCCACTTCAATGCAATTATATTAGAATTTTTACTGACACAGGTTAGTGTTGTATATTACCCAATGCTAATAAGGATGTGACATGGGGTTGTGGTCAAGTGTTTTAGGACGAGGGAATAAAGTTAGTGTGATTCATGTTCATGATACCATATTTACAATGTTATATGATGATTTTTTTATGTAATGAGGTCATGATGTGATGAGGTTGTAATGTGATAGGTTGTAATTAAATGGGTATATGATATAATGATGATTTATACAAGAACTAGATGTTAGACCCTAGAGTATTTTGGGATAGGTATCGATGCACCCAACCCACATCAGATATATTTTCACATGTTATATTCATGAATGTTGTGGGAGCACTTAAAAGTTTTCATTGTGTAATGGGAGAATCAAACAAGTGGGGAGGTAGTAGTGTAGTGCCTTTGTTTTATATTATTTTGATAATATAATATCTACATTGGTTACAGTACTTGGTGAGCATGTCATAGTGATGTGAGGTTAAGTTATTTTATTAATATAGATGGATGTGGTCTCTTTTGTATATTCATCAATGTATTAGTATACTTTTTCTAAATGTTCAAGAGAGTCCTTCAGAATGATCATTCTAATTATACTTGTTATTCCCATCATAAATATATTTAATGTGTTTTTTATATTTAAAATAGGACATTAGGGACTGAACTGGGAATTAATAGATTTTATATCAGAACAATAATTGATTCAATATTATAGGACATTTCATTTTGTATTTATATGTAGACATTTATCTATATTGTATGGTCTTTTTAAATTATTTTGGGTTGGTTTTGGATGTATTTTATATTTTTTATTTGAGATACATTATGTTTATTAATTATATCCCTTAATCCTATATAATAAAAAAATGTAATTCCTTCCATAGGTGATATTTTTATTCCTGTGGTGCCTGTTTTCCACCTGGGGCCGATTGGATGGGGGATTATAGGGGCTTTATATATAATCCATTATTTCTAGAATATGAGGGTTCCTTTGGTAGTAGAGGGTGTTGATAGGGAGGTTTCAAAGGTTCTGGTAGAGAGATACACTAAATCCCAAATCTATTAACTATGAGGATTTCATGGGTTGTTAGGAAAGCAGTACATTTATAGCTAGTTACATGAAATAAGAAATGAAGACTACCCTGGACATGGGATTTTAGGCCCTCTCAAGATCTGATGAAATGAATGTAAACATATTGACTAAAAATTGATTTTGATATATTTTCAGGGTATAGAACTCAGAATGGTGAATGATTCCTTATTAATTATATTCAATTCTGAATTGAGTGATTTTGGGAAATTAATATTTATTTATTTAATGAAACATGATAAAATTACATTCTATTAGGCTTATGTATTACCATTTAATTATAGGAAATGATCTTGTTTATTGTAAACATGAATCCAAGGTAGTATAGTTTCAGTAGGGTAATCCATCTAATCATTGGTGGATCAACCCAATACTCCATACATATGTCGATAGACATCCTTGTGTTCATTTAAATGGATGATCTATGATAATTTTTAGGTGGTCATCTAGGATCTAGATATATAGAATTGGTAAGAGGATCTTGATATCTATTTCAGTATAATTCAATATATATGTGTGTGTTTTTGTTTTTGGTGTCATTTAATGTTGTTTGAAAGAAAGGATCTACACTTCTATAGTTTATAAAATAACATGGTAAAAATAATGTGGCAAGTGTTTTGAGAGGAAACATTCAGAAGAACATTAGGTTTTAGTTAGTTTCACTGATAATGAAGGAAAGAAAGTGGTAGGATAATCCCTCCCTTCTATAGGGGATCCTGAGTGTGTGGGATACTGGGATCATGTTCAATGACCACACATAATTTTACCCTAATTTCGTTATATTTTTAAAGTCCACATTGTGGTGTCAAGAGGAGGAAGTAAACCTAGTGAATTGCTATGTGGTAACCCCATTTAGTCTTCCAATATATCTAGTGGTACATAAGAAGAATTTTTTCCCCAATAGGTTACATTATATATAAGTTGATCCATGAGAGAGTGTCTAGTAGGGGATCATATAAATAAAATCTCCATGTAGTGGAATGTAGATATCAATAGAGTTAGGGTACAAATAGTTGGGACCCAACCTCAGTATATCATTACATGTCATTCTTGGGATAGTGGATTCTGATCACCTAGTGCGGGATTCTACTTTTCATTCTATGTTTATGGTTGTGATGGCCTCTATAAAAATAGATACCTGATAGCTCATGGAGGATAGTATAAAATTATAGTTCATTCCCCCTTTTAGTAGTAGTAGTTGCCTATGAGGTAGTTTTGGAATCATTTGTCATCGATGCTTTATCAATATCCAAGGGTAGATTTAGTTGGTAGAGGGAACCCTCTAGATGGACCTAATTCTTAGCTACCTATACTATAATTATTTTGTGGACTATACTAATAGAGATATGTGGGGATGTGCATATGATGATTATTTTGATAGAGACAATGGGGAAAATAGGGCCATAGGTTATCTGTGGATCCATAAATTTATCATATACCATTGTATATGGCCTTTTTTATATAGCATAATCACACCCCTTTAATGATAATACATTCTACCATGCTTCTATAATTGATATGGAGATAATTATCAAGCCTCTGTCATTATCCCTATCGGCAGTTGGTTATTATAATTTTTTGATGTGTAATATAGATTTACTCAGTTAATTGGGATGAACTATTTAGTGGGGGATTTTTTTCTACAAATATAGTAATGAAATGTTATCAATTTTATGTATTATTTATAATTTTTCACACATTCATCGATTTATTTGAGATGTGGGATTCAATTTATGGTGTTGAAGGTAAATGGGTGGTATTTTTTTAAAAGAAGAGTTACCATATGGGTGGTAGGAATGTGGATCTAATTATATCTTTGTTAAAAAAAACTAGTAATAGAATCTAGGGTAGATAATATTCATATGGTTTTTTAAGAGTTCCATGATGTTTTCTTATATTATAATGTAACACAACCCCCTCAACATGAGGTGGAATTTCAGATAGAGTTACAACGAGTCACTACTATTATTTTGATGACTCCCTATCGAATGGAACCTAAGAAGCTACATGAATTTAGACTCAATGTTTTTGATCTAATGTAAATGGGTTTCATCTAACCTACTATGGGTTGTTGGAGTGATCCAGTGTAGTTCACGAAGAATGTGGACATAAGTCAATGTTTTTAATGGAATTTGGACGTTAAATGAGGTGAAATTTAGGAAAAATTGCCCACATTCATGTATCAGTAGTCTACTTATCTAATTAATGAGAATTAAATAGTTCTAAAAAGAATTTTGGACGTCACGATATCAATAGATGATGGTGATAGATGAGAATATCCATGAGACTACATTCAAATACATATTGTAGTACATTTATTTTATGTTAGTCTCAATAGGTGATATGAATACAATAGTTGTGTAACATGGCCTCATGAAATCATTATTTCATGAGTTCTATAACATTTTTTAGTTTCATTCATAAAATACATTTTTTACAAAAAGTTAGGGTAGGAGTATTCTGATCATTCATCATTAATCCTTTAGGTTCTTAAAATTCATCATCTCTATAGAATATAATCCAAGGGAATGTTTTTTATGAAAGTGGGTTATTTCAATGGGAATGTGGTTTCATAGTAGTTCTTAGTCATTGATCCCTAAATGATCATGTCATTTGATTCTTGGTAAGAACCTATGAATATGATAAAGTTCTATTGTTTCCATGTTTCTGTTTATTACTACAAGTGGTTATTATTAAAATTCTCTCATATTATAGCACAAATAATATCTTTAAACAGGAAGGGGCAAACAATCATATAAATAGAAACAAAATACAGGATGTGTTTGGATACTTGATGGATTGATTGATTAGTGCCACATTATATTGGTCACATAAGGAGGATGTTAAGTTGAAGGTGTTTTGTGATTCATCTCACATGGGATTAGATTTTTTTAGTGCAGTAGAGTAAATTTATCTTATATAGTTCTAGGTAGTTATGTACCCATGAGTTTAGCTATGAAACCCTTTATATGGAGTTGATGGTGGTTGTGTTTTAATTGTTCCTCTGGTGAAATTACTTCATCAATGAGAGTTTTTTAGTATTCACAAACCATGAAAGCATACAATATGTTTTCAATTAATCGGTCGTAAATATAATCCAATGGAGGTGGATAAATTTTTACTATGATTATGATTTTTAGATCTCCCACACCATTTGAAAGTGTGATTTTGTTACCGATTCATTAAGATAGAATTCCCGAAGTGATGTGGTCTATGAGTTTTTGGATGTTTCGAAGGGGTGGTGGATCTTGAAGTGATGCATCATAGACTATGAGAAAGAATTAAGTGAGGGTTTATCTATAATATGATCATGGAATAATCATTGATGCAATATGGGAGAATGTCCTAGTGGGGATACATATATGTAAATGTTATGTGATACTATGTTGGGCATGATTTTGTTCCCGATGGATGGTTGGAGAATGGTCATAACTAGATGTAATTTAAGAGGATGTTTTCATTCCATTTGTAATGTTATAGGTATTTTTCATTGTGTTCCATATCATATCAATAGTTTTATATCACAATGAAAGAAATTTGTATCACAGATTAAGGTGGTATCATTGTATTCCTCTGAAAATTGGGATGGAGGCATGGTTCGTTTTGATGTTTATGGTTTTTTAAAATATGAATGTAGAAGACCATGTTACTCGAGTATACTAGGCCCCAGTGTCAGAGAGGCCTGATGGAGTGCTGATATTGCAGAAATATGGGCCATCTTCAGCGTTTCTGTCATTTCTTCTCACCTACAGTAGGTGGTAGGGGTTCTTCTATGACCCCGCGTTTGGGAGATGCATCGCTAGTTTATCAGCTGTCTGAGATCTGGAGTTCTTCCAGCTGTTCGGGCTGAGGTGGAGGTCGCGGCCATTGTGGTCAGTCACCAGGCTACTAGCGATAGCAGAGTGGGTCAGCTTAGAGTGGTCAGGTAGGGTCATAGGGCCGTGGAGCAGGTCAGACTTTTGCAGTGGAGTAGACCCATCAGGAGTAGGATCCCGGTCCTTCTACAGTTTGAGGTACGTTGTTAGTAGCCTCAGTTTTATCTTCAGCTCTTTTCGATACTGGTGCTATGCATAGGATTATCTTTGTTTCTATTATGGAGATCCTTGGGCACTGCCTCTTCTCCTCTGCTGAAACATTGACTCTAGACACACTGTTGGGGAGAAGAGCGGTTAGTGTATGTCAGTGCAGGGAGTACCCTCTTGAGGCTGCAGGGTGTCACATATTATGGGACCACTATGTCCTAAATATGACGAGCTATGATTTCATTCTCTGAATGTACTGGCTAGTTCCATTCCAGGTAGTCATCGACTGTTATCACCGCAGGGTGACTTTCGTATCACCTGAGGGTGGATCCTTTCTTTATAGAGGCAAATGGGAAGTCCAGGCGAGCAGAGTGGGCACAGAGTGTCATGGGTTGGGAGGTGTTATAGCCTAGGTTTCTAGATTATATCTGGATGACCAGGGGTCTTCAAAGTTATACTTTCCTCCAGAGGTGGATTGTTTCATGGATGTCTTTCCAGATGGCTTTTCAGGGTTGCGTATGGAGCGTGAGGTAGACTTCTCGATTGAGCTTGTGCCATGAGCAGCACTTGTCACGAACCAAATCTGGTCACCACCAAAACCGGCACCAAACCCAGCCTGTGACATGACCCGAGGAGCGTTCCCGATCCCCACGGGCTGGCACAAGTGCCCGGGTATCATATCATGATGATTGGGAATGATTTACCCGATTTTATAAACATTAAACAACAAACAAACTCAATAGAACAAATCTGGATTGTTTTACTAAATCCGTCTTTCACAAAATTTCAGAACTGAAATACATAAGTTAAAACTATGTTTAAAGAACATTAAAATGGTACATAACAAAATAAAGACATCCAAAGAACCTCCATAAGGAATGATACACCACCCTCAAGCTATCTCAACGACACTGTATCCCAATGGACAACTAAAAACCTGAATCAATGGAATAAATCTTGTACCCAAACCTGTGACATAAAAGAAGAAAATATACTTACATCCAAAGGTGTAAGTAGGGTGTGAGATAAATCCCAGTAGGATACCACCACTAATAGATTCCATGTGATAAACATTTAATGGCGAAAAACAGGCAAGTTTTCAAAGACATGAGATGCTAGTTAAAATTTCTAAAAGATGCAACATTAAATAAAAACAGTTTTCAGGTGTGCTAATTTAAAGAATAAAAACATTTAAAATAAATACCATAGCTACTGAATTTTCCAGCCTCTCATACCGTATACCAACGGTAAGAACAAAGTATCCAGTGAGCACAATCAATGGGAAATAACCCCTAGGCACTAGCTAGTTGTGGGTCCCTGGTACCTCGTATCTCGGTGAGAGTAACCATCACAAATATCCATTCTCGTGCACGAGCCACTAGTAGGGAACATACCCATAACCTAGTGGTCCCCAATCATCATCATAATAGTTTAGTTAGAGTTTTAAGCATCAATCTTGCTAAGTGAAACTGAGGCCAAACCCCACGGATTCACTAGCATACTAGTACACGTCCACCCACCTAGATACCCGGGTTTTCCCTTTGTTCTCAATCAAGTTCAGCAATCCAAGAAGTATAGTTTTCACATGAAAATATCACTTCCACATCACAAATTAACCAAACATACCCATGTACATCTTGCAAGTCAAAAATTCCACTTTTCATTCAAATGCATTTTGAAATCAAACTCACTCCAAATTGCCTACAACACTTTTCAAATTTCTTTAACACTTCCATAAATCCATTAAACAATTTTATAAAACCATTAAAAGATATTCAACTCACATAACATCCCACACACATGTCACAAAATTCCCTTCTCACCTTCACAATTCATTTTATAAATAAACTCACATGAAATATCCCACACCTGTGTTTCGCACACAAAACACAATTTAGTAAAACATTTCGAAAATTTAAAAAAAAATTTATAAAAATGTTTAACATTTCAAATCACCACTTTACCATTCAAAAACCCACATTAGGTGAACAAACTCACCCAAAAAGTACATATAAACCCTTTCCCAACTTTTTTTAACCAAATAAAACATTGACAATTTTTATAAAACAAACCCAAGAGGTATAACCATTGTTTGCACACTAAACCCATTTCAAAACCCTCATTTAAAATCAAAATCATACCAATACCAATCCAAAATAGAATTGTTCAGCCCTAAAACAATTATTAAACCACCACCAAATGTTATAAAAATACATCAAATAATACCACAAAGATACACATGAAAAACACATGTTTCCATAAATCACCTTCAAGAAGTACAACATGTTTTTACTCCTTAAACTCATTAAAAAAAACCTACTTTCAAGGCCAACATGACAATAAGGAATTAACAAACCAGAATTGGCATCCCCTTTCAAAACTAATAAATCACTTTCATATGTTATAAACTAAACCCAAACATTACCCCAAGAGTCACACATGAAAAGTACCCAATTTCAAGCTATAATGCAACTAAAAATTAAATGTTCAACCAAATCCATCAAAACTGTTTTCACAGCACATAAAACAGATTATAAACATGCTAAATTAATAATCCATGCAAGCTAACTCATCATAAAATGTCTACACATGGAATCACCTACCTTTTGAGTCGAAATCCTCAAAACTTGGTGCGAAACCATAAGCGCACCACCGCCGCACCACAAGGAATATAAATCCATACCTAGACCACCAAAAATTGACCCAAAAGATAACAAATCAGACCTTAGGATCGAACCCTAACTTCTGGACAGTTTAGAACATAATGAAAGAGGGAGGAAACCCTAAGGAGAATGAAAAATTGAAGAGAGAAACACTTACTCAAAACAATCATGAATAAATAGACCCAAAAACCACTAGATTCTGAATCTGATAACATCCAACCATTCAAGGGATGTTCGAAAAAGGATTATGAGACCATGTAGGAATTTTAATGGTAAAAAAAGAGTGAGAATTGAAGGATTTATGAAGGAAACAAATTACCTTTATTAATCTTCCCGAAATGTGAGTGCTTCAGAAGTTTCGACCCAAACCGCGATGCCAATGAGCTGCAAAGAGGGTGGGAGGATATGGGACACGCGGCTGGGTTCAAGGGGAGTGTTTGGGGCTTGGAATCACCGAAAAAGCCTTAATATTGTATAAGTTATTAATTAAACAAAATTTATTTTTAAAACTAGAATTGGGCTTTCAGGCAGGCCCAATCCCTGATATAGAAACACCACCATTGTAGTTTGGAGCCTTTAGAAAACCATAAAAAAGTTGTATATGGGATTTTCTGTCACGAACCAAATCTGGTCGACGCCCAAACAGGCACCAAACCCAGCTCGTGACATGACCCGATTGTTCCCCAAATAACATGACTCAAAGAAAGCGAACCTCCTTTGATACCATTTTGTCACGAGCTGGGTTTGGTGCCAGTTTGGGCGGTGACCAGATTTTGTTCAAGACAAAATGGTATCAAAGGAGGTTCGCTTTCTTTGAGTCATGTTATTTGGGGAACAGTCGGGTCATGTCACGAGCTGGGTTTGGTGCCAGTTTGGGTGGCGACTAGATTTGGTTCGTGACAGCACTGGTGTCCATTCCTCCTTATAGGATGGCTACACCTAAATTCTAGGAGCTCCAGAAGCTGTTGGAGGAGTTGTAGGTGAAGGGTTTCATCCTACCCATCACTTCTCCTTGGAGTTCGCCTATACTATTTGCAAATAAGGTAGAAAGTACCCTCAGGCTTTGTGTGGACTATCAAAAGTTGAACCAATTGATGGCCAAGAACCGATTTCCTTTGTCAAGGATTGATGATCTCTTTGATCAGCTTCGAGGTTCTTGGGTGTTTTTGAAGATTGATTTGAGATCCAATTATCATCATTTGCGTGTTATACCTGATATACCTCTTACGACTTTCCAGAGTAGGTATGGTTCATACAAGTATATGGTTATGCTGTTCGGCCTCATGAACGTGCCTACAATTTTCATGGCACTGATGAACCGAGTGTTCCATCCATACTTGGATTCCTTCATGGTTATTTTAATGGACAACATCTTGGTGTACTCTCAGACATGACACACCATGCTACCCATCTTGAGATCATTTTCAGTACAGTGAGAGAGCATCAGTTATATGCTAATATCTAAAAATATAACCTTTGGATGGTCCGAATTCACTTCTTGGGTCATGTTATCTCAGAGAAAAGAAAATCAGTAGATCCAGATAATGTTAGGGCATTAGTTTCCTAGTAGCAGTCGAAAAACATCATTGAGGTACAAAGTTTCCTTGGGATGGATGGAAACTACAAACACTTCATACAGGACTTTTCACGCCTAGCAGCACCACTGACTGGTCTGACCAAGAAAGGGGCGAAGTTCTTATGGTCATATTCTTATTAGTAAGCCTTTATGGATCTGAAAGGGACGTTGACTTCAGCACCTATACTAGTTTTTCCAAAGCTGGGAAAGACCTATACTATTTATTTTTAAGGGTTAGGTATTGGGTTGGGAGCTGTGCTTACGCAGGGAGATGGAGTCGTTGCATAAGAGTCTTGGCAGTTAAGGCCACATGAGAGGAATTGCCTGAAGCATGATCTGGAGTTGCCAGCTATTGTTCATGCCTTACATTCTTGCAGATATTATCTTCTTGGAGAGGACATTGTGGAGTTTACTTACCACAAGAGTCTCAAGTACATCTTCACTCAGCGTGATATGAATTTGAGATAGCGATGGTGGGTTGAGTACCTCTAGTCCCTTGACTTTGAGCATTCCTATACACTTGGGAAGGGAAAAGCAGTGTCTGATGCATTGAGCAGGACAACTAAGATACAGGTAGTTCAGGAGGCCAGAAGTGAGTGGAAGCTTATGGAAATATTCTCTGAGATGCATTTGGAGGTTCACGACAGTCAGGGGCAGATGTTTCTTTATTATGTAGCTGTTACCCCTACTCTTCTTGATCGAGTACGAATGAGGTAGCTATCAGGTTCTGAAGGCCTAGTCATACCAGAAAGCGTGTCCGGAGTTTACCCTATTTTATGTTGGACCATAGGAGAGGATGAGATCTTGCATTTCTAGGGACGTGTTTGGGTGCCAACAGACAGACACGAGGAGCTGATGCAGGATTTTCATTCCTCAGTTTTGGCAGTTCATCCTAGCGTCACCAAATGTATCGTGATATTCACCACCAGTATTGGTGGCCAGGTATGAAGAGAGATGTTGCTGGTTTCATCATGAGATGTTCAACTTGTCAGCAGGTGAAGGTAGAACATCAGCGACTATAATCAATTTTACAACAGATACCCATTCCTGAGTGGAAGTGGAACGACGTCGTGATGTTCTTTGTGATAGGGTTGTCGAGGTCGCCTCAAGGGAATGACACAGTATGGGTTATCATTGACCGACTCACGAAGGATGATCACTTCTTTCCAATAAAGGAGACCTTCAATGTAGATGATCTGGGGCGGTTGTACATCTGAGAGATTGTACGTCTACATGGAGTTCCACACTCAATTGTTTCCAATAGGGATGAATGTTTTACTTCTCGATTCGAGTAGGGTCTTTAGAAGGATTTGGGTACACCGGTACTTTTGAGTACAGCATTCCATCCCCAGACAGATGGCCAGTCCGAGCGTACATTTCAGGTGCTTGAAGATATGCTCCGAGCATGCATCCTGGATTTTTGAGGTTCTTGGGAGAAGCATAAACCTCTTACGGAGTTCACCTACAACAACAATTTTCAGGCGACTATTCAGATGGAACCTTATGAGGCTTTGTATGGTAGGCCATTCCGATCACCTTTATGCTGGCTGGACGCTCAAGAGGTAGTTTTTCTGGGACCTCGTCTGGTTCAGGAGACCTCAGAGCAGATAGAGTTGATTTGGAAGAGGATGGCTACAACACAGTCTCGACAAAAGTCTTATGCTGATCAGTGGAGATGAACTCTGGAGTTCGAGGTTGGAGATTAGGTGTTCCTATGTGTCGCACCGAGGTTAGGACACAAGAAGATTCAGATACACGGTAAGCTTTCACCACGGTACGTCGTGCCATTTGAGGTGTTGGAGAGAGTTGGGCCGACTGCCTATCGGTTGGAGTTACCTCAGATGTATCGGGCTATGCACAACATCTTTCATGTTTCTCAGCTCCAACATTAATTTTCAGACCCGTCTCATGTCTTTAAACCTAAGGAGGTTAAGCTCGAAGCAGATTCATCGTTTGAGGAGCATCCTATCCGAGTTTTGGATCACAGTACGAAGGTTCTCCTTGGTCGGTCTGTTCCTCTGGTACAGGTGCTATGGTAGCATGGGCGAGTATAGGACGATACTTGGGAGAGGGGGTCGATGTACGACCGTAGTGGCTGGAGCTATTGGGGGGTTTTCTTCTACACATCACTTGGGAAATGTGGGGATGAATTTCTTTAATGGGGGATGTTTGTAAGAACCCAGACCTTCCTTTCAGGTATGTTTTTCCTTTTTTTGGATTTTTTGAGAAAAGTGGAGTTTCTGGAAATTTTCGAAATACAAACCATGTACTTTATAAGTACAAGTCATGTACATTGATTCAGTGCGAAGCTGTGTGTTGGCCTTGTCCGGGCGAAACACACGGTCGTGTGGGGTGATGTGCAGTCCACATAAAGAAGAGTACATAAAATCCTAGTACACCCCATGTACTCCAAATGTATACGCAGTGTACTTGTTTTCATTAAATGGTCTGGGCTCGCGTCTGACCGCCAGAATCATCTTCTACTTAGTCTCGTTCGACCGAGAGAAGTCCTACTACTCCAGAACCAATCTGATCCCCCAAGCCTCTGTCCATTCCCCGAATCGAGCATCATCGATTGCGTTGGAACTGCAACGGTAATTTCTTCCTTCTTCTAGAGAAACGTTTTCAAATTCCTCCTCTTTTCCATGTTATCATTGGTTGAACACTTTGTGTGTTTTCGTAGATCTATGACGTTCTAAGGAGATTCAATCTTCATGGTTCATGTATATAGATATCCTAGAATCAAGATAGGTGGTTTTTTCCTTTCTATTCAATGTCATTGATAATTTTGTGAAAATTCCACCAATACCCTTGAACGGGGTATTGCGTCTTTAGTGTTTTTCCCATATTTTTTTCCTGCCTTGCTTGTATGCTTGTGTATAGTCAATTTGGTCATGTATGAGGATAATTTCTATGCTTGGATTTTTTTCCATGCCTTGTTCTGTTTATGACCATTTGTTATTTTTCAACCTTTGTCCATTACACCTATTTCCATGTCTTGTGACCGTAGGATGGAGTGATGTTCCCTGACATGATTCTTATGTAGTAGACTTGTTAGACAAGTAGATCTGTCAGTTTACATTGGCATTATAGTATTATTATGCACTGTCTGGCACGGGGCCGTGAGAACCTGGTTCTATAGACTATAAGGGGATAGACCGAGTGATCTTCCACAGAGAGTCTTGGACATTATAGACTATAGGGGATAGACCGAGTGAGATTCCCAGAGTGTCTTGGATATTATAGACTAAAGGAGGATAGACTGAGTGAGCTTCCTCAGAGTGTCTTGATCATTATAGATTGTACAGGGATAGACCGAGTGAGCTTCCATAGAGAGTCTCTGTTTTGTATGAATTTCCTTAAACTATTATAGGCTATAAGAGGAATTGACCGAGTGAGATTCCTCAGAGAGTATGTGAACGACCTGAGGCTATAAGAGGAATTGACCGAGTGAGCTTCCTCAGAGTGTCTCTAGACCTTGGGGCTATAAGGGGAATTGACCATGTTATCTTCCTCAGAGATTCCCTAACTACCTTATACTATAATGGTAATTGACTAAGTGATCGTCCTCACTGAGTCCCTTACTACCTTATACTATAAGGGGAATTGACTGAGCGTGCTTCCTCAAGGAGTCTTATAATTTTATATGTCCAAACCAGAGGGGTTCGGCTGAGTGTACTGCCCAGAGGGTTTTTGGTACTTCTTGGATAGGACCAGAGGGGATGGTTGTGAGTACTTCCCAGAGGGATTCCTTTTTGTGGTTACCTGTTTTCTTCACTACTTCTTGTTGATATGTGGATTGTTTACTATTGTGTATCATTATGTTTACTGCTTACTCATTATTGCGATACTGAGGTGTTTCTTATCTGTTTTTCTTTTGTAATTTGGTGTAGTATTGTATTCAGCATTGTGAATTGTTTGGATGATTTCCTAGACATATAATTACCATGCATCATTTTCATATATATATGTGTGCTCCAGATGTTTATTATTTTAGTCTTCCATTGTTTACTATATGTTGGATATTTACTGCTTCCTCTATTGTATGTGTTGTTTACATCTGCTATGTACTCTGCCAATGAGGGCATAGTTTCCCCACTAACACACCCAAGGCCCTCACTGCTAGTCAATAGCCTTTGGCATTCGGGGAAATGCACTTTAGTCCTTGTGACAAACTGGGTGCGGGGAGCCTCTGGGTGGATTCCGGAACCAGGAAGTTACAAAGTGGTATCAGAGGGTTTCTTTTCTCTTGACAAACTATTTGGAGCCTATAGCCAGGGTTATGACATAATAGGTACATGGTAATAAGTTATGACTGATAATAGCTAACCCATGTACAAGGAAAAGCCATACTACCTCATTTATTTTAGTTTTACTGGTATGAAATTTTACAGCTGTTTCAATTTTACTATTGGTTGATTCACATGTTTTGTTATGTTACAGTTGTTGTTATTGTGGTTCAATTTCTATCACATCCTGAGGAGATAAGGCTATTCAATCTCATGCATCATATATGCACATGTTAGAAATCACATGCCATGCATTCTTTCCATTCCATCTAGGATGCATTAGCAATTGGATGCTGTTGTGATAGATGCTTTGATAGAATATCTATTATTTGATAGACAATTTGTTTGTATAGTACTTTTAATAGATGGGTGCCAAACATTGGTTCTTGAGGTGTTATGGGCCCTCATAGACCAGAACATGGTGTATCATTTCCTGGTTTCCTTGTTATAGCCTGTATAAGAAGCCAACATTTGATTTGTGGGGAGTATAGCCCCTCAGAGATCGGAATTTTCCACCTTAACTCGGGTTTTTCTATGTTTTCTGGTATTCAGAGGTGTATTTGATTGAATGCCCTGAAAACTCCAGAATACACAGCATGCACTTTATTAATACATGTCATGTATTTTTTAAACCATGTCACTGACTATGTGGGTAGAAACACGGGGTTGTGAAAAATCATCAGGAACACGTTGTGTTCGGTAAGTACATGCCCTGTAGTAGTGACCGTCTGTCTACCCGTGTGGCTAACAACACGGATGGATGAAACATCGACTATACACACTATGTCATGCTATCACATGATGTACCATGTAACCTAATTACCCAGCATTGTCACGAAAAACACGTTTTGGGGAAAACCTTCAAGTACACGCCATATTCTCAGGGAGCACACTGTGTAGAGTGAAACTTGTATTTGTCTCTGTAACTGACCACACATGTCATTAAAACCTTGTCTAGTACACGACGTGTCCCTCATGAACACGTCGTGTAGTCTATGATTAAAAGGACCATGTGGGTTACCCGTGTACGGAGACTCGGGTAGGGGAATATAGTACAAGTATACGCCATGTGTAGGGACAACACGCCGTGTGGTTGGGGCATTAAATGTCCAGTTGTGGCAAAAGTACATGCCCATGTGAATAGATTAAAAAAACATGTTGTGTAGTTTTTATACCCTCCGTGTAGTCATGTTTTGTAATACATGAATGTTTCTTTCTCCCGTTCCCCTCTTGTACTCTTGTGTTCTCAGTATTTGATAATCCTGATCTAAGGTGTGATTTTGACCTTTCAGAATTATGCCACCGAGGTGTCCTCTGGTTCAACGTTAGCTACCATATGGAGATCAGACACTGGATATGGCCGATCAAGGAAATCCTGTAGATCCTCCTATTATACCAGCCATGGCACCAACAGTAATACCAGTTGCAGGCGCTGATACGCAGTTTAGGGAATATTTTCTGAGGATGATGCACACCTTCCAGGGAGTGCCACTTCCTGCCCAGTCGGTGGCAGTGTTGACGCTGGGTTTCCAGCAGCAGCATCCTCCTAATTTCTCGGGGGATGGAGGACCTCAGGCTACAGATTGATGGCTAGAGGCCACGCTGACAATTTTAGAGCATCTAGAGATACCTCTTGAGAAGAGGGTTAAGCTCTCTACCTATATGCTCTAAGACTCTGCCAAGAATTGGTGAGAGGTGATCTCACAGTGAGGATGCTAGAAGAGTATGACTTGGGATGAGTTTCGGCACATCTTCTACGATTATTTCTACCAAGAGACCTTGAGGGCCGATCGAGCCCTGGAGTTTATGAGTCTAGAGCAGGTTACATTTTCTGTTATGTAGTACTCGTCTAGATTTATCGAGCTACAGTGTTTCAAACCTATTCAAGGAGGCGATGATCTATTCCTTGTGTGGAACTTAGAGGATGGTCTGAGGCACGACCTCTAATCGAAGGTCAACATCTTCTGGTTGACTTTGATATCTTCTATCGTCAACCATGCACTAATCACTGAGCGCAATCTGAGGGATTTTGGAGCAGTGAGCCAGGGCGGTTTGACATCCAGACATAGTGTTCCTCCTGCTGATAGTAGAAAGTGTCGTAGGGAGTCTGCTCGAGGACATCAGAGTAGGTGTAATGTATCTTCTGGTAGCGAGGTTTTATGATACCAATGCGGGAGGAGCAAGCATACTAGGTCCCAATGCTATAGATACCTGATGGAGTGACGATCATGTAGTAATATGGGCCATATTCTGTGTTTTTTTTCAGATCTTCTCTCCTACAGCTGGTGGAAGGGGTTCTTCTATGACCCTGTATTTGGGAGATGCAGCGCCCGTTTCTCAATTGTCTTGGAACTGGAGTTATTCCTGCCGTTCGGGCCAAGGTGGAGGTCATGGCCATGGTGGTCAGTCACCAGGCTACCAGTGACAGCAGAGGGGGTCAGTTCAGAGTGGTCAGGTAGGCTAACAGGGCCATGGAGCATGTCAGACTTTTGTAGTGGAGCAGACCCATCAAGAGCAGGATCCTGGACCCTCTACAGTTTGAGGTACGATCTTAGTAGCCTTAATTTTATCTTCATATCTTTTTTATCCTAGTGATATTCATAGATTTATCTCTATTTCAGTTGTGGAGAGCCCTGGGCACTACCTCTTCTCCTCTGCTGATACATTGACTATAGAGAAACCATTGGGGACTAGAGCGGTTTGTGTAAGTCAGTGCAGGGAGTACCCTCTCAAGGTTGCATGGTGTCACTTCTTATGGGAACTTTATGTCCTAGAGATTAAGATCTATGATTTCATTCTTGGAATGTACTGGCTAGTTCCCTTCCAGGAAGTTGTCGATTGTTATCACTGCAGGGTGAGTTTCGTATCACCTAAGGGTGGATCCTTTCTTTATAGAGGTGAATGGGATGTCCAGGCGAGTAGAGTGGGCCAGAGCGTCATGTATTGGGAGGAGTTACAGCATAGGTTTCTTGTTTATATCTGGATGACCAGGCGACATCATAGTTAGACTTTTCTCCAGTGGTGGATCATTTCAGGGATGTATTTCCATAGGAATTTTCAGTTTTGGCTCTGAATTGTGAGGTAGACTTATCAATTTAACTTGTTTCAGGAGCGACAATGATGTCCATTCCTCGTTATAGGATTGATACACCTGAATTGAAGGAGCTCAAGAAGATGTTGGAGGAGTTGCAGGTGAAGGGTTTCAACCGAACCAGTACTTATCCTTGGGGTTCACCTGTCCTATTTGTGAAGAAGGCAGATGGTACCCTCATGATTTTTGTGGACTATCAGTAGTTGAACCAATTGACGGTGAAAAAACGATATCCTTTTCCAAGGATCAATGATCTCTTTGTTCAACATCAAGGTGCCTTGCTGTTCTCGAAGATTGATTTGAGATCTGGTTATCATCAGTTGTGCGTTATACCATCTGATATACCACTTACAACTTTCCAGAGTAGGTATGGTATATACGAGTATGTGGTTATGCCGTTCGGTCTCACGAACACGGCTACAATTATCCTGGAACTGACGAACCGAGTGTTCCATCCATACATGGATTCCTTAATGGTGGTTTGCATGGATAACATATTGGTGTACTGTCACACATGACATGACCATGCTACCCATTTTGAGATCATTTTGATTACACTGAGGGGTATCAGTTATATGCTAATCTTTCAAAATTCCACTTTTGGATGGACCAGATTCACTTCATGGGTCATGTTATCTCAAAGACGGGTGTATCAGTAGACCCAGAGAAAGTGAGGGCAGTAGTTTCCTAGGAGTAGCTGAAGAACGTCTTTGAGGTACAGAGTTTTCTAGAGATGGCTGGACACTACAGATGCTTCATAGAAGACTTTTCACGCATAGAAGAACCACTGATTCGTCTGACCAAGAAAGGGGCGGAGTTCTTATGGTCATATTCGTGTGATTCAGCCTTTCAGAAGATGAAAGGGAGGTTGACTTCATCACTGATACTAGTCTTTCTAGACATAGGCAAGATCTATACCATTTATTGTGATTATTTGGGTATCGGGTTGGGAGCTATGCTTATCCATGGTGATGGAGTCGTTTCTTATGGGTCTCAGTAGTTAAGGCCACATGAGAGGAATTACCCGACGCACGATCTGGAGTTGGAAACTATTGTTCTTTCCTTACATTTTTGTAGAAATTATCTTCTAGGAGAGTACATTGGGGTATTTACCAACCACAAGAGTCTCAAGTAAATCTTCACTCAGCGTTATCTGAATTTGAGATAGTGAAGGTGGGTTGAGTACCTCCGGTCCTTTGAATTTGAGCATGCCCATGGACCTGGGAAGGGCCACACAGTGGCTAATTTGTTGAGCAGGAGAACTCAGATACAGGTAGTTCAAAAGGCTAGCAGTGAGTGGTCGCTTATGGATCTATTTTCTGAGATGCATTTGGAGGTGCACTACAGTCAGGGGAAGAAATTTATTTCTTATGTACATGTTACCTCTACTCTTCATGATCGAGTACGAATGATGAAGCTATCAGATTATAAAGGCCAAGTCCTACAGGAATGTGTGTCAGGATTGGACCCTATTCATGGGTGGACCATAGGCAAGGATGAGATCTTGCATTTCTAGGGATGCGTGTGGGTGCCAGCTGTCACACCCGAACTTTAAAGATAATATTATCTTATTATTTTATCAGATTTTGAAAATTTCTATCGAGCTGCGACCAAGCCTGTTTGAAATTTTTGTATTTTGTTGATGAACGAATGCTTTGCCCTTGACAGCATCCGGTGCATGGGCATGGCAAGTTCAAAGCCGCGCGGCTTTGCTCGGGTCACCGCGCGGCGTGCCTCTTGTACAAGGCGAATAGATAAAATGCGTTTTCATGAGTTGGATCAATATTATAATAATGTCGATTAATGTTATTATTAGTATGGTTAATAGATATAATTATTAACAAGTTCATTATAATTTTTCTTCTAATTATTATTAATAATAATATTACGGTTTAGTTTATAATAATTATTATGAAGTTATTATTATTATTATTATTATTATTGGGGTTTATTAAAATCATTATTAAGGTTATTATTATGGTTAATTATTAAAGTTTTATTTGTTTTATTTTATTTTATTTTTTTTATTTATTTCTTATCGTATTTATTATTTTTTTTTATTCTTTTCTTTTCTTGTTTTTCTTTTCTTCCTCCCTGCTTTCCTTTGTGTCGAGCACAGCCCCCTCCCCCTTTTTTTTTCTTCTCGCGCTACCCTTCTTCCCCCTTCCCTAACCCTACGCCACACCCCCTACATTTCCCCTTCGCGGCGCGACGCCCTCCTCCCTCCCGTCCGGCCCTCGCCGCGCCTCCTCCATCTCCATCCGCGCCTCCTCCCTCTCCGGCCGCCGCCCTCGCCGCCCCTTCTCCCTCTCTGGCCAGCTGCTCGGCGACCTCGCAGCGGCGTCCCGCACCCCCTTCGGCCGTCCGCCGGGGAGCCGACACCGACCTCCCTCACCTCTCACACCGCCCCGTTCTGGCGACCGGACCTACTCCCCCTGCTCTTGATCCATCCGACGACAGCCCCGACCTCCCTTACCTCATGCTCAGTCCGGCGAACCACCCGCCGGCCTCCTGCTGTCCGGATCTATCCGTCACGCCTCACTTTGTTAGCTAAGTTGGTTGAATTGCATTTGATGTGAGATGATGTTCATGCCACCATTTTTTTTGGTTCAGTGTACCACGAACACCTCTTTGTTGTGATTGATTAGTTTCTGGATCCACTGCCATAGGTGCGTTTCACTTATTTTGATTGTTTCACGCATCCTGTCGATTTGCGATTAGGGTCGTATGAGGTTTTGTCTGATCTTGTTACTTTTGGTTGATGTCTTGTTTTTGGGTTCGATTTTGATTTTATTTGGTCCTGTTATTGTTTAAGGGTTTGATTGGATTTGGTTATGGTGTGTATTGAGCTGCGATTGAAGTTTTGCACCATGTTTGAAGTCGCGCAAAATTTTTTTGGGGAAATCGATGCAGAGGTAGGTGGTTTCGCATATAATCATTATTTGATGAATTAAATTGCAAGTTTAATTAATTTAACAAATTTTTCAGTTAATTTATGTTGTGCTAAGGTAGTTTTCATTGAAGTTATATATGTGTTTGGTTGTTTGGTACAATGTTTAGATATTATGGGTGTATTCTTGTTGAAAACTAACATTTAATCAGATGTTAGTGATTTAATAAATATTGCAGTTAGTTTATTAATATGTGCAGAGGGTGCAGTTGATGTTTTAGTGTAGTGTCTATGTGCCTGTAGTCATAAAATAAATTTTGATTAAGTCTTTGTCATTTTGAGTCATTCGATGCATTTTGAAAACTGTTTAATAAATTTCCCAGCGGTTTTTTTTAATTATGAAAATGGTCATTTTAATTATGCAGTTGGATATTTGAATTGTGTGGGTGATGCAGATGGAGTTTTCAAAGGTTTTTATTGTGCGTCATTTTTTTTAAAACGGAATTGGGGTTTGTGTGTGTGTCGTGTTGTGCATCCCTCAACATGTATTGTAAGTTCTTTTAAATTATGTAAGGTATGTTTTAATGTCTATATGTTATAAATTTGGTTTCAAAGTGGCTTCCCAACTTGAAGTTGAGTGTGTCGTTGGAGCGAGTCTTTGATGTGTTATTTTGAAGTGTTTTATAGAGTTTTTAAGTGTTTGATTGTTTTATTAAATTTTTTTTTGTGTAGTGCGTTTGACCTCGCTACGATGGTTTCAAGTTGCGGCAGTCAAGAACTCCTACACGTACATGCATGGGGTAAGGTAGATATATATATATATATGCCCTCTTTGTACATATTCCCTCATGGCGTTTGGAATATGTGCAATGCAGCTAGGGGTGTATATATATGTATATGTATAAATGCATGTGCGTGTGTGTGCCAAGTATCAGTTCGAGTGTTCGTCTTCAAACAGCGACATGTTTTGAGGTAGGTCCTCTATGCCTATGCCTTTAATTTTAGATTCATAATTTCTTGCTTGTTTTAAAAATATGTTTTACATTTACGCTATATCCACATGCTATGAAATCAGGTTACGGTTGCTAGAAATGATTACGCCTTTGATTTGGAAATTTAAATGTATTTTTAATGCTATCGGTCTTAAGTGACCTTTTATTGAAAAATTGATTTCTTAAGTGGTTCTGAATTAGTAATGTGTATTTCCAAAGGTGTTTGGCCTTTTCGCTGATTGATTTTTAAAAGAGTTCCCTTTAAGTAATTAAGCATGTTTGGCATCTTAAGAATGTTTTATGAAAGGCCCGGTTGGCAATTTATGATTTGGTTTGCGAAAATAGAAAACCCCTTTTTAGTCATTCCCCCTAAATTTGAAAATAAAATGTGATGCAAGTGTTAATGAGTGGTTTGTGATATGTGCCTAGTGTAAAGGCTTGTGTGTATTTATGTGATGTAAAGAGGGGGAATGCACTTAAGTAGGGAGTGTGGTGGTGAAAGGTTGAATGAATTTTGGATAAAGAAAGTGTAATGTACTTGTTTGATTGTTTGATAAAGAAAACTCACCACCATTTCAAATTGAGCACAATGGGAAAACCCGGGTATCCAGGTGGGTGACCAAGACTAGTACGCTAGATGACACGGCAGGGGTTCGTCCCGGTTTTTCTAGCAGGATTGACGCAACAACACTAACTAGACATATGAATTTCTGAGGGTCGTGGCCTTCTAAGCCACGTTTTCTGAGGGTCGTGGCCTTCTAAGCCACATTTTCTGAGGGTCGTGGTCTTCTAAGCCACGTTTCACTGAGGTACGAGGTCTTTAGGTTCCCACTTGTTCTAGCTGCCTATAGGGATTACCCATGGTGCCCACTTTTTGTCATGCTTCTAACGATGTAACTTTCTTTTCAGTTGTTTCATACTTGATGCCTTGTTTGTGAAAATCATATTTTAATACAAACTGGTTTCTTTCCATTTTGAAATGTTAATGCATGCTTGAAACCTATTTTTAAAGTGTAGTGGGAGTAAAAGGCTTTAACTGAAAATGCAAACTCGTTACTTGAATTTGAAAAGGAGAAACACTATTTTGTTATATCTTATTTTCAAACTGGCATAGTTGGATTTCTTAATAAAGGCGGAGGCATAGGATGTGGTTGTTTATGGCTTTCCTACTGAGCATCTCGGTGATCACGCCTACATTACTTTTCAGTTGCAGGTTTCAGTCTTGGACCGCTTTTGGGAGTGAGTGTGGTTGTCGTACCGTGGTGATCCACGGGGTCACCTGAGGTATGTCACGTTTCTTTGTTTATTTATTTTTCCGCTGCCACATTGTTCAGTTTATTTTCTTTTATTTATATGCTTGTTCAGTTTATGTTTATTTATCTTGTTATGGGCTAAACCGTTCCCAACTAGTTTTTTTTGATGCCCGGCACTAGTTGCCATCCCGGGGGGGATCGAGAACGCCCCTCGAGACTTGCCGCGGATCAGCTCGGGTGACCGGTTTAGGGTCGACCCGGGTTGGTTCGTGACAAAATGGTATCAAAGGTGCCCTTGTTATTTGGGGTGTCGAGTAGCTTGGTGATTAGGTGTGTCGGGACTCGAGAGGTAGGTGTGGGAAGGACGTCATGAACCCTTGCCTATCCCGAGACTCGAGTTTCCAGGGGTAGTCCCGGATTTGAATTTTCTTCTTTGGATTGGTATGTGTGGATGAGGGATGACCAAGGAAGTGAGCCAGTGTTACGCGGCAGACTTTCATGGAGTAGCGACCCATGTACAGCCCGAGTGCACGGTTCAAGATACTTCCTGTGGTGGATGCCCACTCGGAGCATGGTCTACTAAGCCATGTTACCGGGTTGGTATAACCACTAGTCCCTTATTTTTGGATGTTTTAATGTGAGTTATGTTTGACCTTAATTTTGGTTGGTGTGAGTACATATCAGAAATGAAAATGGATTTTTGTGAAGGTGGTTTGAATTGGGAATGTGGTGTTAGAGTGGAAAAGTGGTTTTGAAATGGAAATTGTTTTCTTTTAGCAAATGTGTGGTTTCAAAAGGGAAAATGAGAGGTGTTTTGGAAGTTGTATTGAAATCTCAGTAACACTTTTTGGAATGTGAATTGGAAATGTTTTTGGAAATTGGAAATGTATTGCCTTAATGATAAGTTACTTTTTCAAATTGGTTGGGAATTTGTGATGTGTGCTTAATGGTCTGACTTGGAAATGGGAAGTGTCTTGAATTGACCGTTGGTATTCCTATGAGTGATCACATACATTGAGGTACGCATGTGGAAAGTGGGGAATTGGTGATGTGAGTGGATGGGTGCTTGAGCTAGCCCTGGATATGTATGTGTGAGACTTCATGGGGTATCAATGGTGGATATTTAAGTTGTTTTGTTTGCTGAAAAATGGTTTTCAAAAAGGGGGTTTTCAAATATTTAGAAGAGTGAGTGAGAAATTGTTTAGCGTTCTCTTTTCATGTGGGGTATTCTTTTTCATGAGTCCTTGGTTTTGACGTATTGAATTGTGGTTGGAATAGTGATTTGAGTTCGAGCTTTCGTTTGCGATTGAGGTGTGGAATTTTGATTTATGATGAGTTTTGATTCGGATTCGTGCCTCTTGTTTTGAATATACTGCCCAGAAAAGTCCCAGAAGTTTCTAGTGAGTCTCTTCTAGATGTTGGTTCTACCTAGACTCTTAGCGGGGTGGTGGAATTGAATTCTTTTCAGTTGTTTTCCAGCTACCATGGTGATAGTGATCTATCGAAGGTAGCAAACTGGCTTGGTGAAATCGTTGGTGTTTCCAGGTTGTTGGAAACTCCCAAAACTATGAGAGTCCGTGTTGGTCTGGGTTCCTTTGAAGGTGAAACTCTGGATTGGAGGAGGAGATAATCCAAGTGTCGTTGCATGATGGTATGTCTTGGAAGGTGGTTAGTACCACTCTCGTTTGATGGTTTATATTTGTGGAAGTGAAGGTAAGGGAAGGTAAGGGAAGCGGAAAGGCTCGTGAGTGTCCAGCAAGGCCAACGAATAGTGAAGGCCTATGTTTGGCATCTCAAGATGTTGGTTTCCTTTTCTCCAAAGATAACGTCGCAGAATCCGTTAATGTTTTTCTTGTGTGGGGTCTTCGTCTACTGTTCAAGGACCGGTCCCCTTTGGTGTTTGGGATGGTTCCCCATTCTGTGAGAGCGAACCGGAGGAACCCATCTCCCACAAGTTTTCTTATCAATTCCATCTTCTATTAGTCGGCCCACTCTCTTGTTCGCTTCTTGTGTGGCCGGTTTGGGTACTTTAAGCCGCCTTGTCATCATCATCCATTAAAGACTTGCTGTCGGTGTGGCTGTTTGGGAAACTTAGAGAGGTTCTGCTAGCGGCTTCGTCAGGAGGGGTCGCAACGGGAGAATGTCAGCTCCTGACTACGGGGCAACAGATGCTTCAAGACATCAGAGCTCTAACCACAGGTCTCGGAGCGAAGCCTTTCACGCAGTCAGGAATCATTGGGTGTGGGGAACATTGGTTTAATTTTTTTGTCTCCAATGCTGAAATGGGGACGGTGTGAATTTCCTTGTTGTAGCTCTCCCGTCTTTGAAGGTTCTGTCCTGCTGTAAGTGGCGTAGAGGCCTCGTTGCCTCGTTGTGTTATTTGTTCCTTGAATACCCCACTTTCGCAGTAAGGAGGCGTGGTGGTATCATTTTCTTGTAATTTTAGTGGTTGCGCCTCCTCAAATATGAGCTTTGAAGTTGTCTCTTTATGGCTGTGAGTCTCAAGATGATTATCTCTCTCATGTGGCTAGCTCCTTCGGTGACCCGTTCTTGTTTTAGGATGTTCTCGTTTTGGAGACACTTGCGTCTTGGGAAATAATGAATAGGGGTTGGTCCGCTACGCAGTTTGGGGTCTTTCGGCGATGACCCCATGTGGTGGGGGGGTCTAGTTTATGCGGAGAGTTCATGGGTCGGTTGTGCTGGGTTTCTCGTACTGGTCTGTGATCACTGGTTAAAGCTGGTCAGTCCTTAAATGGTGGGAATACCCACCATGAATCTTGTCGTGCCTTTTTCGAGGTTTGGTCTGTGTGGAGGTTCCCTCTTGGATCAAGTTAGAAGTTCCAGAGTTGGGTCATGCTAAGAGCCTCAATGTCAGTTGTGCTAGTCGGGTTCTTGTGGTGGGGAGAACCCTCCTCTTTTCCGGATGATTCTGTTCTTTTCAGTTCCCCTCAGAGTTGGTCGGGTGTGACTGATAGAGTGAAAATTCACGCCGAGTTGTGATCTTGTTGGCCACGTTTAGTTTCAAACTCGAATTTGATTCCTCGTTCGACTGGGCGACTTTCTGGGGGAAGAAAGTTTTTGTGGTGGGGAGAATTGTCACACCCGAACTTTTAAGATAATATTATCTTATTATTTTATCAGATTTTGAAAATTTCTATCGAGCTGCGACCAAGCCTGTTTGAAATTTTTGTATTTTGTTGATGAACGAATGCTTTTCCCTTGACAGCATCCGGTGCATGGGCATGGCAAGTTCAAAGCCGCGCGGCTTTGCTCGGGTCACCGCGCGGCGTGCCTCTTGTACAAGGCGAATAGATAAAATGCGTTTTCATGAGTTGGATCAATATTATAATAATGTCGATTAATGTTATTATTAGTACGGTTAATAGATATAATTATTTACAAGTTCATTATAATTTTTCTTCTAATTATTATTAATAATAATATTACGGTTTAGTTTATAATAATTATTATGAAGTTATTATTATTATTATTATTATTGGGGTTTATTAAAATCTTTATTAAGGTTATTATTATGGTTAATTATTAATGTTTTATTTGTTTTATTTTATTTTATTTATTTTTATTTATTTATTATCTTATTTATTATTATTTTTATTTTTATTCTTTTCTTTTCTTGTTTTTCTTTTCTTCCTCCCTGCTTTCCTGTGTGTCGCGCACAGCCCCCTCCCCCTTTTTTTTTCTTCTCGCGCTACCCTTCTTCCCCCTTCCCTAACCCTACGCCGCACCCCCTACATTTCCCCTTCGCGGCGCGATGCCCTCCTCCCTCCCGTCCGGCCCTCGCCGCGCCTCCTCCATCTCCAGCCGCGCCTCCTCCCTCTCCGGCCGCCGCCCTCGCCGCCCCTTCTCCCTCTCCGGCCAGCTGCTCAGCGACCTCACAGCGGTGTCCCGCACCCCCTTCGGCCTTCCGCCGGGGAGCCGACGCCGACCTCCCTCACCTCTCGCGCCACCCCGTTCCGGCGACCGGACCTACTCCCCCTTCTCTTGATCCATCCGACGACAGCCCCAACCTCCCTTACCTCATGCTCAGTCCGGCGAACCACCCACCGGCCTCCTGCTGTCCGGATCTATTCGTCACGCCTCACTTTGTTAGCTAAGTTGGTTGAATTGCGTTTGATGTGAGATGAAGTTCATGCCACCATTTTTTTGGTTCAGTGTACCTCGAACACCTCTTTGTTGTGATTGATTAGTTTCTGGATCCACTGCCATAGGTGTGTTTCACTTATTTTGATTGTTTCACGCATCTTGTCGATTTGCGATTAGGGTCGTATGAGGTTTTGTCTGATCTTGTTACTTTTGGTTGATGTCTTGTTTTTGGGTTCGTTTTTGATTTTATTTGGTCCTGTTATTGTTTTAGGGTTTGATTGGATTTGGTTATGGTGTGTATTGAGCTGCGATTGAAGTTTTTCACCATGTTTGAAGTCGCGCAAAAATGTTTTGGGGAAATCGATGCAGAGGTAGGTGGTTTCACATATAATCATTATTTGATGAATTAAATTGCAAGTTTAATTAATTTAACAAATTGTTCAGTTAATTTATGTTGTGCTAAGGTAGTTTTCATTGAAGTTATATATGTGTTTGGTTGTTTGGTACAATGTTTAGATATTATGGGAGTATTCTTGTTGAAAACTAACATTTAATCAGATGTTAGTGATTTAATAAATATTGCAGTTAGTTTATTAATATGTGCATAGGGTGCAGTTGATGTTTTAGTGTAGTGTCTATGTGCGTGTAGTCATAAAATAAATTTTGATTAAGTCTGTCATTTTGAGTCATTCGATGCATTTTGAAAACTGTTTAATAAATTTCCCAGCGGTTTTTTTTTAATTATGAAAATGGTCATTTTAATTATGCAGTTGGTTATTTGAATTGTGTGGGTGATGCAGATGGAGTTTTCAAAGGTTTTTATTGTGCGTCATTTTTTTTAAAACGGAATTGGGGTTTGTGTGTGTGTCGTGTTGTGCATCCCTCAACATGTATAGTAAGTTCATTTAAATTATGTAAGGTATGTTTTAATGTCTATATGTTATAAATTTGGTTTCAAAGTGGCTTCCCAACTTGAAGTTGAGTGTGTCGTTGGAGCGAGTCTTTGATGTGTTATTTTGAAGTGTTTTATAGAGTGTTTAAGTGTTTGATTGTTTTATTAAATTTTTTTTTGTGTAGTGCGTTGGACCTCGCTACGATGGTTTCAAGTTGCGGGAGTCAGGAACGCCTACACGTACATGCATGGGGTAAGGTAGATATATATATATGCCCTCTTTGTACATATTCCCTCATGGCGTGGGGAATATGTGAAATGCAGCTAGGGGTGTATATATATGTATATTTATAAATGCATGTGTGTGTGTGTGTGCCAAGGTTCAGTTCGAGTGTTCGTCTTCAAACAGCGACATGTTTGAGGTAGGTCCTCTATGCCTATGCCTTTAATTTGAGATTCATAATTTCTTGCTTGTTTTAAAAATATGTTTTACATTTACGCTATATCCACATGCTATGAAATCAGGTTACGGTTGCTAGAAATGATTACGCCTTTGATTTGGAAATTTAAATGTATTTTTAATGCTATCGGTCTTAAGTGACCTTTTATTGAAAAATTGATTTCTTAAGTGGTTCTGAATTAGTAATGTGTATTTCCAAAGGTGTTTGGCCTTTTCGCTGATTGATTTTTAAAAGTGTTCCCTTTAAGTAATTAAGCATGTTTGGCATCTTAAGAATGTTTTATGAAAGGCCCGGTTGGCACTTTAAGATTTGGTTTGCGAAAATAGAAAACCCCTTTTTAGTCATTCCCCCTAAATTTGAAAATAAAATGTGATGCAAGTGTTAATGAGTGGTTTGTGATATGTGCCTAGTGTAAAGGCTTCTGTGTATTTATGTGATGTAAAGAGGGGGAATGCACTTAAGTAGGGAGTGCGGTGGTGAAAGGTTGAATGAATTTTGGATAAAGAGAGTGTAATGTACTTGTTTGATTGTTTGATAAAGAAAACTCACCACCATTTGAAATAGAGCACAATGGGAAAACTCGGGTATCCAGGTGGGTGACCAGGACTAGTACGCTAGATGACACGGCAGGGGTTCGTCCCAGATTGTCTAGCAGGATTGACGCAACAACACTAACTAAACATATGAATTTCTGAGGGTCGTGGCCTTCTAAGCCACGTTTTCTGAGGGTCGTGGCCTTCTAAGCCACGTTTTCTGAGGGTCGTGGTCTTCTAAGCCACGTTTCACTGAGGTACGAGGTCTTTAGGTTCACACTTGTTCTAGCGGCCTATAGGGATTACCCATGGTTCCCACTTTTTGTCATGCTACTAACGATGTAACTTTCTTTTCAGCTGTTTCATACTTGATGCCTTGTTTGTGAAAATCATATTTTAATCCAAACTGGTTTCTTTCCATTTTGAAATGTTAATGCATGCTTGAAACCTATTTTTAAAATGTAGTGGGAGTAAAAGGCTTTACCTGAAAATGAAAACTCGTTACTTGAATTTGAAAAGGAGAAACACTATTTTATTATATCTTATTTTCAAACTGGCATAGTTGTATTTCTTAATAAAGGCGGAGGCATATGATGTGGTTGTTTCTGGCTTTCCTACTGAGCATCTCGGTGCTCACACCTACATTACTTTTTAGTTGTAGGTTTTAGTCTTGGACCGCTTTTGGGAGTGAGTGTGGTTGTCGTACCGTGGTGATCCACGGGGTCACCTGAGGTATGTCACGTTTCTTTGTTTATTTGTTTTTCCGCTGCCACGTTGTTCAGTTTATTTTCTTTTATTTATATGCTTGTTCAGTTTATGTTTATTTATCTTGTTATGGGATAAACCGTTCCCAACTAGTTTTTTTGATGCTCGGCACTAGTTGCCATCCCGGGGGGATCGGGAACGCCCCTCGGGACTTGTCGTGGATCAGCTCGGGTGACTGGTTTAGGGTCGACCCGGGTTGGTTCGTGACACCATCAGACATACGCGAGGAGATGATGTGGGATTTTCATTCCTCGGTTTGTGCAGTTCGTCATGGATTCACCAAGATGTATCGTGATATTCACCGCTAGTATTGGTTTCCAGGTATGAAGAGAGATGTTGCTGGTTTTGTCATGAGATGTTCTACTTGTCAGCAGGGGAAGGCAGAACATCAGCAATTAGTAGGTCTTTTATAGAAGTTACCCATTCCTGAGAGGAATTGGAACAACATCGCGATGCACTTCGTGATAGGGTTTTTGAGGTCGCCTCGAGAGAATGACACAGTATGGATTGTCATTTACTGACTCACAATAGTTGCTCACTTCTTGCAAATCAAGGAGACCTTCAGTGTTGATGATATGGGGCAGTTGTACATATGAGAGATTGTACGTCTTCATGGAGTTATGAACTCCATTGTTTCAGATAAGGATGCATGTTTTACTTCTCAGTTCGGGCAAGGGCTTTAGAAAGCTTTGGGTACACCGGGACATTTGAGTACATCATACCATCCCCAGACAGATGGCCAGTCCGAGATTATGATTCAGGTGCTTGAGGATATGCTCCGAGCATGCATCCTGGATTTTTGAGGTTCTTGGGAGAATCATATACCTCTTGTTGAGTTCTCCTACAACAACAATTTTCAGGTGACTATTCAGATGGCACCTTATGAGGCTTTGTACGGTTGGCCATGCTGATCCCCATTATGCTGGCTGGAGGCAGGATAGGCAGCTTTTTTTGGGACCTGGTCGTGTTTAGAAGACCTGAGAGCAGATAGAGTTGATTCGAAAGAATATGGATACAACACAGTCTCGACAAAAGTATTATGCTGATTGGTAGAGACGACCATTGGAGTTCATGGTCAGGGATCATGTGTTCCTATGTGTCTCACAGAGGTTAGGACACAAGAGGATTCAGAGACAGGTTAAGCTTTCACAATGGTACGTTGGTCCGTTTGATGTTTTGGAGAGATTTGGGCTGGTTTCCTATTGGTTGTAGTTACCTCAGATGTATCGGGCTATGCACAACATCTTCCACGTTTCTCAGCTCCGATGTTACTTTTCAGACCTGTCTCATGTATTGTAACCTGTGGAGGTGGATCTCAAAGTGAATGCATCATTTGAGGAGCATCCTATCCGAGTTGTAGATCAAAGGATGAATGTTATATATGGCCGTTCTATTCCTCTAGTACGAGTGATATGGTAGCACGAGCGATTACAGGATGATACTTGGGAGACGGAGGCTGATGTACGATCGTAGTGGCCAGATATGTTCGGGGTTTCTTCTTCTACACCTCGCTAAGGAAATTTGAGGATGAATTTCATTAAGGGGGATGTTTATAAAGACACAGACCATCATTTTAGGTCTGTTTTCCCTTTTTTGGAGTTTTTGAGAAAAGAGGAGTTGCTACAAATTTTTGAAGTACACACCGTTTACTTTATTAGTACACACCATGTACTTCGATGCCACGCAATGCTGTGTGCTGTCCATGTCTGAGCCACACACATGGTCATGTGGGGTGGGGTGGATGTTTCTTAAAGTGGAGTAGGGAAAATCCTAGTACATGCCATGTACTCCAAAAGTACACGCCATGTACTTTTTTTCATTAAATGGACCGGGTTCACGTCTGACCGTTAGAATCGTCTTCTTCTAGGTCTCACTCGACCGAGAGAAGTCATACAACACCAAAACTTCATTGAGCCCCCAAACATCCATCCATTCCCCAAATGAAACATCGTCCATTGCGTTGGAACCGCATAGGTAATCCCTTCCTTTTTCTAGGGCATCAATTTCCAATTCCTCTTCTTTTCCATGTTATCGTGGATTGAATGTTTTGTGTGTTTCCTTATATCTATGAAATTATAAGGAGATTCAAGCCTCATGGTTCATCTATGTCGATCTACTAGAATCAAGGTAGGTGTTTTGTGACTTTCTGTTCAACGTCATTGAGTATTATGTGCAAATTAAACCAATACCCTTGAACGGGGTATTGTGTGTTTACTATTTTTCCCCTGTTGTTTTCTTGCCTTGCTTGTATGCTTGTGTAGAGGTAATTTGGTCATATATGTGGATAATTTCTATGATTGGATGTTATTCCATGACTTGTTCTATTTATGACCTTTTGATCTTGTTCAGCCGAAGGTCGTTATACCTGTTTCCATGCCTTGTGATCGTAGGATGGAGTGTTTTTCCCCGACTTGGTTGTTATGCTATAGAATGGTTATCCATGTAGCTCTGTATGTTTAATTTGGCCTTATAGTATTATTATCCACTGACTAGAAAGGGTCCGCGAGAACCTGGTGCTGTAGACTATAATGGGATAGACCGAGTGAGCTTCCTCAGAGAGTCTTGGACATTATAGACAATAGGGGATTGATCGAGTGAGCTTCCCAGAGAGTCATTGATATTATTGACTACAGGCGGATAGAACGAGTGATATTTCTCAGAGAGTCTTGAGCATTATAGACTATAGCGGGATATACCGAGTGATATTCCTCAGAGAGTCTCTGTTTTGATTGAATTTCCTTAAACCAATCCCGGCTATTGGAGGAATTGACCGAGTGAGGTTCCTTAGAGATTCTGTGATCGACCTGAGGCTATAAGAGGAATTGACCAAGTGAGCATCCTCATAGAGTCTCTTGAAATTGAGGATGTAAGGGTAATGGACAAGTTATCTTCCTCAGAGATTCCCTAACTACCTTATAATATAAGGGGAATTGACCGCATGATCTTCCTTAGAGGTTCCATGACTACCTTATACCTAAGTGGAATTGACTGTGCGTGCTTCCTCAGGGAGTCTTATAATTTTGTATGACCAAACCATAGGGCTAAGGATGAGTTTACTTCCCAGAGGGTTTTCTGTACTTCTTGGATAGAACCAAAGGGGATGGTTGTGAGTACTTCCCAGAGGGATTCCTATTTGTGGTTAGCTATTTTCTTCACTCCTGCTTGTTGATCTGTGGTTTTTTACTGTTGTGTAGCATCCTGTTTACTGTATAATGTTTATTGTGATGTTGAGGAGTTGCTTATATGTTTTTATTTTTTTACTTTGGTGTAGTAATATATTCAGAATTATGGATTTTCTTGATTATTTCCTAGACATATAAGTACCATGCATAATTTTCATATATATATATATATGTGTGTGTGTGTGTGTGTGTGCCCCAGCTATTTATTATTTTAGTCTTCCGCTGTTTACTGTATGTTGGATATTTACAGTTTCCGCTATTGTATGTGTTGTTTACTTCTACTATGTACTCTTCTAATGAGGGAATAGTTTCTCTAGTAACACACCCAAGGCCCTTGCTTCTAGTTGGAAACCTCCAGCATTCATGAAAATGCGCTTGAGGCCATGTGAACATCCGGGTACGGGGCGCCTTTGGGTGTCTTTCGGAACCGGGACGTTGTTGTCACGAACTGATTCTGGTTTCCCTCAAAACTGGCCCTCGACCCAGCCTTCAACAATTCCCAAAGGGCATTCCTGATCCCCACGGGCCGGCACATGTGCCTGGGTATCAAAAAATGAACATTGGGAATGATTTACCTGAGTTTATAAACTCAAAACAACAAATGAATCCAATAAAACGAATCTAGATTTTTCAATCCAATCAATCTTTTACAAAAAATCAGAACTAAATTACATAATTTAAAACAACTAAAATAACTAAAACAATGGTACAAAACCAAAAGGGAACATCCCAAGAACCCTCATGGAAAGGGGAACTGCCCTCAAGCCATCTCCTCAATACTTCACCACCGTGGTCCTGGGAGAAACCCAAACCACTGGAACTAATAATTGTACCCAACCTGCGACAAAAAAAATAACAAAGTCTACTTACACCCATGGGTGTATGTAGGGTGTGATCCAAATCCCAATAGGATACCACCACTAATAGATTCCATGTTATAATCATTTAAATATGAAAATCATGGAAGATTTCATAAACCTGAAATGCTATTTACAATTTTTAAAATGTGAAAACTTAAATGAAAACTATTTTTAGGTGGGCTAATTTAAATGAAAAACAGTTTTAAAATAAATACCAAAGCTACCGAATTTTCCATCCACTCATACCATATGCCAACTGTAAGCAAAAAATATCTAGTGGGCACAAGCAATGGGAAATAACCTATAGTCTCAAGCTAGCTATGGGTCCCAAGTACCTCGTATCTCGGTGAGAGTATCCATCACAAATATATGTTCTCATGCACAAGCCACTTGTAGGGAACATACCCATAACCTAGTGGTCCCAAATCATCATCATCATAGTTTAGTTTGTGTTTTAAGCATCAATATTGCTAAGTGAAACTGATGCGAAACCCCACAGATTCACTAGAAAACTAGTACACGTCCACCCACCTAGATACCTTGGTTTTCCCTTTCTGGTCAAACCAGTTCAACAAGTCAATGAATATACATTTCACATGAAAATATAATTTCCATATCATAAATTCACCAAAGAGCCAACATGTATACAACACAAGTCACAAAACTCTAATTTTCATTCAAATTGACTTTGAAATCCAACTCACACCAAAATAGCTCACAACACTTTTCACATTTCGTTAACACTTCCAAAAATCCATTAAAAAATTTTATAAAACCCTTCCAATATATTAAAACTCTCATAAAATCCCACTCACTTGTTACATAATACCCTTTTTACCTTTAATATCATTTTATCATCAAACTTACATGAAACAACCCACATACAAGTTTTGCTCCAACATCACAATTTAATAAAACTTTTAATAAATTTACAAAAAAGTATAAAACATATTGACTTCTTAAAACAAAATTTAACCATTAAAACCCCCATAATAGGTGAACAAACATACCAAACAGTACATGTGCACCTTTTTATCACTTTGTTTAACCAACTAAAACGTTTACAATTTTAATAAAAAGAACCCAAGTTCTATAAATATGTCTTGCACACAAAACCCATTTAAAAACCCCTATTTAAGATCAAAAACCATACCAATTGAAATAAAAAACATAATTTTAAGCCACAGATACATTTATAAAACCACTTTCAAGTTGTATAAAATCACCTTGAATAATACTACTAAAGATCCAAATGAAAACACACATTTTCATAAAATGCTCTCAAGAAGTATAACAATGTTTTACACATAAAACCTATTAAAACCCCTCTTTTTAGGACCACATGACACTAATACGTTACCAAAACATAATTGGAAGGCCAACCATGATTTATTAAACCAATTCCATATGTTATAAAATACCCCCAAATAATACCCCATAAGTAACACAAGAAAACATGCAATTTCAAGTTAAAATGCAACTATAAAATTAAACAATTAAAAAAATCAATCATAAATAGTTTTCACACCACACCCAACATATGAATAATATGAAAATTGAGTAAATAAAGAAAGCTAACTCATCAATAATTTTAAACACATGGAACCACCTACCAAAAGTGTCAAATCCCTCAAAACATGGTGCAAAACATCAACCACACCACCGCCGCATAACAAGGAAGATAAATCCATCCCTAGACCACAATATTTAACCAAAAAGACACAAAATCAAACCATAGGTTCTAACCCTATCTTCTAAAAATTTTAAAATATAATGTTAGAGGGGGGAAACCCTAAGGAGGAGGAAGATATTGAAAAGAGAAACACTTACTCAAAACAATCTTGAATAAAACAACCCAAAATCCACCAATATCTGAATTTGAAAACATCCATCCATTCAAGGGAGGTTCTAACAAGGATGAGGAGATTGTGTAGGAAATGGAATGGGGGAGAAATGAAAAAATAAGTGCTATGAAAGGATCAATTTACCTCTCCAAATCTGGGCGATTTCTGAAATCCAGATAGGTATCTACCAATTTCACGATCCAATTGATCTCCAAATTGTGGGAGGAGTGAATGGGGGCGTGACTTAGGTAAGTGGTCTTGGGTGATAATTGGATTCTATGAAAAAATGTAATTATTGAATGAGATATTAAGGAATTAAAATTTATTTTTAATGTAGAAAATGGGCTTCCCGGTAGACCTAATCCCTTAAATAAAAACCCATATCCACAATGATTATGGATTCCTAAATGGTCCAAATAAATATGGTGGTCTTAACCGGGACGTTATAGTAATTTCTTTCCTTGCATTGTATTCTGCGGTGGCAGATGTAATTGACATTATACATATCTATTTGTTATGGAATTCCCAAATCGAAGGAGGCGAAGCATGAAACACCCCTTTATAAGGGGGTGTGGATACCTCTCACATCATGAGGCCTTTTCGTAGGGGTTAAATGATTGGAAGAGCCCCGGGAAAACAAAACTATATGGGCTAGGCCCAAAGCAGAAAATATCATGATCGTGCGCTGGACTGGGCCGTTACAAATGGTATCAGTGCCAGTGTACATTTGATGTGCCAACGAGGATGCTGGGCCCTTTTAGGGGGTGGGTTATGGAAATCCCACATCAAAGGAGGCTGGGGACAAAACACCCCTTTATATGTTGGTGTGGATACCTCTTCTATCATAAGGAATTTTCCTGGGGGTTGCCTGATGGGCAGATCCCAGGGAAAAAAAACTGTGCGAGCTAGGCCCAAAGCAGACAATATCATTATCGTGGGCTGGACTGAGCCGTTACAATGGGATCTTACAGAAGAGATCTCGGATGATCTATATAAGGTTTTATGAAAAAAAACTATCCCTTTGGTTCATGTGATGTGTAGGAAACTATTCCAAGAGGAGAGTATATTAGAGTGTGAGAAAAAGATGCATGAAATATAGCCTGGTTTTTCATAGTTTATCCTTTTTATTTTTTTTCTTATAGGTTTCTATGTATGAAAAATTATAATTTATATGATTTTATTTTTCTAATTATGGTGGTTTATTTTAAGGATTAAATATTATGTAGTGGGGAAACATGTAACACCCCAATATTTTGGGAAATATTTTATTTTTGTATTTCAATTAAAACATTTTGATACATTTCAATAAACCCATCTCTGATTTTATGTAGTTTTAAATGAAATAATAATTATATTATTCATTGTAAAAACCCCATTTTTAGTTGGCATTATATTCAATAATTATATTGCGCATGACAAGTGATCTCGATTTTTAGTGAACAATGGAATAAAATTATTTGAAATATGACCATTATAAGCTATATATTAAAATGATATGTAAGAATAGAATTAAATATTTTACAAAATATACATTAAAATTTCCGACTCGTTATAAACTAATTTAATAATTCAATGTATATAATCAATTAATTAACAGTAATGTGATTATATTCTCCATAAATATGTTTTTGAAAAAAATATTTTTCTTGCTTATTAAGAATACATATTTTAATACATATTTTAGGAAACTAATTTTATAAAATTAGATTCTTTTTTGGAATCATTATATGAAAATAAACTTATGGTAATTTTTTTCTTTTTTAAAAATATATATTTTATAGTAAATAGTGAATAACACATATTTTTTAAAAAATATAATTTATTTTCAACCAATTAAGTAATTTAAATTCCAAATAATGTATACAATTAAAATAAGTACTCCTTGTTTTTATTTTATCCCCTAAATTTATTTTAAACAACTTTATAATCGATTTTATTATAATTGTATTATTGGGTTTTAAATAAAGGTTTTTTCTAAAAAGAATATGAAAGTGAATAATGTTTCTCAATTTAAATTAAATAAAAAAATCCCCAATGAGAAATGAGTTAAAAGAAATTTATATATTATATATAATCAAATTTTTATTTTTATATATTTAATCATTATTATTATATATAGAGTAACTAAAATATCATCTTCTTCTTGAAAAAGTACATATTATAAAAACATTATTTTTGGTCTCAATAGTGGGTTCTATTTTAATTTTAGTTTTATTAAATAATTAACAATATTAATTTCAAAACACATAAATTTTTTTTTAATATAATAAATAAAAAAAATTACGGTGTATTTTTAAAATTTTATGAAGAGAATTTTTTTGATTAATAGTGAGAAATACTAAATTTTAATTGATAAATTCACATCCATTTAAATTTATTAAAAACACAATTATATATAAACTATTTTTTAAGTTTCATTAGATAACCTAGATATCAATTAATCAATTTTTTTTAATATATTTCATATTGAATTGAGTTATAAAAACATTGTATATTTCTGATCATTTTTCCATTAAAACACTTCTTTCGCATCACATCTTAAGGATTAATTAAAAATTAAATATTAAAAATTATTTTATTTATATTTTGAAATATGGATTACATATTTTGAATAAAAAAATTTTATATTGTAAAATAATTTGAAATAAATGTTCTGACGAAAATGAATAGTGAATTTAATTGTAATTAATTATAGTTGTTAAGTTAAAATGGGTTTATCAGGGGTTAAAATAAAAATATATAGTTAAAAAGGAAATAAATAATCTTCTAAAACTATTTTTTTTGTCATAATTGGACTAAAAAACCTATAATGTTCATGAATGGTGTATTTTTTACCCATGTGACACATGAAAAAAATGGGTTCACTCAATTCATTTTAAAAACTCCAAGTGATTCCTCTCAACAACTTAAAATGGACAACCCCTATAATATCTTCTTCACACCATTATAGAATTTTATTTTTAGAAAAGAAATTCCCAAATCAAATCTTTAACCTCATTCGAGAATGTTTTATAGATATATAGCCAACTGAGGATGTCTTTTGGCACAAACAAAAAGAGGATACCCAAAGAATAGGTAATGTTTGTCAATGATCGTTTTGGTTTAATGTGTTCCTCTATCTACATAAATTATTATTATATTTTGATTATATAATAACCATAGTATCTTCAACATACTGATTTATTTTTATTTTCATTCCATTTCCTATAACCCTCTCAACCTCAAACAAATGGGTTACGAAACGTCATTTCTGTGTACAATAGACTTCCACCCTGTGAATTGATGTCGTTCGCATTCTAATTGCCACAAATAATAGTTAGAAATAATTATATGTTAATTTACTATATATGATATTTATGCTATTAGTATTCATATTGAATTTTTATTTCACACATTACATCATAATTTCAATTTTTGTGAGAATATGATAATGTCGTTCATGTGTACAATGGACATCCACATTACGAAGCATTATGATTAATTAACTCTTTACATGGAATATAATAATTATTGGTGTAATAATTATATTTTATATATGTGACAAAAAAATTATTATTAAATTATAAAATATATCATTTAATTTCTCTCTTTTAATTTGAAAAAAATGGAAACAACGTTCATGTATACGTATGACCTACTGTATTTATGAACGATGTACTTCATTTAATATAAATAAATTTTATGGATTAATATAAGTACATATATACTATATAGATATTATATTTATAACAGGGATAATATTTTTTAGATGATGAAACCATGATCAAATTAGGATGCCCAACAATAAAAATTCAAAACACACACGAAAAATGTAGTTATTTCGTAAAACGTGAAAATAACATGGTATTATTGATAAATGGGTAATAAAAGGAAATATTAAAATAATACACGGTATGATATATAGGAATATTGTTCTTTAATATAGGAATAATAAAATAATATTTATTATTTATGAATATTTAATGAGTATAATGGAGGTCAAGACATAAGGTAATGGGTTTCTACTAACTTTTTTTGGGAGATATATGAAAAATAACCAGTAAATTCATTTGATTAGAATAAATAATTCCCCTTTTAAAATTTAGATCATGAGTATATTTCATTTAATTTTATTTAATTTTTCATTTTATGTAATTTATTATTCGGGATTATGATTTAAATTATTTCTAAATTGGTAAGGGATTTTTTCTCGATTTTCCTTCCTTGAGACATATATCATGGTGTACCTTGATAACCATTTATAAAATGTGTTTACATCCCACTTGACATGTAATGTAATGGATTTACTAATACTCATTTTATATTAATGTTTAATTATATTTTATCCGTTCATTGGGATTATGATTCAATTTTACCAAAATGGTAAGTGTATTTTGTTACAATCTTTTTGTTGGTAAGGATTTTTTAAGATTACGACTCAGATCTTGAAATATCATGATCTAAATCTCAAGAATTATCATGGGTATTCATCTCATAAAGTTACTCATGATATCTTCATGTAATAGTTAAATTTTTTCAACTCTTCTTTAGTTAAAATAAATGAGAAAAAGTTATAAATAATAATTGATATTTTTTCACTCTTCTGTAGGAAATCAAATTTCATTCAAAACCATGTTTTACAAAAATGATTAAATATAATTTTTTATTATATTATAATTTTTAAAATACGTTTATCCTATTTTATTCTTTTTTGAAATATTAAATTAATATTTATATCATTTTCCAAAAAAAATTCTTTTACCAAAAAACGGAATGGGATTTTCATTTTAACGAGTATGACATAAATATAATTTTTTATTTTCCTAACCAATAATTTATTCAATGAATTATTTATATTTTTTCAATGTTATTTTAAATGGAATATATTTTAAAATAGTTTTTTTCTAAAAATGGTTTTTTCAAAGGGAAATGATATTTTTCTCCTTAAATGTTTTAAATGATATTTAAATCTTCCTTTATATTTTTAGATGTTTTTTTCATAGAAAAGGATTTAAAAAATATATTATTTTTTGAAATTAAATTTTAAATGAAATTGAATTATTCTTATGAAATGTTTCAGTTTATCATTAGAAATTCTTCTCTAAAAAATATTAAATACATTGATATAATTTTTTCTTTACTAGGGTACAAAATATGGATACCATTCTTATTATTTATACAAATGGTTTTTGTTTATGATAATAAAATGTTTATGAACCCTATTTATCTTCCACTTGTTATTATATGACATAAATCCTATGAAACCTACTTGTTTTTGAATTTTTTTATGATAAAATGATGAAATTATTTTGAAACGTCTATACTTTCAATGGGTTATGATATGTTGAAATTTTTTATAATCCATTTTCGTTTCATGTGTTCTGATGTGATTATTATTTTAGGATCTTGTGTCTCATATATGAATTATTTTCATTATGTTATGGTGGTTATGTTATTAACAATGATGGAGCTTATTATATGAACAAATTGAGGTGGGATCTATATCATTCTAAATTTTATTGGGTAAATAGTTATATCACATAAGGTAGATAGAACAATAAGAGGGAGTAAAATTTGTACATTTTGTGACTCCTCCGACTATGATAGACTTGGGAATGAATCTTGACTACTATGATGGATTATATAGTGAACCCATTCCCCTATGAGGAAATGGATTCCACCAGGGATTGTAGTTTTTCCCACCTATGAGGTGTATATTTATATTGGGTTCCCTTATATGTTTTGTAAATGAGAATTGGTAACTAAGGAATCTATTTTATATAGTCATATGTATGTTACAATTATATGTATTATAGAAATTTTATGATCTAATGGAATATGTTCATTGTTTTTCTTATGATTCGTTTCTTATGAACATGTAACCATTATTAAATGAATTCGGATTATTATATTTGATATAAAGGGTATAATTTCAAATGTCATTCTCAAATTCTCTCATTCTAATGTTCATGTTATACATAATTACCTCCTTGTTTAGCGTTACTGAATATCTAAACTCAACCATTATTTTTATCATTTCTCCAGGTTATGATGGATGGATTTTTTATGAAGTAATAAAGGGTAGGATCTTTATGGATGACATTGAATATCATCCAAGAATTAAGATTATTGTGTTACCTTCTTCTAATGTTACAAAACTATTATAGTACTTAGGTGTGAGTTTTTATAATATAATAAATATTCATCTAAAATCATATAATATTCATTTATGAGAATCTTGGGACATGATATTTGATATTAGAGGAACGGTTTACTCAAAATTTGGATACTTGTATGATTTTTTTGTGAGATCTATATATATATCTAATGATATATAACAGAATTTATCTAAGGATAGGTCTATGGATGAGTCAATGTATTGTAAAATGTCATAGATGTTTGTTAGATTGTATAGAAAGAGGTTTCCATGATATTTCATCCCTTTCTAGATACTATATGTGGACGTGGATTTGAAATTTTAGTACCTAGGGGTAATAACGCTAAAAATGGAACATTGAGCAAAAAATGTTCATTAAGTACTATCGGACAGTGGGCCGTACAACACACCTAGTTTGACACTCTTGAGGTATAATCATTGAAATTTAAAAATTCATTACAATGCAACATGAATTATTTAGATAAATTATGACTATACATTACCTAGGATAAATCTATATTTTCATTGATTAATAATATTGTATCATGATTTATAATTCATAAAAAGTGTTTTTATTTCATGTTTACGTTGGTTTTATTTATGATTAGTGTTTCTCACACTATGATTTCAAGTTTTATTCAATGGTGGGATCTAGAAGGAGATAGGTTGAAATTTAATATAATTGAAGATTTTCTCATAAGAAGAAAAATGGGATTGTGAGTTTAATTAAGGGAATTATAATAATTCCTAATCAGATTTCCTAAAACATTTTTTATATATGCACATTAATAAATTATTGTACACACTATAGAAGATAATGAAAGAGGCTATAGATATTATTGGTAGAGGAGACCTTAGTGGAAAGAAGATTCAATTTTAAATGTGTCGAGAATATATAAATAAACACCCAAGTGCATGTCAAAGGGGAATAGAAAGAAGTTTTGAAAATAGAAAATAAGTACATAATGAAATTAAAAGGAAAGGGAATATGAAAAGATTGGGTTACTTGGTGGATTATAATAATATTATCCTAATGATATCATCAACTGTTAAATTATTTAGATATGGAAATTATGGGAATTATGAAAATCAGTGTCTTGGGGTGAAATATCACGAACAAAACTATCAGGGATGTGTAATTAATTGTCATATTTATGATGATGAAGAGATTTCCAAGGATATATGGAATGAAATGGTTATTAAAGAATAATATGACGAATCATAGTTAATGGATTAAGAACCATGTGGTTTTTATGATGTAATAATGTATATGAATTAAATTATTATGTTACCTGAATCATGAAATAAATAATTATATTTCAATATATGTTTTTTGATAAGCATTTGAAATATTATGTTGATTGATGTTGATGGAGAGAAAAATTTATTTAATTGAAAGGTGATAATTTGGAGATAACCCTTAATATACTAAAAATAATGAGATAAGGATGTTGGGATAAATTAATAATTGATATGGCTAATGTAAATAGAATAATATTTATTACATTGGATCCAATTATTTATTTATTGACATAGTAGTTTATCATATCATTGTTGGAGATTGTAATATTTTTGTATTTATATATTATATTAAAGAATCTATTTATAGAATAGAAATACATTTATTTTTTCAATATTTTTTTATAATAATTCATGAAAAACATTATGATGGTATTTAATGTTTAATTATGGGACAATAAAAAGAAATTTTTTGATATATGTTGGATTAATGTTAAGATAATTTTTATAAATTTTGGAACTTTTTTCCTAAGTTTTTGATTTTAATCTTCAGAAAGGGTAATTAGATTAACCTATTTTGAAATGGGTTATCTTGAAAAATAAATGATATTTTCGATATTAATGTTTTATTTATAAATTCATAGATTCATTAATAATTTATATCAAATTAAATTCATTTTTTTTTGTTACTAAAGATTTAAATAATGAATTAAAATTCATTATTGATCTTATAATCCATTTGGGCTTCATGAATTAAAAAGTCGCCTTCATTTCATAGAGTAAAATATGATGTAGAAATTTATAATGTAATAACAAATGGTGGATATTTTTCATAAAAAATATATTTATATCAAGTATATCAAACCCTGAGAATTCTTCAACATTATGAATTAGATCTAGAAATAAAATGGTTTGCAGTTATCATAATTTTTATGATATTGATTACATTTTTCATTGTACATTTTTTTGGATTTACAATCATTAAAAATCACTAGATCACAGACTTTTTTGTGATTAGTGACCTTAATCACTCTCCATCGTTATTTGGGTGTTATTTATCTCTTCTATGTTGTTATTTTCGCTTCACTCATATGTTTTCTGATTAGGAGACCTATTATGTGTTTTCCAGATGAGCTTTTCACATAATATTAAATTTTTCAATGGAATGATTTATAAACCCTTGGTAAAATGATGGTTTCTTATAAGGAATTTTCAAATGTTAAACATTTTTTTAACAAGATGATTATTAGGGTAATATTCATTTTATGGGGGGTGGAATGTAACTCCTTGAGATTATATGAAATAATTTTTTTAATTAAGATTAATAATATCAATTTTTTTCATTTACTAATATTTTTATTTTATATTACATTAAATTCAATAATAATTATATCTTAATTTATCATAAACACTTATTTTATCATGTGCTACACTCCACAACAATAATTTAAATGACACTTGACAACAAGCTTCACCAAACCATGATATAATATTATTTTAAAAATGAAAATTAGAACATATCTATTAAACATTATATTATTTATAGTATTTAAAAATATATGAAATCTAAATCTATGTTTGTTACTAAATATAAACATATTCATTTATTCATATAATATAATCAATCAGTTTTCAGTAAAGTGATTATATTCTTCCAAAATATGTTTTCTTGAAAAATGATTATTTTTTATTTTAATTAAAAAATATTATAATAGATATTTTAAAATTAATTTATATGAAATGAAATTAAATTTTGGAATCATCATATCAAAAATAATTTATGGAGAAATTTTGAGATTTTTTTAAAAAATATTGATTTTTCAATTAATTTTGAAAATGTAGTGTTTTTAAAACCTATAATTTATTTTTTATAAATAATTTAATTTAATTAAAAAAATAGGTTTTAAATTATAATAATTATTCTTTTTAATTTTAATCCACCTAATTACATCATAATAGACATTATATTCGATTTTCGTATAAGTTTATTTTTTGGTTTCTTAAAAAGTATTTTTCTGAAAATAGTTTTAATATGCATAATGTTTTTCCATTTTATTTAACAAAAATAATACCTAATGTGGAATATGTTATGAGAAAATAATAAATAATATTTCATTAAATTTTAATATATATTCAACCAATTATTAATATTATATGTTTTGTTAATATAAAATCATCTTACGCAGGAAATAAATATACTTTTAAAAACCCACTTTTTCGTCTCATTAGTGGTTTTTAATAATTTAATTTCTGCAAACATTATAAAATTTATTTATAAAAAAATTTAATTTTCGAAATTTTAGTTTTAAAATTATATTAGTTTAATTTTTTTAGATTTTTTTTAAAAGATTAATTTTTTAATATATATTGAAAATGATAATTTTAATTGAAAACTGCACTTTGGAATAATTTTTTTTATAAATATATGTTCTATTATAGATTATTTTTTTATTATAATAAGATAAATCATACATAAATTAATATAATTTCAGCCATTATGATCAAATTATTATTGAATGTAGATATAAAATATTTTTAATCTATTGAACTTTTTCTATTTGAAAACTTTTTTTTCGGATTATGTCTACATGATTAATTTTAAATTAAAAATTTTTCACGAATTAAATTTTAATATGTAAAATTAATAGTATAATATGAATAAATAAAATATATATTATCTGATATGGTAAAATTATTTGATTAACCAAATGTAATATTTATTTCAATATAAATTATTTACCATGGTTATGGATAAAATCAATTTATTGGGCAATAAACAAAAAAGATATGGGTATAAATGGCCTATATACTTTTCCAAAAACACCTTTATAGAAATATTTCCACCCTAAAACCTATAAAGTTTTATAATGTTCTATTTTTTACAATTTTTACATATGAATAATGTGGAAGAACTCGTTTATTTACAAAAATACTAAGTCTATCGTCTCCCACAATTATAAAAGGTCACACATATCCTCTATTCTTCACACATTGTAATACTTTCTCATGGGAAAATTAATGATAAAATAACTTCATACATTCCCTACCCTCATCCTATAATCATTATTTTTTTCCTAAATCCTCCCTATGATGGCTTTTGGTGCAAAACTATTAAGGATACCCAAGAAAGATGTAGCATTCATCAACAATCATTTTTGATTTAATTATTCCTCCCCATCCTTGAATTATTATTATAACATGATGATATAATAACATTATTATGTTGAATAAAGTTAGTTTCTTTATGTTATGGTCATGAACTTGAACCATCTACACTGCAATGAAATGGGGTTCGAAATCACCATTCATGAGTGTGTTAGAAAACAACCTCACAAACCGATATCATTATTTTCTATTACAACCTATAACAGTTGGAAATGATTATGGATTTATTATTAATTATTATATTTATGATATTAATATGCATTTTAATTTTTATGTTATAGATAAATTCATTCTTTGTTTTAATTAGGAATATTATAATGTCGCTCGAGTTTACAGCAGACTACCACCTCACAAAGTGATTTGATTCATTCTTGAATTAAATGAAATGTATTAAGGATGATTTTAATAAAAATATGAGTTATACATGACGTAAATTTGATTATTTAATTATAATATATATCATTTAATTTTCATTCTATCTATCAGAAAATGAAATTGAATCATTGTTCTTGTGTATGTACGACCTACTATCTTCGTGAATGGTATGCTTCATTCTTTTTCACTGTATTTTGTAGATTACTCTCAAAATATATATAATTTATATTTAGGATACATATATCATGGTTATAATGATATATTAAATTAAATCATGATAAAGTTAAGAAGAATAAAAATATAAAGTCAAAACATTTATGGGAAAGAAAGCATTTATTTCTTGAAATGTCACATTAACAGAGAATTGTTTTAAAATATGCAATAAAAATAATAATAAAATAATATTTGGCATGATATATATTAATATTTTTAGTGATATATTTATAATAAACGAATATTTATTATACATGAGGTTTTAACGAGTATGAAAGATTTCAAAACATAAGGTAAGGAATTTCTAGTGACTCTTCTATTTCAAGGAGATATAAAAATTCCCCACTACTATATTTTGTATGGTGTATATGCTTCCCATTTTATTGGTTAATTAGTCAATAACTTAATTTTTTTTATTATATATAATGTTTCATTTGATGTTTTTCTTTAATGGGTATTATGATTCAAAATATTACTAAATCGGTATGGGGGTTTTATCAGAATATTATTTTTGGAGACATATGTTATCTTATGTACCTATATTCATTTATGAGGTGTGATTAAAAACTATTTAACATATAATATCATGAATTTAATTTATCTTTGATATATTTTACTATATTATTTGATTTTATACTTTCAAGGGGCTTATTATTATATGTTACTAATGATTTATGGGTTTTATGTTATAATCTCATTATGTATCATGATTATTTATGATTAAGTCTCCAATGTTGATATATCATGATCTACACAAGATTATTCTACAGAAATTTGTTAAAATTTTCTTATTTTTGATATATTCACATAATAGTATCATATATCCACTCTTTTTTACTTAAAATAAATGAGAAAATGTTTTTATGAAAATATAGCCATATTTTTCTCTTCGGTAAAAAATATCATTTCATCCAAAACAAAGATTTCAAAAAATATTTTCAAGAATATATTATTATTAACCAATGATTTTAAAAATAAATTTGTTCCCATGTTTTAATTTTTAAAAAAATTGTTTTGAGCGGAATATTCAAGTCATTTAAAAAAATAACATTTGGATTTTACAAGAAAAGTGAAATAAATCATCATTTGGAAATGTAATACCTAAATGTAATTTTAAAATGTCAAGACGAATCATTTCTATGAATCTTAATTTTTATATATTTCAAGGTCATATTAAAAAAAATATTTTCAAAATGTTTTATAATTAAAAATAATATAATACGGAATAATATTTTCATCATGAAATGTTTTAAATTATCATTGAATACTCCTTTATTTGTTTCCATTGTTTTTATCACGGAAACGTATTTTTAAAATATGTTATATTTGAAAAATATATTGTCATTGAAAATTAATTATCCTTAATAAATAATTCAAATGATCTTTCAAAATCCTTCTTCATCGAAGATGATATCCATTGATATAATTTATTATTTACATGGGATATAAACCTAAGATACCATTCATAATCAATCTCTATATGGTTTATGATTTTGATTAAAACATTTTTATGAAACCTATTCCTCTAAGACTGGTTTTACTGTGCTAGAAATATTTTTAATCCCTTTTATTTTAATAGTTTATGCTGTGAAAAAATATTTAAATGATTATTTAACAAATCTCTTTTACATAGGTCATGATATAATGATTGTTTTAGGATATGGTAGAATTGTTTTTTGTATTTTCATTATGTAATTGTGGTTCGGTTATAACCAAATATTGGTGTGACCTATGACTCCCTCTAATGATTTGGGAATTATTTATATCCCATGAGATATATAGGGTAGGCATGGGTAGTGAACGTTGTTCAGTAAGGGACTATTTGCAAGGATGGTGTTGGATGTGAACCTTGACTACTATGATGATTTGGGGAGTTACCAACATCCACTAATAAGATACGAATTCCACTATGGATGGTGGTATTTCTAGCCTAGGATGTGTATCCACCCCTATAGAGTTCCATTATAAGTTTTTTCTTTTATCTATGACTACTAATGAAATGATTTTCTATTATTATGTGCATCACAATTATATATTTTAGTTATTCTCTCAGATATCATGTTATTTTATTCTCTTATGAAACATGTTCTATGAACTCTCAATCATTATTCCATTAGTCAGGATTATAATATTTGTTATAAAGGGTGGGAATTTCAATTTTTATGATCATGTTCTCATCCCCTTACAATCATTTTAAGCTTATATATCACCATTATTTACCATTACAAGGAATATTTTATTACCAATTCATATGTTTACCTTCCATAGGTTATAAATAATGGTTTTAAATTGGATGAAAAAATAGATTATATTTAGGGGAGACATTGAAAAACATTCATGAATTAAGATGATTGTATTCCATGATTCCAAAGTAACTAAACAATTACGGTCCTCGAGAATGTCTCTATATATAGTAATTTATATTCATATATGAATATGTAATATCTGTATATGTGAATCTTGGGACACTATAATACACCTTCCTAATAAATTCACATTATATTTTTGACATGTTTTGAACCATTTTTCTCATCCAGTGATTCCAACAATGGAAAATATCTTGAAATGATGTGCTGGTTTCCATGATTCATGTTCTTGAGGTAGTTTTCTATGATGGCTGAGATTTTTTTGGGTCATGGATAGTGTTTTTTGGTGTGGTAATGATCCATATAGGGATATTTATGTGTTTGTATGTGCTGTTTTTCAGATTATTTTTCTTTTCTTGTTGGGAGTTTTTAATTAAAGTGTTAGGACTGTAATGATATGACTAGTAGTTAAATCATGGGATGGTTATTCCAAACTATCCCTGTCCTTTAACGTATGGTTAGGATTCGAAATAATGATGATAATTTTAGAAATATCATATGTAATGTTTTTTACCTTCATGGCTCAATGTAATGTTGGTTTAAGAGATTGAGGTGTTTAAAGGGGGTAGATTTGGTTTGGGTGGATCTTGGAGCTACAATTATACTATTGTGGGATTCTCAGGAAATTAATACATATTAATGATGTGAGAGGTTGTTCACATCATAGAGGTTGGTGATTCATAGCGTGATGTTTTTGTTGAGGTTTTGTGATTAATTGATTCACTACGCGATTGAATAACTCACAATGATAAAAAATTCAAGACCGAGGAATACTAAAATATTGAAGATGTCCAATATGTTTTTAGGTTTTAGTGATTAAAATTATGAATTTATGTCACAAAATTAATTGTAATACCTCATAAATCCTCACAATATGAATATGTCTTTTTAAACATGAATTTCCAAGGGTTGATCCTGGTTATAAATTCTAGATCTCACATAATTTCTTACATTCCTCTCTTTTTTAACATATCTCATGGATGAACCCAGTGATATTTTGGAGAATATACCTTCCACATTTATCTTGATTTAGTACCTATCATTTAAACATTTATATTTGGAATTATTTTGTTGAGTAAATATCCATTGACCCTCGATCTCCAAGATTCCACATTGCGAATTCTTAGTGTTAATGTTGTTTTTGTCATTAGAGTGTTTGAGAAATGTTAAGATGATTCCTTTGTGTGGTTTTAGGGAGATCTGGGAGTTTTAGTGAGTGTTCATAATGTTTTGGTTACTTCCCTTTCACCCTACTGTGTATGGAAATTCACAAAGCTTTATTGATGTTTGTGATCATTTTTCTCTCAATATTTATGTTGGTTTTTTTGGATTTTTATGGTTTTCCTTCTATTACGGGGATTATAAATGTCATTATAAAAATATGATTAATTTTTTAATAATAAATTTTCTGGGAATGGGGAAATAACATTTTTTTTAACTTTAGTGTTATTATTCTATGTGATTTTTCTTGGTTTTTCCTATTACTAAGAATAATGGATATTGGGATCCCATCTTGTTATATAGTAATTATAATTATGAATACATTGTTGGGATAATTTTTGGAATTCACCTAAAAGGAAATAGACAATCCTTTATATATGGATAATTAATTGGTTTCCCATGGATATCTCGAATTTTTAGATAATACATTTACAAAATATGATGTTTTTATATGTGAATTACAGTAAACCAAAAATTGTGAAAACATTTTGAATCAAAATTTGGTTTCTTGTGTTGGTTTTCTTATTGTGAATCATTTATGGTTATATAAACCCTTTTGATGATTATGTGGTTATGGTGGTGAATGTATCGTGTAAATAATGATATAGTAAGTAATGATATGCATAACTGGAATGGGAAATGTTATGGGCCATGTTATGGGCCATGTTATGGTGGTTTTGGTGATATTATTTTAAATAAATTTTGTTCTGATGATTGTTTACGTTGGTCAAAATAGTTTTTATGTAGGGTAGTTGGGATTTTTTCCAGGTTATACATGGAATGAACTAAAATGATGAAACATAAATCTTATGTGTGAGTAAATTAGTTAAAATATAATTTACAAAAAATATAAAAATGGGTAGAAATTATTTTTGCATAATTAAATAAAATAGATAATTTATAAATAAAAAATGAACGAGCTATGTAATGGTGAATAAAATTGATAGCTAAATGAGAGTTTTTGGAAACTTATTAATAATTAAATTTATTGAATCTATAATTAAATGTTGAACTATGCAGTTATTTATTGTGATTTTATGTTTTGTTTCATTTATTGGTGGTATTAATTGTGATAGATTTCTTATAGAGAATTGATCGTGATGTGGAGAAAATTAGAATATTTTATGTTATCACATATGATGGTTATTTTGGGTTATCAATTTTTTTATGATTTTCTTTATTTCATTATGTATCCCAATAGATTTTGATAACCTTATCAATGCCCAAATATTTTGGGTTTAGGTTGATTTCCCAAAAATCGTGGCTGGTGGTTTTTGTGAAGGATTTCTACACCATCTTCTCAATATTCCATCAGCAATAGGGATTATTGAAGTTAGTCGTAGAGATTACCCATTGGTGATGAATTTTTAAAATGTGGTGGGGTTACATGTGTGGTTATTGCGAGGCATGAGTTTATTTTCCGACATGTTCATGATACCTTGAACCCAATGTTTTGTGACGAGGTTATGATGTGGTGAGGTTTTTATTTGATGATTACTGATGATATCCCACAATGTTAAACCTCATGGTTGGTTGGGATATGTATTTATTCATCTTTAACTACATTAGGTATGGTTGAATATGTTATATTCATAAATGTGATGGGAGCAGATGATGTTTGACATTTGGGAATGAAAGAAGAAAACCATTTGGGAAGTGGTTGTGGGTCACATTTGTATTATATTTTATGGATACTACGATCACTACATTGGATGGGTCATTCAGTAAGTTTTTCATGGTTAGGATGGGGTTTATTAGTTTAACCTTTTAGGTTTATGTTGGTTCTATTGATTATTCAGTTTTGTGTGATTTTTTTCTTTTTAAAAGTTAATGAGAGACCTTAGGTATGATCCTACTAATTATAAATTTCATCCTCACCCTGCATATAAATTGATAACTTTTCATGTTTTTAAAGGATTTAAAGGATTAACATGGTTATTAAAAACTTTTAAATTAAATATTTTATTGAGTCACTATCATTTTAGTTATCTATTGGTATTTTCTTGGTGAATTTTATCTTTATTTTTTTAAATTATTCATGGATTGTGGATGGTTTTGGTTTAAATTTTGGTTATGTTTTTATTTTCCATGATGTTTATAAATTTTATCTACTATTATTATATTATTAATTGGGATAACGCCTTCCATGTTTGATATTTTAATACCCTTAGTGATACTCTCCATCATAGGGCCTATTAGAGGCGGTACTTAGGGGTCCTTATATATATTCCAACAATGATATTTGAGTAAGGGTACCTATTTTAGGTTGATATCATGAAAATTATAGTATTATTATGACACAAAAATATTTTATAAATATTTCCATTTAAATTAAAGTGTTGTCTTTGGAAGCTATCTTTTTATGAAAACCTGAGTCTAAATGAATTCATGATATAATATATATTCATTACATATCCATTTTATTAGAGGGTATACGTATTAAAAACACAGTATGGAATATAATTATATATATATATATATTTTCTTTGTTTTTCAAAATTTCAATTGTGTTGATAAATTCACAAGAAAAAATCACTAATTTTTTTGTAAATTCATTTAATAATTTAATGGAATATTTTTATAAGAAATGTAGTTTTCTATATATTATGTGTTATTATACAAATAAAATGTATAAAAATCCATTAAAATATATTTTAATGTAACTTGTTGGTAATTTATGTCAAAAATCCATACATTAGTTAACAAATGTATAGGAATTGATATAGAATTGTTTAATGTTAAAGCAGTTTATTTTTTTATAATACTATTTTTATGTGTGAAATATATTTTTATCATAATTCATTAATTAAATCAGTATGGGAAAATCTTTTTAATGAAATATTTTTATTATATAATAAATTTTATATTTATAACATTCATTTGATTGTTTTTACTATGAAATTAATGAATATTAGTTTCGTTTGGGCTAGTAAATACATTTATCTAAAAATAGGTTTTCATTGTGTTTTGTACACTTATTTTAAAAAAAAAATTATGTCAATTATGTAAATTTTATTGGATAAAAATAATTCCAAATTTGGAATTACCATTTATAAATTTATTAATTAGTCAATGTTAATTTTTTTTACAATGAATAGTAAAAATGTATAAATTTGTTAACAAAGATGAGGGTAAAATGGGTTTATCTTGGGAGTTAAACAAAGCGATAAGCATAATATTCCCACATAAAAATTCCATTATTTCTATTATTATTTTTAGACATTTATGACTTATGTAAACATAAAATCAATTAATTTTCCATTTTTAATCATTATACTAGAGATATTCCATAATTATATTTAAGTCTTTTAAATTATTCCAATTGTGTGATATCATTCAATTTTAATTGAAAACCTCATATCCATAAGAATTCTGGACTTTTGAGAAATATATCTCATCCAAGAAATTACCCAAAATATTCCTAGATTTCAAACCATCTTCTTATACCCCTTGTCATTCTCTAAAGACCAATATTTCAAGCCATATGGTTTAAAACAAAGGATGTCTCTCAAGGAAAAGTTATAAAACATAACTAATCTATTTTGATTTTATTTTATCCTCAACCTTGATGATACAATTTATTCCATAATAACCAGATTTATACATTATCCTAAATATAAATAGATGTAACTATGTTGATATCAACACCTTTTTACATCTTATTCATTTAAAAAAATAAATTAATATATTACTCATTCATATGTGTGGATTACAACCTCCACATAGTGACATGATTCATTTTACATCACCTAATCACATTGATGGATATAATGACGAATTAAATTATTATATTTCATAATAATTATATTATTATGAATCTATATTTTATAAATATTAATTAACATTATTTATTTCATTTTTATGAAAATCAATTCGACGTTCATGCAAACTTATGAACTATTACATCCATCAATAGATTAATTTATTTTTTATATAAAAAATGTATATCTTATTATAAATATGAATATGATGAATAAATATCATATATTTATCCTGATTAAAATAAAATTGAATTTGTAAACATTGTAAAACCGAATATTAAGGAACTTATGAATGAAAAAATTCATGGAAAAGGAAGAATTAAACACCCAAAAAATGACATTAATAATGAATTATTAATAAATTGGTTTAAATTATTATAAATGGGTATTATATAATATTATCAGTTTAAATATAGTTATATTATTTAATTTTATCAAATTTTATTTAATAATATAAGATTTTGGAGTTCTTATAAAAAAGTCATAATATTTGTAGGGGTATTATGTTAAAATTTCATTTTCCCCTGGATTTTTTATAGTAAATTTTTGTATTATAAAATTATATAACATGTCCCAATAATATATTATTTATTTTATTATATATTGTTAATTTATGGATACTAAAAATTTTCTTTCATTTTCCTCCCTCTCTATTCTGCAAAGTTTTATTTTATTTAATGAAAACTTAAAAAAATATTCTGTCAAAATTTTTTTATTCCAACATTCATAACATCCTTAAAATTATTTGAAGATTATTTTTAAAATAAGCATATATTCTATTAAATTAATTTTTTCAATGTATTTTATTCCAAAAAATATTTATCATAAATATTGTTTTCATTTTTCAAATGAGATACTCTATACCCAATGTGTGTAAGGAATATTTTTAGCAAAAAGGACCATAATAACTCTTCTCACATCATGAATTATTTGATTTGAAACATAATATAAATATTCACATAATTATTTTCAATTAAAATGTTTTCATAAATATTTACATAGTTTATAGATTTTAAAAAGTGCATTGAAAATGAAAAATTGTATTTTCAATAAATAATATTCCATTGATTTTTTAATGTAATTCTTAGTCAATGATAAAAAAATCTCATTTTACTTATATTTCAATGGACATTTTATCCTGTGATAATATAATTAATTTATCTCCATTTGTTTTATGATTATGATGATGAAATTTTGGGAAACTCATTCTCTTTTATATTGTTTAAGCTATGATGAAATGATAAATTTTTTCACGATATTAGGGAATTCATATTAATGGATTATTTTTATGTGAGGGTTATTCCACTATATCCAAGCATTTAATTGGGAAAATATTAATTTTTAATGATTAAAAATGGTGTATTGGAGGTTATACAAACATAAAATAAGGAATACATGATGTAATACCAAGTCTAAATCATGTAAAAGGGTGGTTATCCAAAGAATGACATTTGATTAATATCTTACTGGGTTTTTTTGAAAAAAATATTTATATGACAATGATTATGTAATACCTTATTCGAATATTTAGTGACATGATATTTTAATAATATTATGATCTCATTGTTTTTTTCTTTTATTAATTTATTATTTATGTCTTATGAACATTTATGGTTTTTTCATTATTAAATTTTATTATCAATTAACTACTAGTTAAGGATTGAAAACATTAGGACAATGTTCACATACACTTATAGTAATGTTATTCTTAAATGATCATGGAAATATTCCTTCTTACCATTACTGAGTATCTTATCTCACACATTATTATCTTTAATTTTCCCTTGCATATAAAGATAAGTTTTATGTAAGATATTTATATAAAATGTTCTTGTTATTAATAACTTAATACGAGATGTTTTAGATATTTTATTTACCAGTTTTTTATATATCTAAGAGGAAAAATAAACAAAAAATATATATATTTTTGGAATTTGACATGATGATATTTAATGAATGTTAATATAAAAATATGTTATTTTATTGTATTTGTTATTTGGTTTTCCTGCATTGTCAACCCTAATGTTATATTATTTTTGATAATATTGGAATCATGAGGAATTATTCTAAAAAACAATGTGATGGGAGCCTTGATGATTGTTCGAATGATTTGGTTAACATTATGGGACTGGTAGTTGAGTAATTCATGGTAGTATTTTCAGAATAGACACATTTTATTAATAATGAATTGAAGGTTATAGAATGATCCCCTTATCTTATAATTAAGAAAGTTGGGGTTCAGTCCTTTATACAAAAATGGATTTAACTTTTATAGGATCTTCTAATAACCCAATTTCATAATAATGGAAATAAAAAATTTAGATGATATTCAATATCCTCTAATCCTATGATTACGTGAATGGAATAAATTTAATACATGGATTGCACTGAGATGTTGATCTATCGAGCCTAATAATCATGAATATGAATCCCATGAATGAAATTGTATTTATGGAGTATGAAGGATTTATGAAAATATTTTTAGGTAAATATTTTCCTCACTCTATCTATTTTAATATAATGTGGGAATTTCAAAGACTCATGAAAAATATGGATCAATCTATTTATTATTATTATGATTACATGAAAATTATTTCACTATGAACATCTGAATATGTCACTAAACTCAAAATTATAGTTGGACACTTCTTTATTTGGTTTATGATTATTCGATGAAATGAATTGGTAATAAAATAGATTGACATCTATGAGGATATTTAAATTTTTCCATTATATTTAAAATAGAGCTTAGTGATTCTCAATGGTCTCATAAGACTATATATAAGAAGTGGATGATAATTTTTAATTTTGATGGATCATAGGATAAATATAATAAAGGGGATAATAACCAAACCACCAACTTGTTAGAAGTCTTAGAACATGAATCATAAAAATTATCAAAAGTTAAAAATATATATTCTTTTCATGGAAGACCATGACATTGAGCTAATGAATGATGGAGGGAGGTGAAATATTAGAATAATATGATTGAACAAAATAAGGTTCCAATCAATCATCTTCCCAAGGTATTCAATTTAAAAAACATGGAACATATAAAATATGGAAAAAAATTCCCTAAGACAATGGATATGGATGATAAAAAAATAACATCAACCTTTAAGCCCAAACGATAAAGGAATGGATTATTCTATTATATTCTTTGGGTTTGATCCAGATAGTGAAATTTTTAATGGTGTGAATGTAATTAATTCCGAAATATATAATGTACTATTTTATTCTTGTTATATGAGTTTTTTCATATAATGATGTATTAGTATAAATATTCAAACACTATCTTATGAAATGGAGGATGAGTTATTTTGAACATATAAAATGGGCTAGTTTTTATACCTTAAGTATATAACTTCCCATAGTCAATATGTGTGTGTAAAATCTCCTCAAAACATGTACACACTATCCTTTAAAGAATTTGATACTATAGTGGGAATATATTTGTTGTTTGTATATTGGGATGACATTAACTAATGAAAGAAGAAAATCAATTTTCATATATTGATAATTCAAATGATTCAGAACTGGTTTATAGAGGAGCATGAAACTCAAAAAGTAACTCCTTCTTAAGAATTGATATTATTTCCTTTCGAGAAATAATATCATGCTAAAAATTATTGGTCTAAAAGTGAGTATCACCCTTGATGAAAATACCATCGTAATGTTGTTTGCTAATGTATTCCATAAAGAGTTGATTGGTCTTCCACATGACTTAGGGGTCATGTTATTAATCAATCCTATACTAGTAGACCTACTATCTACCAATAATACATATATAATGCAATCCATTGACCTTGAATAATTTATGATTCATCTACAATTGAATCTAAATAGAGGTTTTATAAAACCAATTGCTTCCCTATGGGGTGATTTGGTCGTCCTATTATAGAAGTAGGATGGTTAAATGCAGAAATATGTTGATTATCATAATCTTAATAATAATTAAACTAGAAAAAAGAATTTTATGTCTATTATTTATGACTTATTTGATATGTTATAATGATCACAATACTTCTTAAATGTTGATATTCTATTAGGATATCACTTACTAACGGTATAGAATTAGGATATTCCTAATTAAAACTTTCAGACAGGGTTTGTACCAAATGGGTTCATATTGATTTCATATGGAAACACTAATTCAGATGAAATCCTCATAGATATAATTAATTGAATAATTTATGATTACCTTGAATTTTTTTTTGTCTTTTTAGATGATATTACCATATACACATAAATCATTGAGGATTGTGGGGAATATATGAATATTATATTGATGAATTTTAGAAACAATATGTTAAATGAAGTGTATATTAATTATGATTTTTATATATAGAAAGTAAGATTAATAGAGAATATTGTCATCGATGTTTATATTTTTATGGATCCTTCAAATATAATAGTTATTGTGGAATATCCTACACCAACATGAGTAATAAATATTCATTGTTTCCATGGATTATATTAGAGATTATAATGATTTGTAGGAATTTTCTCGTGGTTTTCAAACCTTATAACCTTGAAAATTCATGAAAGAGTCGTGTTTTTTAGGACTGATGAATACAATGAGGGCTTCTAGAATTTAAAGAAGAGTCCTTTCAGTATAGCTATACTAGAACTACCCATAAGAGGGGAAGGATTTTTGATTTATGGTGATTCATCAAATACGTAATTGGGATATCTACTCAAGAAAAATGATAACATGATAGAGTATGGATTCCAATAGTTGAATATATCTTGGTCTTAAAACATGATACTTAATATAAATTTGGTTGTATTGATATTTAAATTGAATATTTTAAAAAATTATTTCTTTGGAAATAATTGTGAAATATATATATTTATTGATCATAAAATGCTCAAATATATATTCACATATAAAGAGATCAACATACCCATGTAAATGTTGTTAAATCAGGGCAAGTATTATAGTTTGACATTCTATTACAACCATGGGAAGGAGAATGAAGTTCCATATTATCTATATATAAAATATTGTCTAAAATTATCTATGATGAGGATTAAGATAGATATAGAAGCATGGACATGTGAATCATAAAGGAATTAACCACATCTGACCTTATTAATATTATAACTCAACAATTCATTTTATTTAAGATTAAAAAGGCTAAAAGGTATTAGGTGGAGATACAAAAGGATGATGTTGCAGAATTAATGGGGAAATATGTAGTGATAAAAATTGATTATGGCTGTGTTATGTTATTTGATACATGACATTATGTTTCATTATAACCCTTGATAATGAATGGGTAATTAAATTATTCACCAAGTTCGACATTTACTATCCACATAGGGACGACAATGATGTACAGAGGTTTCAAAGATAAATATTTCCAAGATAATATAAAGAAGATGATTATTGAATATATTTCAAAGGGATTGGTATATCAACAAGTTATGGTAGACTGCAAAAGTATAATTGATGATGAAACAATTACCCAAACCACATAAAAATGGGGGAACATCACTATATATTTTCTCATGAGACTTTGGAAAACATACCAGGGGAATAATTCCCTATGGGTTTTAGTGGGACATATTATAAATATAAGTTAATTACTTCCATTGAAATGACTTCCAAATAAAAAATATTGTATGGATATATATCATATAAATACTGAGGCTACATGGAACCCCATTATCAATAAAATATGATTGAGATTTAAGATTAAACTAAATATTCTGGAAAAGCATTCGATATATGTTGGAAATAGAGTTGAAATTCAATATATCCTATCACCCCCAATCCATTGTCCAATATGAATGGAAAATCTAACCAGTTGGGAATATGTTGAATATTTCTCAATGTGATTTAAAGAAGGCTCTGATCAAAATCTTTCTCTAGATATGTTCTCAGACAAAAATATGATTCACTAAATAATTAATTTAGATTTTAATGCATCCCTATTTGAAAATAATTTTGAATGTAATCTATTTTGGAAGGTAGTTAGATAGAATATTCATTTTATTCCAGATTGGGTCAATGAAATTAGTGTTAATCTTAATATTATTCAATGAAACCTCATGGAATCTTAATGTCAATAAAAGTTTTATACTGACAACCATTTATGAAGTCTCCAATAAAATTTTGGTGGTATGTTTTTATTTAACATATCTCTATAGAAGAGGTTAATTAGTTTGGGGAATAATATATTGAATATTATATGGTATGTAGGACACTATTGAGATCAATGATCACCTAAGAGTTGTGTTCTATCAACTATTACTACCAAAAAATCAATCTCATGTATATGACGTGTTATATATATCCCTCTTTAGAATGTCAATACTTGAAACCTCACATGTAATAAATTTAATGTTTCTACTTTTTTATAATGTCATTTATTTTGAATAGTAGTAATTGAAGATCAAGTAAAATAGTTAAAATGTTATATGAAACAATGAAACACACATTTTCTAGGAACCTTGGAGGAACCATATATATATAGAATATTCAGTCGAAACCGAGGAAGAAAAAAATTATGTTTCCATATCTTTTTTCACCATAGAAGGTATACTAAATTTTTGGGGGTGAAATTTATTATGGGGGGTGGGGAATTTATTAATACATAATTTCCTTTTATTATTATTAAAAGAAATTATATCACACAACTAATAAATTTTTAAAATTACCAATAGATTCAAATTCAATGAAAATTTCATTTTAAAAGAATATTATACATCCTAAAATTATGTTTTCTATAATTTTTAGGAACATTACAATTGATAAACTCCAAATAGTTTTGAAAAAATTAAGGGAAAATCTATAGGATAAAACTCATATATTACATCACATTACCAACAATGACTATAAAAAGAAAGAGGGTCATTGGAAATGTAATATACATTATCAAGTAATGTTTAAGAACCATTTTGTTTCATTTAGTGAATGATTATTTATAATAATAGTTGTGTATATATAGTTTGTAATGGTATATGTGACCTTTTGGATATGACTATTACCTGTCAATTGAAATGTGTGCGTTATATGACCATTAAAATAGTAATCTAAAAACTAGGAATCGTAAACTAACCAATTAAAAAGTAAAATAATATTTAGGAAATGATATAATGATTTTATATTATAACATAAATAAATAAATAAAAATTAATATGATAAATTAATTTTTCCACAAAGAAATTATAATTGTAAATTCTATAAGACATAAATAATTTTAAATTATTAAATTTGTTTCTTAAAAATCTAACAATTTGGAATAAAAGATATTAAATTAAATATTTCTTGTAAATAATATTTCCTTTTAGATTATGTATAATATAATTTAAGGAAATTGGAAATAATATTCCAATGTAAAAAAATTTGATTATGTTATAAATATTGATATTTTTATATTAATAAGTATTAGATTTAAAGAATTAAATCTCTTCTATTTTAAAAATTAATTTGATAATATTATTTTTCTTTTTAAATCTAAATTTATAAAATTTATTATGGTAAATTTTTGGAATATTTAAATAAAATTGATTTTTTTAATAGTAATATATGATAGAATGTGTTAGTTTACATTATAATTCAAATGAATGATTAATTAAAAAATGTGTGATTTAGGAAACTATTATCTCAACTTCACATTCATCATTTTCTATATACACACACTTGAATAATAACTATTTATACAATTGAAAAAGTACTAATAAACTATAAAATTTTATACTAAAAACACCCCTCAACTCCCCTTAATTGTAAAAAAATTGATCACCCCTCTTCTCATCATAATCTATGTTATGTTCATTTATAGTTGTCTACCATAATCTATCTCAAAAAAATACTTCCAAAGTTTAGGGATTTATGTTATCACATAAATTCTAAAATAATAATACATATGGTGTAGCATAAAAGTAAACAGCCAGAGGAAGATGTCATATTATCCAAAAAACTTTTTAAATTCATTTCTTCTTCCACCACTGCTATATTTAAAAAATCCAACTTCTAATAGTGAATTTTTTATTATAAATATATTAAAGTGTTATTATTTTAATGTAATTTCCAACATCTAACCTTCTATCACCATATTCAAAAATGAATTCAATGTTCATATTATGGTCTGTTCATGACATCCACGATGAACTCATTTCCTTTTTCCATCACTAGCTATCAATTATTTTTTAAAAATAATTTAACAAATAAATATATGACTTATGATATTAATAAAATTATATAAATATCCTTTTATTAATTAAATTGATGATATTAAAATAAAATTATATTAGTAATTTTAACCTTTAAAAACATGTTAATCAAGACATATTTTAAAATTTTGGGCAGTTTTGGATCATCGATTAAGCTATAATATTATAGGATGTTATAATAAAAAAGAATAAATAACATTAAAATAATAGATATTTTGGATCTCTTTGAAAATACCTTGAACCACGATCAACTCACCCAAGCAGTTTTAGAAATGATTACTAAAAAACAACCAACATCCAATGTAAAAAAAGAATTTTAAATAAATTATTAACATATAATATCAAATGGACCATAATAAATTTAATATACACGGAAAATTATCTACGTAAAATTATTAATATGTTCTATTTTATTATTTAATGACTGAATAAAGACAATAAACATGTCAATTCCATAATACTCAGGATCAAACATGTCACAATTATTAATTTATATTTATACATTCCCTTTATTTTTCTATATTTCCTTTTATATTATTCTAATTTATATATTATATGTATATATATTCATAAGAAAATAACAAGCCTAATTTACAATGTTTTTTGGTGATAAAACTTATTCTTCAGTTCCTTCTCAAATCATTCTTTTAACAAAAATAAATCGAACAGAATTATTCTAAAAATTATCCCTTTAAATGCCCCATTTTATATACAATTTTTTAACATTCTATAGGTTTGGGAAAGTCACAATTTTATCATTGAATTCCATTATGGTTCATTTTTATTATTAATGAAATTCTTATGAACTTACTAAATTTAGATATTTTTTGGCATTTTTATTTCAACAATGATTAAAAATTTCATTTCCAATCCAAATTCACCCATTTCTATATTCATTTCACTTAATCATAATTTTCATGATCTAAGATTCTGTATCTATTTTAGAGTGTTTAAATTTATTTAATCACATTCATCATGGAAATCATAATGAAATTCCATTTTGTTTTTCTATACAGAATGAAAATACAACCCATTTCAATTTCATGTAGTTTTTATAAGCATGTAATTAATTAATTATTTCCTTCATGTGGAACCAAAATACATGAAAATTCAATTAACATAATGGTCTTTCCAAGATTTATATACCAGCAATCAATTTTTTCCATTTTCTAAAGCCAGTTTAAGGGGTTGTCGGTACCCATTACACCAAAACAGTACATCCGTTAAACTGATCACCACAATCAAGTGAAATACAAATTTCAGATTACATTATCAAACTCAAATTTCCCGTAAACCGCCTCGAGCCACGAGAAGTGCCAACTTCACGCGCCCACAATCTTTTCACACCTGCCAGCATATCCCGCGACAGCCCTGACAGCCTCGCGCCGCAGACCATCCAGACCGCACGTCAACCCTTCAACCGATCGCATGACAATCGACAGCCACATGACGTCCCGACCACCATCACGCGCTGCACATTCTCGAACCACCAGCACGATTCACCGTCTCCGGACGTCGTCTTCACTAGTAACCAATGTCGTTTTCCCTGGAAAGCTTCGTCGAAAACAAACCAATAGAATGCCGGCGAGGGCCCGTTGTCTCCATCGAAAAAACAAGGAACCGCAAAAACCACGCGATCCACAGAAAATCACAAAATCAAACAAACAAAATGGGGAACCCCACATCAGGCACTCCAACCATCGGCGACAGCCCTCAGAGACCCTCAAGCACACTCCACCACCGCATCTCAGAAGACGACCTCCACAAGTTGCTAAACCGCTACAGCACAACCGTTCATCCCCGAGAGAAGATCCTTGGACGCTCCATAGAGTGTGATGGTGCATCCGGTCTTATGCCCAAGGACCAGATCCCCAGAAACGTATAAGAAATATGCAATGCAACAACAAGAAGATACCTCCAGGAGACTTCCATACCGAGCACCCGAGACCTCCGAAGAAAATCCACTAGAGTGCAGAGGCAGCGGTGAGGTCCCCAGATCTTCCATCTTCAAGCGTCAACCGCTAAACGAAAACCTTCAAAACATAAAATCACACAAAGATAACATGAAACAAGGAACCCCCCTCCACAGGCCACTCCATATCTATCATTACAGGGCGAGGAGGCCAGGGAGGGAGGAAACGGGAGCGCCGAGGAGAAACCCTAGGAGTCGCGGGAGAGAAAGCTGAAGCCGCTCTGAGGCCTCCAAGATTTATATACCCCTGTAATGAAATCATTAATGTTTAATATCATAATAAATTTTGTATGATTCATGGGCTATTAACCTTTAACTTTATGTTAGTTTGTCTTGATGAAGATCATTAATTTCTACTTCTAATAAAATGTTTTATATTATTTCCCCATTTCAATGAAGCCATTATATCATCCATTTTATTACATTTTTTAATAATTATATATCATCATACACATTTTTATATCATGTTATTGATGGATCATTATAGATCCAAATTATAACTAGAGGTTGATGAATTATCGTTTTAATATTTTAAGGGAAAAAAATTAGAGTTTATTAAATAAAAGATATCTAGTGAGTTAAGTGTTCTTAAAATGAATTGAAATAGAAATTTAATGAATCAACACTTGGAATTATAGTGCTTAAGATCAGAATTATTCTAGTCCACTCTTCAACATCATCTACTTCTCTAGGTGATTGGTGCCCACTAAGAACCACAATTTTAATGGTGTGAGAGAATTATTAGAGTCCATTCAATTTTCAAGAACCTGAAGGCACAACATAGTTTTTTTCGGAGACCAGCCATGTTAGATTATCTTACCATTGATTAGGAGTCATAAAACACACATATTTTTTTGGTCGAATAAGAAAAATGAATGAATGGAGTTTATTTTGATTTGGAAAAACAATAAAATTACTCAAATAAATAAAAATATAAGGTAAAATAGAACATGAATAAAAAATATAGAGAAAATATTAAATCTAAAAAATTGTAAAATATGTTGATGTGTGATTTTTTGTAACTTGAATGGAACAATATCGAGGTTATTGATATTTTTTGATCATATCCATATTATATTAGTCTTGGAAGTTTCATAAAAATGAGAGTAGTAAGAGTTTTCAATGTTGAATCATAATGAATCTTTCAAGTCATCTGCACTATATTATTTTAATTCTTGATGATATATCTCATATTACTATGAAAGAGAAAATCTATGATCATGTCCCAATAAAATAACGGCATGAAAATTTCTAGTGTATATAAATAAAATAATATTACCTTTACCATGATTTGTAAAAGCGATTCTAAAAATATAGTTCAATGAAGCTCTATATATTTCGTCATTGAATTTTAATACTACCCATTTAGAATAATATCTATAAAAATGTATAAAATTAATAATTAAAGAAAGATAAAATTTAATAACAATCACCTAAATTAATATGACAGTTAAATTTTTATAATATAGGGAATTTAAATAAATGAAATATAATGTATATGTGTACTTAAGAAATTATTACATTAATTTTTTTATACAACCATCAAATTATATTTCATTATATTTATATTAAAATATATAATAATTAATTATTTTTATAAAATATTATAAACTAAAAAATATATAATCGTTTTTTAACTATGAAATGAAAATATTTTAGGTATATAGAATCATCTATCGTTGGTTTAGTTACATTATTAAAGAATATAGTAGTGGAAAATGTTTCAATTGGTGAAACTTATAGTGGTGGAATATTTTTTTATCTGTGAAATAGATAGCGATAGCAAGACTTCAATACTGATGAAATTATCAAACATTAGATGTCCAACAAAGGGAAGTCATATTGATCTATAAGTGCAGTTACAAGAATAAAAAATTAGTCCCAATGAAAAAGAAGATAATTCCATGCCATTGTTTAACCAAATGATTTAGGAAAATGATGAAAAAACATCATATTATTGGAATTCCAATTGTATTAGATGGCTTTCTGTTTGATTAAAAATATGGTAGAAGATATATCATTGTATTAATTCAATAATTGGAAGAAGAAAGATGAACAGTCAGTGTGGTTGATCCTATTGGAAAAAAGTAATGAAGAAGAAAATAATAATAAATTTTAACAAAATGATAAAAAGGATATAGAAAATACCAATTGAATAATCTTTATGGTTCTACAATTTTATTAAAAATACTATAAAAATAAGATAATTTAGTAGTGAATAAAACGATCTTCCTTTATATGTCCACATGTAAAGATATAGTGAAGGGTTGTAGGACTACATATGATGAAAAATTGGTCAACTTTTTAGAAATGATGCTAACGTCGGGGACTAATATTCGACCAATGTAATATATCCACCATTTAGGGATTATGATTCATCCATTATATGAATAACCATTCACAGTAATGGAAGCTGATTCATTTGATGAAATATCTATTACCAAATACTTATAGAGAATAAAAAAGAAGCTAATGTGGATGATCATGTCTTGGTAACCACATTGAAAACAAATTCTTAGATAAGAGAAAGACATGACTACTTATGAAATTGTGGATGACATGTTGAATAAACCTTCATTATGGAAACTTTGATTTTTACTAGTTATTTGGAGAACAAAAATAGTCAATGAATAAGATGAGAAAAAATCAAAGTGGAATGAAGAATGAGATTTCAATAATAAATAGAAGGATATGAAATGAGATCAAACTATCCAGATTAATCTGATTTGACATTCGATATTGAGACCAAATTATTTAACATGAATCAATAGTATATTTATATGTATATATACCATGTCAATTTAGTTATGCTGTTATCGATTGGTATGAAAAACAAGCCGGTGTGCCCCCTACTCAGGCAAACAGAAGTGTTCATGTCCAATTCTCTATCACTTAAACAGACATGCATTATTCATGGGACCACTAGGATATCCAAGCCCAATATATGCTACTTATAGAATGAAATGTTGTCCTTATACATAGTCCCAGTCGCCTGCTAAACTCTCCTTCTATATAGGATTTTCAAGGCAATCATTCCCATGAGGTTGACCCACTTGGTCCTCAATGTGTGGTAGAGGGCTACCATAGGAGGCTCACTTTGGATGCCCCAATTTTTTAAATGGTAAACAAATAATAACAAACATTAAAAAAAATTAATAATATAAAAATCATTAAATCACTAATAGTATATTAAAACATTTACATGAATATTATGAAAACTTATATACTAAATTTATTAATTAATAAATGAAATTCTGAATTTAATAAAATTATAATAGAGTGTAATATATCAAAAAAAATAACAATTGTTAATGAATTATATCCAATTTAAAATACAATGATGTTACAAGTTTTATAAACTAAAAATGTAATATTTATTAAATTTTCAAAAAATATCCCCTATTTTGACATTTATAACAAAGTATATTAGAATTTATTCTATAAAAATTATTCCCTTTTTATGAAATAGACCACTATAAATTTAATTTAATATTATATTATCACAATAATTAAACATATAGTTCTAGTATTCAATTATAGTAAAATCAATATAGATTAAATGTTTAATCATTCATTATTAAATAGTACGAATTAATTATCATTTTATCAGTGTAGAAGAAAATAACATTAATTTATTTAACACATGTATAATGATATTTAAGAATGGTTATTATACAAAAAGTATTCCATTCTTCTAACATACCAATTTAAAATTTCATTTTATTAAATTTAATAGAATATAAGGGTTCAGTGAAAATGAAATCTTACTATTTCTCATTAGGAACATAATCTAAACATGTATGAAATTTATTTATATAATCCCTATGAAAAATAAATCTTCCATCTATGTGTCTTATCATAGGGTTTAATATATGCTTTTTAGAAATTGAAATATCACTTGAATTACCACTATATCTATTAATTTTATCCCAACAGATATTAAAATAATGAAATGTTAATTTTTTCCATACACATTGTGAATATTACATTGCAACAAAAACATATTCAACATCATTTTTTTATAATCCTAATTATGTGTTTTTATTAGAGATCCACGAAATTATAATTATTTATAAAAAGTGACACATTGTTTTAGTTCTTTTTCGGTTAAACATGCAACCTCTAAATTCTGAATTAATGTAAAAAACATTTCAAAAAATATTATCATTAGAATAGAAAAATATTATACAATGATAACCCTTGATGTATAAATTGAAACTCTTAAACATACTAATATAAATTGTGTTGGGGTTTGACGAAATCCCAATAGACAAGAAAACTATGAAGATGTTCTCTACTCTATATGTAGTGATATACAGTAGACTGCTTATTATGCCTTTATAAAGATTACTATCAATAGACATACCAGATTAATCTATGTAGAATTTATAATTTGAACTAATTTTTTTCATAGAATTACTATAATCAATTCCATAACATATTATAATTTCATTATCAAATTTAATATTATTTAAGAAAATTAAATCTTTCTAATGATTAATTTGAGGGCAAAATAAAATTATTGTAATCCAATTAATTTTATGTAGAATTTAATTGGCATAACTATTAAAAAAATACATAGAGAATCATTTGATCAATTAAATATTATATCTTCAACATATACCAGTTTAATTAGTAAATTATTTGAAACAATTTTTTATTAACAATGATAGATCAACCATTTCTTGATAAAATAATTTCATTTTAAAAAGTGTGTATGGATTTCATTCCAAGATATATGAGCTTGAAAGATACCATATATGGCATTGTTATATTAAAAAACATCAGTTGGAAAATTATAATATTGAAATCTAGCGGGTTTTCTAACATAGTATTCCTCTTAAATAATTCCATTTAGAAAGGCACTTTTTACATCAATTTGATATAATTTGATTTTTTTAAAATAGGAAAAGTATAACAGAAATATAATTTCTTTCATCCAAGAAATAATATAAAAATAATATCTAATTTACATTTCACCTTCTTAGGAATAAAATTAATCTCCTAGTATTTCATAATTGTTATCTATTTTTCTGACTTCATCTGATTTATTATGAATAAACCATATATTAATTATAATAGGATTATATTTGGGAAAATAAATTAAATAACAATATTTATTGTTTTAAAATTTATTTAATTCATCATGAATATCATTTATCAACTTTTAATCAATTAAAAAACATTAATCCTAGAATGGAACAAAATCATTAAAAAATTAAGTGTTTTTCATAGTAAAAAAACAGATTTTTTGGATTCAATACTAGATTCTACATTACCATTTAATTTTTCAATAATATGGTCTCTAATGTTTTCGATTCCTTTTGATCCAATTGAGTATATATATTCTCCCCCTCAACTAATGCATTATCATTATCTTTGTTATTATATTCACCAAAATCAATGTTTCTGAAATCATTATTTTCATTTAATGAATAAAATTCCTATTTCATAGAATTTTTTTAACTAAACATAAAATGCATATATTTTTTAAAAAATAAATTTTTCATTTTAAAAATTCTAAATTATTTTCTTGCATTTTAATATCATAAAATTATCCTTTCACATAAATTTGAATCCAATATTTCAAAATTATATTTTTATTTTATGATAAACATATTACATCCAAAGACACTAAAATATTCATCAATATATTTAATCCCTTAAATTAGTTCATAAGGGTTTATGTTTAGGAATGGTATAATAGAAAATCTATATAAATATAGAATGATGTTTTTATAACCCCTTCAAAATAGTATTTAGGAACAATAAATTCCAATAGCATTGACCTAGCCATTTCTAAAATAGTCATGTTTTGCCTTTCCACCACATTATTATGTTATAGTGTCATAGGGGATGATAAATAATTTTTATAACAGTATTTTTAAAAAAATAACAAATTATTAACTTCTAAATTCACCAACTCTATAATTTTCTATATATATTATTGATTCATTTTTGAAATTTTGTTTTTTAGATAAAGTATAAAATATTTGGATAATGTTAAATATTTATTGAATATGAAATAAATCCTTACTAATATACATTAATCATCCAAAATTAAAAATACATTTAACCACCAAAACTAATAGTTTTAATAGGTCGAAAGAAGTCAATTTGTAATAATTCAATAATCAGATAAGTACTAACATAATTTAAATAGTTAAATCCTTTTATTTGTTTTATACCATTCAAAAAAAAATAACACATGAAGTAATTACTTGTATATAACATGGGATGTTTCATAACCATTTAATGATTTGACAGTTTGTGCACTAGTCTGTAATTTTCATACTCATGAATATTATTCCAAAAATTGAAATCTATTTCTATAGTATTAAATCCATTATACTAATTTTAGGTTATATAATAAAAATCAATAAGGTATACATTTTTCTTTATATTTTTAGAAAATAATGTTGAATAATTTTATAGAATTGTACATTTTTCATTTCGAAATATAAAATTTAATTTATCATCTCATTGATATTATATACTTATGAAATTATATTATAGACCAAGTACATATAATACTATTGAAATAATAATTATTTTGTAAAAATCTACATCACCAATACCTTTAATATGACCTTTAATGTTCTCTCTAAGGGTTATAGGGCCACCATCACTTGAATTAAATTATAAATTTTAGAAATATTTTCTATCATGTTCCTTGAGTATTCATTGTCGAAGGAATCATTAATAATCGATACATCTATGTTATATTTAATAAGGTTTAATAGTAAAAAACTATTTTTTGAACCCATGATATCTTTTGTCTAACTAGATTAGTAGAAGAAAACATTGTCATGAAAATTAATTTAATGAATTTATTATTGTGTTCATTTGAAGATAAATATATTGAAATATATTTTTAATTTTTCATAAATTATTTGGTAAATATTATTTATGACTCCTTGACATAATTACCTTTCATTCTATATTTAAAACATTTTACACTATAAACACTTCCTTTTGATATATTAACAAAGTTAGTTTTATTTAAACTTTTTATTATACAGTTATATCCAAAATCATCTTTATTTATGTTTAGTTTCATTAAAGGCATAATTTCATCATATTGTTTGTAACCTTTTAAAGGTTAGTTAAACCTAATGTAATATTAACAACATCATTTTTGATATCCATGTTAGATTTTTGAGTGGTTTTTAAATTTGTATAAACATTTTCATTGGATAATGTGTATTTGTTTCTTAATTTTTTATTTTCATGATTTAATTTCATATATTCAATTTATAAATTTGTCACATTCACCAAAACTAAATTAAATATTATATCTTAATCTTTATCATTTAATTCTATAATGTTTTACCCCATTAATTTGGATGTTTTAGTTCTATAAATATAGATATATATTCATCTTTAGATTTAAAATTCCAGGAGACCCATATTTTCAGATAATCACATTAACTTTTTATTTTTTTCATTTATTTTTAAAAATTATTATATTTTTATTTTTTATTTTAAATTCAATGTACTATTAAAGTATCTTAACTCCATCATTATTTAATTATCCATTTTCATTAATGGGTTACTTCAACTTGTAATTTGAAGAATTGGAATCAGAACATGCATGAGAAAAAATTTCAATTTAAATTTCAGATGAGGAATTATGATCAAAATTTTACATATTAATTAACTAGGTAAATTTTTAGTAATTTACCTCACATGTAATAAATATTAGGGCCAGATTATCTATATTCTATTCACATATAGAGTCCTTACTCGAGTCAGAACTGTCTGAACAATCCCATCCTCTAAAAAAATATTACTTTTCATTCCTTCTTATCACATGGTCATTATTTGGATGTTTGATATTAGGGAAGTTATTGTTGGAACCATGGTCTTCTATGCATGTTTTGGAGTATGGTTTGTGTTTGTTGTCAATCATCAATGAATGTTTGGATCGTGTTGCAGTGAAGAGATCATACCGTTCAAGAAGACAACAGTAATGAAGGTGGCACCGTTTCCGAGTGTTTGGCAAATTTTTTGGGTCCAAAATCTGGAAGTTGCTGAGCATCGCGAAAAGTGAAATTCCATGAAGATAATAATTTAATATGGAAAAGTCATGAATTTCATGAAGAGAGGATGCATTTTTTGGAAATCGCGAAGACCAGAAGAATGGAGGCGGTGAGTCTTCACGATTACATCAAGCCTCGCGAACAGCAGAGCCTGGAGAGCTTCGCGGCGATAAAGGGATTTGCGAGGGAGACTCGCGGCGAAGGCGTGAAGGCATGATGACGGTGATACTCCGTGATTACGACGAGCTCCGCCAACGGAAAATTGTCGTTGTGATTCGTGATTTTGAGAGATTTTCGGCGGGAACTTAGGAGCTTCATGATTTGAGCTAACGTGGCACTGACTTTGCGCGGAAGGGTCGAGGGTCGGTGGAATCGCCTATAAATAGAGGTCGACCCCCTCAAGAAAAGTAGAGAGAATTTCATAGAAAGTCCTTTGCTCTCGGTTCGCAAAGGTCTCTCGCGAAGGCAGTGTGCTTCGCGAAAGATGAGCTTCGCGGCAGCTATTCTAGCTCTGCGAAAGACGTGCACCCCGCATTGGCTCAGTGAGCTTCGCGAAGAGGCAGGATCGCCGCGATAGCCACGCATTGCGAAGGCTGGAGCATCGCGAGAGTGCTTCGTGATTGAGCTTCGCGAAATGGAAGGGGCTCCGCGAAGGCTTGTTTGAGCTTTGCAAAATTGGGAGCCTTGCGAAGTAGGGTACTTTGCGAAGGCCTTTTCCAAAGGTAGTTTTCCCTGTGGACAAGGGAAAAGGGGGTATTCATCAGTGGTTGGAATTTGGACTTTAACAGAGCATTAACTCAGGACTCTAATGCAAGAAAATTCTCATGCTGAACAGGAGACAATGAACTTCATGTCTATCAATTGAAGAGACCTTCACGTCTATAAACTGAGTGTGACATCACCAAAGGTAGTGAGCCAGGGGGAGTCAACGGGAGTTACCCGAGGGAAGCAGTGAGCTATCCCAGAACCTTTGTAAAGGTAGTGAGCCTGGGACAGAGTGATTGTGCCCGAACAATTGTAATCTCCAGCTAGTGAAGCTTAGTGTATTTTGATTTCTGAGCTTTTTCATCATACAGGTTCACCAAGTTCATACCAACATGAGAACAATATCCACAACTTTAGGAAGAAAAAGTTGTCACCCTGACTCACCCCTCCCCTCTCAGGGTCTCTTGGGGTACTTCAAGTGGTATCAGAGGGTAAAGGTTACTGGTGTTGAATCTGAACTTTTTTTTCATCATGGAAAACGCGGTCAATGTCAGGGGAGTCCCTCCATTCGATGGAAGCAATTTCCAGATCTGGAAGAACAGAATGAGATCTCATCTAAGATCTCTTGGAATTGATGTTCTCTTTTCTACTGTGCAAGGAATACAAGTCACAGATCCAACATGCCTTGCTATGACGGAAACAGACAGGAAACTTCTTGATGCAGATGCTAAAGCACAGAATGCACTCACTACATCCCTTTCTGATCAGATCTAACTAAAGGTGATGAATTTCACCTCATCAAAATCCATGTGGGATAAACTTGAGAATATTTATGAAGTAGATAGAAAAGTGAAGGAGGCGAAACTTCAAGTGCTGCACAATCGGTTTGATGATCTGAAGATGCATCCAGATGAGAATGTAGACTCTTTCTTCAATCGAATTACTAAAGTGGTTGGAGCAATTCAGGGTCTAGGAAAAGAAATCAAAGACATTGATATTGTAAAGAAAATATTGAGAAGACTTCCACCTCTCTATATTGAAAAGGTGTCAACCCTTGAGGAAAGAGATCTTTCCAAACTTTCTCTAGATGATCTTCTGAGCAGCTTGGTAGCATATGAAATGAGAGTCAAACCAGAAGATGCTACGACTCGGGTGAGCAAAGAAATGGAATTCAAGGCCATGGATAAACTGAAAATCTCAATGGATAGTAGTGGTGAAGATGACGAAGAAAAAGAAATTCTTTATCTCATTGCAAAGAAGTTCTAGAAGGGGAAAGGGAAATTCAAAGGGAAGTTACCTCTCGCGTGTTTCCATTGTGTAAAAGTTGGGAACATTCCCTCTCAGTGCTTAAAAATGATCAATGATGAAGATAGTGAGGATGAAAACTTCAAGAAGCCTAAAATAAGGTTCTTCAAAAAGGGAGACTTCAAATCTGGTAAGAAAATGCAAAGGAAGAGTTTTCTCTGTGAAGAGGAAGAAGATGATAATGAATTCTGTGATGATGAAGAACCAGAATTCAAAACTGGGAACCATGCCTCTATGATGGCCACTATTGAAAAGCTAGAAGATACTGATGGAGAAAAACAACTGAGAACTTGTGTAGATCCTGAGATGCAACTTAAGGATGCGGTTAGTAAGATCAAGATTAAATGTAAGATCTGTAATAAGTCGAAATCAATTGTAGAAGAATCAACTGAATACGTTGATCAACTTGATGCTGAAATTGAATGATTGGAATAATTTGTGAAGGTTCAGTCTAAAATAATTGAATGTAATGATGATGTAGTAGATCTGAAGCTGAGAATTGAAGAGCAGGAAAAGGTCTCAATGACCTCACCTCCAGACTGGATGAAAAATCCAAGACTGCTGATGGTCTTGAGGAGGAAGTAGTTACTCTAAGGAGTAAACTAGAGACTGAATCAGTTCCAAAAGAATCGAGGAAGAAAATATAGTTTGGAAGATTCTCAGATGCAGAATTACTAGAAAGAGCCAAGTGTGGTTCAGATGGGGTTTGAAAAATCTTGAGTGATCAAATACCCGCTTGAATGGGAAAGAGTAGAATTGGCCATGAGGCTGAGACATCAAATGCTAGATGTGAAAAGATCCAAAAGAAAGATAAGATGAAAGTTGAACATGTTGAAACATTGCCTAGAGTGGCGAAAAAGGAACCCTCAATCCAAACTAAAAGGAGACCTAAAAATTACCCTCAAATATTCCGAAATGACAGACAGTTTTACTATTCTCCCAAGGAAGAAGGTATGAGGAGAAATTCAAGTGAGAAGACATTTCTTCTCATAAAGTGTCAGATCTGTGGCTATCTGGGCCATACCATGTCATATTGTGAAGAGGCAAGAATCTATTTGAATGGAGAAGATATAGAATCTCAACAAAGTAGAACAATTTCATATCCTAATTCTTATAGAAGAAATAATTTCTATGGATATTGTTTTTGTTGTTCTAACTTTGGTCATAAGGCCACTAATTGCAGGAAGAGAAGGGACATGGACACCTCATACCGAAGTTCAAGTCAAGTCAAGTCTCGTCAGCAAGACAGTGTTGCTCTTTCAAACAGGTCTTCACCTCTCAACGAAGACTTTGACTATGAAGAACCTGGGTATGCGGAAGAGATAATTGTAATACCATCAGTTATTTATACTCGATCTAATGTCTCATGGAAGGAAAGAAAGAAGATTGAGAAATCCAACCTTGTAGAGGTGGCCCTCAATGCTACAAAGAACAATAGTACCTGGATTCTGGATAGCGGTTGTTCATCTCATATGATAGGTAATACCGGCCTACTAATGAATATCATAAGGAATGTCGATGATATAGTATGATTTGGTAATGATGGGGCTCTGAAAATCAAAGGGAGTGGAAGTACCAAATTAGGTAATGGAGAACTAAAGAAGACTGAAGTCCTTTATGTTGATGGCCTACGTCATAATCTCCTCAGCGTGAGTCAACTCTATGACTCAGGACTTATATTTATGTTTAATCATAAATGCTATACTATCAAGGGAAAGACTGGAAATTCACTTATGAAGGGATGCAGAAAAGAAGGAAACTTGTATCAGGTTGATAGTGATGAAAATGTATGATACATTACTGTTGAAGAAGAAAACAATTTGTTGCATCGGAGACTGGGGCACATCAATCAACAAGACATGGAAAAAATATCAAAATTTAGAATTGTCATGGACATTCCCAACCTGAAGCGTGAGTGTGAAAAAGCTTGTGATGCTTGTATTCGTGGGAAGCTAGGCTGCAGTTCATATCGGCCAAAGAAGAAAAGGGTGTCTCACCTTCTTGATCTGATTCATACAGATGTTTGTGGGCCAATAAATGTTGCCGGAACACATGGAGAAAGGTACTTTGTCCTTTTCATAGATGACTACAGTAGAATGGAATGTGTGATGGTCATTCACAGGAAACGACAAGTCCGTGACTGCATGAAAACATATCGGCGAATCACCGAGAATGATACTGGACAAACAATCAAAGTGTTGCGATCTAAAAATGGAGGAGAATACTTGTCAATTGAATTTGAGAATTATATGGAGAAGCATGGGATACAGCATGAGGTAGCTGCTGTGATAACTCCACAACAAAATGGAGTTGTTGAATGTAGGAATCGACAGGTGAACACCATGGCACGAACTATGCTGATTGAGAGTCGTATTCCACGACATTACTAGAAAGAGGTTGTTCAAGCTGCAGTGTACATTCAGAATCAAACATGACTTTATATGGGTGAGATGAAGACACTATATGAATTGTGGTATGGACGGAAGCCTTCTCTAAAATACTTTCTTGTATTTGGAAGTAAATGATTTATCAAGAAAAAAGAAGGAAATCAAGGGAAATATGGCGACAATGCAGATGAAGGAATTTTCCTTGGTTACTCAATAAACAGCAAAGCCTACAAATGTTTCAAGAAGCATTTGGGAAGGATTGTGGAAAGCAGTGATGTTAAGATAATTGAAGAGAAAACCACAAATGCTTCGAGGACATCATATGCTGATGTGATAGAAAGTCAAGAAGAATGTGAACGTGAATAAAATACAAATGCAGAAATAGAAGAAGCTGTTCAAAACACTCAGCAGTAACATCATGATGTTGACTCAGAAGAAGAGTCTGAAAAAGAAACTATGGTTGAAGAGAATACTACTGAACCTCGCAGGAGAAGTCGAAGAGTTGAGATTGATCCATCCAACATAATTGGTGACAAGAGTGCACCCACTCAAACAAGAAGGATGAGGAATAACACGCAATCTTCATTTTTATCAGTTGTAGAGCCATCCTCATTCGAAGAAGCTTCAAAAGATAAATCTTGGGTGAAAGCTATGAATGATGAATTAGATCAGATTGACAAGAATCAGACATGGGATCTTGTCCAGATACCCAAAGGTCACAATGTGATTGGTACCAAATGGATCTTCAAAAATAAGTTTGATTAGCATGGAAGTGTCATCAGAAACAAGGCACGACTGGTATTTAAAGGATACTCCCAGATTGAAGGAATTGATGTTGAAGAAACCTTTGCTACAGTGGCTAGACTGGAGTCAATCAGGCTTTTCCTTGCCATGGCACTCCAAAGAGGATATAAAGTATATCAAATGTATGACAAGACATCATTCTTGAATGGTGTACTCGAAGAAGAACTCTACATTGAACAACCAGTGGGATTTGTTTTGGGTATTGATGAAACAAAGTTCTGCAAACTGAAGAAAGCTCTATATGGTTTGAAGCAGGCACCACAGGCATGGTACTCACGGCTGGATTCATATCTCAAGAAGTTGGAATTAAAAAGAGGAGGAGTTCATCACAATATCTAAGTGAATAATTCTCCAAAAGATCAATTCATGGTTCTTGTCTACGTTGATGATATCATATTTGGTGGCAGCAGGCAGGGACAGTGAATTATCAGTGTTTTCTGATGCTGACTGGGCTGGTGATGTAGTAGACAAAAAGTCCACCAATGGTGGAGCTTTCTATATTGGGCCTAAATGTGTTGGATTGTTGAGAAAGAAACAAGAAAGTACTTCTCTTAGTACTGCTAAAGCTAAGTATATCTCTGCAACAAAGGCATGCACTCAACTACTTTGGATGAAGCATCAACTAACATATATTGGTGATAAGGTGCAGCAACCAATGGTGATTTACTGTGATAACAAAAGCGCAATTGATCTTACGAATAATCCGGTTCAGCATTCTCGTAAAAAACATATTGAAATACGGTATCATTTTATCAATGAAAAGGCTGAATAAGGCGTGATTAGAATGGACAACGTTGGAACTGATGAGCAAGTGGCTGATATCCTGACCAAGCCACTGTCCGCGGCTGTGTTTGAGAAGCATCGGTTGAACCTCGGTGCTCAACCACCTCCCAGTGCATAAGGAGGTTATGGAATTCCCCTCTCCCCATTTTTTTAAATATTTTAATCTGTTTATGGCTGTGATGCAGGTTTATGGGGGAGATACTATCCAGGGGGAGTATGGTTTGAGCTGATCATGACCACTTTACTTGTCTTTGGATTTATTGTCAATGGGGGGAAAGGATAATGGAATAAATTTAGGCAACTTCTGTGTTGAGAATAATGAGAAGGAAAACAGTGGAACCCAATTCAAGACTCCTCTCTTGTTTTCTACCCCAAGATTTGCTCACGTAGACTTAGAGTGTTGGCAAAGTTGATTCCTACATTTTTGATGGAGATCTATTGCATTTATTTTCTGATTGCCAACAAACCCAAAGGGGGAGATTGTTGGAACCATGGTCTTCTATGCATGTTTTGGAGTATGGTTTGTTTTTGTTGTCAATCATCAATGGTAGTTTGGATCGTGTTCCAGCAAAGAGATCATACCGTTCATGAAGACAACAGTAATGAAGGTGGCGCCGTTTCCCAGTGTTTGCCAAATTTTTGGGGTCCAAAATCTGGAAGTTGTTGAGCATCGCGAAAAGTGAACTTCCATGAAGATAATAATTTAATATGGAAAAATCATGAATTTAGCGAAGAGAGGATGCATTATTTGGAAATCGTGAATACCAGAAGAATGGAGGCGGTGAGTCTTCGCGATTACGTCAAGCTTCACGAACAACAGAGCCTGGAGAGCTTCGCGGCGATGAAGGGAATTGTGAGGGAGCCTTGCGGCGAAGTCGTGAAGGGATGATGACGGTGATACTCCGCGATTACGACGAGCTCCGCGAACGGAAAATTGCCGTTGTGCTTCGCGATTTTGAGAGATTTTCGGCGGGAACTTCGGAGCTTCGCGATTTGAGCTGATGTGGAACTGACTTTGCGCGGAAGGGTCGAGGGTCGGTGGAATCGCCTATAAATAGAGGCCGACCCCCTCAAGAGAAGTAGAGAGAATTTCAGAGAAAGTCCTTTGCTCTCGGTTCGCAAAGGCCTCTCGCGAAGGTAGTGTGCTTCGCGAAAGGGGAGCTTCGCGGCGACTATTCTAGCTCTGTGAAAGACGTGCGCCCCGCATTGGCTCAGTGGGCTTCGCGAATACGTAGGAGCTCCGCGATAGCCAAGCATTGCGAAGGCTGGAGAATCGCGAGAGTGCTTCGCGATTGAGCTTCGCGAAATGGCAGGGGCTCCGCGAAGGCTTGTTTGAGCTTTGAAAAATTGGGAGCCTTGCGAAGTAGGGTACTTTGCGAAGGCCTTTTACAAAGGTTGTTTTCCTTGTGGACAAGGGAAAAGGTGTTATTCCTCAGTGGTTGGAATTTGGACTTTAACAGAGAATTAACTCAGGACTCTGATGCAAGCAATGTCTCATGATGAACAGGAGACAATGAACTTCATGTCTATCAATTGAAGAGACCTTCACGTCTATAAACCGAGTGTGACTTCACCAACGGTAGTGAGCCAGGGGGAGTCAACGGGAGTGACCCGAGGGAAGCAGTGAGCTATCCCAGAACCTTTGTAAAGGCAGTGAGCCTGGGACAGAGTGACTGTGCCCGAACAATTGTAATCTCCAGCCAGTGAAGCTTAGTGGATTTTTGGTACGACCGAAAACTTGTCGGTGTATGCTCCTTGGACGTAGCCCTTAGTGGTGAACCATGTAAAAAAAGGATATGTCTTCTCTATGCATGTGCATGTTTGCTTTCTGATCTTTTTCATCATACAGGTTCAACATGTTCCTACCAATGTGGGAATAAGATCCACAACTTTAAGAAGAAAAATTTTCCCCCTGACTCACCCCTCCCCTCTCAGGGTGTCCCGGGGTCCTTCAAGTGGTATCAGAGGGTAAAGGTTACTGGTGTTGAATCTGACCTTTTTTTCGTCATGGAAAACGCGGTCAATGTCAGGGGAGTCCCTCCATTCGATGGAAGAAATTTCCAGATCTGGAAGAACAGAATGAGATCTCATCTAAGATCTCTTTGAATTGATGTTCTCTTTTCTACCGTGCAAGGAATACAAGTCACAGATCCAACAGGCCTTGCTATGACTGAAATAGACAGGAAACTTCTTGATGCCGATGCTAAAGCACAGAATGCACTCACTGAAGCCCTTTCTGATCAGATCTAACTAAAGGTGATGAATTGAACCTCAGAAAAATCCATGAGGGATAAACCTGAGAATATTTATGAAGGAGATAGAAAAGTGTAGGAGGTGAAACTTCAAGTGCTGCACAATCAGTTTGATGTTATGAAGATGCATCCAGACGAGAATGCAGACTCTTTATTCAATTGAATTACTGAAGTGGTTGGAGAAATTCGGGGTCTAGGAGAAGAAATCAAAGACATTGATATTGTAAAGAAAATATTGAGAAGACTTCCACCTCTCTATAATGCAAAGGTGTCAGCCCTTGAGGAAAGATATCTTTCCAAACTTTCTCTAGATGATCTTCTGAGCAGCTTGGTAGCATATGAAATGAGAGTCAAACCAGAAGATGCTACGACTCGGGTGAGCAAAGAAATGGAATTCAAGGCCATGGATAAACTGAAAATCTCAATGGATAGTAGTGGTGAAGATGACGAAGAAAAAGAAATTCTTTATCTCATTGCAAAGAAGTTCTAGAAGGGGAAAGGGAAATTCAAAGGGAAGTTACCTCTCGCGTGTTTCCATTGTGTAAAAGTTGGGAACATTCCCTCTCAGTGCTTAAAAATGATCAATGATGAAGATAGTGAGGATGAAAACTTCAAGAAGCCTAAAAGAAGGTTCTTCAAAAAGGGAGACTTCAAATCTGGTAAGAAAATGCAAAGGAAGAGTTTTCTCTGTGAAGAGGAAGAAGATGATAATGAATTCTGTGATGATGAAGAACCAGAATTCAAAACTGGGAACCATGCCTCTATGATGGCCACTATTGAAAAGCTAGAAGATACTGATGGAGAAAAACAACTGAGAACTTGTGTAGATCCTGAGATGCAACTTAAGGATGCGGTTAGTAAGATCAAGATTAAATGTAAGATCTGTAATAAGTGGAAATCAATTGTAGAAGAATCAACTGAATACGTTGATCAACTTGATGCTGAAATTGAATGATTGGAATAATTTGTGAAGGTTCAGTCTAAAATAATTGAATGTAATGATGATGTAGTAGATCTGAAGCTGAGAATTGAAGAGCAGGAAAAGGTCTCAATGACCTCACCTCCAGACTGGATGAAAAATCCAAGACTGCTGATGGTCTTGAGGAGGAAGTAGTTACTCTAAGGAGTAAACTAGAGACTGAATCAGTTCCAAAAGAATCGAGGAAGAAAATATAGTTTGGAAGATTCTCAGATGCAGAATTACTAGAAAGAGCCAAGTGTGGTTCAGATGGGGTTTGAAAAATCTTGAGTGATCAAATACCCGCTTGAATGGGAAAGAGTGGAATTGGCCATGAGGCTGAGACATCAAATGCTAGATGTGAAAAGATCCAAAAGAAAGATAAGATGAAAGTTGAACATGTTGAAACATTTCCTAGAGTGGCGAAAAAGGAACCCTCAATCCAAACTAAAAGGAGACCTAAAAATTACCCTCAAATATTCCGAAATGACAGACAGTTTTACTATTCTCCCAAGGAAGAAGGTATGAGGAGAAATTCAAGTGAGAAGACATTTCTTCTCATAAAGTGTCAGATCTGTGGCTATCTGGGCCATACCATGTCATATTGTGAAGAGGCAAGAATCTATTTGAATGGAGAAGATATAGAATCTCAACAAAGTAGAACAATTTCATATCCTAATTCTTATAGAAGAAATAATTTCTATGGATATTGTTTTTGTTGTTCTAACTTTGGTCATAAGGCCACTAATTGCAGGAAGAGAAGGGACATGGACACCTCATACCGAAGTTCAAGTCAAGTCAAGTCTCGTCAGCAAGACAGTGTTGCTCTTTCAAACAGGTCTTCACCTCTCAACGAAGACTTTGACTATGAAGAACCTGGGTATGCGGAAGAGATAATTGTAATACCATCAGTTATTTATACTCGATCTAATGTCTCATGGAAGGAAAGAAAGAAGATTGAGAAATCCAACCTTGTAGAGGTGGCCCTCAATGCTACAAAGAACAATAGTACCTGGATTCTGGATAGCGGTTGTTCATCTCATATGATAGGTAATACCGGCCTACTAATGAATATCATAAGGAATGTCGATGATATAGTATGATTTGGTAATGATGGGGCTCTGAAAATCAAAGGGAGTGGAAGTACCAAATTAGGTAATGGAGAACTAAAGAAGACTGAAGTCCTTTATGTTGATGGCCTACGTCATAATCTCCTCAGCGTGAGTCAACTCTATGACTCAGGACTTATATTTATGTTTAATCATAAATGCTATACTATCAAGGGAAAGACTGGAAATTCACTTATGAAGGGATGCAGAAAAGAAGGAAACTTGTATCAGGTTGATAGTGATGAAAATGTATGATACATTACTGTTGAAGAAGAAAACAATTTGTTGCATCGGAGACTGGGGCACATCAATCAACAAGACATGGAAAAAATATCAAAATTTAGAATTGTCATGGACATTCCCAACCTGAAGCGTGAGTGTGAAAAAGCTTGTGATGCTTGTATTCGTGGGAAGCTAGGCTGCAGTTCATATCGGCCAAAGAAGAAAAGGGTGTCTCACCTTCTTGATCTGATTCATACAGATGTTTGTGGGCCAATAAATGTTGCCGGAACACATGGAGAAAGGTACTTTGTCCTTTTCATAGATGACTACAGTAGAATGGAATGTGTGATGGTCATTCACAGGAAACGACAAGTCCGTGACTGCATGAAAACATATCGGCGAATCACCGAGAATGATACTGGACAAACAATCAAAGTGTTGCGATCTAAAAATGGAGGAGAATACTTGTCAATTGAATTTGAGAATTATATGGAGAAGCATGGGATACAGCATGAGGTAGCTGCTGTGATAACTCCACAACAAAATGGAGTTGTTGAATGTAGGAATCGACAGGTGAACACCATGGCACGAACTATGCTGATTGAGAGTCGTATTCCACGACATTACTAGAAAGAGGTTGTTCAAGCTGCAGTGTACATTCAGAATCAAACATGACTTTATATGGGTGAGATGAAGACACTATATGAATTGTGGTATGGACGGAAGCCTTCTCTAAAATACTTTCTTGTATTTGGAAGTAAATGATTTATCAAGAAAAAAGAAGGAAATCAAGGGAAATATGGCGACAATGCAGATGAAGGAATTTTCCTTGGTTACTCAATAAACAGCAAAGCCTACAAATGTTTCAAGAAGCATTTGGGAAGGATTGTGGAAAGCAGTGATGTTAAGATAATTGAAGAGAAAACCACAAATGCTTCGAGGACATCATATGCTGATGTGATAGAAAGTCAAGAAGAATGTGAACGTGAATAAAATACAAATGCAGAAATAGAAGAAGCTGTTCAAAACACTCAGCAGTAACATCATGATGTTGACTCAGAAGAAGAGTCTGAAAAAGAAACTATGGTTGAAGAGAATACTACTGAACCTCGCAGGAGAAGTCGAAGAGTTGAGATTGATCCATCCAACATAATTGGTGACAAGAGTGCACCCACTCAAACAAGAAGGATGAGGAATAACACGCAATCTTCATTTTTATCAGTTGTAGAGCCATCCTCATTCGAAGAAGCTTCAAAAGATAAATCTTGGGTGAAAGCTATGAATGATGAATTAGATCAGATTGACAAGAATCAGACATGGGATCTTGTCCAGATACCCAAAGGTCACAATGTGATTGGTACCAAATGGATCTTCAAAAATAAGTTTGATTAGCATGGAAGTGTCATCAGAAACAAGGCACGACTGGTATTTAAAGGATACTCCCAGATTGAAGGAATTGATGTTGAAGAAACCTTTGCTACAGTGGCTAGACTGGAGTCAATCAGGCTTTTCCTTGCCATGGCACTCCAAAGAGGATATAAAGTATATCAAATGTATGACAAGACATCATTCTTGAATGGTGTACTCGAAGAAGAACTCTACATTGAACAACCAGTGGGATTTGTTTTGGGTATTGATGAAACAAAGTTCTGCAAACTGAAGAAAGCTCTATATGGTTTGAAGCAGGCACCACAGGCATGGTACTCACGGCTGGATTCATATCTCAAGAAGTTGGAATTAAAAAGAGGAGGAGTTCATCACAATATCTAAGTGAATAATTCTCCAAAAGATCAATTCATGGTTCTTGTCTACGTTGATGATATCATATTTGGTGGCAGCAGGCAGGGACAGTGAATTATCAGTGTTTTCTGATGCTGACTGGGCTGGTGATGTAGTAGACAAAAAGTCCACCAATGGTGGAGCTTTCTATATTGGGCCTAAATGTGTTGGATTGTTGAGAAAGAAACAAGAAAGTACTTCTCTTAGTACTGCTAAAGCTAAGTATATCTCTGCAACAAAGGCATGCACTCAACTACTTTGGATGAAGCATCAACTAACATATATTGGTGATAAGGTGCAGCAACCAATGGTGATTTACTGTGATAACAAAAGCGCAATTGATCTTACGAATAATCCGGTTCAGCATTCTCGTAAAAAACATATTGAAATACGGTATCATTTTATCAATGAAAAGGCTGAATAAGGCGTGATTAGAATGGACAACGTTGGAACTGATGAGCAAGTGGCTGATATCCTGACCAAGCCACTGTCCGCGGCTGTGTTTGAGAAGCATCGGTTGAACCTCGGTGCTCAACCACCTCCCAGTGCATAAGGAGGTTATGGAATTCCCCTCTCCCCATTTTTTTAAATATTTTAATCTGTTTATGGCTGTGATGCAGGTTTATGGGGGAGATACTATCCAGGGGGAGTATGGTTTGAGCTGATCATGACCACTTTACTTGTCTTTGGATTTATTGTCAATGGGGGGAAAGGATAATGGAATAAATTTAGGCAACTTCTGTGTTGAGAATAATGAGAAGGAAAACAGTGGAACCCAATTCAAGACTCCTCTCTTGTTTTCTACCCCAAGATTTGCTCACGTAGACTTAGAGTGTTGGCAAAGTTGATTCCTACATTTTTGATGGAGATCTATTGCATTTATTTTCTGATTGCCAACAAACCCAAAGGGGGAGATTGTTGGAACCATGGTCTTCTATGCATGTTTTGGAGTATGGTTTGTTTTTGTTGTCAATCATCAATGGTAGTTTGGATCGTGTTCCAGCAAAGAGATCATACCGTTCATGAAGACAACAGTAATGAAGGTGGCGCCGTTTCCCAGTGTTTGCCAAATTTTTGGGGTCCAAAATCTGGAAGTTGTTGAGCATCGCGAAAAGTGAACTTCCATGAAGATAATAATTTAATATGGAAAAATCATGAATTTAGCGAAGAGAGGATGCATTATTTGGAAATCGTGAATACCAGAAGAATGGAGGCGGTGAGTCTTCGCGATTACGTCAAGCTTCACGAACAACAGAGCCTGGAGAGCTTCGCGGCGATGAAGGGAATTGTGAGGGAGCCTTGCGGCGAAGTCGTGAAGGGATGATGACGGTGATACTCCGCGATTACGACGAGCTCCGCGAACGGAAAATTGCCGTTGTGCTTCGCGATTTTGAGAGATTTTCGGCGGGAACTTCGGAGCTTCGCGATTTGAGCTGATGTGGAACTGACTTTGCGCGGAAGGGTCGAGGGTCGGTGGAATCGCCTATAAATAGAGGCCGACCCCCTCAAGAGAAGTAGAGAGAATTTCAGAGAAAGTCCTTTGCTCTCGGTTTGCAAAGGCCTCTCGCGAAGGTAGTGTGCTTCGCGAAAGGGGAGCTTCGCGGCGACTATTCTAGCTCTGTGAAAGACGTGCGCCCCGCATTGGCTCAGTGGGCTTCGCGAATAGGTAGGAGCTCCGCGATAGCCAAGCATTGCGAAGGCTGGAGAATCGCGAGAGTGCTTCGCGATTGAGCTTCGCGAAATGGCAGGGGCTCCGCGAAGGCTTGTTTGAGCTTTGAAAAATTGGGAGCCTTGCGAAGTAGGGTACTTTGCGAAGGCCTTTTACAAAGGTTGTTTTCCTTGTGGACAAGGGAAAAGGTGTTATTCCTCAGTGGTTGGAATTTGGACTTTAACAGAGAATTAACTCAGGACTCTGATGCAAGCAATGTCTCATGATGAACAGGAGACAATGAACTTCATGTCTATCAATTGAAGAGACCTTCACGTCTATAAACCGAGTGTGACTTCACCAACGGTAGTGAGCCAGGGGGAGTCAACGGGTGTGACCCGAGGGAAGCAGTGAGCTATCCCAGAACCTTTGTAAAGGCAGTGAGCCTGGGACAGAGTGACTGTGCCCGAACAATTGTAATCTCCAGCCAGTGAAGCTTAGTGGATTTTGGTACGACCGAAAACTTGTCGGTGTATGCTCCTTGGACGTAGCCCTTAGTGGTGAACCATGTAAAAAAAGGATATGTCTTCTCTATGCATGTGCATGTTTGCTTTCTGATCTTTTTCATCATACAGGTTCAACATGTTCCTACCAATGTGGGAATAAGATCCACAACTTTAAGAAGAAAAATTTTCCCCCTGACTCACCCCTCCCCTCTCAGGGTGTCCCGGGGTCCTTCAAGTGGTATCAGAGGGTAAAGGTTACTGGTGTTGAATCTGACCTTTTTTTCGTCATGGAAAACGCGGTCAATGTCAGGGGAGTCCCTCCATTCGATGGAAGAAATTTCCAGATCTGGAAGAACAGAATGAGATCTCATCTACGATCTCTTTGAATTGATGTTCTCTTTTCTACCGTGCAAGGAATACAAGTCACAGATCCAACAGGCCTTGCTATGACTGAAATAGACAGGAAACTTCTTGATGCAGATGCTAAAGCACAGAATGCACTCACTGAAGCCCTTTCTGATCAGATCTAACTAAAGGTGATGAATTGAACCTCAGAAAAATCCATGAGGGATAAACCTGAGAATATTTATGAAGGAGATAGAAAAGTGTAGGAGGTGAAACTTCAAGTGCTGCACAATCAGTTTGATGTTATGAAGATGCATCCAGACGAGAATGCAGACTCTTTATTCAATTGAATTACTGAAGTGGTTGGAGAAATTCGGGGTCTAGGAGAAGAAATCAAAGACATTGATATTGTAAAGAAAATATTGAGAAGACTTCCACCTCTCTATAATGCAAAGGTGTCAGCCCTTGAGGAAAGATATCTTTCCAAACTTTCTCTAGATGATCTTCTGAGCAGCTTGGTAGCATATGAAATGAGAGTCAAACCAGAAGATGCTACGACTCGGGTGAGCAAAGAAATGGCATTCAAGGCCATGGATAAACTGAAAGGATAGTAGCGGTGAAGAGGCGAAGAAAAAGAAATTCTTTCTCTCATTGCAAAGAAGTTCCAGAAGGGTAAAGGGAAATTCAAAGGGAAGTTACCTCTCGTGTGTTTCCATTGTGGAAAAGTTGGGCACATTGCCTCTCAGTTCTTAAAAAATGATCAATGATAAAGATAGTGAGGATGAAAACTTCAAGAATCCTCAAATAAGGTTCTTCAAAAAAGGCGACTTCAAATCTGGTAAGAAAATGCAAATGAAGAGTTTTGTCTGTGAAGAGGAAGAATATGATAATGAATTTTTTGATGAAGAAGAACCAGAATTCAAAACTGGGAACCATGCCTCTATGATGGCCACTGTTGAAAAGCCAGAGGATACTGATGGAGAAAAACAACTGAGAACTTGTGTAGATCCTGAGATGTAACTTAAGGATGCGGTTAGTAAGATCATGATTAAATGTAAGAGATGCAATAAGTGGAAATCAATTGTAGAAGAATCAACTGAAAACGTTGATCAATTTGATGCTGAAATTGAACGACTGGAAGAATTTGTGAAGGTTCAGTTTGAAATAATTGAAATTAATGATGATGTAGTAGATCTGAAGCTGATAATTGAAGAGCAGGCAAAGGTCATCAATGACCTCACCGCCAGACTGGATGAAAAATCCAAGACTGTTGATGGTCTTGAGGCGGAAGTAGTTACTCCGAGGAGTAAACTGGAGACTGAATCAGTTCCAAAAGAATAGAGTAAGAAAATACAGTTTGGAAGATTCTCATATGCAGAATTACTAGCAAGAGCCAAGTGTGGTTCAGATGGGGTTGGAAAAATCTTGAGTGATCAAAGACCCGCTTGCATGGGAAAGAGTGGAATTGGCTATGAGGCTGAGACATCAACTGCTGGAAGTGAACAGATCCATAAGAAAGATAAGATGAAAGTTGAACATGTTGAAATGTTTCCTAGAGTGCCGAAAAAGGAACCCTCAATCCAAACTAAAAGGAGACCTAAAAATTACCCTCAAATATTCCGAAATGACGGGCAGTCTTACTATTCTCCCAAGGAAGAAGGTATGAGGAGAAGTTCAAGGGAGAAGACATTTCCTCTCATAAAGTGTCAGTTCTGTGGCTATTTGGGCCATACCATGTCATATTGTGAAGAGGCAAGAAGCTATCGGAATGGAAAAGATATAGAAGCTCAACAAAGGAGAACAATTTCATATCCTAATTATTATAGAAGAAATAATTTCTATGGATATTGTTTTTTTTGTTCTAACTTTGTTCATAAGGCCGCTAATTGCAGGAAGAGAAGGGACATGGACACCTCATACCGAAGTTCAAGACAAGTCAAGTCTCGTCAGCAAGACAGTGTTGCTCTTTCAAACAGGTCTTCACCTCTCAAAGAAGACTTTTACTATGAAGAACCTGGTTATGCGGAAGAGACAATTGAAAGACCATTAGTTCTTTATACTCGATCTAATGTCTCATGGAAGGAAAGGAAGAAGATTGAGAAATCCAACCTTGTAGAGGTGGCCCTCAATGCTATAAAGAACAACAGTACATGGATTCTGGATAGCGGTTGTTCATATCATATGACAGGTAATGTCGTCCTACTAACGAATATCATAAGGAATGTCGATGGTATAGTAAAATTTGGTAATGATCGTGCTCTGAAAATCAAAGGGCGTGGAAGTACCGAATTAGCTAATGGAGAACTAAAGAAGACTGAAGTCCTTTTCGTAGATGGACTACGTCATAATCTCCTCAGCGTGAGTCAACTCTGTGACTCAGGACTTATTGTTACGTTTAATCAGAAAGGTTGCACTATCAAGGGAAAGACTCGAAATTCACTTATAAAGGGATGCAGAACAGAAGGCAACTTGTATCAGGTTGATAGTGAAGAAAATGTATGATAAATTACTATTGAAGAAGAAAACAATTTGTGGCATCGGAGACTGGGGAACATCAATCAACAAGACATGGAGAAAATATCAAAATTGAGAATTTTCATGGACATTCCCAACCTGAAGCGTGAGCGTGAAAATGCTTGTGATGCTTGTATTCGTGGGAATCTTGTCTGCAGTTCATATCGGCCAAAGAAGAAAAGGGTGTCTCACCTTCTTGATCTGATTCATACAGATGTTTGTGGGCCAATAAATGTTGCTGTAACACATGGAGAAAGGTACTTTTTCCTTTTCATAGATGACTACAGTAGAATGGCATGTGTGATAGTCATTCACAGGAAACGACAAGTCCTTGACTGCATGAAAACATATCGGTGAATCGCTGAGAATGATACTGGACGAACAATCAAAGTGTTGCGATCTGAAAATGGAGGAGAATACATGTCCATTGAATTTGAGAATTATCTGGAGAATCATGGGATACAGCCTGAGCTAGCTGCTGTAAGAACTCCACAACAAAATGGATTTGTTAAAGGTAGGAATCTACAGGTGAACACCATGGCACGAACTATGCTAATTGAGAGTTGTATTCCACGACATTACTGGAAAGAGGTTGTTCAAGCTGCAGTGTACATTCAGAATCGAATAGGAATTTATATGGGTGAGACGAAGACACCATATGAATTGTGGCATGTACGGAAGCCTTCTCTAAAATACTTTCGTGTATTTGGAAGTAAATTCTTTATCAGGAAAAAAGAAGGAAATCAAGGGAAATATGGAGACAATGCAGATGAAGGAATTTTCCTTGGTTACTCAATGAACATCAAAGCCTACAAATGTTTCAACAAGCATTTGGGAAGGATTGTGGAAAGCGGTGATGTTAATATAATTGAAGAGAAAACCACAAATGCTTCGAGGACATCATATGCTGATGTGATAGAAAGTCAGGATGAATGTGAGCGTGAAGAAAATACAAATGCAGAAATAGAAGAAGCTGTTCAAAACACTCAGCAGTCACATCATGATGTTGACTTAGAAGAAGATTCTGAAAAAGAAACTATGGCTGAAGAGAATACTACTGAACCTCACTGGAGAAGTCTAAGAGTTGAGATTGATCCATCCAACATAATTGGGGACAGGAGTGCACCCACTCAAACAAAAAGGATGAGGAATAACAAGCAATCTTCATTTTTATCAGTTGTAATGCCATCCTCATTCGAAGAAGCTAAAAAAGAATAATCTTGGGTGAAAGCTATGAATGATGAATTACATCAGATTGACAAGAATCATACATGGGATCTTGTCTAGAGACCCAAAGGTAACAATGTGATTGGTACCAAATTGATCTTCAAAAATAAGTCTGATGAGCATGGTGGTGTCATCAGAAACAAGGCACAACTGGTATGTAAAGGATACTCCCAGATTGAAGGTATTGATGTTGAAGAAACCTTTTCTCCAGTGGCTAGACTGGAGTCAATCAGGCTTTTCCTTGCCATGACACTCCAAAGAGGATACAAAGTATATCAAATGGATGTCAAGACATCATTCTTGAATGGTGTACTCGAAGAATAAGTCTACATTGAACAACCCGTGGGATTTGTTTTGGGTACTGATGAAACAAAGGTCTACAAACTAAAGGAAGCTCTATATGGTTTGATGCAGGCACCACGAGCATAGTACTCACGGCTGGATTCATATCTCATGAAGTTGGAATTAAAAAGAGGAGGAGTTGATCACAATCTCTATGTGAAGAATTCTCCAAAAGATCAATTCATGGTTCTTGTCTACGTTGATGATATCATATTTGGTGGCAGCAGGCAGGGATAGTGAATTATCAGCGTTTTCTGATGCTGAATGGGCTGGTGATGTAGTAGACAGAAAGTCCTCCAGTGGTGGAGCTTTCTATATTGGGCATAAATGTGTTGGCTGGTTGAGCAAGAAACAAGAAAGTACTTCTCTTAGTACTGCTGAAGCTGAGTATATCTCCGCCACAAAGGCATGCACTCAACTGCTTTGGATGAAGCAGCAACTAACAGATATTGGTGATAAGGTGAAGCAACCAATGGTGATTTACTATGATAACAAAAGCGCAATTGATCTTACGAAGAATCCGGTTCAGCATTCTCGTAAAAAACATATTGAAATATGGTATCATTTTATCAAATAAAAGGTTGAACAAGGAGTGATTAGAATGGACCATGTTGGAACTGATGAGCAAGCGGCTGATATCCTGACCAAGCCACTGTCTGCGGCTGTGTTTGAGAAGCATCGGTTGAACCTCGGTGCTCAACCACCTCCCAGTACATAAGGAGGTTACGGAATTCCCCTCTCCCCATTTTTAACTATTTTAATATGTTTATGGCTGTGATGCAGGTTTATGGGGGAGATACTATCCATGGAGAGTATGGTTTGAGATGATCATGAACACTTTACTTGTCTTTGGATTTATTGTCAATGGGGAGAAAGGATAATGAAATAACTTTAGGCAACTTCTGTGTTGAGAAGAATGAGAAGGAAAACAGTGGAACCCAATTCAAACCTCCTCTCTTGTTTTCTACACCGAGCATTGCTCACGTATACTTAGAGTGTTGGCTGAGTTGATTCCTGCATTTTTGATTGAGATCTAATGCATTTATTTTCTGATTGCCGACAAACCCAAAGGTGGAGATTGTAGGAACCATGGACTTCTATGCATGTTTTGGAGTATGTTTTGTGTTTGTTGTCAATCATCAATTGAAGTTCAAATCATGTTCCATCAAAGAGATCATACCGTTCAAGCAGACCAGAGTAATGAAGGTGGCGCCATTTCCCAGTGTTTGCCAAATCTTTGGGGTCCAAAATCTGGAAGTTGCTGAGCATCGCGAAAAGTGAACTTCCATGAAGATAATAATTTAATATGGCAAAGTCATGAATTTCGCAAAGAGATGATGCATTGTTTGGAAATCGTGAAAACCAGAAGAATGGAGGCGGTGAGTCTTTGCGATTACGTCAAGCATCGCGAACAACAGAGCCTGGAGAGATTCGCGACGATGAAGGGCTTTGCGAGGGAGCCTCGTGGCGAAGGCGTGAAGGGATTATGACGGTGATACTCCGCGATTACGACGAGCTCTGCGAACGGAAAATTGCCGTAGTGCTTCGTGATTTTGAGAGATTTTCGGCGGGAACTTCGGAGCTTCCCGATTTGAGCTGACGTGGCACTGAATTCGCGCAGAAGGGTCGAGGGTTGGTGGAATCACCTATAAATAGAGGCCGACCCCATCAAGAGATGTAGAGAGAAATTCAGAGAAATTCCTTTGCTCTCGGTTCGCAAAGGTCTCTCGCGAAGGCAGTGTGCTTCGCGAAAGAGGAGCTTCGCGGTGGCTATTCTAGCTCTGCGAAAGATGTGCGCCCCGCATTGGCTCAGTGAGCTTCACGAAGATGAAGGAGCTCCGCGATATCCAAGCATTGCGAAGACTGGAGCATCGCGAGAGTGCTTCGCGATTGAGCTTCGCGAAATGGTAGGGGCTCCGCGAAGGCTTGTTTGAGCTTTGAAAAATTGGGAGCCTTGCGAAGTAGCGTACTTTGAGAAGGCCTTTTCCAAAGTTTGTTTTCCATGTGGACAAGGGAAACGGGGGTATTCATAAGTGGTTGGAATTTGGACTTTAACAGATCATTAACTCAGTACTCTAATGCAAGAAATGTCTCATGCTGATCAGGAGACAATGAACTTCATGTCTATCAATTGAAGAGACCTTCACGTCTATAAACTGAGTGTGACTTCACCAACAGTAGTGAGCCAGGGGGAGTCAACGGGAGTGACCCGAGGGAAGCAGTGAGCTATCCGAGAACTTTGTAAAGGCAGTGAGCCTGGGACAGAGTGACTGTGCCCGAACAATTGTAATCTCCAGCTAGTGAAGCTTAGTGGATTTTGGTACGACCGACAACTTGTTAGTGTATGCTCCTTGGACGTAGCCCTTAGTGGTGAACCAATTAAAAAGGGATATGTATTCTCTGTTCATGTGCATGTTTGCCTTCTGATCTTTTTCATCATACAGGTTCAACAAGTTCCTACCAACGTGGGAATAAGATCCACAACATTAAGAAGAAAAAGTTGTCACCCTGACTCACCCCTCCCCTCTCAGGGTGTCCCGGGGTCCTTAAGTTATTAGTATTGGGACATTTATTTCAGAACACATAACATTTTAATTCTGAAACATCATTATTTTTTCTAATATCTTCATTCATGTATTTATCTCTAGACTTCCTCTTAAACTTCATCTTTATATAATTTTTTAAAAGACCTGAAAAAACAAATTACTATTGTCAGTCATCTTTTTTCACTTTCCTAGAACAGAAATTCAGTAGCATTATAGGTTTTAATAAAAACATATTTAAAATGAAAATGTTTTATTTTATCAAACTCCTCATTAACAACAATTTTCAACTCTAACTCATACTATAGCAGAGGGTCAATTAATTCTTTAGAAGTATAATTTTTAAAATTCATAATCTCAATGATTGAAACCTTCTTTCCATTTCATTTTTTAAATATATATTAGTAAAATATTCACATGATATTTATGGTCCAAAACATTTCAGATATCATTAATATCATGAAAATTACTACTAAACTGATGGACATTCTATTTTTCAAATTCTTTGTCTCCTATCTTGATGTCCTGGTATTCTGCTCAGAGCATTCCTATTTTGGTTCTCAGGAGCTTTCCATCCCTACAATGAGTCACTTGAGGTATCCTCTATATATATTGGGTTTCCTTCCACACTGAAACATGTATATTTGAACATTTAATTATATAAAAATATAAAATATTTTTATCATTCTAATTCAAAAACATATTTTTCCATTTCATTTCCTACAATTTTTTCATTATCCACATTACGTTGATCATATGTCTTATCCATGAAGATCCAGTGATCCATGCATAACTATTTTAAGTAAGGATTCATTATATAATTCTAGTATCCCTAATCACTTCCACCCCTGAATATTGTTTCATAATCCATCAATCATTCTCATTGAAACCCACCACCATATAATAAACACTTTTATTTTATTCCATAGAATATAAAGACTCCAATTTCAGAATAGATCAACATTAAAAATAAGAATTATAAATAATCATAGAGGCTAACTATGCTTTTAATTAGTTCCTACACTCTGATACCAATATTTGGATTGATTGTATTGAAATTATGACTAGTGGTCTTAATAGTAATTTTAATAATTTAATGAAAAAATAATCGGAGTTTATTAGATAACATATCTATAGTGAGTGATGTATTCTAGAAATGAAGTGTAGAAAAAATAAAATGCTTCAAACCCATTATTTATTGTGGTTTGGATCAAAAATATCCTAGTACCCTCCTCAACAGACACTACTCATCAAGGTGATTGGTAGCCAATAAAAACCTCTCTTTTGAAGGAGGGAGAATCATTTTGTAGATTATGCCTTTTACAAGATAGTAGAGGCACAACCCAGTATTTTATAGGAGTCCAATCTAGTCTGTTTACATTAATTAAGATTAGGATTCACAACCTCGACTTCCTATTGAGGCTGTAATAACAATAAAATTTAATGGTATTCCTTTGATTGAAAAAAATCTTAAAACTGACTTGAATATATAAAAGTTGTTGCAAAAAATTATTAAATGTTTTAAAAAATATAGAAACATTAAAAGATGATAAAAAGGTCAAATATTTTGAGGTCAGATCATTAATCACATGCATTGAAAAATTTAAATGTTGATGTTCTTTTGTGATTGTATCCAAATTATACAATTCATAAATGTTTATTAAAAAAATGAGAGAACTATGAATTTTCAATGTTATATGACAAAGTAGATGTTGGATGATTTGAAATGGAATTTATTTTCACACATTGAAAATGTCCCTCAGAATATTGTGATAGAGACCTTATAGGTGAATTTATATGTCTAAAATTCAATTGACACTTGTTAGTGTGTTATAATAAAATAATAATATTGTTATATTTATATGTAAATTTCATGATGAAAATATAGTGAAATCATGATTTATATTTCATCATGAAATATTACTTTAGACAAATTAAAAATAATATGTATAACAAATATATACATTTCATAGTCATAAAAATAATCTAAATTGAAGAATATTCTTCTTTATTAAATAACATAGTAATATTATTGTCACAATGAAAACATAAATAAATGAAACTATTAGTATATTTGTACATAAAAATGATTACAATTATTTTTTTTATATTCTTAAAATTATATTTCCAAACAAATATTCTAAAACATTTAAAAAATATTATATTTCAATGAAATAAATTAAAATATGAAAAAAGTTAGAATAAATCTGTGACGCAACGCTGGAATAAAAATACTAGCGATATATTGACACCACATTCATAGTTTTTTATCCACCATTGAAATATATAGACAAGGAAAGTTTTTCTATATGTTAAATAGGGAGAGGTAGAATGTTTTTCTACTAGTTAAAAAAAGTGTGGTAGAATAAATTTTCTACTAGTAAAATGATCTAACATTGGATTTCTAGTGGTGGAAAAATAGAAAGGTCTACCTATGGACATAGAAGCATAAAAAAGTAAGTTCAAATTAAAACAATTCTACTTCCATGAAATTTTGAAACCGAAGGATTTTTTGTATGGTAGATAAAAGATGATACCATTAGATATTCAATGATGTAAAATTACCAACCATTGTATGTACAAAAATGGTAAAGATCTACCATTTGATGAAGTCCAATAGTGGATGAAGAAACTAGAGTATCTTGTTTGTAATCATAAATTGGTGGGAATAATTGAAGAATATAAAATAACAAAAGATAAAAAATCGAAGAAGGATACTACAAAGACATGTCAAAAGAATGTAAAGGTTCTACCATCTAATATCCAAAAGTAGAAAAATAGATAATATTTTGGTTGAAGAAATGATATATCATTATATTTATAATTTTAGAATAATAAATAATGGTGATAGAACATCTACTGAGGGAAATTATTGATCCACAATTGAGTAATGGAGATAAAACTTGGGTCTGATGGTCGACTGTTATAATAGTTCCACCAATGTGAAATGAAAATTAAACCATTATATGAACAAATAATCACAGTAATTAATTGGTCTTCTATTAATGGAAGAACCACCATTGAACACATACATAGATGAAGAATAAGAAGAGACAAATAAAATTTTTATGACCAATCAGAGGTAAGAAAATTGAAAAAAAAATCTCGAAGAGAAGAGACACTTTGAAATAGGTTCTTTAGTGGAAGACAATAAAAATGAGGATTCTTCAGGGAAACTATGTTTTTATCGCATGTATTGGATATTAGGAAACTCATGAAGAATACAACGATAAAATTTCAAAATAGGATGAAGTGGGGGAGTTGAAAAATAATAAAAAAAGATCAAATGAGATCAAAACAGATGATATCAATCTAATATAAATTCTGGGATTGAGTCTATGTTTTTTTATTTAGATGAATATTATAGATTAATATATGTCCCTTAATGATTTCGAGACTTGGTGATTGAGTGGTATAACAAAAAATTCACACTTTCACTGGCCCATGCTATAATCGGGGATCAGCACCCGCACCCCATCACTCACACAAACAATCCATATACATGGACCTAATGAGCAAATCAATAACAACCCAAGGGCCATAGGGTGTGCTCTATATCCATATACCTAGTACTAGTCATAGTCAAACATTTTCCTCAATGTGTCATTCCAAATGAAAATCTCTCCCATGGGGATGACCCATTGGGCCCCCTTAGTGTGGTTGAGGGATAACCTAGTTAGCTCAATTAGGATGGCACAGTTTTTTATATATGGAATAAAAAACTAACCAAAATTAATATAATTTAGAATATAAAAATCATTAAAACATTAAATCATATTAAAATGTTTAAATAAAAATTAGTAAAACTTTTAAAAAAATTATTAACTAATTTTGATTTTTTTTAAAATAATAAAATTTGACGAGATAGTATTTTATCATAAAAAACATAGATAAAATTTTTTAAACCACTTTCATATACTAATGTTTATTCCTATTGTCTTGGTAGTTATATTTCCCAAAAATTTGTTCTCACATACTAGGTTTTATATCTCAATATTTTCATTAATGTATTTATCTAGGATTTATTATATAGTAAAATAAGATCAATGGGATTTAAATTTAATGCTATTGATATTTAATTAAATAATTTTTTTATTTTAGGTTTACATTTAGTTTTTATAAATATAATCTACCATGTACACTAGGAATATTTATTTATTGGTTTTATTTTTTGTATTTTTTATTAAAATTGATACAAGTAAATGTATAATATACTCAGGATTCTACACTTGAACACACTAAAATAATAACATAACATGTGGTTCTAACTCATTCATTTCTTAAATTCATTATTCAACTATAAATGGGGGTTCTACCACTAAAAATATTTTGAAACTACCAAAAAATATATATTATGATGTGAACGAAAGATGGAATATTTTTTTTGAAAGTCTGTTAACATATTCAAACATTTTCATCAGGAAAAGGAACACTTTATTTATCATTGAAAGATTTTTATTCATTTCACATTTGAGTATTAGAGAGTATTATTTTCATATAACTCTAAATAAATATTCAGATAAAACCTCCAATGTTCATAAATGGTTAAAATATTGACTCCAAACATTAGCATCTGATACCATTCATCAAAAAGGATTTTTTATTATCAATCTAATATGAATTGATCAACATTTCTTGAATGATTCCTCTCATATAAATCTCTCCTGAAAATGTCATCTTGAAAATAGAAAATAAATATATTATTTATAATGTTTATAAAGGAAACTATTATATAATTTTAGTGAATTCCAAAAATACACATTATTTTCCACATCAATTATATGCGTAGATCAACCATATATTGAACTCAATCAATCAATCTATTCAAAATAAATCCAAAAATAATCATGATGTCAAATCTAAAAAATTAATTATATTCTTGTTTTATTTATATGCAAACCAATTTACTTATGAAAAAATAAATTATAAAAATAAAATAACTAAATATACAAACATTTCAGAAACTTTAGAAAAAAGGTAAATATTCAGTATCTTATTGGTTTTATAATATAATAAAGAATATGAACGAACTCCCAGAAGTTATATTTTGGTTCTCAGACAATATAATTATATCAATGATTGTGAAAATAGTTTTTCTAAAATTTTATTCCTTTATTTCATTGAATATAATGGTATATATATCAATACGTTGTTTTTGATTATGATGAAAAAATATCAACAGTCTAATAGAGATAATTAATAAATAAAAAAACCAATAATATAGATAAAATCAATAAGAAAGAAGTGTATAATTATTAATTAATTGAAAATTTTTTAAACATATTTTTTTTATATAAAATTAGATGATAAATATGTTATAATTTAAATTTAATGCGTAAAAGTATAAATTCTGTTATATTTTTGATAAATAAAATTAAAATCATTAAAAAAAATTAATAGAAAAAAGTTTTCTGTGTTTAAAATGTATTAATTTTACCGATGGTAAATATTATATTCATTCATATGATATTATATCCTAAAAATACATACCTTTTTATGACTATATATTTCATCACAAAAGACCATTGATGCCCACATCTTTTTAACATGCCTATGTGTTTTCCTATGACTTCACATATTCTTGTTGGGTTATTAGTTAGAAAATAAAATTCATTGAAAAAATATTATTCAATTGTATGTATCATTGGAATTTCATGAAAAATTATAAATACTTTAAAAAAAGTTATTCTGATTGAAATGTGTTCTTTATGTCGATTTACTACATTGTCCAGAATTGATCCTTTTAATTATTACATCAATATGGGGAGGGGAGAAATAACAAAAAACTACACTAAATGTACAGTATGAGGCTCAATCCCAAGACCTCCAAGATACCACCGTAGGGATACAACCACTATTATGTTCTCCATGGTGTGATAAATATTTCCTTTTTTGTCTCAACTATTTTTTAATTCTATTTAATATTTTTTCTAGTGTTAAATTCAAAGATTAATTTCTTTAAACATGAAATGTTAGAATTTAGTTAAAATTAATCATTTATATAATTTAATGTAGAAACATATAATATTTTTCATTAAGAATAGTTTTTATTCTAGGAATATCATCTTATGATGCAAAAACCTTACATTTAGATTTAGCTAAGTCATTTTAATAACTAACAAAATCATTATTTTGATAAAAAACTCTTCTTTAATTTGGTCTAACTCTTGGAATTATTTTGATACGTATCTTTAATGTATGAGTTATATACCATAAATTCATTATATATTAGATTATGTTTTACTTCCTCATGATCATATAGTGATTATTCATCATCCAATGAATATGAAAATCATTACTAAAGGAATAATTTGGAAATTATTGTGAAGATAAAATGCCTATAAGGTTTAATTTGATTTCTGTGATATTTTTCTAAAATAAAATTACTTTCCATCTATCATCAATATCATATTACCAAAAAATAGAATTAATTGGTTCCTTACTTATATTCCTTGTATCATAAGTTTCTTTCAAATATTTCCCTCATTTTATCCAGTAATACTTCATAGATTCCTTATATTTCATTTTCAATCATCAATAATCAAGTTGAATGTTCCCATTTTTATAGATTTATATAAAATAACATTAGGGTAATTTTAATTTATCTTGGATTTATCATTTTTTCCATTCCATTCGTTCTAATAATCTCTCTAAAAGATATGTCTACAAAAAACTTTTCTAGAATATTTTGTATACATTTTAATAATTTCTAGATAATCATTATATAAACTAAATTTATAATTCGTCTTTAATTTACTTAGGTTTAATATTTTTATACAGATTTTAATTCATTAGATATAGGATAAAATTCAAATTCATTATTAATTCTTACGTTTTCAAAATCTCCCAATAATTTTCACTAATGTGAAATGAATGTGCCAATAAAATCATCTATTAAATTCTTGGTGATTTTTATTGTGGTGTCAACGTTCAATCACATTGATTCCAAATATTTTAGTAGATATTCAATAATATTTTATATTATTTCATTAAATTATGTTTATCTATTTCAAATTGTATAAATAGTATTTCGGATATTGATGAACCATTTTTGAATCTCTATAATTTATTCTCTTGAAAAAGACAAATAATTAATAGTCTAGAAGAAACATGCTGTACATTTTCTCCAAAAGCATTCAAATTATAAAATGAGTAAATTCATGTTTATTCCACATTCCATGATTATTTATTCAAGATTAAACATGGCTTTATATATTAATTTTTATACCATAAAATAATGTATTCCTCGCTCAAATGATCTATTAAAAGGAAAATAAAAATTCTTGAGTCAAAATTTATAATGTTTTCACATGCATATTTTATTCATTTACATGAATAATATTATTCACCACACTAGTATATATATGATATGTCTCCACATGGTCATTATGACACTTATAATTGGAACCATCCAACATAAGGTGAGGGTTTGGATTAATAATTTATAACCTTTTAATTTTTAATGTACTTACCATAGGGAAAAAATATATTGTACTCTAAAAAATAATATATGGAAACTCAATATAAAATATTACCTAACTAAAAATGAAATGGTTATTCTTGATACCATGTCATGTCCTAGATAATTAAAACTATAGAAGCTTCTATAAGGGTGAATTAAAGATAATACATTTCTCAATTATGATCCCACAAAAAATGTATATTTGACTTAATGATAAAACATCCGATCAAATCAGAGTAACAAAGTATAAAATATAGTAAAAATAAAAGTAATAAAATGTTAAACTGGTAAATAATAATTCAAATGATCTATCCATCGTAATATAAATGTGTAATGTAAAAAATAATATAATTGAAACGAAACATAGATTACTGTACCGAAATAAAAATAATCTTATAATAGATATATTTACTAAATATTTCTATTTAATAGGAACTATTAACATTAAAAAAAAAAGCTATGTATGGTTCAAGAACTATAACCTATGTGTCTATGTTTCATGAAATGTTCATTGATTACTTTTTTCCATAAAAAATATTCAACTCCACACCTCTAACTTCTTCAAAAAATGATGTAATAAAGCTAGTCTATCCCAATGATCCTCTTTGATTGGCATGATCATAAGCAAGTTCATATGCCTAATAATTAATCATACACCAGGGATTTTATTTATCATTATCCTATACCAGATGTCTGGACAATATTAATTATTAAAAATAATATATTCTTCACAATAATCCCATCGATCATATGTATTATAACTTTTTTTGATTATAACACAATTTAGATATTTCCAATGAATAAAAATCACAATGGAGTCTCAAATTACCAATAAAAAAAATTAAAAACTTATAAACTCAGTGGAAAAGATATAATGAATTGATCATCTAATAGTAATCATTCCATCAATTGTAAACATATTTTGTTCATATAAGTCCTAAACCTGAATGATAGGTAACATTATAAAAAACAACAATAGTAATTTTTCCAGATGTATTCATTTTTTACTAATGAAATTGGTTATAAAACATTTTTTGATGAAATAAATTCAACCTCAATTATTTGTTATCTATAAATTATTTTCTTAAATCAATTCATTAAAATTTAAAAAATTAGAAGATATGAAATATATACAAAAATAACCTACCAAATTGTTAATTTAGCTTACAAAATATGATTTTTATTTTCAATTAAAAGATATCAATGAATAATTTGACTAAATAGTGTTCTTTAAAATAATAAATAATGTGTATATATGCCACTTATTAAACCAAAAATCAAACAAATAATTACTTAGTGTGTTCATTATGTGGGGTATCATGTGTCACTTGATATGAACTCTAAATTAAGGATTTTTAGTTTGTGTATAGTAACATGTGAGGATAGTAGGTAGGGAATGGTTTGTATTGATTTCCTATGATGACCTACTCAATGAGACATGAAATACTCTGTAGTATCCTAGGTCATCCGGGTCAATTACATTTCCAAATCCTGATGTTCGTGGAATCCTAGTGACCATCATTGACTCATTGAGTAGTTTTCCAAATTTCTGGTAGAACAGATGGTGGAACCAATCATCATCGATGGCACTTATGGGACTTTAGTGGAACCGGTCAATATCTGTGCTAGGGAAATGGTGCAAGGGTGATAGTAACTCACCCTTTGGTGAGTCATTCCCAACCTCTCCCGGACATTCTAGTTTCTCTCCAGTAACATATCTTTTGACGTTAAAGTGTTTTAATACCAATTTCAAAGTGATATAGGGCCCATAAAAGTTATTTTCAACCACCAAGCACTAGAAGACCTTTGTCTTACCAAATCTTGTGGTCGGTCACACCATTTTACATATTCTCCAACTTCTAGTGTTTTCTAGTATCACCCCTATTATGTTTATTTCCATTTAGAGGAAATCTATTAACTTACAGCCATTATATCCACCATCTACAGGGATAATTTTTAAATCCCAATAAATTATAACATGTTAAAATTCCCAACTATGTTGTTAAACCACAATCCACATTTTAATAATGTTTATATTTCACATCCCGTAAATCTTGGATCAGGACTTTTAACACATCAAGATCTTTTTATTATCCGGTCTCTTTGTTTTCCGTGGTGCACTTGGAGTCCCAATTCTGGAGACGAATCATGCTCTCGTGCTGGAGATCTTTCCCTTATACCTTGGTGTTCTTCATTAATTTTTTTCCCCAATTCATTTCATAATGGGAATGATTTTATCCTTCATCATAAAGGTAGGGGTTTTCCTTCATATCTCTTTATTGTGCATCATCTGGGGTTGGTATAATGATGATCCTTCATGAAGTAGAGGAAACCACCTTCAATTAATATAATAAGCAGCCTGTTAAAGAATGATGGGGTGGGATGGTTGATGATATTATTGTGTAATACATTATTTATTATGTTGTGAATTGTATGGGCTTATGTTCACTCAAGATCATGTTCGTTGGTGGTCCTTTCTAGTGCATTAATGAAGCTATGTTTTTCTAGACAATCTGGTGATTGAATGAATGTGACATGCAAACTAGTTAATAACATAAACATGGTTGAATAAATTAATTCCCGATGAATAAAACCCCTTGTTTGATCACCCTAGATATCCAAATAGAAATACAAAAGTCAATGAATGAGTTTTACTAAATCTGAAAACATCATTACTCCATTTGGGTAATATATATGGTTGCTCTGTTAGACGTCTTGTTGGGTAACGTAGAGGGGAATGGAATCTATGAAGGATAGGTTGATTTTTTGGTAATATTAGGGTGTGTGGTGATGGTATATTGGGGATTGGTTTTGTTCATGTACATCAAGGGATCTCACAGATCACTTTTTGATGTTGTTACTTTACAACAGAACTGGGTGTGAATTTTTAAATTTATGTGTGTCTGCTTTCCTTCAGTTGTTGTTTTGGCTTCTGATTATGCAAGTTAGTTTCTAGTTAGTCAATAAATTTTTTATATGGAATAACATGAATTATATAAAAATAATTATTATCGTGGGGTAATTTTCTTCCCGAAATGGGTTGTGCTCTAGTTTTGGATGTTCTGAACTTGTGCATGTAGTGGTAGAAGCAAAAGTGGTTTCGTATAGGTTGGATGTCTATTTCAGGACCCTTAGGATTGTATGAGTTTTTATTTACCAATATGTATAAAAAATTTTAATTGTTTTTCTTATATGAACCTCAACCATGTTGATAAAATCATACCAAACACCACCATTTCATGGGGGGTGTTTTCCCAACATTCCTATGAGTGGTTAGTAATTAGCTACTTTTCTGCTCCCTCTCTGAGGTACCCAAGATTCATCGGGCAGGCTATGATAGCCTATGATTCATTAAGCCCTAGAACTATTTATGAAGGGTGTGTTTTGGTAGTTTCCCAAGGTTTCTGTGGGCAGGTTGGTTTCCTAGGTGTCTTCGGGATGAGGCACAGGTGTCTTCAGGCAAGGTAGTGGTTGTTCTGGCCCAGGTGTCTTCGGGGGTGGTGGTGTATGATGTGGCTCAGGTGTCTTCAAACATGGTTATGTGTTTTTTTGGTGGCCTATGTGTCTTTTAGGGGGATTAATTATTGCTATGGTCCATAAGGTTGTAGTTCGGGCGGTAGTGGGATTGCAGTGGAACCTATTGGGAATGTTTTATGAGTAGGATGTCCAAAATAACTAGTGGGGAAGCAGTGTGGGGTACCCAAATATTGATGTGTTATTACTATTATTTTACCTGATTTACATTATTTTTTTACTATGCCTTGGTGATCCTAGGTGTATAGTTTTCATGCTAAGTGTTTTGGTTACCTCTTTTCTCACAGGGCATTTGAATGCCTCCTCCTTTCACATGAGATATTTTGTTTTTCCTTACTATGTATACCTATATACTCACCCAAAATATTTAAAACTACTTTCAATTTTCTTGGTGGACTTTGAAGATCGTGTTTGGCATCACAATATAAGGCTTCAAGAGTTTTTTCTTCATTTTTTTCTTTTGGTACATTGCATCATAGATTCTGTAGTACTTTGTATCAATTTATTTTTAACATGCATATGGGAATGAATTTTTGGCGTTACTTTTACATTTATTTTTTTGAGTTGTTTGGTATGTACAATATTATATCCCAATATTTTTCTATAAAAGGGTAATGGATTCTATATTAGATGAGATTCTATACCCATGGTGCCATTCACTAATCCTAGTCCTATATAAGGAGGGAATCGGGGGTCATTATCTCTCCTTCAGCATGAAGAAGGATGGGTATGGTTGTTTTTTGTCCCTTTCCTCATCTTAGTGAAGCCTGGTCATGAAGGATTGGTATCAAAGGATGATGGTTGAGATATAGGATGTAGTTTAGGGTTAGGCATGGCGAGGATTTCATTGGATGTTAGGGAAATAGTGGAAGGATATCTTGGTGTGTGAAATAGGCCGAGGAAGACTGACTAGGACACGAGCTTTTTTGGGCCACTATGATCTGATGCAAGGACTCTGGACCAACTGTATGACCTAGTGAGGCTAAAATTATTGTAGGGTATGAATACTAGTAAATGTACATGCATCATAATGAAATGTGATCATGTGTGTCTTGGTTGTTATGGGAATTTAAAATTAATATCAAGTTTAAACAAAATTTAAAAGGAATCTTCTAGACTACTCGGTTTTAGGGATTCCTTGTTTACCTTGTATCTATGGCACCCATACGACGTCCACAAGTAGTTCGGTCGATCAAGGCCAAGCATGATGTTTTTTCTGATCATCAAAGTGATGATCGAGAGGAGGAGGATGACAAGTGGAAGAAAACGCTTCGTGCATTTTAGTGGTAGACACTTGAAAAGTATGAGGCCAGCGTCTCAGACATGGAGATGGAGAGCTAGCCCGAGGATATAGTGATAGATTTTAACATGATCTAGAATTAGAATTTGTACTGGGTTTCTATAGATGTTAGACAGATGTGTGGAGAGGTGTGTCAGGGTTGGATGCTCTATGTTGAGGAGAATAATGAAGTTGAGGTTTTGTTGAATGACCTTGAGAAGGAGTTCTACCTAGAATTCCTTTCCTCTGTGACGATGGATGAAAAGAGGAAAGACCTGCTCTCCCTATATACAATGAGTATGATGGTGTGGTATTTGGGTATATTGTTAAATGATATACTTTTTTATTCTCTAGACCTCTTCCCGGATGAGGAGTCGTGGACATGACACTTACAGGAGGGGCTCAGACCTTCTCTTTAGAATGTTGTTACAATCGTCACTCTACCAACATACTTGGAGGTTCAGAAGACAAATAAAGTGGTGCAGAGGACGAAAATTATGGAACGTGTCCCGCAAGAGGGTAGAAAATATAGCTCGTAGAAGGGGATGGTCATTAGGAGTAGGTCACTAGCATCAGGGCCTTCTAGGTTTCGGCAGGCAGAGAGAAAGGCTTAGCTGTTCTAGTTATGACATCTTGGTCCTTGTCCTTTTTCCAGGAGCCTAGGAAAAATGTGTTTTATCTGTGGGAGTCTTCATCACCTTCAGAATCAGCGCTCGAAACGAGTGTAGTATAGTGAGGGTGGGAAGGTTCAGCACCCACCTAAACAACACTAGTCGACTGCCATACCTTTTCCGCATCAGCAGTAGGGATAGCGATCTCCCGCTCCACTGAGGGAAGATAGTACTGGAGGAGGTCGACCTAAGGGTGCACCTCATATACCTTTACCATGGCAAGGTCAAGGAGGTGGCCGAAAACTGAGGGGATGAAAAGCTAGGAATGGGCAGTTGCACTCCACTAAGATAGTAGTTCCAACAGGGCCAGAGGTCATTCATGGTTAGATCGGTTTTTTAGTGCTCATTTTGGTTCCTTGATTTATTCTTGAGCTTCATACTCCTAAATTACACCTAGTCTATCTGATGACTTGGGTCAAGATTTAGAGAGACTTTCCATGCCCTTGTGTTGAGAATTAATATTAGATGTTAGACCAGCTAGTTTGATGTTTTTCAATGATGGAGATTGATGTTGGGGTCGTATCACTGTAGTCTAGATCTATTTCAACTGAAAACGTCGCCATACAATCTAATATTGGGCATCGATAGGCTATTTTCTTTGCACGCTGATATCGACTGCTTCTAGAGAAGGGTCGTGTTCTTAGATATGGGAAGCCATTATGTAGCTTTTTTAGGCAACCTGGGATTCCATGAGAGAATCCAGCATGTGGAGCCCCTTAATTCTTTATTAGTTGAGCTATCAATGGAGTTAGTTGACTCAGATATGGTGTAAGTTTAAGGGATTTTCGGTCAGTTCGAGGACATCTTCCTTGTAGAGGTTGTGACTCTACCCCTTCAATGTGATTTTGAGTTCGAGATAGTCATAGTGCCTAGTTCTCATCTGATTTCGATGGATTCCTATTGGATAACACCTTCTATGTTGCGAATTGAGGTTGATGACCTAACAATGAAGGGTTTTATCTGACAAAGTGTGTCTCCATGGGATTCTCCAGTCTGTTTCTAAAATAATTTGAATGATCGTCTTAGGTTGTGAAAATACTACTGACGACTAAATCTGGTGATGGTCCATAATCAATACACCCTCCCGAGGATCCATGACCGATTTAACCAATTAAAGGGGGATGTTGGTTCTCTAAGATCATTCTATAGTCTGGATATCACTTGGTGAAGATGAAAGAAGGTGACATCACAAAGACTTTTTTCAGATGTAGGTATTGGAACTTTGAGTTGTTGTCATGTTGTTCATCATCACAAATGCAATTGGGTTGTTCATGGGACTAATGAACACTTTATTCCATGAGTATATGGAATGGTTTAGGGTTGAGTTCATCGAAGACATCATGATCTACTCAAGATCATTGGAGGATCATTCCAAGCATCTGAGGACTGTTTTAGAGGTCCTTCGACACCACCAGCTCTATGGGATGTTTTCCACGTGCATGTTCTGGACAAGACCAGTGCATTTCCATGGACATGTGGTTTCCCATAAGGAAACAGAAATGGACCCACCGAAGGTCGAGGTGGTTGTTGCTTGGGTAGCATAGAAGAATGTGGAAGAGGATCATAGTTTCCTTGGACTTTCATGTTACAATCGAAGGATCATGCCTGACATATCTCGATTTATATCACCATTGACGACCATGACCAGAAAAGAACATTATTTCGTATAGAGTGAGTAGTACCATTAAAATTTCAGTTATCTAAAAGGGATGTTTATAAGTTCCCTAGTGCTGATGTTTCTAGAGTATGGAAAATGATTTAACGTGTTCTGTTATACATCTGGCTAAGGCTTGGGGTGTGTGAAGATGTATCAGGGTGGAGTGATCTATTATTGGTGTATGAATTTCTGTCCCCACATACATAATTATACCACCCATGACCTGGAATGTCCAATGTCTATGTTTTCACTGAAGTTGTGGAAACATTACCTTAGTGGTGAATGCTTTGTGGTCTTCACAGATCACAAGAGCTTTTGGGTATTTCTTCTCCAAAAACACCAGAAATTGTGGTAGCAGAGGTGGATGGAGTTTCTTTTGGACTTCGACATCAAGCTCTCAAAAACCTCATGAAAGGGGAATGTGGTGGATGATTATTTGAGATGGAAGTCATAGAAGTTTGTGGTTCAGGAGTTAGTAGATACATGGAATACAATAGAGTAATAGGTTGCTTTACATCTCGGATTGAGAGTTGAGGATGGTAGAGGTTATCTATTTTGGATGATAGTTTAGTATTACATGGTATAGTATATATAGGATTCTCAGTGGGGAGACATAGATACTGATGTGATTTATGATCTTCTAATCTAGGGTGATGCTCTGGAAGTATGGTCGGAGGATGGTAAGAATTAGATGATGTTTTGTGGGAAGTTGTTTGTCTCAGTGGTAGTGCACAAAAAGGGTTCTTGGTGAGTTCTATGAATCCCCCCTAGTTGTAAATACAGGAGTCTCCTTTTTTTATAGGGTCTTGAGAGGTCATTTGTTACGGCCCGGAGTTAAGCAGGATGTGGAAGAGTTTGTGGAAATGTGTCTCATGTGTCAGCAAGTGAAAGCTGAACACCGTGTTCCCAACTGTCTATTGCATCCCATAGACGTTCTCAAGTGGAATTGGGATGATATATTGATGGAATTCATCATATTAATACCAATGTATGATGGGGATAAGATTATATATGGGTATTGGTGGACTGTTTGAAAAAATTAGCACATTTCCTAGTGATTAAGGAGTCTAACGCAACAGATTCGTTTGAACAGAAGTACAAGGGTGATGTTTTTCTGCTACCCAGAGTTCCTAGATATGTTGTTTAAGATTGGGATACACACTTTACATCATTATTCTCTATGGGATAATAATTTGATTTTGGAACCCAACAATTCCTTTCAACTGCTTTCCACTCTCAGACAGATGGGTAGTCATAGAGGACTATCTAGACATTGGATGATATGCTACGAGCATCTGTTCAGGACTTCAGAGGATCATGGTTATGACCCTTGCCTCTGGCAGAGTATTCCTAAAAAAATATATATCTCTCTACCATTGTCATCTCACTGTTAGAAGCTACGTACGAGTGACTGTGCCTTTCTCCCACTTGCTAAACAGAGGTTGGAGAGGAAGGTGTTCTTTACATAGAGGTAGTGTAGACCATCATGGAGAGGTATCAACTTCTGCGTCAGAGGATAAAGACCTATGAATAATTTCCTAAGTCGTATTCCAATCATATGAGGAAACCCTTGTATTTTGAGGTTGTGGACCACATGCTCATGAAGGTCTCCCCTCGGCATGGGTAGTGGTGTTTGGCAGGGGGAGTATTCTTTCTCCCAAGTTCATTGGACCCTTCAAGGTGTTGAGACGAGTTAGTGAGGTGGCGTATCATCTGGTGTTACCACCACGGTTGGAGTGGATCCACAACATCTTTCATGTATCATAGATCTGTCGGTATATACTTGATGTCTACCACATCCTTGAATGGGGATAGTTGTATATTGAGGATGATGTGACATCTGTGGAGTAACCGGTGGGAATCTAGGATAGTAATGAGACGGTGATTTATGGATAGACGATTACCTTGGTTCTTGTGTAGTGGAGGGAGGGAGGCCTCTAGGAGGGTGCCATGGAATGGGAGGCACATATGTGTGCCTAGTACCTGGAGTTTTTCTGAGTTTCATTCTTATTTTTTCTTTGTTCATTTAATAAGTTGTAATGTTTGACCATGAATACTCTATTATATGTTATTCCCATGATCTATATTTTGTGTGAATAGTCCTGGCTATGGGGAGGTGGGGACCCGACCCCTAACCAATATGCATTAATGTGGATGCGATTAAACTCGTGCAGGGGAGTCAGTGTCTCCCAAGGAGAATAGTATCTCGACATGGAGGAAGAAACCCCATAACAAATGTGTCTAGATGGTGAGAAATTTCTATGTATGTGTGATGACATGGTTGAGTGGAGCGGCAGTGTTACCATGGATGTGCAGGAGATATATGTGATGATGATTTCCTAGAATGTTAAGGTTCAATTCTGGAATTTGAACAACTCTAGGGTGGTTTTTCCCCGAGAGGTATCTTATTAGGTGGTTGTTCAGACACCTCTCTTTTCTTTGGGTTTCTCTTCAATTCTCGAGGGCCTCTTCAATTCCTGAGGGAGAGAATAGATTGAGAGGTATATGATGTAATGGACCACATGTTCCCAATACATTACTTTTCAAAATCCCCATATTCGAGGAATCTTAGGGACCATCAGGGACTCATTGAGGAGGATTCCAAATAACAGGTAGAATGAACGGGGGAATAGATCGTCATTGGTGGTAGCGATCAGTATCAATGGCACTGATGGGTGTCGGTGACACCAGTGGGTGTTGGTGGTACCGATGGTTGTCAGGGAAACCGATGAGTCGTTGGTGGCATTGATGGGAGTTGGTGGTACCGATGGGCATTGAGGGTACCGATGGGCCATTTGTGGCACCGATCAGCATCGGTGCCAGGACGACGATGCCTGGGCAATTGAGTCATGGCGATAGTGACTCCCATCAATGTGTCATTCACAGCTTCTCCCAAATATTGCAGCTTCTCCATTGTAATGTATCATTTGAAGTAAGAGTGTTTTAATACCCCTTTCAATGCGATTTAAGGCCCGTAAAAGACGTTTTAAACCCCCAAGATTCGGGTTACCCATGTTTTACCAAAACAAGTATCCTTTGACATCCTTTATCACATTTTCCAACTTTCGGTGTTTTCCAGTTTCACCCATGTAACATGTTTTTCTCTGTTCAAAATAAATATATTAACTCATAGCCAATATCTCCATCATCTCTAGGGAGAATTATTAAATCCCATAAAATTATAACAAGTCAAACCTCCCATCTGCATTGTTAAACCACGATCCATGTTTTAAGAACATTGAGATTTTTCATCATGTAACTCTAGGATCGATCCTTTTAAAACAACAAGCTTTGATTCTTCCTTTGTGCCCTTGGATTCCATCTTCCAAAGCCAAATTGTGCCCCCGTGCTAAAGCTCTTTTCACACATCCTTAGAGTTCATTATTCAAGTCATGCTTCCTCAGTTCATGGCGTAATGAGATCTCTTTGATCCTTGATCAACCAGGTATGGGTTTTCCTTCGAATCTCTTTACTATGCCTCATGTGGGGTGTGTATGATAATGATCAATTAGGATTTACATGAAACTACCTTTAATAAAGACAAAAATATAATTGATAAAAAATTAATGGGTGTAAAATTTGTTGAATTTTGTTGTGTTATAGAATTTTTAATGTTTTCAATTGTATGGACTTAATTCCACTAAAACATGTTGATGTCGGTGGTCCTTTATTTCACACTAATGAAGTTGTGTTTTTCTAGTGAATATAGAGTTTGAAAGAATGTATCATGTAAACTAGTTAATTACATAATCATCGATGAATAAATCGACTCCTGGTGAATAAGAACCCATGTGTGATCTCCCTCTTTAACCAAGTTGAATGAAGGAACTCAATGAATGGTGTTGGCTATATTTTAAAACTTTTTTGCTCCATTCTAGTGATATGTAAGCCTACTTTGATTGATGCCTTGTAGGGTGACATAGAGTGGAAGGGAATCTCTAGTTGAGAGGTGGTTGGTTTTTTGAATATATGGGAGCATGGAGCTGGTATGTTGGGTCTTGGTATGGTTATATTAATTCAAATGATCTTATGGATCCCTTTTGATGTTAATACGTTAAAAAACTGGGTGTGAATGGTTAAATGTATTCATGGTCATTTTTCACTTTATTTTTTCTTTTTGATTTTTGGTTATTCATGTTAGATTCCCAGTATAGGAGGAATGTTCTAAACAGAATCACTCGAACTTTTTAACAAGAATGGGTACAATGGGTTTTTTTAGAAATGGGTTTTTCTTTGATTTTGGTTGATGTGTACTTGTGCATGCAGCAGTAGCAGCAAATGTGGTTGTGTATGGGTTGGTTGTCTATTTCGGGACCCTTAGGTTTGGATTAGTTATTGTTTACATATATGTATAAAATTTAGTTTTTGTGTTTCTTATTTGAACCCCACCAATGTTGAGAATTCCTGCAGAACACCCCATTTCATGGGGGAGGGTTCTTTTTCCTAAATTCATATGAGAGGCTAGTTATTAGCTCCATTTATAATCCATATTCCAGGATGGGAATGATTCTTCGGGAATGTTGTGATGGAATAATTTACATTATGGCCTAAGACTATTCATGCATGGTGTGTTGAGGTGGTTAGGCTAGGTGTCTGTGTGTAGGCATGTTTGTTTCCCAAGTGTCTTTGGGATGAGGCAAAAGTGTCTTCGGGCACGGTAGTGGTTTTTCAAGCCCAGGTGTCTTTAGGCACGACAGTGGATGTTGTCGCCTAGGTGTTTGAAGGTATGGCTATGTGTGGTTGTGGTGGCTGAGATGTCTGTGGGTGAGATGAGTGATTCTGGTGGCCCATGAGGTTGTGGTTGGGGTTGTAGTGGGACTGTAGTGGATCCTATGGGGAGGTCTAACCTATAGGATATCCTAAATAACTAGTGGCGAAGCGGTGCAGGGTACCACATATCTATGTGCTATTACAGTTATTTTACCTGAAATATCCTATTTGGGGAGTTTTCCATGGTGAAGAAAGGTGGATAGTTTCTGTACTAGGTGTTTTAGTTAAACTGTTTCTCACAGTGCATTAGAATGCCTCCCCACTACTGTATGAGATATTTAATTCCCTACTGAGTATACCTGTATAATCACCCTATGTTCTTAAAACTACTTTTAGTTTTCTAGGATGACATTTACGACTGTGCTAGACCGTACTAGCTTGGGTTTCAAAAGTTTTTGTTGCTGCATTTCTTTCTTTTGGAACACTTCATCAACGTTTTTCTCATTCTTAGTATCAGTTTATTTTCCACGTCTATATAGAAATAGATTTATATATTTACTTTTACTATCATTTTTTGGATTTCGTGGGTTTTTACCATCTTATCTACTAATATTGTTCTATAAAGAAGGTTGTTCCTTCCATATTACTTGAGATTCTATACACTTGCTGCTAGTCACCACTCCTAAGCCTTTTGGAGGTGGGAATCAGGGGTCATTATCACTCCATCAACATGACAAATGATGGGTATGTATTTTTTGTTTTCCCTTCCATCATATTGGTGAAGGCGGGTCATGAAAAACTCAGTGTATACCTTTTGTGGAACTACACAACTATTTCTCATCTGTTACACATCATGTAGTTTCAGTAAACATTCCTAGAGTGATGGAAATTAATATGAAGTGTGTCATAAAACTATGTTTTGGCCCACATGACTCACTCATATTTATAAAATTTGTCCCCTTTATTGAGAAAAATCCATCACATAATGTATACTAACCTGTTACATTCCATGTATTCTTGTTATGTTCGTTAATGTCATTTTCACAGCGTAATAGGTTCTCCAAATACTATTATATTCTTCTATGAATATTATTATACCTATCATGTCAAATTAATATGTCATATCTACCAATCGAATTAGAATCAAAATGTGAATATGAATACTAGAAAACTAATTTATATACTTCCAGAAATAATTTATAAATAATTATAAATTTAAATGTGACTACATTAATAAAACTAGAAAATTTTGGGATGTAGCTGAAGTGATAGAGTTACCCAAATTTTTGTTTTCATCAATATAGAATCGAACATTAAAAAATATGAATACGAATTTCTCCTAGAATATCATATACGTTCAATTTAAATTTAAATTGTAATTAATTTAATTATCGAATTAGCCTAAATAGAATATTCCCCAAGATCATTTTTTGTCACCACTATTATGGTTTTTTCATTGCATTAGAGAATCCAAATATTTATCCCTCTATAATTATCTTCAAATTCTCTATAATTATATTCAACATTCTTTGTATAACACATGGACTATAGTGATATAAACAAGTGATTTTCATTTTTTTCGTTGGTCAAAGAGTTTGATAACATGTTATTCTCTCTCTAAAATCATTAAGAGATAGTGGATGGATTCTTTTTATTCTTTCTTCTGAAATATGGGAGAGGAATTATAGTAATGAATTCTAAAATTAGAGGATCATATTTCAAAGTTTTAACACATTATAGTTTTTATAATTATGATAGAGTTAATAGAAATAGAAACCTAATCTATTCTTGTATATATATATATATATATTAGGTTTTTAGTGTATAATTTCATTTTAGCACACACACACACACACACCTCACACAAAGGATAGAATGTTAGGACATAGAATCCAAAATGGATATCCCACTCCTCATGCCTTATTTATTTACTGCATGGCTCTTATTAAGAGTCAGAAAGAAGCCCATTATAGGGATCGTAGGCCTAGTGGGAATGAAATCCCATTACATGGCCCAGAAGGCCATATTTTTTTACCAAAATCCCCTTTTGTGAATAGTAATTCTATAGAACCCAGTCTGTTACAATCATTTCTATAGTATTATTTCTGATACAGTACCCACCACCATTTAGCCTAGTTGGTGCTATAGTACTTCCTCCACTCTAGTGCTGCTAAAATAACCCTCTCCTAATGGGTTTAGAACCCCCCAACCACAATGTAGTATTAATGGGTGATTTACCACCAAACCAAACCCCAACTACTATTATCTTCTTCTATTATAATCATAATTTATACCTTCTACATCAACCATCATCTTAAGAAATAATTTTTATTATTTTAGTCAAAATGGAAAATAAAATATTGTTCACATTTATCATAGAATAATAAAATAACTACTATTATATTAATGTCACATATAATATTCACATATCATTTTTTAAATAAAAATATTTAGTAAAATTATAAAATACAATAAATAAATCACCATGATTAAATAATAATATTTATTATTTTATGTAATTATTATTTATTCAAATTCATATAATAAATAAAAATTTATTTAAATGCTATTGAAATATATCTATTTGATAATAAAGACAATGTGAATCCATACAAACAATTATCAAATCTTCAATTCCAATGATTTCATTTTATGAAATTAATATTATATTAAACGTACTTGTGAATAAATATATATATATTCAAATAACATCAATATATGTTTATTTAAATATATTCACTAAACTAATGAATAAATAAATATATTATTCATTATAAAGTGTGTAAATGAAATTATATTTAGTCACATATTATGGACAATAAGATCACCAAATAATTTTTTTGAATAAATTTATATTGAATAAAAATTATTCCACATGTTTTAAATATATTTATTATAAAACATAAATTAAATTTATTTAATTATTTTCTAGATACACAATATGTGTGATTCTATAGGCCCATTTCTTAGTGTAATCAGTTGATATATAACTAAATTCCATGATCAATGTCTATCAACATATAGATGAACCTGTTGATAAAGTTGTCTTTATAGAATCTATAAAAAATCCAATGAATGATACTATTTAATATAGTCATGATATTAACCAATATCTCGTCATGTATGATCTGTTCCTATATCAGCATCTTATAAGATCTATTTTTCTTTCTTTGAATATCTAAAACAAACATTTCTACAAACTACCTTTGAAAATGATTTTTCTGATATTTACATTTCAAACAAAGGAAAATTTCTATGTTCTTTCATTAATTTCAAAGGTAAAAATACATTATTTACCATTCAATCAATTTTGTATGACTTATGATGAACTTAATGTATGCTACCAATATGTGATCAAATATCACATGGTTTTTATCCCCACATGAAACAAAATTATTCATGAAACTTATTAATAATTATACCATGTTTTAATAATAATACACATGTTTCTCTCTAGTAATATTAAAATCAAAATAAAACATGTGTGATTATTATAATATGGTCTCTCCTCATGAATTCTCTCTTTAGGGGACCATGTATTCTATCTTCAGGTGAGTTTTTATTGATGATTATGATCTAGAAAAACCTGATAGTAAAAACTCTTGAGTGCCATGTCAAATATATGTATCTAGACTATATAAAAGAATAATTTAAAATTTTCATCATAGCATCTCTCAGTTTTAATTAATCTTGGTATCTTATATAAACGTTTTTTGAAATAAATATTTAAATCTCACTATCACATCAATTTTATGAAAAAAAAATAAATAAATGAGAAGATAAATATATTGATAATTTGGTAATTGAATGGAATATGTTTGTTTTTTCTTGGGAAATAAATCCAATATACAATCATGTTTTATTTTTATGTCTAACCTTATATATTTATATCAATTTATATTGATTCCATAAACTACCAATGAATAGATTTTATGTTGATAACATGTTTTTTGAGTTGTTTGGATTTATAAAATTCCATCACTAATTTTTCTTGGACATTTTTCTTTTTGAACATCTAAATTGTAAATGGAGTTATAAAATACATTATTTTCTTCCTATACATAATATTTATATTAAACCATAAGAATATTTTTTATATTGAGAGGATGATTTATACATTTGTTGATATTTTTTTACCAATGTTTTGGATTTTATTAACAAATGATCCAAGTACCTTCCTTAGGTGAGAAAATAATAAAATACATACATATTAAATAATTTTACATTAATATTAACTAAAAATCATAATATATAATACAAAATTAAATATTGTTTCAATGTCATTGTTCATTATATAAATAACCATATTACATTATAAGTGTTTTTTACCATCTTCCACGAATAATATTCATAAAAACACACTTATTGACAAATCACACACTCTAGACTTCTTCATTACAAGGGGAATAAAATACATATAAAGGTTCATATAGAATTCTCAACAAGGGATGGACATATGATAATAAATTGAAGATAATATGTGATAAAAATATGAACATGTGGTTTTGAGAATATAATAAAGGTACATTAACAAATGGAAATCGTACCTGATAAATGAGAGATCATAAATCTTGAATCATTAAAAGTATTTAAAAATAGATTTTTTGATTGGCTATAGGAATTTAGAATCCTACGTTAATTATCATATCCCATGGATACAAAACATAGTAATGTGGCATAAAACTGAAATGTGGCACAATCACAGGTATAAAAAGTCATTTCATTTGTCCAGTATCACTTACAAAACCATCACCAAAGATTTGAAAGAGTCCCTCAACAATAGTAATTAGGTTTACTCCCTAATCTCAAAAATATATGGTTTTGTGTTCACTCTCATATCCTATAAATATTATGACATGAATTATAATGATCTACTCAATTCATTGAAGAGATATATAACTCTTTATCCACTCTTCACATAATAAATACACAAATATAGGTGTGAAAAATGAACATTAAAAAATTCATAATTCATCCATATCTTTATTAAAATTTGATTATGAAATGGGTGTCATGAATATTTTCAAAAACATGATTATAATACATCCAATAAGGACATTGTACTACATCATTATAGTATATCCTCATCAACATTAATGGAAATTGATATAGATGAAAAACACTTTGGTAGTAAAATAGAAAATTATTGGAAATATATGAATGAATAGATTTAAAAAATCTAAAAACTATATTTTTTAATAAAACAAATTAGAAAAAAAAATATTTTAAAGAATAATTATAATATAAAAAAATAATCTTTGAGAATATTGAAAACATTAAAAATAATATTCATAATGAAATCCGAACAAAATAGTGGGGAAAATAACTTTTTGGAAAAAAAATGTTTAAAAAAGGTTCCATTAACATTTTTTATAAACAAAAGACATTTTTAATTGAACAGAACATATATTATTCATAATATGTGGAATATATTCATCAATAAAATTATATAAAAAACATGTACAATGACTTGAAATATTCTTGATCGAAAAAGAATAAGACATGATCAAATTTAATTACCAGAATCCTTTTCGTTTAGTTTTGAAGCTATAGGAGGTGAAATGGGAGGAGGATATACAAACCCTATAAATAACTGTTGGATTAATTATAAATATGTTTTAAAGAGGAAAAACATATAAATCTCCCTAATGAGAAATTATAGGTAGAAAAATCATGACATCAAATAAAAACTACAAAATTAACTCATATGTTTACTCTCAACTTCAACGAATGATCATTAACCACTTATTCAGCGACACTATTTTTTCATTTTAAGGAATTTAAATTTTTTCCCATATATTTCCATATCCATGAACTTTTATATCATGTTATTCCCTAGATCGTTGTTCCGAGAATTAATTTTATAATTATATTTAATATATTATACATTGTACATGCAAAATTTCATAAATAAAATTAGATAACTAATAAATAAAATCAATGATAAAAAATACATGACCTTGTTTGAGTTCAGAATGTTTTTCTACCCTTATAAAAACCAATAATAGGATATCATGGGGTGTTTCAACATATCAGTAGTTTGGGGTATGTTTAGTGAATTAACTAATTCATTAAGATAATTCATTAATTCATTTTTCATAAAAATATTTTCCTATAAATACATAACTATATTGAATTATACATTGTTATCTACATAACCCCTAGGTGGATAATATTCATTATCCCCCTCTATACATTAGTGAATCATGTTGTACGTTTATCCTCTAGTACTGATTAATTTTTTTTTTAATTTTTTTTCTAACCGTAATTAAACTAGTTCTTTATCTTATGACTAAAAGTCTTATAAATAATCACATAAACAATATTTTGGTGTATTTCTCCAAAATTTAATCACTCTTTTCAATGGTAGGATCCCACGGTCCCAGTTCACCTTTATCATATAGTACCTAGCCTGATCAAACCCCTATAATTATGATTAATTCAATAACATTGAAATGATTGATTGAATAATGAGTGATTTGGATTTTGGTGGTATGTGCAGGACCGTTTAGATGATTTGAGAATGAATCATCTTCTATAGAAGGTGAGAAGGGGAGCAGTGTATATAGTGAAACCATCTACAAAATAAGGGATCTATTTCTATCCATCATTGGGCCAAAAAAAAATAAAACCGACTACATATGATGATTTTTGGTTAAATGAAATATGGATTAAAAGTTTTATGACCATATCTTGTTCGTGGGGGATGATTTTAGATCCTATAAAAAGATAACAACATGAAACATAACATTATTAACAAATGTTATATATCTCCTTCGATGTGGAAGATACAGATTCCAAAAATTATAAAGATGAAACTACATGTATTCCTCCTACACATAGTGTTACACCATAATCTTGTGGATGAGCTGTTTCACAAAGCACACTGTAAGAGAAAACGAGCAACATATCATGTAAACGGTTAAATCGTGTACTAAACTACATGGAAACGTGGTAATGTACATAAACATAGCATGGAGGCATAGTCATGGCCAAGCAAAAGTGTGGGACCCCGAGTGGCATAGGAATGTTGTGTATATCCCTCACATTCCATGTACCCTTAAACATTTGGTTATACATTTAACTTTACAGACAGTAATCGGTGAAGTAGCATGTCCAGGTGTTGTGTGGGTCCCCTCACATGCTGGGTACCCATTTTTTTATATCGGAAAAACATCAATGTTCCATGTCTCCACTGTTTGAAATTGTATTTTGGCCCTTGAGTAGTCGATACTGAGTGCTTCTTCATTTATAACCTGATGGTTCCCTCTTTTGAGGCTTCCATGATATGATATGAAATGTTCTAGGAATGGTTATTATTGAGGTGAATCTCAATGATGGTAGTGATTAGGTAGGATCACCAGATGTATCCTATATATTAGAACACCCCATCAGTATGGGATTGGTTCCTCTACAAATACATTCTATGTAGAACCCTCTAATTGATAGGGATCAGGTCCTTGATGACTTGAGTGGAACCCCCCTGCCACACTATGGTGTAGGTCCTTGACATATAGAGAAGAATCCCCTATTAGAACGGGTTTGTGTCCAATATTTTCTGACTGGAACCCCTTATCATATATGGAATAAGTCATCAATTAATATAGTGGAACCCCCTATCAAACAAGGTCTTAGGTCGTTGATCTATAGAGTTACCCCCCCCCCAATCCAATTGTATGCTACCATTCGAGTGGACCCCCTATTAGATATGGCATGATCCCTCATGACACTAAAGTGGAAACATATATAATGATGGTTTCATGTCCTCTACGGATATGTACAGAGTGAAACTCCTCTAATGAACTAGGGTGTCGTTCCTCTACATGGAGATCTACCCCTTCATTTAGTTCCAAAATTATGAGGTGTTTCTTGACATGGACCGTTACTTCTGAGAAGAATTTTGAGATGTTGGGAAACATTGGTGGATATTTGGAACTTTTGGAAATTATTCATTCTTTGGTTGAGATATGATATAGATATCCCCATACTCTCTTATTTTGGTTTCATATGACTATGTATATATATTATTCTATATCCAAACTATTGTACTCTGTCACTCTCTTTCCATAAGATGCAAATATGCATAGGGTGTTCCACGTGTTTTCTAGTTTTGCTTCTCATAGTTGGATGAGTTAAATACCCTACTAAATGTGGAAAATACACAATATTTAGTTCATCTACAAATCATGTTGCACCACTTGTTTTTGGAATATGTTACTCTCTCTTGGATTGGGTTGATATGATCTCTTTCACTATATCATACATCTTGTATATTATATGCTGTATATTTTTTGAATCTCTTATTACATCCCATTAGGTATTATGGAATCCTAATGGGTATGTATACACTCCCACATTCATGGCCTTTTCCCACATTTTTCATTCTTATATATATATAATGGTGAGGTTGACGATGACTATAGGGACTATTAGGGATACATGGTACATTTGACCATGTATGGTGGTCGCAGCTTGGTGGTTCATAGCTGGGTTCTCATAGTAGTTTACTATTCCAATTTTTTGAGGTTGGGAAATCTTTATGGTTTGGAGGGTATTTTTACCCCTTTATATTACATTTTATACTATCATACCCTTTTTCTATCTAGAGGGTTCACATGCATGGTTGCGTCCTTAGAAGTTTTCTTCTTTTCCAATCATTCCTTTGAACATATTCATCATGATGGACGTTTCTGCATTCTGTATTGAGTCTCTAAATATATTACTTGTTTCATCTTCCCATTATATATATATATAATATCATCTAACTATGGTAATTTATGATATATTTTATGATGCCGCCATGTAGACAGACATCTAGGATACTAGATCAGAATAATATAGATGATTTGATTAATGTTGTGGCCTAAGTTTAGAGTCCATCCTATCAAATTCATCCTCTATTGTGGATGGTAACAGAAATATAACTATCATGTAGTAGATCATCCCAGAAGATCTATATGAGTATGTGTGTAGTCATAGTGATCTCTGTGAGTTCCAATGTTAGTGTCCATTTAGGATCCATAGTGACATAAATCTTTAGGAAACGAAGGATTTACTAGAGTTTCTGGTCTATAATTTTAGGCTTATTAAGATGTAGATGGGTCATGTGGTTGAACTGGAATCTATCCATCTATATGAAGTAGTCGGGAACCAGTGGAGTCTTATACAAAAATTCCTGAGGAGTTGAAACAATCATGTCCCAACATCCAAAATTTTTTCCAAGAAGAGTAATACCCCTCTTGTTTGTGCTCAGTTCACATTTTGGATATTCTGGAACTGCAAAAGAGTGGGATGATGATGGATTTGTACATAGAAATATTTAACGAACATATTCTGTACTCACATGATAATGATTCACAAGGGATACATCATTTCTTGGGTGTTTGAGTAGGAACTCTACTGAGAAATATGAGATAATTTTGTATCCCTGTCTTTCTCCACCTATTCTAGGATGTTAAAGAGGTAACTAAAGATAGAGATGATTCATTAAGAGAGATCTATGACAACCAGATCTAGTATTGTGGTCACATGGCTTACTATTTTATAGAAGATAACAGATTCCATGGGACATGATATCGTTGAAAGAGACCTCCTTATAATCAAACTCGAGCACATGTTCTGGGGATGTGAAGAGGTCCAGTGAATTCTGAGGATCAGTGGAGATATTCATAATGTGGTTGAGGTAACGTAGCATGTGGCGACCCAACCAGAGGATCCTAGGGGTGGAGGGCAACAACTAATGGATCTCCATGGCAGAGGTAGTTCCATGATTAGGGATCTACTTAGTGAGGGAAGGGCAGTCACTAGGGATTTGGAGCTAGAATGGAATCAAGATGAATTATGGTTGGTGGATGATGCTAGAAAACCATCAATTACGATCACCATACATCCAATTTCAGTATTAGGGAGCTGGTGGTTGGGGTCGTAGAAAGCCATAGAACATGGAGGATTTTGACCCCATAGTGCATGAGATGCATATATGTATGATCTATGTTTATTATACCATTTATACAGTACTAGTAGATAGTGGTTCTATTCATTCCTTCATCCCAATAATCTTGGTTTGGGAGCTATATCTTCTAGTTGAGGTGTTATCCCAACAGATTCTTCTTCAGGCTCCTATAGGGAACACTTCTAAGTTATCTTTTATCAATCTGTATTATGACCAATAATTTTTTGGATTGTTGTTCCTGTGGTAAATTTAGTCATCATAATGGAATATTATGAAATCATATTGGGTATGGATTTGTTTTCGATGGTATGATACTATATTTAATGTTGACAATGATTATTTAGATGCCTACAAACTTATGAGAAGATATTACCTTTTTCTAGTAAGTGAGATATCATGCTAGGAAAATTTGGTTCTGTGACTAGGAGGTTGAATCACATCATACATCAATTGTGGAGTATATCCTTTGTTGAATTATGCTTCTCAGACATCTAGATTCCTCAGTCATAAGAAATTATATGGACTTCTTCCCCAATGATATTTTGGGGAAACCAATATGGGGGGAAATGTTGTTTTTATCACCATACAAACTAAGAAGTTACTGATGAATTTTATGGAATATAATATGGTCTTAAAAATATTATGGAGATATTGTTGAATTTAGAGGAACTTCAAGAGATGGGTTTGATCTGGTAGAGTGTGTTTCCCAAGGAAGCACCACTTTTTTTTATGGAAAGGCTGACAAAACATTGTGGATGTGTGTGGATTATCAGTGCCTGAACCAAGACATGATAAAGATAAAGTACCTATTTCCTAGTATTTATGACCTCTTTACTAGTTTCGATGTGTGAGATTGTTCTCGAAGATAAAAATCTCATCCTGTTACCACAAGTTGATGGTTCATGAGGGTAATTTTCTAAATCTAGAATTCGGAGGTCTTTATATACACTATGAGTTTGTAGTTTTTCTCATTAGGGTAATGTAACGACCCGAAATTTTGAATAAATCTTGTTTCCTAATTTTGTGTGTTATTTTTTTATATACTCAACAAAAATATTTCATTTGATAACATGAGTATAATTAAAATGAGACCATTAGGTTTTGACTGTGATATGACCATTGGTCAATATGACCGATGTAAACTAAACGTTTCGATTATTTTCTCTAAATACAAGTAATCTTGGTTAATTAATATAGAATGAAAATTCGATGGCCTCACCCAGTAGTCTTGGACCGATCGAAGCCCATCTAACAGAACTTGGGAAGGAGGTAGCACCACTGGGCTTTGCTCTGGACCAAACCCAAGCCGAACTTCATCGTGTGAAGCTAGAACGGGATCACCTTCACTAGGAGTTCAAACTGATAGAAATTACTACACGTGCGATTTTGGCCGAGCCTCCCTCGGATTCTCTCACCTTAGCACACCATACACTTAGGTCCTATGCTGGTGTGATAAGGGGCTATGTAAGGAGACCGTAACTGCCTTGTGTAATCCTTTGTTTTAAATAAAAAATTGAATTTCTTCTTATGATAATGTTTATGAATTTTCAAATGACCGGATAAATATAGTATGCATATTTTTGACGAATTTTAGAAAAAGGATATTTTAAAAATGTTTATGTAAACCTTAAATAATTAAAAATGTGTAATGATTTTCAAAAAACGGTCTTCTAAAATTATGTTCAGTATGAAATTTAGAGTCTAATAAGATGAACATAATTTTTGATGAATAGTAAATTATGAATAGTGATTGTATGCTTAGCATTAGTAATGTGACCAAATGGATTAGTAATCTCACTTAAAGAAAGTATTAAAATAAGCTAGGCACTTTGATTAAGTAATGTGATTCAATAAAATGGTTAAATAATGGTTTCATAAATTATTATTCAAGTATTAGTTTTTTCGGGTGAATAGTGTTTTTTAATTAAAAATATAATTAAAAATATTTAGAAAATTATTTTTATAAAATGGACATCATTTTTGAACTCAGAGAATCGATATTATGTTAAGGTAATTTTTGGGGATTTTTCTGAAAAAAATGAATTTTCGGTGAATAGTGTTTTTTAATTAAAAATTTAATTAAAAATATTTAGAAAATTATTTTTATAAAATGGATTTAACTTTTTAAATCAGAGCATTGATATTTGGTTACCGTGAAATTTTGGGATTATTCTGAGAAAGTTGAATTTTGGATAAATAGTGAAAATACAGTTTTTAAGTTACGGGTGTTTGATGACATCATTAAATGATGTATTAAGTATGTAATCAATATGGTCGACTTATGAAAAGTAAGATAAGGTATGAGGTGTCCCATGTGGCCAATACCATGGGAAAATACCATGGGAAAACCCATGGTTTTTCCAAAACCACTAATGAGGTGTCCCTTGGCCATTAATGCCTTGTCCCCTCACTTTCCCTATAAATACCAAGCCATCCTCTCATCCATTCGACTCCCCACTCTCCCCCAACGATGTTCTGGTCTCGTTACCTCCCAAGGAGTCCTCCCAAGGTGCCCCCAAGCCCTCAAGGTCCCAACCTTTGAGTTTTAAGAGTTACGTTTTAAGGTAAGGGATCTGACCTCTCTCTTCTTTTCAAGTAATCTATTTTATGTCATTTCCTTTATACTCCATGTTCTTATGTTGGAGGATGTTCTTATATATTAATATTAATTCCCTTTTCATGTTCATATTATTAGAGACCCCATCTTTCTCTCATCAATTCATTTTAAAAATGTTTAAGTGGCACAGTTAGGCTGCCGAATTTTTAAGGGGATTCTTTCACCCTTCTCATTCTTTTCAAAGTTCTACTTTCATGTCAAGTATTTCAGGTTCCTTTTTAATTATGTTGGGGTATGATCTCTAAATCTATCATACTGAACTTTTATGTTCATATTATGAGAGACCCTATTTTATCTCATCAATTCATTTTTGATGATGTTTATGTGACACCGTTAGGCTGCCGAAATTTTAAGGGATTCTTTCACCCTTCTCGTTTTCAAGAGCTATTTTCATGTCAAGTCTTTCAAGTTCATTATTATTATGTTGGGGTAAGATAACTAAATATATCATACTGAACTTTTATGTTCATATTATTAGAGACCCTATTTGATCTCGTCAATCCATTTTTAGAAGTTTTAAGTGACGTCATTAGGCTGCCGAATTTTCATAAGAGAAATCTAATTTTTTCTTTCCTTCCATGTTTTTCATTTCAAATGGTATGTACATAAAATTTCATTACCATGTTCATGTATCCTTCTTATTATGTCCCTCTACTGTTTTATGGGTAATTTATGAATGATTGACCCATCTCCCCTCTCTTTTCAATGCTTTCTAAAACCCCGGATCATAGCCGTTATGCTGTAGAATTTTCATCTCAAAATGCCTCTCTCTTTTCTCAAAATTGTTTTATGTAATAAAGTGAATACTCAAAGATCTTATTTCTATAGGTGTGTTCACATATATACCAAAATGTTATATTTTAAATTCTTGGATTTACATACTTTAAACCCACTCTCCCCTTCTGTGGGTTTAAAGTGACGTAAAGATCATGTCTTTAAAGATGTTTTTAAAACGTTATGATTATGAAATGAAACCCATTTATTTTATGATATATGGGTTATTAATGAAATTTTTTATGATTATATATGTGGATCACATGATAAAAAAGGAATATTTAATGGTGAGCCCTGATAGCGCTCCAATGCATTGGGTAATGATGTAACCACTAGATATTACAATTTTCACGATATCTTGGTGAATAACTTTGGTAATTTTCAAATGAAACCTTGGGGATGGACCTTGGTGATATGTTCATGATTTTCTATGTTAAATGATGTAGCCACATCTTAAATTTTTGAAAAATGTTATTTTTATTATGATATTCCACATGATTTCTTTCTCATGCCTTAAAGTTCTTTTTCATGACATAGTTGATGTATCTCAAGTTCACATGTTAAATTTTTCTCTTGTTCCCTTACTGAGCCTTATGCTCACCCTTTCTTTTGATGTATGTCCCCAGGTTATGAGATGCAGTAATGATCCTAGGATGAATTTAAGGAGAATCCTTTCAAGTGTTTAAGAGGAATGTTTTATGTTGTTTTCATGTATTATGTTCCTGGTTTCCAAGACACTAAACCTTAAAGATCCTCATTTTTGTGTAATGTAATGAAAGTTTATGTTATAAAAAGGTGGGATGCTATAGTTGGTATTAAAGGATAGTTTAGTTATTTGTGGAAATTAGGATATGAAATATTTAGGAAGAATCCTATAGAAATGTTTATATATATGAAATCTTCCTGGTATTTTGGTGAGTATTGAGTAAGGGGTTGCCAAGAAAATACATCCCTGTCTGGATATGAGCAGTTAGAGGTGGCTCTGGTACAGATGTACTTAGGGGTAAAACCCGAAAACACCACTTTGAGCTAGACTCGAATGGGAACTGGTACACGACAACGGGCCTTGCTGCACTCTTGGTTATGACACTCCCGGGGGATATGCTTTGGTAAATTCATAAGCTTGGTATGAACCATTATTAAAGGAACAATGATAAAATAAAATAAAGATTCACATAAGGATATATGATCATGAATAACCTAGTTTGAAACCTACGAGATCACATGTTAGGGTATAATTTTCTTCTACAAGTTATCCTTATATGATTTAAGTTCCTTTTTATGATTATTGGATATGTATTTAAGCCCCTAATTATAATTTCTCTTCTTAGTTAAAGGTGGGAAATGGAAGAACATGTCCCAACAACCAATGTGATAGAAAATGTGATGATTTCCGTATTAATATGACAGAGATGATTAGGGGATTAAAAGATGATTATTATTTTGGAAGAAATTCACTATTTTGTGAACCTTATTTGATCGAGGTTAATAGATTACTACTGTATTTTCTTTGAGGAGTAAAGCTTGAGTTATATTTTGAAGAATCAATAAATTTAAGGTGAACTTATGATATTATAGGTTACTTATGGAAATGATTGACCTATCTTGGGAAAATATGTTTAGGATAGTTACATTGGTTATAAGATGTTAGGAGTGGTTGAAGTTGTTTGGAGATGAACGATAAAGATTATCTTGGAAGACTATGTTATCAAGTCCTTCTTGTATTGGGTTTCAATCTTAGTTTGGGTTATTTTGAGGAATCTTAAGGACCGTTATTTATGGAATGGTCTATGATGAACTTTGGGTAGTACCATGGAACTTTGAAGATTTAAAAGTAGTTTCCATTCCTATGGGATTCTTTCTTTTTGAAGAGTTGTTTTACTTTAACCTTTTTGTTTTTGGGATAATGTTTACAGATAGAAGAAATAGATAGTTAATCATTTGTGGATTATTTGATTCTCTAGAAGATGATTCGTGTGCTTTTATGAGACCAAGTGTTTTTGAATGCTCATCGTTTAGAGAAAAGATTAGTTTTGGGTAGAAACTTATTAAAAGATGAAACTCTATATAAAGGTAGGTATATTTTCTATGTAGTAAATGAATTCCTCGAAATTATGAAAAGGAATGTAAAACAAAAACGTTGTTGGTTTACGTTTCCTACTAGGTAATCAAAGACCGTTTACACACATCGTAAGTTTGGGATTTTTTTATGGTTAACTTTCTTTTAATCATGTTTTCTATCACTCTCCCTTAGAACGTAACCCTTGGTTTTTTCCTCCATGTCCATGTTTTCCTACATGGGATCCTAGTATGGGTTAACTCGGGTGACCTTTATACTTCCCTTTATTTCTTTTAAAGTAATAGTTTTACTGACTCCTTTTACGATGTGGGGAATTCAATAAAATTTCAAAACCCAATTTTAAAAATTGCGAGGACGCAATTTCTTAAGGGGGGAAGATTGTAATGACCTGAAATTTTGAATAAATCTTGTTTCCTAATTTTGTGTGTTATTTTTTTTATACACTCAACAAAAATGTTTCACTTGATAACATGAGTATAATTAAAATGAGACCATTGGGTTTTGACTGTGATATGACCATTGGTCAATATGACCGCTGTAAACTAAACATTTCGATTATTTTCTCTAAATACAAGTAATCTTGGTTAATTAATATAGAAATAAGATTCTATGGCCTCACCTAGTAGTCTTGGACCGATCGAAGCCCATCTTACAGAACTTGGGAAGGAGGTAGCACCACTGGGCTTTGATATGGACCAAACCCAAGCTGAACTTCATCGTGTGAAGCTAGAACGGGATCTCCTTCACGAGAAGTTCAAACTGATAGAAATTACTACTCGTGCGATGTTGGCCGAGCCTCCCTTGGATTCTCTCACCTTAGCACACTTTACAATTAGGTCCTATGCTGGTGTGATAAGGGGCTATGTAAAGAGACCATAACTGCCATGTGCAATCCTTTGTTTGAAATAAAAAATGGGATTTCTTCTTATGATAATGTTTATGAATTTTCAAATAACCAGATAAATATAGTATGCATATTTTTGATGAATTTTAGAAAAAGGATATTTTAAAAATGTTTATGTAAACCTTAAATAATTAAAAATTTGTAATGATTTTCAAAAAATGGTCTTCTACAATTATGTTCATTATGAAATTTAGAGTCTAATAAGATCAACTTAATTTTTGATGAATAGTAAATTATGAATAGTGATTTTATGCTTAGGATTAGTAATGTGACCAAATGGATTAGTAATCTCACTTAAAGAAAGTATTAAAATAAGCTAGGAACTTTGATTAAGTAAAGTGATTCAATAAAATTGTTAAATAACGGTTTCATAAATTATTATTCAAGTATAAGTTTTTTCAGGTGAATAGTGTTTTTTAATTAAAAATTTAATAAAAAATATTTATAAAATTATTTTTATAAAATGGACTTCATTTTTGAACTCAGAGAATCGATATTATGTTAAGGTATTTTTTGGGGATTTTTCTGAAAAAAATAAATTTTCGGTGAATAGTGTTTTTTAATTAAAAATTTAATTAAAAATATTTAGAAATTTATTTTTATAAAATGGATTTAATTTTTGAAATCAAAGCATTGATATTTGGTTAAGGTGAAATTTTGGGATTATTCTGAGAGTTGAATTTTCGATGAATAGTGAAAATACAGTTTTTATGTTACGGGTGTTTAATGACATCATTAAATGATGTATTAAGTATTTAATCAATATGTTCGACTTATGAATAGTACGATAAGGTATGAGTTGTCCCAAGTGGCCAATACCATGGGCAAATACCGTGGGCAAGCCCATGGTTCTGCCAAAACCACTAATGAGGTGTCCCTTGGCCATTAATGGCTTGTCCCCTCACTTTCCCTACAAATACCAAGCCATCCTCTCATCCATTCGACTCCCCACTCTCCCCCAACGAAGTTATGGTCTAATTACCTCCAAAGGAGTCCTCCCAAGGTTCCCCCAAGCCCTCAAGGTCCCAACCATTGAGTTTTAAGAGTTACGTTTTAAGGTAAGGGATCCGACCTCTCTCTTCTTTTCATGTAATCTCTTTTATGTAATTTCCTTTATACTCCATGTTCTTATGTTGGAGGATGTTCTTATATATTCATATTACTGCCCTTTTCATGTTCATATGATGAGAGACCCCATCTTTCTCTCATAAATTCGTTTTAAGAATGTTTAAGTGGCGCCGTTAGGCTGCCGAATTTTTAAGGGGATTCTTTCACCCTTCTTGTTCTTTTCAAAGTTCTACTTTCAGGTCAAGTCTTTCATTTTTCTTTTTAATAATGTTGTGTTATGATCTCTAAATCTATCATACTAAACTTTTATGTTCATATGATGAGAGACCCTATTTTATCTCATCAATTCATTTTTGTTGAAGTTTAAGTGACACCGTTAGGCTGCCGAATTTTTTAGGGATTCTTTCACCCTTCTCGTATTCAAGAGCTATTTTCATGTCAAGTCTTTCAAGTTCCTTTTTATTATATTGGGTTATGATCACTAAATCTATCATATTGAACTTTTATTTTCATATTATTAGAGATCCTATTTGATCTCGTCAATCCATTTTTAGAAGTTTTAAGTGACGCTGTTAGGGTGCCGAATTTTCATAAGAGAAATCTAATTTTGTCTTCCTTCCATGTTTTTCATTTCAAATTGTATGTACTTAAAATTTCATTACCATGTTCATGTATCCTTCTTTTTCTGTCACTCTACTGTTTTATGGGTCATTTATGAATGTTTTACGCATGTACCATCTCTTTTCAATGTTTTCTAAAACCCCGAAATATAGCCGTTATGCTGCAGAATTTTAATCTCAAAATGCCTCTCTCTTTTCTCAAAATTATTTTATGTTATAAAGTTAATACTCAAAGCTCTTATTTCTACAGGGGTATTAACATATACACCAAAATTCTCTATTTTAAATTCTGGGATTTACATACATGAAACCCGCTCTCCCCTTCTGTGGGTTTAAAGTGACGTAAAGATCATGTCTTTAAAGCAGTTTTTAAAACATTATGATTATGAAATGAAACCCATTTATTTTATGATATATGGATTATTTATGAAATTTTTGATGATGATATATGTGTCTCACATGATAAAAAAGTAAAATTTAAGGGTGCTCCCTGATAGCGCTCCAATGCATTTGGTAATGATGTAACCACTAGAGATTACAATTTTCACGATATCTTGGTGAATAACCTTGGTAATTTTCAAATGACACCTTGGGGATGGACCTTGGTGATATGTTCATGATTGTCTATGTTAAATGATGTAGCCACATCTTAAAGTTATGAAAAATTTTATTTTTATTATGACATTCTACATGATTTCTTTCTCATGCCTTAAAGTTCTTTTTCATGACATAGTTGATGTATCTCAAGTTCACATGTTAAATGTTTCTCTTGTTCCCTTACTGGGCCTTCTGCTCACCATTTCTTTTGATGTATGTCCCCAGGTAGTGAGATGCAGTAATGACCCTAGGATGAATTTAAGGAGAAGCCTTTCAAGTGTTTAAGAATAATGTTTTATGTTGTTTTCATGTATTATGTTCCTGGTTTCCAAGACAAATAAACCTTAAAGATCCTCGGTTTTGTGTAATGTAAAGAAAGTTTATGTTATAAAAAGGTTGGATGCTATAGGTAATGAATTCCACTTCCCTGTTTATGTATTTTATGAAACTAGTCTTCCATCCATATATAGTCAATTTTTTGGTTTCCTTTATCGATGACATACCCATTTTCTCTACATCAGAGGAGCATACAATGCACTTTGGGATAGTTATAGATATTCATTGAGAGAAACATATTTATGGAAAAACACTATGTTCTAGTTCTTGATACATGTGGTTCACCTTTAAGGGCTTGTTATTTGTTCATGTTTTAGATATGGAACTATAAATGATCGACGTGAATACTTCATGAGATCCACATAAGATTCTATCAAAGGTGTGTAGATTCCATGGCTTGGTGGGGTACTACTAGAGGTTTGTTGGGGAATTCACTTTAATTTCATCACTATGACCACCCTGGGGTGGAAGTGATGTTCATTTACAGGTTTTTCGTACTCTTAAATGGCCTTTTTGGATTTGAGGTTGAGGCTGATGAGTTCTCCTATATTGATACTACCATTGGTTGAGTGGAGTATGTATTGTAATGTATTTCCTAGGGAGATGGTGTGGTTTCATGTTTACGAAATGGATGGTACTTATCACATAGGGGTCATGGGAGTTGATTCCCCATTATCCAAACTAGAAAGATAATGACCTTGAGCTGATAGCGATAGTACTGACCTTGATGGTTTGGAGGAACTACCTTCTAGAGGAGTGATTTGGGGATTACCCAGGTCATGAGATTATTAGGTATGTATTCATGTAGAGAGACATGAACATGAGATAATGGAATCAGATCAAGATCATGTATGATTGTGAATCGCAGACAGTAAACTCCCAGGATGGGAAATGTAGTAGTATACTTCCATAGAATAATGTCCTAATATAGGTTGGTGTAAGAGGCATCAGAGCAGTTTTTCTCCTTGGAGCTAATGTTGGTGGAGCTGGAGGGTACAAATTTTATTTAATATACGTTGTTGAATCCTTCAATTATCTATTGTTTGAGAGAGTCCTAACTTGGAAAAACTTAATTTAAGGCCTTACATGACCAGATACCCATGGGGGATACAACATATGGATATTAATAGAAATAAAATCATGTCATCCTTTTCTAGAGATGGATGTTGGCACTCTCCATTATCTGGTGGGATGATATGTGAGAGATACACACTTATCCAATAGCTATACCTCCCACTGTGGGAAAGGTGTACATATACCTTCATTGGTAGTTTTGAGGGTCCATCCAGAGACTAGGTGTAGCTGAGTTCATCTTTGTTGCCTCACATGTCAGTATGTGAATGTTGATCACTGGGTTTTTGTAGGTTTGTTACTACCCCTTAAGATCACGGAGTCGATGTGGGAAGGAATATCCATGGAATTTATGGCATCGATTAAATTCACACCGAAGGGAAATGATTCTATATGGGTGTTAGTTGACTGAATCATAATTTCAACACGCATCCTTAATATCAGGGAGAGGATTTCAATGGATCATTTTTTTCTAGTGGTACTTATGGGTGATCGTTCACCATCATTGGGTGACCTTCAATATTAACTCTGAACGTGACATAATATTTATGCCACGATGGTGGGGAGGCATACCATATGAATTTGGGAACCAAATTATGATGATATCGTCATTTCACCCATAGTATAATTTTCATACCGAGCACACTATCCAGATTTTGGAGGATTCAATGAGATCTTGGGTTTTAGACTTTTTCCAGTGTTGGGAGAATCAATTTCACTTGGAATACTTTTTATAAAAAAATATTTACAGATCTACCATCATAATGAATACTTTTGAGTCCATGTGTGAGAGACCATTCAAGTCACATCGGTGGTGGAAATTTATTGGTGAGCCATCTATTTTGGGCCCACGGAAGGTGTTGTTGATGAAGAAAAATATCATGGTCATCTGTTAGTGGATGAGGATGGCCTTGAGAAGGGAAAAAAAATAAAATGGTTGTTGCTGTAGGTACTTGGAGTTCAATTAGGGAGACCAAATTTTCTTGAGAGTCTCCCCTGATGATTATTGTGGGGGGTCGATCATGGATTCCAACTCTACCGATGGTTCATTGGGCTGTTAGAAAATGTATAGAGGTTCATTGATGTTGCTTACCACCCCACCATACCCCACAGCTAGAGTGGGTGAAAAAAATCTTCCACCTGTCACATATGAAGAGATATGTGTATAGCCTCCTGAAAATAATCGATTAGGGGAAAAATACATCGAGGCTGGATTAATCATTATGGATAACCTAGTAGAGATTGATGATCGATAGGACAAGATCCTACGTGGATGGACTATTCCCCTGGTTCGCGTGTTGTGCCAGCATGGGAATATATAGGATATCTCCTAAGAGTGGGAGACCAAGAAGAGGTATTAGTTTCTGGAGTTATTTTTTTAGGTTTACTTTTTCATGATGAAATTCAAGAATGGTAGAATGATGTGGAGACTCAATTTTATTCCTTATAAAAAATTTCATTTTTTACATATCTTTCAAGATCCATCATGCGATTCTGAGTGCCTATTTTCCCATATTTACTTATATAAAATATTAAATATATTTTAATTGAGCATGAAAAACTACTTAAATAAAATTGAATAATTCTTAAAATTTATCTCCAATCAGAAATATGATACAATAATTGAGTTTGGAATGTTTGTTTACCATTATGCGCCCTAAAATAGATTGGAATGGGGCATCAGGACATCTCGCATGTTGTTGGTAGGTTCATTAAAATAATTATTTATCTATTTTGGCCCTAATCCAGTTTTCCTACAAATACATCATGATTTTGATTCCTCCCCAATTAGCCACATCATCCTAGGGAGTATTCTATACTATATCCCCCACCTTATGTTGGTGAATCATTTGAGATGATGATAGAACACTAGATCATAGTTGATTGATACACAGTGAATGCAATGTATTCGTCCATTCCAAGGATCGTGTGATCTTAGATGAATAATGATCCAATATCTAGGTTAGACTAATCCATTTTTAATTTACACTATTTTGGATGAAAATATTTGAGAAGACCAATAAATTTTATTGATATACAGAAATTGTTTCCCAAGAACGCAATTGTGTACTAATTAATTTGGTTATTAAATTTTCTTCATACCAAGATCATACCAATTATTTATCATTGTCATAGAATGGTTGAAAATGATTGTATAAATATATTTATTTGTTCCTTTATACCTATATTTTTTTTGACACTGGTAGTACCTCATGGTCCTAATGATGGTTGGTACCAAGCTCAAATGGAGCTCCAGAATCTTGAAAACTTCCAGAATGAAGGACCAATCAGTGGAAAATTGTTTGCAATTGGATGTTTATGGAATGTGGATGATTAGTTTTATGATAAAATAATGAATCATCATCTATGGAAGGTGCATAGAAGAGTGGATCATATAAACAAACCACTGAGGAATGACAAGGCTGATTTACGACCATTGGATTGATGGAAACAACTATCAATGACAAGATGTGATGATTTCATTAAGAAGTCTAATATGATGCCATATGATTAGGTCTTGCACATGGAGAGAGGATCTAATATTCTATGAAATCCTTGACTAAATGTTGTTTCATGTGATGATGACACGACATGTATCCCCTCAGTTGTAGCATCTAGGGTTTCAGAAAATTATAATGATTGAATGAAATTAATCCCAACAACATTTTTGTGTACCTATTTCCCTGTGTGTTTGATCCATGTATTGGAGAATAAAACCATAGAACAAGGGAGAAATCCTGTGAAAATTGGTATGTCCTGAAATAATGTAAGTGGACATGGGGTAAATTACATGAAAACATATTGGATATATTGGAATGGACAAGCACACGAGCAGAACCACAGGTGGGAAGGGAATGTTTTGTATATTCCTCACATATCATGTACATGTACATAGATGGAGAGTCATGTACCTTTGAGGACATAGATAAGTGAATGGGTGGGGTGACACACTATGTAGGTCCTATCACACACAATGCTCACCGAGGTTAATTGTGAAGAAACAACAATCTTCTCTATCACCTTTTTTTGATTCGTGATTTTGTCTAGAAATTACCCAATCCCTAGTGTGCTTCCATGTAGAACACAATGATTTCTTCCACTATGGATTTCAGGATGTGATGTGAAATATTCCTGGCATATTGATTATTGAGGTGACACCCAATGATGCTAGTTATCAAGAACTATCACCATAGGCTTCATATAGATTGGAACCCCCTCGCATCAACGTGGGAATGGGTCCTCTATAGCTACGTACCTTGTGGAACCCCCGATCAGATATGGCATGGGTACTCAATCACATGTGTGGAACCCTCTATCACACCAGGGTGTGGGTTCTCGACCTACAGAGTGGAACCCCCCTACTATTGGGGAAAATTCCTCTACCTTTAATGTAAAACCCCCTTATTTGATAGGGTGTGGATCCTCAATGACCAGAGTAAACCCCCCTATGACACTAGGGAGCGGGTCCTTATACTAACGAGTGAAACCCCCATAAACATGGGAACGTGTCTTCTACCTTCCGAGTGGATCCTTATATTGGATGGTCAAGGGTCATTATGAAACTTGATTGAATCCCCAAAACAACATGAGTATGATTCCACATTGTTTACATAAAGAGTTTATCCCCCCTGGTTCACTAGGTAATGGTTCATCTACATGTATTTTTTTCCCACTCAACTATGTAGCATAATTATGAGGCATGGAATTACATTTAATGTTTCTTCTGGATAGATGTGTGAGATTTTTGGAATCATTGACAGACTTTTGGAATTATTTGTGACTCTTCATCAAGGGATTAATATTGAGATTGAGATCCCATTTCATTATCATCTGGGTTTTTCTTGATTGAGTATATAAACATATTCATCTATAAACATTGTTTTTGATTTGGTAACTCTATTTCCATGAGATGTGAAGATAAAAGGGGTATTCCTTTTCTTTTTCATCATGTAGTTCATCTACGCATCGTGTTCATCCCATTTTGTTTTGGTGAGGGTACTCTCTCTTGGGATAGGTTGTGAGGATATATTTGATTGTATATTGAATCCAATGTACTATCTACTATCATTCTATTTTTGTTTTTTCTCTTACTTATCTTCCTTCATCTTTCGGGGTGTCCTACTAGGTGTGTATTTACTTACCACTACATGGTCTTTTCCAAAAATCTTCTTGTCTTATGTAGATGATGGACTATACGTGGTGACTATAGAGGAAAATAGGGACACATAGTACATTAGACCACACACGGTGGTCACAGCTTGGGGATCAGGATATTTTCTCTCTCATTAATTAACATTTATAGTTTTGTATGGTTTGGAAAACTTTTTGGAAGGAATTTTATTTTTTCCATTTACATTTCATTTTACAATACTATACTATAGGGTTTTATAGATGTTTAACATTTGTGGTAATTTCTATAGTATTTTTCTTACTATTATACTTTTCCTATGAACTTGTGAATATATATGGATATGTTTGTGTAATGGTACATTGAATAAGGAATCCCCATATTAGTTATTCCTTTAGTAAAGGTCAGCTTCCCCTAACCTATGGAGGTGGAATTGGTGTAGTTATATATCGATCCCCTTCTTGGGTCTAGTCGTGAAAACATATATAATAAAGAAATTCACATTTATCATTTATTTGAAAAACATATTCAAGTCTATAATCTTTTATACTATTCAATTATAATCATTTAATACACATATATTGTAACACCCAATACTCAACTAATGTAATTAAAAAAGTCATCACAAAAACTACATCATAGTGAACATTATATTATTTGATCATAAAATTAATATATGATACGAGAAAATATTTTAAAAGTAGATCAAACTAGTACCATTGAATAATTAAAAATATGATGACATTCCAAAATCATATACACTGGAGGGTCATACTCTTTAAATAATGACACACATATGTGATAGATTCGTATTATGAAATAATAATAAATTAAATTGACATGGTATGGAAAATATGAAAAGGAAATATATAATTTATTATTATTATTATTAAGTGTATATATAAGGGTTAATATGAATTTTTGGAGGGTGATATGATCATTGGAATAGGACTATTGGGAATAAGACTATTATAAAAGTAACTTTCTTATATAATAGTTCTTATAGTAAAATAACCCTTATACATAAAAGTTTCAAATAAAAATAAATAAAACCATTTGGTAATTAAAATGAATTTTCTATACAACACACGCAGGAATGAAATATACCTGAGTACTCGACCTAATGACGAACGAACCAAAACCTAACCCCCACAACTCGCGCCATGTGTAGGGGCTAAAACCATTTTGAATTTATATAACCATAAATTGTTTAAAAAAATTATATTAATGATTAATAATAGATTTATATACATGTATAATAGAAAAAAAATATTTTATTCTAAAAGGTTTATTTTAAAATATGTACATGATTTATTAAAGAATAAATTTTCATAAAAATTAAAAATTAATTTATTAAAATGGATTTTGAATTTTTAATTAGCATGCCACAATTATACATTGGTTGATTTTATCATCTTTTTTCTTATATTTCCCTAATCAATAATTTTTTGGAATATAATTTTTTAAATAATAGTTTTGTACTCTATCAAAATTACTATATCTAAATCGATCCTCTGAGTATTCTCTTGATTCATAGTGATTTAGAGGTTTCAAAACAATTATCTACATTTATATTTTTTGATCCAAAAATATAAGTGTCTAAGTAGTTCATTCTCACTATTGTTGAAGGGTCATATCAAGGTGTTGGTCTATATACCTTTTCCTTCATTTCTCTTTCATAATAACATTGATCATATATATATTTCCTTATGTAATTATGTTATGTTGACTTATTACAAATCCCTGATTGTTTAATGTATTAAATATTGGGACTTATACTTATTATAAAACCCTTATAAACCACCAAGAATCGATAAACATCATTCATGAGTGGAGTTTTATTCCTATTCATTGGTCTCTAAGCTTCATGTTCACTAATTCCTAATAATACCACTAAACGATGAAAATATCCCCTCCACAACACCATCACCAAGATTAATTTCCATTTCATTGTGAATATTCTATAATTAATACTAGATTAATGGATGTTCACTTAGATAGTCATGTAATTCCCTTAAATGGGGAAATATTTACAATCCTTAAAATTGTTTCATCTATATGGGAATGTATTGATTACTAAGACATTTTTACGTGAATGTTTCCTTTTGGAACATTATGGAAAGAATTTTTATCCAAACTCTTTTATATGATTGATGTTTGGAATTTATTCATTTATATATTGGCATAAATATTATATATCTTCATGATGCATCAGTGGGGCTCATGTGGAAGAATATGTTGGTTGTTTGGTGTATGATATACCAATTTATGTATGATGTCATGGTATGAGTTCTTGATGATACGTTTATGATTTAGGGAATTATAAATTCCATAAAAATAAAATAATTTTTTATTATCCATGTGATTATTTATTTCCATTATAATATAAACCATTGATATAATCCATTCTCAGGTAATCAATCATATGGAATCATTTTATTATTATTTATTAGGGCCATTTTAAATGTTATTTATTTAATTAATGATAACATCCATCGTAGGAAGCCACTTATTTAATGTATTAGATTACCCATTTATTTTATTTTATTTTTTCTATGTGAATCAGATTGAGTACTGCAAATTATTCAAAGAAATTCTATAAGAAATTATAAATTTTCCAATGAATATTTATGATGTCACTACTTGAATAATATGTTATTTCCAGGGTTTTAATAAGTATTTTGGAAATTGTATACAACCATGTTTTTTCCTATATCCATTGTTTAGGAAACCACTGAAATATTTCACCAACTTCATGATTTTTTTAAATTTCGATATAGGTATCTGAAATATCATTTAAAAAAATTTATAATAAAAATAATTGTAAAAAAATAATAAATTTTTTATTTTTTCTTAGAAAATAATAATTAATAATTAAATAGTTTTATAATTAAAAATAATGAATTAATTGATTGGTTAGTGGGTAAGAGTATAAATCTTATGAGAGATATTTTATGTTCAAGTCTTGTAGAAGTTTTTTTTAACTATAACATATATCAATGGTTCAAAACCATAGAAATAGGTCTATGGAACCACTTTCAATGGTATCGTAACCATCTCAATATTCCCCAGTCCTACATTGATAGACATAAACAACAATGATTCTGAAACAATGGTGTTAGTTTATGGATATAGTGTTGAAGACTATTTTAATGGTTTTGAGTCGTGGAAATATATTAGGTATATAGTAGAGTGTATTTTTGTTTTTCAAAGGTTATATAAGGACCTTCTGTCCTTATATTCTATTGATACTACTAAAATATGGGAACCTATTTAATTTTATTTATTATATTTTTTATAGATGTAAGATAATAACCATAAACTATAAGTTAATAGAGTGGGGATGTTTTAGTCGAATCAATGAACATTTAGTATAATCCTTCAGAATTTGATAAAAAATAAATAAATTTGATATCAAAAAATTATGATAATGTATTAATATATTGAATAATTATTTCCCAATAGGGAAATTGTATATTATGACTCAATATTGTTAGTCAATAAGATAATTAATATTATTTCCTTGTATTGAAATTTTAGCTATTGAAATGAATGATCCTAATCAAAAACTATAATTATGTATTTTGACGTGGGTATTCCTAATGAGTCTTATATTAAAGATAAGATTATAATAAATATATTAAGGGAGTTAACTCAGATTATGAGAAATAACTATCCATATGTTGACTACCAATTTTCTCAAAAACATTGTCTCATAATTTGGGACTTCTTCTTGTGTGGAAAACCTCATATCCCAATTATACCAATAATTAATTAGTAGTAAGAAAATTGTTCATGTCCCTAAATAATATATTATTCAAATATTTATTTACTGAAAGGGAGATGTTTATAATTAAAGTATATCATCAAAGTGTATTTTATAATTAATTCTATTAACTAATTCAAAACAATAAAGGAGGAAGATATAAAAATTATGGAAGGTATGTTTCTATGGTTTTATTCACTAAAAAGTATTATCCTCGTGAGAGAATAGATGGTGTTGATGGGATGTTCCTAAATTTAAGAAAAAGTTATCGGAAAATTAAAATTGTTATGAGGATAAAATTTCCATATTAGAATCATATTGTACTTTATATATAAGTAATTTTTAAAATAGGGATTAATCTCATCATTTACTGGTTAAAGAAAATCCTTCAAATGTTGTTAGACTCTAAAACATTTTCAACATGTGAAGAATCAATATAAAGTTCAATTGTGACCGAGATAGAATTATATGAGAAATTTATCTTAAATGGAAGGAAAAAAATATGGTTGAGTTTCCATGTAGATAAAAACATTTTAAAGGAGAAGTAGGGAAGGGTGGAATTTATAAAATAATAATTATGGAATGAAACATCATGTTTAACATCCCCACCCTGGTACTTTCACACGTTAATGAGTTGGGTGTGTTAAGTGACATTTGGGACACATTTATATTTTCCAAAGGATTTCAACTAGTAGTAAGGGTTTAAGGATTATTGTGGGGAGAGTATAGCCCCAATTATAGAACGCATTCCACATAAAAAATAATAGAGTAGGGGGAGATAACACCAATAATATAAATAATAATCAGGAAATCATAGTAGAATAAAGGACAAACCAAAACAACCAAAAATAATTTAAACCAAGTAATATAATTCCTAATATATCTAAATTACATAATGAATTTAATACCATTAAAATACTAATAGTCTTGATAAGGGACTCCAAAACCATGGTATCAAATCTAATTTCCTTCTAGTCTCGAAAATCCAAAATTCCCAGCAATGAATCAACCAACACTTGCCCTCTTTCACTTATACATACATGTATCCATGAAATATTACTAGGTATGAAATGGTACATTAAAGAGGGTGTGGGTAAGAAATTATAGGTCCCCCCATGGTATATATACAAAACAGGTTGTAATATATAGTTCAGGGAAAAAATAATTTAAAGGGGAATAAACAAGTAAATTAATATTTCAGATGAAATAATACCACTAAACATCATGTTCTGGGATTCCACTTAGGTCTAGAAAAACCAGATTCACCATGATATCAAATATCTCTTACAATTTTATTGTACCATACCAACAAAATGCACAAACCACTTAAGGATTGTTTGCCAAAAATCAAAACAATCTATTTACGAATATTGCTATAAGCATTAAATAATTCTTGAATGAACCCATTGAAAACATATAACATCTAAAGAAATGTCCCAATAAGATTTAAAGAATAATCATGCCTATATTTATAAGAATTATAGAATAATCAATTTTAAAGAATACAAAATATTCCCACACACACCACATGGGATAAAAATTTCTTTAAAAAATTCCTTAATTCCATTAATCCAAATAGATATAATCATCACAACTATTACATGATCTTTTAAGTACCAATCAGAACCATTCATCATTATGATTTCACAATACATGTATTGCCTAATATTTTATTTCATTTCTTCTATTCATGTCAAGTAATTTATGTTTTAACCGAATGCACATTTACTATTATATTTCTATTGAAACGTATAAAAATCCCCACATTGAAAATACCATTGAATTGTAGGTTTATTGTAAGTAATTACTATTATGTTACCAAACATATAAGCTCACCTCAAAGGACTTGATGGGAACCATAGTAGGTCTAATAAATGTTATTATCCTCAAAATAATGAATTATCCTTTTTGGTAGGTCATGCACACAATGTGATGGTGTGATCACACTTATTATACACAATATAAGTAGTTAAAAAGTGGAATAAGGGATTTTTATAGACCACCTACCTCAAAATAAGAAAAGATGTGAATGATTTCTCAACATAAAATGAAGTAGTCAAATTTTAATTTCTACCAAACTATATTCCTAGAACACCAAGATCTTATAAATCAAGCTTCTAGTTTGACGTGGACACATAGAGGTCACAAATGTATGTCCTCATATTATAATGGATCGAACCCTTGAATGTGGGGTCTAATTTTATTAAAAGGATATTAAAAATACCATAGAATATCCCTATAGCACCAAAGGATTGTGTGGATGAGAATATAGTGAAATAGTTCATAAGGGTTCCTAATATTTATTTAGACCCTATAAAATAGAAGACGATTACATTGCCTCCCAGACCACACTATAGAGAAAGATAAAATGTTTCATACTATGACCTATCATAAGGATCCATTCCATCACATTCATTATCAAACAACATACATATACCATTACTAGGATAATTTCTTAGATCTTATAAACACGGGGGATGGACTATAAAATAGACTAAACCACTGAACCCTAACCCATAGAACGTGATATGATGTCAATTTACAAGCATAGATCCACACTACAGGGCTACCAGATTTTGAAAAATGGACCAATTCCAACCCATGGACCTTCTTTCATATCCAGCATCTCCATAATGAATCCACTCAAATGTTATTCCAAAACCTTCTTCAATGATTTATTTATGCCCAAAAATGAATTATCTTAGATTATCCTCCTCTCTGGACCTTATGTCATATCCTAGTTCTCGACACCATAGTGAAATTTCATATGACACAGAATCTTCTACAGTATAACTCCCTTCTTCTTGTTTCCTCCCTAAGAAATCCCTTCCAGGCAAAGTCATGAAAACCAATGTTCATTATCACGAACTGTCCTCGGGGCCCGTGTCGTGACTACCCAAAGCCCGCCTTCCATAGGCCAGGGGCTTGCGACTAGCACCAAAGGGGTAAATCCTAATAACTGGGAAGGAATTGCCTTTATAAAACATAAACACACCCAACCAGAGTATAAGCGGAAGTAAACACTATGTAAAACTGAAAAAAAAAAATTATTGATGATAGTAAAGGGGGTAGAAATACAAGCCCAACTGTAATGTACAAGGAAATAGACAAAACAGCTAGAGGGTGACAAGCAGCTCCTGAATCGTCCACCGCGGATCCTACCTGAATGGTAGGTACTGATAGCGCAGCTCTTGGATCTTCCACCATGGATCCTACCTGAAGGATAGGTAAAACATGCCACCTCAGGCCATCGTCCGTCAACCTCGTCCGGGTACCGACTCATCCTGAGGTCCACCTCTAGGTGTCGTCCAGCCCACGTACACTCGGCCTCCGTCAGCGCTGTCCGTTGCCTGCATCCAACACAACGAGGTGCGGGCATAACCCGTGCAGGGGTGATTATAACGATACTCAGTAGGGACCCTGAGACCCTCATGGTCTCACTAATCCAACAAGGATAACCAAAAGGAAGGATCTCAACAGATAACCCTTACTTAGGTATATTCCCATACATATACCTAAATTATCAATTCACCCATCTAAATAATGAGGTAACACATAGATATGAAATTAATGGATAACCACTACTTAGGTATATGCTAATACATATACCTAAGTTATCAATTAACCCATATTAATCATGAGGTATCACACAAGTCAATGACTCTTCTCAAACCATGATTTTCATTAAAGATATCGAAACCACAACTACTGAAGAGCTCCTCTTCTGTCGAGTACACTGGTTCTGTCGTGATTTTGAGGCGCTGCTTACTAACCATAGACTGCTGAGGTACTCCTCCTGTCAAGTACCGTGGGTCTGCTGCCAAATACCGGGTGCTCTGTCCGCTGAGGGTTTGCCGCCAAATATCGGGTGCTCTCCCTAATAGCCTACAGAGGTACTCCTCATGACGAGTACCACGGGTCTGCTTCCAACTACCGGCACTCCGTCCGTCGTGGGTCTGCTGCCAAATATCGTGCGCTCTATCCACCTGGCTAATCGAATCACTTTGAGTTGAATCGGTCAAGCAATCATCAGGTCTCATCCAGCTACAAGGTCGTCATACTCCGTACGCTCATCTCCAAGAGGGTCCAGACCACGAGCTACTGGTTGATACATACAAGTGTCACCTAATCTCACATGGAAGTATCTGAAAGGACTTCCTCGCCACAGGGTTCTCAACGCAATAGACAACGCGTCAATCGGACTCCCGGTATGTGAGATATTAGCATTTCTGTTCCAAGGGCCCGGTTGGATTTCGGGTGCAATCCACCTCGGCCATACTCCAACTGCGTCCAAACCTCATGTGAAGTATGCCTAAAGAAATGTATCATCAAGAGGAATCCAACATAGTTGACGAAACGTCAATCGAACATCCGGTCCTCAATTTATAAGTGTTTTCGCTCTAAGGGCCCAGTAGGTTTTGTGTTCGAACCAACCCTTCCATACAAAAACGTCACAGAAAACATTATTTTAATATAACAAAACGACCGTCACGATTCATGTTATCCTACACAACTAACGGTGCATCGATTGGAGGTTCGTAGCTCAAGATATGTCTGTATAACTGAAAATGGTCCGAAAATAGGGGGTCTAGGCCCGGTCCGACCCGGCCCAACACCCCCGGGGTCGGCCCGAACCGGGTGACCCGACCCGGGTCCGGGTCCGGCCCGGCTGGCGTGGCCTGGCCCGGCGCTGGCGGCCCGGCCCATTGCTGGTGGCACAGCCCGGCGCTGGCGGCCCGGCCGGTACGGCCCTGAACGCGTGGCCCACGCGGTTGGCCGCATGGCTGGCTGACCAGGCGGGGTGGCGGCGCCCAGTGGGTCCCACCCTAGATGCAAATTGTGGGGGGGGGGGGGGGGGTTACACCCCCCGGTTATTCGAAACAGCCGCTTTTTTGGTGACCGCTGGACCCCCTTGTGTCCCGCCCCTTGGTGGCGCCGGTGCCCGGCACATCGGGCCGCCCTTCCAGATCCCCCGCGGCCCACCCCGACCACGGCCCCTGTAGCTCCGGCACGGCGCGACGACTGCACGCCCCACAGTTGTGGCCCGCCCCGGCTGCGGTTTATGTAGCTCCGGGGCGGCGCAACGGCGCCGCGCCCCTCCGCCGTGGCTCGGCTAGGCCGCAGTCCGGATCTACTCCGCCCTGCATGATGGTGTCGTGTCTTTGCGGCAACCCGGCAATCAAGTGGTGACGATCCGCTCGTGGTCAGCCCGTTGCCATACGGTTCATCGCAAATGCCTCCATCGTCCACAAACAACAAATGATAGGGGAAAAGTCGGACCGTGTTCATGCAGTCTGAGCCCTTCCTCGTCAAGATGATATCAAGCGGTCTAGTGAAACTCAAGAATTTTTAGAACTATGATGAACGGTATTATAACTTGAACATAACAACCCCTACCTTAATTCGGTGGAATCCATAGCAGACAAAGGAAGGAATTCTGCGTTCGTTTTCGTTCGACGTTTGTTTCCACTCGTCGACCTCCGAATCATTTCCCCCAACTATTGTCGCGTTCTCCATTCATCGTTGAAGGATGACGTTGTCAGCATTTTTCCAGAGATTTCCCTGTGTTTTCCAATTCTTTCGCTAATGGATTGATTAAATAAATAGGGAACAAACTCCATGTTTAGCTCATTAACATGGATTATTAAGGAACCATAATAAAAGCATAATTAATTAGGCGAGTGTTTCTATTTCATAGAAAAAGAAACAGATCATTTAAATGCCTTAATTAATGACCATCGATACACCACGGTTCTACCAACTGCCGCTCAACAGTTGAAGGAAGAATAAAATAACTCATTTAGTTATTTTATTATTTTTATGAAAAGTCCAAGATTTAATTTTTTTGTCAGACTCCTGCCAACCGAAGTTAAGCTTCGCCTAAGAGAATCTCAGAGTTATGAGTTCATCGGTGTCCTCGGATTTCAATTCTGAGCACTGGTTCAAAATATAGAAAAACCCACACGTTCGTTTACTGAACGTACCCGAACAAAACTTCAGAAATTGATTCTGGGCACACCGGGCCTCAGAATCAGGTGCCGTCAGAAACTGCGGACTCGTAAAATTCCAAAGAATTTAAGAAAAAAAAATTCTTGAAATTTCTAGGTCTTTACATTACTCTCACCTCAGATATTTACATCCCTATAAAGCTACAACACAAACTAGGGAATCTAGAGGAGGTACCGAGCACGTATCTCAGCCTCCCGCTCCCATGTGCTCTCCTAGAGGTTCTCGGGCTGCCAGCGAAACAGCACAAGAGGAATCTACTATCCTCTTAGGACCCACTCATGTCGATCCTAAACCTCTCCTGAAACCCTGTGAATGTCTCCATTTCATCGATATCTAAATTTTTGTGGTTGATGATGATAGATAGGTCATGCACACATCTCCTCAGCTGAGATACGTGGATGACGTCATGCACCCGATGCATCTGAGGTGGAAAGGCCAGGGGTAATCCACCTTGCCTACACTGCTGGGGACCAAGAAAGGTCCGATGAAACGTGGAGATAACCTGCCACCCCGGCCAAATCTCTGTTGACCTCGTCATGGTGAGACCCGTATGAAGACACAGTCATCACCCTAAAACTCCAATGGTCTCGTCTCTTATCAACATAGGACTTCTGTCTGCACTGTGAAGTCTTCATTCGCTCCTGGATTATCTGCACCTTCTCCATCATAGCCTGAACCATCTCTTGTTCTACACGTGCTGACTCCAACACTATCCACAAAGGATATCTGAAACGCGGCTAGCTACTGTCTCGCCACCCCTAACAGCTGAAAGCCCGATCTCTTACTAAGAGAATCTTCTACAACATTTCCCTCCCCATGAGTAAAAACCATCACGAAGTTATAGTCCTGGGGAAATTCAAGGATTCACAGCTTTCTCTGGTTCATGTCCTTATGAGAGAAGATACAACAGAGAATATTGATACGGAGAGAACCGTAAACAGTTCTCTCAACGAATGATGTTGATACTAGACAATTGTAAGAATTCATCTCCTCCTGTCCTCGGGGCCCGTGCCGTGACTACACCAAGCCCGCCTTCCATAGGCCAGGGGCTGGAGACTAGCACCAAATGCGTAAATCCTGATTACTGGGATGGAATTTATTTTATAAAACATAAACACATCCAATCAGATTATAAGCGGAAGTAAACACTATGTAAAACTGAAAAAAAAAGTAGTTCTGAAAGTAAAAGGGCCATAAATACAAGCCCAGCTGTAAAGTAAAAGGAAATGGACAAAACAGCTGGAGGGTGACAAGAAGCTCCTGAATCATCCACCACGGACCCTACCTGAATGGTAGATACTGATTGCGCAACTCTTGGATCGTCCACCATGGATCCTACCTGAAGGATAGGTACAAATAGCCTCCTCCGTGCCCTCATCCGTTAACCTTTTCCAGGTTCCGACTCATCATGAGGTCCACCTCTATGTGTTGTCCAGTCCTCGTACACTCAACCTCTGTCAGCGCTGTCTATTGCCTGCATCCAACACAACGAGATGCGAGCATAACTCGTGCAGGGGTGAGAAAAAAAATACTTAGTCGGGACCCAGATACCCTCAAGGTTGCACTAATCCAACAAGGATAACCACAAAGAAGGATCTCAGCAGATATCCCTTACTTAGGTATATACCCATACATATACCTAATTTATCAGGTAACCCATCGCAATCATGAGGTAACACAAAGATATGAAATCAATGGATAACCACTACTTAGGTATATGACCATACATATACCTAAGTTATCAAGTAAACCATTTTAATCATGAGGTAATACACAGGTCAATGACTCGGCTCAAACCAGGATTTTCATTAAAGATATTGAACCACAACTTCTGAAGAGCTCCTCCATTGTCGAGTACAGTGGTCCTATCATGACTCCGAGGTACTTCTCACTAACCTTAGATTGTTGAGGTACTCCTCCTGGCGAGTACTGCGAGTCTGCAGCCAAATATCGGGCGCTCTATTCGCTGATGGTCTGCGGCCAAAAACCGGGCACTCTCCGTAAGAGCCTACAGAGGTACTCCTTCTACCTAGTACCGCAGTTCTTCTGCCAACAACCAGGTGCTCCGTCTGCTGTGGGTCTGCCGCCAAATACCAAGCGCTCCATCCACTCGGCTAATCGAATCACTCCGAGTCGAATGAGTCAAGCAGTTATCAGGTCTCAGTCAACTACAAAGTATCCTTACTTCATAAGCTCGTGTCCATGAGGTTCCACTCCTCTCCAGGAGGGTCCACTCCATGAGCTATTGGTTGATACTTCCATGTATCACGTAATCTCATGTGGATTTATCTCAAAGGATCACCTCGTCACAGGGGTCTCAACGCAATAGACGACGCGTCAATCGGACGCCCGGTCTGTGATTTATTAGCATTTACGTTCCCGGGGCCTGGTTGGATTTCGTGTACAATCCAACCCGGCCATACTCCAACTGCGTCCAAACCTCAGGTGATGTATTCCTAAAAAACTGACTCATCAAGAGGAATCCAATATAGTCGGCGACACGTCAATCGAACGTTCGGTCCTCAAGTTATAAGTGTTTCCGCTGCGAGGGCCCGGCTGGTTTCGTGTTCGAACAAAACTGAACATACATAAACATCATTGAATCCTTGATTGTAATATAAATAAACGACCGACTTGATCCAAGGGATCCTACGAAACTGACGGTGCATCGATTGGAGTTCTGTAGCTCAAGATATGTCCGTTTAACCGAAAACTATCCGAAAATAGGGGGTATGGGCCCGGTCCAACCCGGCCCAACACCCCTAGGTCGGCCCGAATCATGTCGACCCGACCCGGTTCCGGGTCCGGCCTGGTAGGGCGTGGCCCGGCCCGCGTGGCTAGCCGACCAGGTGGGGTGGTGGCGCCCATTGGGGCCCTCCCTAGCCGGAGATGGGGGAGGGGGGGTTACACCCCCCCCCCCCCCCTCGGTTTTTCGAAACATATTTCCTTAATGGCCGGCCTTTGGGTGACCGCGGGACCCCCTTGGGTACCGCCCCTTGGTGGCTTTGCTGGCCGGCACAGATGTCCGCCCTTCTAGAATCGTCGCGGCCTTAGGCCGTGACTTTGTTCCACCAGCGCCGCGCGATGGTACCGCGCCCCTCCGCCACGACCAAGCTAGGTAGCGGTCCAGCTCTACTCCCCACTGCATGACTGTGCCGTGCCTTTGTGGCGACCTGGCAATTAAGCTCTCATGATCCGCTCCTGGTTGGCCCATCGCCGGGCAGTTCTTCGCAAACGCATCCATCATTCACAAACAACAAACGAGAGGGGAAGGGTCGGACCGTGTCCATGCGGTCCGAGACCTTCCTCGTCAAGATGATATCAGATGGTAAAACAAAACACATGAATTTTTAGAACGATGATGAACGGTATTATAAATTGAACATAACAACCCCTACCAGAATTTAGTGGAATCCAAAGCAGACGAAGGAAGGAATTCCGCGTTCATTTTCGTTCGATGTTTTTCACCGCTCGTCGACCTCCAGATCATTTCCCCCAATGGTTTTCACATTCTCCATTCTTCCTTGAAGGATGACGTTGTCGTTATTTTGCCAGATATTTCCCCGCATTCACCAATTCTTTCGCTAATGGATTGACTAAATAAAAAGGAAAAAAACTCCACTTTTATCTCATTGATATGGCTTATTAATGAACCATAATAAAAACATCATTAATTAGGCAAGTGTTGCGGTTTCACCACAAAAGAAATAGATCATTTTAATTCCTTATTTAATGACAGTCGATACACCACAGTTCTGCCAACTGTCGCTCAACGGTCGAAGGAAGAATAAAATAACTCATTTAGTTATTTTATTATTTTTCTGAAAAGTCCATGATTTAATTTTTTTTCTCAGACTCCTGCCAACCAATGTTAAGCTTCACATAAGCAAATCTCAGTGCTACGATTTTATCGGTGTCCTCAGATTTCATCTCCGACCAATAGTTCAAAGGATAGAAAACCCGCACGTACGTTTACTGAACGTACCATCACAAAACTTTAGAAATTGATTCCGGGCACACCGGGCCTCAGAATCAGGTGTCGTCAGGAACTGCAGACTCGTAAAATTTCAAAGAAATTTAAGAAAAACAATTTTCTTGAAATTTCTGAGTCTTTACATTCCTACCTAAAAAAACATCTTAAAAATGTTTATGAAAATATAAAGAGGGATGCCAATAGATAAATATGGTAACATACAACCAACCAAACATATAAAACCATTTCCTTGAGCTACACTTCATATCATCTTTAGGCATATTGATGAACTTTTTTTGTTAATATATTTTCATATAAACTCTCTAAACTATGTCTCTTATAATGTAATTCCATATTTCCGCTACACTCGGACAAGTGGTATAGTCTACCCCTAGTGATTATTCTCACTATGGTCCATGAGACAATTATGATTCTCTCTAATGTAAATATCAATATAAAAAAATGAGATCAATTTTTATCATGTGAGATGGGTTGAGATGATATCTATAAAGTTTTGACATGTGAAGAACATCATGCGTGGCAGTGTAGCTATGATGTAACATCCAAAAATTTTAAAAAAATCATTTAAAATCATTTAAATTCTTTGATATTTTGTGTTTCATGAAATTTGTATTTTATCATTCATTTTATACAACATGAATTTTTACATTAATTGATTGTAACATTGAGGTTCATTGATAAAGTGTGTTACATGAAAGGAAAAGTCTTACAGAAAAACTATATAATGTATATATTATTTATTCAACGTAATAGTTATCACTTAGCCATTGGAATAGAAAGAATGAATGTGATAAACTAAATTATGAAATAGTAGTTTACACGTGTTAATAAGATGAAATCATTGGTAAAAAATTAAATAGAAGTGAAAATAATGACCAAATTAATATGAAGAATCTGTTTTTATGAAAAAACTATTTTTAGGAAAAAATGGTGTTTTATAATAATAAATTAAATTAAAAACGATTAGTGAAATATATTAATAAAAATTTCTATGTTATATATTTAATTTTTTTTATATTCATCAACTAGGTTTAATATGGTGAAGATAAGAATATATCAACTTTCATGAATAAAATGTTGTATATTTTTAAATGAGCAGTTTTTCCAACTTTTAACGGTGAAACTAAATTAAATATAATTTTTAAAAATTTTATAATTTTTATTTGAATAAATGAAACAAATTATTTAAAATAACAATATATAAATTTTTTTTGGGTAATTGTTTGTATTTTTCTGACAACATTCATATTTTAATGAGTAGTGAATGACACTAGATTTTAATTGAAATATGATTTGTTTCATAAATAATTTATTGTTATACATTATTTTTTTAACTGGTTATAATGTATAATTAAATCTATTTTATATCATTTTAACCAATTCAGGTCATTTTAATCAGTTTCACATTCAAATTGTATGTAAAAATATTTCAATATTTTAAAATATTCTCTTTAGAAATAGGATTTTCATTTAGTCTGAAGGATTAGTTTTAAATTAATATCTTCGAAATATTTGATTGAAATTTTAAAAAATTTATTCTATATTTTTAATAATTTTAATTTATAATTTCTAATGAGTTAGAAATTGTTTTTAATAAACAATTTTAGTAAAATTAATTAAATTTAATTACAGCGATTAAGGTCAAAATAAGTTTATTTAGTGTTTAATCAGTATTAATAAAGAGCCAAATGACTTATAAACTTCTTAAAAACCAATATTATGGAAATTAATTGATTTTATACCCTATTTAATATTGTATTTCCCATTATTTCTTGCACATTATATAAGGGGTACCATCCTATTATGTTAACCATTTTATATTAACTGGAATGTCACTTCTCCACAACTATATAAAGACACTCACCCTCCCCCTATCCTCTCACCTCAAATCCCTTTTTGATTATCTAAACTATTACCATAAAATATTTTTAAAATCATTCATCCCATATTATAATCCACACATTTTTTATAAATAAAACTAAGTAATACAATTGGTGCTAACCAAATAGAGTTATATAAAAAAAGTGGTAACATTCTTCAATGATCACTTTTGTTTTATTTCACTCTGAAACCACTTAGATTATATTTATTTCATGATTATATAATAAAAAAAGTATAATGAAACTAACTATAAGATTTATTTAATTTTTTTACCTATTACTTCACACACATTCATAAAATTTGATACATAATCATTGTTCGCGTGTTTTGAGGACTATCGACTAACAAAGAAATGTCGTTCGTTCTTCCATTACCTCATCTCAAGGTTGACAATAATGATTTAATTAATATTTATATATGTTATATATGATATTTATAATTTTATTATGCATTTTTAATTTCTATATAACACATTCCTACATGCTTTCTATTTTTGGGAATATGAAAACGTCATTTGTGGACCTGTGGACTACCGCCTCCTCAAAGCGATTTATTTCATTCACTCTTAACATTGAATCTATTACAGATGGGTTTAATAAAAATATATAATATAAAATTAATATTTATGATATCAATTTTAAAATCATATATATGGACATATAATATATCATTTATTTCTTTGTATTTCCCATAGTAAAAAATTTATAGTGGCATTTATAGATGAGTGGATTATCGCTTCCTCAAAGAGATGTGATTATTAATGTTTTCATGACAACAAAAAAATAATTATATATATAATTAAAAGTATATATAATTATATATTATGTTATTAAAAATATAATGGTCATTTTGGATTGATAAAAATTACTTACATTCCATAATGATCTTTGAAAAATGGGAACATTTCTCATGCATACGTACAAACTACCGTCTCCATGATCATAATGATAGTTTATTTTTCAAAACCATATTTTATGTATTATTATAATATTATTATTAGTGTAAAAATGTTATTATTATATCATGATTTTTATTATTTATATTTTTAATTAATGATGCCATCGACTATAATTGATGTACCAATGTTGTTTTGACACATAAACTGAATATTTTCAAAACAAGAAATGTAAACATGATTTTCTATGTTATTGAATTCAAAATTGTAATAAGTGTAAAAAAAGTAATGATAAAAAACACAAATAATATCAATAAATTAAATAATTAACATTAGTTTATTATTTTGGAATATGTAGGACAACCATGAAAAATCAGACTCAAGGTAAGGGGTTTTTCCATCACTTTTGCATTCGTGACGCATACACTATAATCTCCAATTATTTAATATTTGTGTTTTATATAATTATTATATATTATTTTATACCCGTAATAAATTTATCTTAATTATATTTAATGATTAATTTATTTTAATTTCTTTCATGGGGATTAAAATTAAAATGTTACCAGGTAGTAAGGGATTTTGACTAAATATCATTTTATTGAGACATAATATAATGATATAAACCTAGTTCCTTTTTTGTTGTATATACTTAAACTATTAAATATTATATAGTTACATTCATTTATTTCATGATATTAACATTTTTCATTAATTTTATTCTTACATTGATCTCATGGTTCAAAAGTAACTCATGTAGAAAGAGAATTCTTAACTAAATTTCCATTTGTTGGCATAAAATTATATGTCATTGGTTGTTATTAAAAGAATACATGTAAAATGACCATTGATTGTTTTAAAATTTATTTAAAATTTTATTTAATTTAATTAACACTATAACACTTAATTATTTCATTGATTTATTCTCACACCGATGATATGATCATTGTAAGGGTTTTTCTCATCTCACTTTTTTTATATGAGATATATTCAATAATCATAGCAGATTATTGTTTTGTAGTTTATTTATTTACAATAAATTTATATGATTATTTTTATCCTTAAATTTATGGGGTGTTAATTATCTTTATAGGACCTATATTTCATATAGATTATAGTTTTAAAGTTACCATACAGAAATTGTATTTTTGTCTCAAATTTCCTTCTCTATGACATTTGTTATGTTATACAACTATATAATTTTTATAAGGTTTATTCAATTCTGCATTGAAATTTTATTTCATTAATAACATTATTCTAATGATATTATTTTTATAATTTAATTTTATTCATTGATAGGGATTATAATTCAGTTGATTCAATGTGGTATGGGACACTTTGGAATGATGACAGATTATTTTCCTCATGAGTTTTTTTAATGATATTTTACAATAATTTATAATAATAAGCCTAAAAACTAGTTTAATGACTTATCTTATATAGTTGAAATTTTATATTGATTACATCCTTCTTCTTTCTTTATATTTATTATGTTTTTTCCAAGAGATTGTTATGAAAAACTTTTCATTTCCATACATTCATTAAGATCAAAAGAGATTATTATTGAGAAAATATAGATTTAATGGGTTAATCATGTTTGAACGATATTATTTTGTAACCCATATATATTCCCTTGGTTAGTCATGTTTCAAAGATAATTGCTTGGAACCCATTTAATTACCATGGGTTGTACTTTTTTTAAATAGATTATTATTTGACCCATTTAGTTTCCATGGGTTTATCATTTTAAAAAATATTTAAATGAAACTCATTAATTTTCCAAGGGTTCATTACAAAATCAAGATATTGGTATTAAAATAGAATCATTTACATGGTTTGATTATATCCTAAATAAGGTATTTTGGAACACACTTCTTTTCAATGGATTAATCACATATTAGAAATATTTTTTTGAAATCCATTTAATTTCCATGGGTTAATCGTGTCTGAATGAGACTATTTTGGAACTCATCGCATTTCAATGGGTTAATCATATTTCAAAGAGATTGTAGTTGGAACTATTAAATTTTCAAAGGATTTCCATTTTATTAAAATAATAAAGTTTGTTTCATTGGGTTTTGATGATTTCCCATTTATTATATTCTAGGACATTATAAAAGAATGGTTCGCCCAAATAGTGATGGGTGAGCCCATTGTAGCTTATATTATGGTTGTGCCCAGTTAGCACTCTGAATAATTAGTTACTCTAGTAATGTAAGTCAACCATAATAATTATTCCATTTTAACGGTCCTATAAGGGTTATGAAAGGGTTCTATGAGATTATTTTTCAAGATACTAGCATGTTTTATATATTCGTTATCAGGGTTTATAATGTTTCATTATATGATTATTCATATAACATGGGTTAATATTATTTATTCTTATTAAGATTTCCTTTTTAAAAATTTTATCCCATTTTTAAATGTTTGGTGATCTAGTTTTTGATGGTCATGAATATTATTATTTTATAATCATTCATTTTTTATTATGTAATTGTACTCATATTATTTTCTCCTACTAATTGATGAAATTCATTTGTTAACGCATAATTTTTTCCTTGTTGATCATTTGAGAACATCCTTCATCTATTCCATTTTATACATGTTGAAAATAAGAACATTGAACATTTTTTTTCTAAAAGGGATTTCACATGGATGATTTTTATGACCTATTATGAAATAATACATGATGGGTAAAATAGTTGAAATGGTCTTTTAATGACTTATGAATTTTAAATTTAGGGTTTTCCCTAATTCTATACTATTATAAACCTAAAAGGTCCTCCATACTTTTTGAGATCAAGGTTTTAATTTTTTTGAATGTTTTTTATGGAAACCATTTTGTTACAATTATCGTTATGATAGTAGAAAATGTAATGTTATGGATTATATCACAGGATATAAAAGTGTAGGTTCTTGGATTTTATATTTTTTTTATCAAAAATTGTTTTATATGACATTGGATATTTGGATGTTTTCATATTATGTTATCTTAAGTGATATTCATAAAATCATAGGAATGTAATCATAAGGATGATCATGTGTTAAAATTCATAAGACCCCATATTTGAGGTTTTTAAGTAGTAAAAATTTTGAGATAAGTAACAAAAAATTTGTAGAAGTATTATTGGGTTGTATAATTTGTAAAAAATTTGATTAATATGAATTATTAAATTAAATTTTGTAAATTATGTTTTAAGGTAATTATAACATTTATGGTTTATAAGATCTTTGATATTTACTTAATTATGGGAACATATATATTATAATATAGATAACAACATGATTGAAATGTGATTTGGGGACGAAGTGACGAATGATAAATCAAAAGAATATATCTATATTTTTTTCTTGAAATATCGAAGTTATAAGATAACCCTTGAGGTTAATACCCTATTTGGTTTTTATTTCATTGAGGTTATTTGGAATATATGGTTATGGATTGATTTAGTTTCAAATTGGAGAATTAATATTTAATTTTTAATATTTTTTTATCATATTGATGATTATTCATTTTAATAATGATCTTTCCCTGTTCATAGAATTTTTTTAGTTAATGTCTAATCATTGCGGGAATAACTTGACTTTCAATTTTATGGTTATTTGGTCTTTAAAATGTTTTTTAGAGCAATAGGTGTGGAAATAATAATCTTGAATACTCATCATATGGAGAAAAAGATGTGATTGTTGAAAATTATGAAATTAACTTGTCATGTATATATATTTTATTATGTTTTCATTATAGATGGTGAAATAAATACTTCAGCATTATGAAAAATGATCTTGAAATAAATGTTTATCTTATTACAATATTTTTGAATGGTATTATTGAAATTTTCCAATCCTTTTGGTTTTGTGCTCTTGTCATCATTGAATTCCTCTTGACAAAATTCTCATTCACAATCTATTATTCAGTGGGAAATAGCTTTTTCCATCCAAATCGATATATTAATTTTCCACCTATGTTCCCCTAATGTTGAATCATAGATATGCTAAACTTTTAGGGACTCTTATGGTTACCAATTTCAATTTTTAAAAAAGATGAATTATTTACCATTTTTACTATATGTGTTTCAACACGAGCACTCTATAATTTATTATCATTTCATAACCACGAATAATTTTGAAGGCGAAAATAATTTTAAGGGGGGTATGATGTAACATCATGAGATTTTAAGAAACATATTACTTAAAATTAATTTAAATTTTTTGATCTCTTTGGTTACAAGAAATGAATAGTTAAATTTGTTTTAGGGAAGACTCGTTATTCATTCATTTGACATAAAAGTGAGTTTCATCAATGACTTGTGTTACTCGCAAGGCCATGTCTTATCGGGCAACCCTATAATATTAATATTATTTACTCCATATAATAGTTTTCACTCATCTCATGGAATGGTGGAAGTGAATATGATTAGATAAATTATGGAATCATATTTTAAACATGTTTATAATATTAATTAATCGATTACCAATTAATTAAAAATTAAATTAAAGACCAATTACATATAAAGGATGTGTTTTCATACAAAAAAACATTTATGACCAGAATGTAGTGTTATGTAAAAACAATTAATCACTATTAGTTAAAGATATTTATTTAAATTTAAATATTATTTTTTTAATAAAATGTTTTAAATTCCTATAATATGTTTAATAGTATTTGGATAAGAATAATTTTATTTTGAGCATACAAAGGTGTATATTTTTAAACAAGCATTTGTACACCCTTTTAATGGTGCACCTAGTTTAAATATGATTTTTGAAAATAATTTTATTTTTATTTGAAAAAATGAAATTATTTTTTAAAGATTATTTTGTCCATCAAAATTTGGTTAGTTTTTTTAATATATCTCATATCATTCATATTTTGATCAATATTGAATGACATTGATTATAAATTGAAAATTACTTTTCATCCAAATAATTTATTATGTTAAATTATATTTTTAATTGGTTTAAATTTATACATAGTTCAATTTTATATCATTAAAAAATTATTTCATTGTAATAAATTTATAGTGAAATTGTATGTAAAAAATATTTCATGTTTTTGAACTTTTCTTTTTAGAAACACGCTTTGTCATCCCATCAGCAAGATTAATTTTAAATTAATTTATACAAATTTGTTTTCGGAATTTGGAAAATTATATTACATATTTGGAGTCATAATAATTTATAATTTTCAATAAGGATATATTATTTTTTTAATACAATTAATCTTTAATTTAATTATATTTAATTATAGTAATTAAGTTAAAAATGAATATACTTATTGTTTAAACATTACTCTTAAGGGGGGAAATGACCTATAAACAAGTAAAAAATTTTTTTTGGGAATTATTATACCATATACCTTCTTTTATATATTTAGGATCGTTATTGGAGGAACATTATGTAACAGAGACCTCCCAATAGTGTTTAACATTTTATATTTATTATAATATAACACCTCGTCCACTATTAAAAGGCACTCACCATCTCAATATCTTCGTACCTATAGAATCCTTTTGTCATGTATAACCCATACTAAAATAATATCCCAAAATAAATACTATAGTCTTACTGGCTTCACTTTTTAAAAAAACCATGAAAACCCTTTTGTGGAAACAAAATAGAGTTTCTCGAAAAATAGGTAATATTCCTCAAATATCACATTTTTAATTTCTTTCTGAGACCACACAAATTATTCATATTACATTATTTTATAATAACATAAGTTTCCTCAATATACCGAGTTTTTTTATATTAAGAGTTCTACCAAAACCATTAAACACTTACATCAAATGGGAAACACATTCATTATTTATGTTTATATCTAACTACCACATCGCAAAATGATATTTTTCATTCATCAATTACATTCTATGTTAAGAATAATGATTGAAAAACTATTTTTATAAGATATATATGATATTTATAATTCTATATTTCAGATTTAATTTTATTATATAACACATTACAACGAGATTTCCATTTCTGGGATTATGATAACATCATTTGTGGACGTGTGGACTACATCCTCTTCAATGTTATATGATTCATTAACTCTTAAAATAGAATGTATTAATGATGAAATTAAAAAAAATATTATATTTATGAAATATTTATTACACTAATGAAATAATTATCTATGTAGATATATAATATATCTTTTTCTTCATTCTATTTCACACACAGAAAAATTAATAACAACGTCTGTGGACGAGTTGACTATCGGCTCCTTGAGGAGATGACATTCATCATTTTTCATCACCACATCAAAACAATGATATATATATGAACTTATAATTAAATTTTATAGAATATATTATATTATTTTTATTTTTTTAATTTTAAAATAATAAAATATTTGACTATTGTGGACATACCAATGTCATTTTTGACACATTAACCAAATTTGGTCAAAATTACTCACATAGATGTAATTATTTATGTTTTTTTATCCACATTGTAAAAACTGAAATAAAATTAATGATAAATATCAAAAAAAAATTATTAATGTACATATTCAACATATTTTTATTATTCATGATGATATATAGAAAAATCAATATAAATCAGACTTAGGGTAAGTGATTCTTATCTCATGTTTACTTTAATGAGGTGTTTCCATAATCACCACTTATTTATTTTCTGTTATTTATATGCTTATTATATTTTATTTAATATCATCAATACATTTATCTTCATTTAATTTAATGTTTCCTTTGATTTTATTTCTTCCTTGAGGCTTATGATTCACAAGATACCAAATAGTAAGGGATTTTGCCTCAATTTAATTCCATTGATCCATGTTGCAATGTTATTCACCTACTTTCGTTGTGTTGTGTATATATTAATCCTATGAAATTTTATATCATTAATTTATTAAATTTATGATATTGAAATTTTTTATTTATTTTATTCATTCATGGATCTCATGATTCCAATGTCATTCAAGTTGTAAGGGATTTTCTTACACAATTTATATTCATTGTGTTAAACTTCTATATCACTGGTTATGATATTAAAAGAATATTTGTGAATTGAAAACTGATTTTTTTATAATGTATTTAAAATTTATTTAGAAGAATTAAAATTTTCACCCACAATTTTGTCATTGATTTATTTTCACTTGGATGATACAATATTTGTTAGGGTTTTTCTCACAACACATTTATTTCTATAAAATATATTATATATTCACCACTAATTTTTGTTTTCTGTTGATTATATTTCCCATGTAGGTATTTAATTATTTTTATCCGTAAATATATGTGTTTTTACATATCTTTTTGATGATCTCTTTTTCATTTGATTTATATTTTTGATGTTACCAAAGTTGTATTGGGTTTTCTTCACAATTTTCCATCTTTGTGATGTTTGTTGTGTTATGCACCTATATTCTTTTATGAGGTGTATATACTTATAATTTATCATGTTATATCATGAATATCATTATTAAAATGCTACTATAATTTTAATTTAATTTTATTCATTCAATAGGATTATAATTCAAATGTTTCAAAGTGGTATGGGACACCATGGAATGTTTATAGATTATTTTTATAAAGAATATTTTTACGATATTTTAAGGTCAATTCCATTCATATACATCAAAAAAATTGTTTTTGTGTATCCTCATTTGGTTATATTTCTTATAGACACCATCCCCATTATTTTCAGGGATGGATTATGTTTTTTCAATGATATTTCTATGAAACCCATTACTTTTCCACTGGTTGATTATAAGCTAAAGATATTGTTATGGATCCCACTTATTTTCCATGTGTTAATAAAGTTTAAAAGAGATTATTTTGTAACCCATTTATTTTTCCATGTGTTAATCATATTTCAAAGATATTATTTTGGAACACATTAATTTCTTATTGTTTAATAATGTTTCACATATATTGTTATTTTACTTGTTTCTTCATTATGGGTTAATATTTTTTCAATGATATTGTCATGAAATGAATTTATTTTCCATGTGTTTATTATTTCATAAAGATATTATTATGGAACCCATTAATTTTATACAATATGACTATATCATAAAGATTTTGTTATGGGAGCCACTTCTTTTCCATGGTTTAATCTTGTTTTTAAGATATTGTTTTGAAACCCATTTCCTTTCCATGGATTAATTATGTTTGAAAGATATTTTAGTGGAACATGATTTCTTTTCATGAGAAAATATTGGTTCAAAATGAATAATGTTTTTTTATTGATTATTGATGGATTCTCTATGTATTTGGTTCCTGGAAATTGTAAATAATGGGTTTGCCCATATAGTGTTGGATGAGCCTGCTATAGATAATATGATGGGTGCTCCCATATAGTTCTCTGATGCATTGCATACTCCAAAGTTGGATGTCAGGAATTTTTGTTATTCTCTTTTTAAGGGTTCGATAAGTGTATTATAAGGGTTATACGAGACGATTTTTCGAGAAAAAAACTTTTTTTATATGGTCTTTCATTAGGTTTATAATTTATATTTGGATAATTATAGATATCACATGGTTCCCGATTTCTGATTCTTAGGACTGTTTCCTTTTCTAATGTCGTATGACTGGTTTCCATGTTCGAAGATCTTGGTATTGATGGGTATGAATATTCTTATGTTATACTTATTAATTTTTTTATGTTATCATACTATTTTTCTCTAAATGGTATCCATAATAACATTCATTTGTTATTTCTTACATTTTACCTTACTGATCATTTGAGATCACCCTTCTTATGTTTCTTTTCCCCATGTTCTAAACAATGATGATGAGTGATTTATATATTCAAAGGATTTAAATATAATGATATTGTTGACATATTTTGGAAAACGAAATATGGGGTTAAATGGGAGAAATGATCTTTTTATGACTTCATGGTTATTTATATATGAGTTTTTCTTAATTCTTTAAAACTAAAATCCTAAAATTTCCGAAATTATGTAAGTGATCAGTGGTTTCATTATTATTTTGTATGGTTTAGATTAAAAGATATTTTTAACAATTATCATCACCAAAGACAAAAATGTAATGTTATAGATTTTATTATTGGATCCAGGAGTCCAGGTTTAGGTTGTTATAGTTGGGGATAGGTTAAACGGTATTACAGTGTCCTGACCATTTCCACTATCTCAAAAAACCTTATAAACAAGGGAGAATTCTTCCATTGTTTCCCGATATTGAATTCCCCTAGAAGAGAAGACACCCTAAAGAATACATTTTGACCAACCTTTGAATCTATAGGTTGTCTCCAATTGTCAATGTTGGACATATTTCAAGTATCCATTGTCACCAACCACTCTCAAATCATTTAATACAACTCAAAATTCTTCTATAAGTGACTAGTCCCAAAGAACAATATTCTTATTTGCCGCCAACTAGTTGACAGAGGAACATTAAAACCATCCATTCAAGGAGTAAAAAGGATCCATATGGATTGATACCTAATATATATTATTATAATGGACATATACAATTGCCATATGTTTTTTTCAAGAACCATATATGTCTAAAACATGGGCTCATAAAATATAATCTAGAATATGAATCATAACATCAATTAGACCTTCATTCTAAGGAATATATTTTTAATGATAATAAACTATGATAACAGATAATTCTAAATTCCCTTCTACATTGATGTTGCGAAGTGATAATTTCAATATGAAATGATACTCTTTTGAATATCATGGATCTAAACTATTTCATGCATATACAGGCTAGCTAAAAAATCTATAGTGTTTTTTTACTTCATATATTAGAATTGTTCTAACTTCATTAGTCAATCCATAATCACCCATAATTCATCATTATTATGATTTTTCCCATGACTTCTTTTCATGAAATACTTAGTGACATCATCCCACTACCATTTCAGAATGGGAAGATATTTAAACATCCTCGAATAAATATTATAATCAATATTTTCACGATGACAGGTGAAATATCTATATATGATTCCCACTATCTACTTTTTCATCCCTTATAACTTTTATTTATTTCATATATCATTATAAAAATTTTGAGACCCATATATAACACCCATATAGAAGCCTGAAAGACTCTATACAACTAACTATGAAATCCTTTAGGAACCCATCCATAGCCATAAATAATAAGAATGTTATAAATACTGATAGAGAATCATGATTTTGGATCCCACTATTTAAACCATCCCTCAAGGATAAGCCCTCTGAAATAGATAAATGATCGATCATGATCCAATCCAGATGAATGTGTAAAACGGTTATCAAAGACAAATATTTGAGAATATGAAATTATATATTTCTTTAAGATACATTAATTAATAGAACATTCATTAAATATTTGATAATTCACCAATTTTTTGATATTTTTCATAGTAATTAAGAGTTCTCGATATTAATTATAAAATTCTAAAAAAAATTAAACATTATATTAACACACTATGTACAACATTCCCAACATATAAACCCCATTTACAGCATGCCTAAAAGGCCATAGACCAGCATGTGAAGCCTTTCCATGATGTGAATACAATATAAGATGTGTACAATTATTACAAGAAATAATGATTTCAAATATCATAATTCCACTAATAGTGAATTACATACACAACGTGCAATGATCAAAGGATCAGCTGAACAGAGATACAAACTGATTATTTAGTGGAAAATGTGGATCTCAAATACCTGATGGGTGTCCATATTATACGATATTCCATGTTCAGGAATGAAGTAACATAATCCAGTACATGACGTTCATGACTTACTTTTTGTGTAATTGTCAGGACTATTAATATTTTTAGTGGTCTACTATGCAAAGGGATAGATACACAATTTTCCTTATCCTTATATTATTCCATTTTTTCTTCCCTTTTAATATTATTTTATTTAAAAAAACTATTTCAATTAATCAACTAATTTTTCTATAAAACACAGTTGAGTTTTTTATCATTATATTCCATTTCAATATATGTTTCAAGTTCATTTTAATTTTCGACGTCTGTTTCAACAGTTCATTCCATTATATGTCAATTCATTCATGATTTTTCATGTGTTTCTTAATTCGTAGTTTGTTTTTTACTACTTATTATGTTTTTTGAATCCAAATTGTTCATTCTATCATTGTATCATCATTTTTAATAGGTATTCAATTAGATTATTATGTTCATAGTGGTTTAAAATTTATTTTTTCATGTTTTAATATTGGGTTACTTATTTATCGACTTCTTCAATATTATACATAACATGTCCATTATTTCTATTATTTCGATCATCACCTCTATGCACGGATAAATCACATATTATTATGGGTCTATAGTAAGGGTTCTTCTTAGCCTAATGAATATATATATTGAATATTAGTAACCCTATGACTTCTAATTAGCTTAATAATATTTTCTCATCTCATTATTTACAAGAACATTGACCATGGGATGTGAAAATAATTGAACCTCAAAAAATTAGACTTTAGAAAGACAATGACCATTAGCCTATGAATCATTATACGTTGAATATAATCATAATGAAACATGGTATTCCACTATACCATGACCATAGTATATATTACGAAAAGGAAGATCCAATTGGATTTCCAAAACCAATTTTTTATATTTTTACAACATCATATCCTATGTAATAGGACCATCAAAAGAAAAAAAATTATTTTTTTCTTTCACAATCGTTGAAATGGTGTAATATCCCTTTATTTATTATCTGAATTAAAATTCAAACAAACTTGATTTAGTAAAAACCAAAACTGATGAGTGAACATGATGAATCCCTTCTAAGGGAAGTAAACTATTGGCCATTAACCTAATAGTATCCCTCATGGGTTCGACCACAAACTTCCACTTTAATACTCTGATGTACCAACTAATTTTTGAGACTATAAATTTATAATATAATCATTTACCATAATAATTCAACAATATATCTGGTCTCAGAAAATGTCGGTAATTTTTTTTTCTATTATTGTTTATTAGGTACAATAACCTTCGGCCTAAACTCTTGATTACCTCACCCCATCCCCCTTTTCGTTTACTTACTTTCCCTTTTCCATATTTAATTTTTCTCTCCTTTAGGCACAACTAAATTATCTCCCTCTCTCTCTCTCTATATTCTTCTACCTATTTCACGATCTATGGACTCTTCACTGAATTTATATTCATGTACACAAAAGAAAAAATTATTTTTGATCCTGAGATCAAAAAAAAGAAGAAATAATCAATGTTTCAATGGTTGAATATAATGATCTTCCAATAAAACATCCAAAAAACATGAAATATGTTCCACCTAAAAATCAATGTGAGTGACTTGCACTACAGGAGTGCGCCATTATGGAATAATGTCTTTCATCCATATGTGGTGATGTGCCCGACGTTTCTCCCACAAATTACATCCGATCAAACCTAGATGCATAAATATGACCATAACAAGTAAAATGTTTATTGGGATTCAAATTTAAGACACCCCTGAGAACATATGCAAATTCATAGTGGTTTGTGATACCATTTACAACTATGGTTTTTTCATAGCTGAAATAAGACTCTATTTATTTTAATTCCCCATGCATGATAGATCTGAGGATTGGATGAAAATTCAATCTCTTCAGTGAATCGGGACATTTGAAAAATCAGAAAATAAAATAATAAATAAATACATCCCCCAATCTGGAAATTAATGTTTCTGAATAAAATTCAGGAGTTCTCTAAGAGGATTTAGAATAAGAAGAGGTGGCATGGGATAGACTAAAGGGGAATAATTTCAAGTGACCACATCTGGGACTAGTTGTGTGAATACAGTTTCAAACTATATAACATCAATTTCAACTAGATACACAAACTATTGTAGACACTACTACTGATGGTGGACTCATGATCAAGATTCCAGAAGTTGGCCATGAGATTCTAGATGATGTTTCCCAGATTTATAATCGATGGAAATCTGATAATTTACTACCTCAGTGTGTAATAAATTAGGTGGAATAGAATACCCACCTCAATGCTCAAGTAGAATCTCTGACAAATAAGTGGGATTCATTTCAACTGCCTACATCACCATCCTCTTCTGCTCTGGTGATGGAAATTAATTCTTCTGAAACGGGAGAATGTCCACAATTGTAACTAGACTACGCAAAAACCTTAGTGGAATGAAAATTTCAATATTGAAATTAAATTAATTAAAATCAACACGTCTTCTAGGACCACCATCCCAAAAATTATAAATGGTAGAGAAAATATAAAAATAGACCATATCATCCCCACCACCATAGTAGAACTAAGGATACATTCAACAGGGGAGTCGATAGGTTCCACTCTGAAATCATGAACCACATGGGTACGAAGAACCAGGTCCACCTCCTATACCAAAATATCAATTATAATAATGTTTTCAAATAAATACATATCTTCCACCTACATAGTAGCAACAATGTATTCAATAATATGAATATACACCACCATAAAAATCCCAGCCGCACCAACCCAATCATTAAAATATTCTTAATAAATGATAGAAAATCAAGATAATGAGATGGAAATCCATATGGTTCACTTTTAATACAATATCATCAGTGGAGAAGATCTATAAAACTCTATCTGATCCAATATCGAGTACCTTACACGGTAATATTGAATCTCATTTGAGGTAGGAGGATAATTATTTAGTTGTTCGAAGTGAAATGGTGATGGATTTTAAAAAAAACATGTGGAGTGGAGGAAAAGAAGTTAGGATAATCATATGAATCTATTCATGAGAGAAATAAAAAGTTATAACAATATTAGAAAGAACCAATGTATAAATACCCTAACATGGAGCTACTACCATACAAGGCACCTATCCCATTTTCTAAACAAATGCAATAAGGTAAAAAGTAGTGGAAATATAACAAATTCCTGGAAATTTTTAAATAATTTTATATAAATATGTCCATTTTAGTAGAAATTTCATGACATCCCTCTTATGAAAAAATTATATAAATATATTCTTTCATGATTGACAGAAAACAGAAGACATAGGAGTAGTGTCACTAAATGAAGAATGTTCCACAATTTTATAGTATAATCTAAATCAAAAAATGGGAGATCTTGTATGTTTCTAAATTCCTTGCACTGCAGGGTAATGTAATTATAGAAAACATATTTCTATGATCATTGTGAATGTATTAATCTAATTACTATGATTATTTCTATGCAGCTGAGGATTAATGAATGATAACCAATAAGGGTGACACTCCAACTCACTAAATATTTAATCAAGTATCCTAGAATTTTTTTAAGGATTTCTTTGTAAAAAATCAGTAAAATTATTTTCCCAATTAATTTCCATTTTTTGGACATGGTAGAGGAATTATATATCCCATAATTTTAGGATGATCATTTCTTATCCCTAGAAAGGAACATATTGATTTGAACCAAGTTTGATTTATTTCTAGAGATGATGAACAACAAGTTCTTTAAGTTGATGAATTTTAATAAGAATAGAGATGAATCACAAAATTTTCAAGATATATCATTCAAAAATAAGTTATATGTTCATGTTACTAGTGAATATGATAATAAGAAACTACCTTCTATTGATAGGTGGTCCATTTCTCCCAATAATAAAAATTACAATACACCTTTGATAAAATATTTTTTCCCACCATTCATCACCATAGTTTTGAAAAATCACTATTTAATGGTTATGTAATCAAAGATAATGTTTTATTGTTGTGAGTATGTCTAGAAATAGACAAAAACACAAAGTTTAAATGAGAGGAAACCTAAGGCTAGGTTCAATCTTCTATAGTGGGTTATTTTCTTCTTTAAGATGTATTATAGTGTGTTGAATGGTTTTTTTGGAGGACCTAGCCCAAATGGGGCACAAAATGAAAAAATACACCTCATTTAAGAAATAAATTATGTTTAAAATTTAGATGATTGGAAAAAAATTATCTTCATGCTATGTATACATGAGGATTAATTATCATAGTGTTTTTTAAATACTATGAACCAATTGTTCTATATGAACACCCCCACCCCTCGTTGCTCCTCCATATGAAAACACTCCCTTACTTAGAGCTCCCTAGAAGATAATGTACACAAACTCATAATTCCTCCTCATTTCCATGACACAATGCCTCACCTCCTCTCCATCATCTCAACCCCCTTCACCTTACTTCCATACTTAATGTGGTGACCAAAAACCATTTTCATCCCAGCCACTGATCGTGCATCGATGTGTGAGGACACACCTCTACCACCCAAGTAGAAGAAGGTCACACATCATCCACCATATTTTGATCCCTCCATTTCATCTTCTTCTTTTTCATATACCTTTTAATCCTCATATTACGACTCATATTAAGCTTCTAGTGGGTCAAATGGCCCTACGCCTCCTCACCTTAATCATTGATTCCATTTTTTAAACCATGCAACTCCAGGACAATTTGATGTGGTCAAAAACAATTTTTTATCTCATTATATATCAACACATCCACTTTAATCTGGATTTTCAGGACCTCATCATCCAACTACACTCAAACCTAATCACTCAATTGTGTGAGGAGATATTCTGGGAGCTATTCCTTGATTTCATGGTTTTCTTCATGTTGTCTATTGATTATTTTCACTTTGACTTGGAGGTAGGCCTTTGGTTCTAATATTTAGATATTTTTCTATTGGTAACAACATTTTCTCATCCATGTTCATAACATCACCAATCTATCCTATATTAAATCTCTACCCTTATAAGACCAACTCTAGATAACATTGGGCTATGATCACTGGATACCGAATGAGCATGTGTGATCATCAAAAAATGAAGTCCACCATGCTCAAAGGTGATACCCTTTAGGTCCTTGAAAGGGTTGTATCTCATGAATGGACATATCATGGTGATTCCCATAGTGGTGGTCGAGATCAAGGTCATTATTATCAATTCATCCAAGGGTATACCTACCATCATTATGGCCAGATAGTTTGACATATTCTAAGGATCCTATAAAAGAGGACTCATGGATTGTTGATTGGTGGTTGTTTCGTTAGTCACGTGGCTTGGAATCTAGGATATTTTGAGGCTACCTTGCCCAACAATTCCCTCAGACCTATCGAGGGCATCAGCCTTATTATACTCTAAAATATGGTGATTTTCACAAAGTGTGGAAGAATATATCGGTGGACACCAATGTATATAGAGGATGATGAGGAATCACATCTCTATAATGTACCGAACCTACCTTACCAGCCTCCCCTACTAATTCCCCTACTCTAAACCCATCCTCTACCATTACCCCATCCCCTGCTATTAAAACATACAACTCACACCACCCCTCCACCACCCTCCTTCGACCCATTACCATGCCCTTACCTACCACGACCCTAACCCATTTCCATTTTGAATCCCCTACTAAATTTCCATCATCGTCACCCACATCATCAGACCTGAAATATATCTATATTGTGCACCGGTATATTTTATTGAACCTATGTAATAACATCCAAAACATGTACATCCCATTAATTGTACAACCATTCTTTACAACACCTACACAACTATAATCACCCACCGAATCAAACCCACTGGTCTCTCACATCCCTTCATCGGCCACCATCCATTCTACCTCCCATACCCTGGATGACCATCCCACATAGCTCACTGACCATATGGAAAAACATTAATTTATTATGGAGAAGGCCCATCTAGGAAATGTATCAGTCATTCTATAATCCAAAATGGTTTCTTTCATTGACCATGCTACCAGAAACACCACGACTATTAGTATTGGAACATCACAACCACCTTCCACTAAGAAAGCTTCTAGTACTATGGAACATTAAGAATCCATCAATTATTATATATTCATATCAATGTAGGATATAGGTATGGTAGGAAAGATCATGGGACCCACTATTCGGGAGGGTGCGTCATATGAATCCATCAGTTACAGTTCCCATGATTGTTATTTTTCTATTTTAACCTCCCATAATTATGTATTCATATTGGGTGACATTATTGTTCTACTAGTTATATTCAATTTCAATTTAATGTATCTCTTATCTATATATAAAAGGGATATATATTTTTTTATTACATGTGATTGGATTATTTTCATTTCATTACTCTATTACATTAACCATATATTTCTATTTTGACTCATATATGGTCATTGATGTACCTTTCCTCCTACCATATTCTCACTTCCTTTGGATGACTTAGCAACTAGTTTATGTCATGTGCTAACTTGAGGGGTTCATACTAGGGATCAATGATTAGTAGATATCCCCACTATTATGATCATAGATTTTATTAATATTGCATGAGATTCATTATCAGTATGCTCATCATGTTGATAATCCCACCATGTGTCCCCATGATCTCACTGAGATAGCCGCTAGTTCTGGTAGGAGGCAGCAGACTTCTAAGGCAATGAATGACTCTAAATGTTCTCTTTCTTCTTCTACCTGGAAGATGAAATTATTCTTATTTAAATATAGGAGGATGCCAATATTTTTTTCTTTTATATTATTCTTGTACTTAGCTTTGTTTTAGTTTTAGTAGCATTCATGTTCATTTTTCATTCCTGAACATCACTATACTCACCAATAGTAATTTATATGAACATCTTTTATTTACTATTCACTATGTAAACCTACCCATTACATTACAGTCGACATGTTTAAACCATGTGGACTAATGTTTTATCTAGTGTAGAATTATTCATTCTATGAAAATATTCATGTATCCAAATTTTAAATCACCATCCAAATAAATTTACTAATGGCGTGACACTCATCATAGGGATCTCTCAATTTCCTAAATTCAACTTCAACTTTTCATTTAATTAATTTCTATGTATTTATTGATATACCTCCCATGATTATTTATAGGATATTTGGAAAATTTCTCATTTTAATTATGAGTTAGTATTTCATGATCCTTATTGTCGATACACTTGAATTTTTTTTCCAATTTTTAACTCTCTTGGAGAGATTTTTTATTGGAGGCATTCATTAAACATGAAAAAATAGTGCACTCATTTAAATAAAAGTAAATTTTAGGTTTCTAATTTATGAAATCCCAATTTTATGCCAATTTTTATTTTTAGAATGATTTCTATGTTTAGTAAAACATTTCAAGTTAAAATTCATCGAAATTTACATTTATTGACTTATTACAGGATTTTATACCCTAATTGGATTGATTTTATTTTTTATAATCACATTCCCAAGAGGATTTTGGACCCATGATTTCTTATTATTTTCTGGGAAAATTTATTAAGAGATGCATAGGGCTTATAAACCTATCAAAATATACATTGAGATCTTATAGATCTTGTCATTAAAAAAATAAATTTCTGATATGATTTTTTAAATATATGTTCAGCTACTTCATCCTATGAATGACTATAATTTTTTATTCTTTGTTCCAGAGTATCCATGAATATAATTTTAAATATGAAGCTGTTTCAAGTCGATTATCCTTTCTAATGATAATCTTGGTATTATGTATGATTACCATTTGAACAAGTTTTAGGGAATTTTACTAATGATGGACATGAGATATTGATATTGAAAGGATGTACATTGGAACATTCACCAGACCAATATGATTTTTTCTAAGAAAAACATTTTCATTTTATAATCTTTTCCTATTCCTTTAAAAATATATATAGAAAAAAATCATTGTTTTCAGTATTAAGAAGGTCAAGAATCACTATTATCCGACCATTGAATACTATAATGGATCATATATGGATAGTGGAGGGATGTGAGATCTGAGATGAACATGAATTTAAAAAAATGAAATAAAAAAAGGAATTGTGTGCATTTTTTATACTTACGTGATGTACTAATCCATCCACCATGATCTATTTGTGCATGGTTTCCATTTAATCTTGTTGGATTTACATCATTGAATTTATCATGACTATCATTCATTATAAATTATATATTAACCTGCTTTGGAGGTTGATTTTGTACATTCTACCCACATTCCCTTAGCCTTTGAGTAATTTATACACTTTTTTCTGAAGCCTTCATGATGGATTTCATATTTTCCTTTACAATGTGGAAATATTAGAAACAATGAAATAATATAATTAGGAACATTTCTTAAAGGAATTATAATAACTCTATTTAGATTTGACATTGAGTGGTGAAAGAAAATTCATTGTGTGGTCCATTTAAAATTAAGTATGCAATTTAAGAAACAATTATGAAATTGTAATAAATGGAATTAAGAATACAGATAATGAAATAAACTACGAGGCATGAATGATTTTATTTGTATGATTTCATCTAGAAGGATGAAATTTTCCTATTACACATATTTTTATTTAATTTATTTTAATGAATGTATCGTTTTTTAAAAATTGTTTCATTGGAATCCCTATTGAGAAGATTTTTGATTGAGAATAATCAATTGTTCAAGTGTGCTGAATTTGATGAAAGGAGTTTAAATATAAATATATATATAATACATTTAATAAGATATTATTCATGTTGTATTCGATAATTCGCTATTTTTTTTGGTTTTCATATGAATTAGGAATTCAGTAATTAAAGGAATAAATGATGAAAACGTGAAAAAAATGATAATTACACATGGTGTACCACATACAAAACATGTAGACTTCATTAATAGTGTCCCTATAAGTCCACAGTAAAATCGACAAAGCCTTTAAATAATATTAAGAAAATACACAACGTGTACAATCCTTAAACAATGTTGAAATTTAAATGATAAAAAACTTCATAAAATGAATTGTATACACGATGTTCAAGGATTGCATGACGAGAAAATTTAGAGGGCTCACCCGGTCAAAGATAAAAACGAATTATTTGGATGAAAATGTTGATATGAAATACATGATATACAACAATCTTGCATGATGTTAATATGTCAGGATAGAAGTCACATAATCCTGTATATGACATTCATAACTGGTACATCATGTACATATTGGGCCTATTAGAATTCTGATCACTCTTTCATGCACTAGGAGTGATGCAAACTTTTCCTATAACATATTTTCTTGCATTTTTTTCTAAAATTTTCGTTTTTTCATTCGAAAACTTTTTCAATTAATTCTAATATTTTTTTATCAAATCGATTTTATATTTAACAATTATATACTAATTCTACATCCATTTCGATTATGCGTTCATTTTCTATGTCTCATTCAAAACTACTAAATAATCTTTATCAATGATTCTGACATTCATCAAATGCTTATTCATTCATAGTGGGTTTTTTGTAGATTCATACATATTTTGATATAAATTTTTCACTATGTTATTTTTTTCATCATTTAAAATATTTATTTGATTGTGTTTTTTTGTTTTGAGTTATTTATCAATGATTTTTTATTTTTTTAATCCTATATTTCTTCTTTATCAAATGTTTCATGATAATTAAAATCAATTTTATTTATTTACCTAGATTTTATCATCACCTCCATGATAATATAATCCTCCTAGGGTTTGGGGACAAAATAATGGATGTTTCTAAGCCTAATGAATATATATATATATATATATATATATATTAAACCTTGATAACAATATGGCTATTAATTATGTAAATAATAAGTTTTTATCACTTTGTTTTTCACAACATTAACAATGGGAAGTGAAATTTAATGAACCAACCCTAATTAGAGTTGATAAAGACTATAACCATTATCTTGTGACACATTATGTATAGAATCTAAGAATAATTCAAATAGTTTTTCAATTATTCACTTACCATGGTATAGATATAATATAGTTATATCAACTTGGTTTGACCAAAACTAATTATTGACCTTTGAACCACTTCTCAGCCTAAGCCATAGGTCTATCCAAAAAAAATATAGAATTATCTTTTGTCAAGGGCCATGAAAATGACTTTTATCCCTTTATTATCTGAATTAAACTCTAAAATAATGATCTGTACAAAAACCATACCTGAAGAGTAATAATGGGGAATCCATTATATAGGTTTGTTATATTGGTTGATGACCTACTAGTAGTACTCATGGGTTTAACCCACATTTCCACATTGCTATGCACTTATAGTAATTATTATTTTGTGCTAGAAATTTTTAATATGATTTTCTCCCACCAGAATTCATCAATGCCTATGGTTGCATCAAATCAACTCATTTCAAAGACTCTTGGATATTTATCTCATATGAAAAAATATTTTTATCATCCACCTCTCATCACAAGACTCCCGCACTACCTACTTATTTTTATTTCGGAAATATTCATCAACATTTATGTTTCCATTGATTGATATATAATCCTGATTTAATGTGAAGGATTGAAGTTACCCCTCCCACATCCTTTACTAAATATTTAGGAATTTCTAAGAAAACTTGTACTTGAGACTTTTATGGTCCATGTACTCCATTTAAATCTCACTCATCATATTCTAAACCTATCATCTAAGCTCATCTACCACCAAACCAAAGTCCATTTCATAAGTATTTTAACTACCCCCATGTGGTATCATCTATTTAAGTCCATAATAAACCACTCAATATTCATGAATTAGAATTGTTATAAGACCATATATAGATGCATAATTGTAAATAACATACTCCGTGCCCACCATAGGCTTGGTGGGAATCAGTGTTGAGTTTATCTTTCTATTTATTTCAAAGAGATCTTCTTCACAGGGATCTCAGCAAACAAATCCCACCTCTTTATTTGTTAACTCAGACATCAATGCTTCTTGGTGGGGAAGTCCTTGATGGAACATAAATAATAATTTTTTTAAGACATGAAAACTATAAATCTAGAATATATGCTTTGGTCTCTACCAAGATACCTTGGTTTTCAACATCCCTAGGTCAAATTCTAATATATCCTAAGGGATAATATAACCCATTATGTGAACTATCTAAATCAATAAATGTCCTTTGGATATCTGGGTGTTAGGATGATGATATCATAGTGTACATAGGATGATTTCAACATGTTTGGAATCACCATGTAAATGATGATAGTTCACTGTGATATCATTGATGAAATATACCATAAACTAATCCAATGTTGGATGTAATACATAATTATTTAATTCCATCACATTTCAAGTGTCTTCATCACACCAAACAACACAACAACAAACTCAAACAAGAAATACCTTCCCCCAAAATTGGTATGGTGTTTGTATGATGGCCTCTCCCTAAACTAATGGGTCCTTATTCTCAATGTAATCTTAGAGAAAATATGGGAACCTATATGTTGATTGAAGAGTTCATTGATTCAAGGAAGGGGAAACAACTTCATGACCATCACTGGATTTATCCCATGATAATCCACCAATACACAAAAAATACCATCAACATTCTTGGGAAAAAATAATTTGAGAAACCCCATAATGATGTACTAGGTCTTATGAAACTTGTTTTTTCTTATCATTCAACTTAGCATTCCTCAAATGTGGACCTGTTTGTGTACTTATATAAGGTGTTATAGAATCTATCATGAATCCCTGAGCACACTTAGTATTTCACTTGATGCCATGTTTATGAGTTAAATTAATGAATTGTTCATTAAATATATCATAAAAATGAATCAAAACTGGGGAAAATTATCTTTCATCATTTTTTTATCACGTCGGACAAGTAATTATATCTTAGGCCTGATAAAAAATACTTTTCACTGAATTAAACCTCTAGGTCCATCCTAAAGATCCCAATAATCCTGATGAGTATATCTTTCCACTTCAAGATACATAAATATAACTCTCCTCTTATAAAAATCTATATAATCTTGGTATAGAACGAGAAAATAAATCAAAATGAATCTTATCATTTTTAGCACTGAAAGTACCAAATGAAAATGATAGCCAAAAAAATTTATGAAAATACCCCTCACAAGCTATCATTTCCTTCAGTCGTACACCAAACTATGTTTCAATGTTAATAATTCAATACAATAAATCCAAAACCAAGACCAAACCTTTTTAAAATGAGGGGATAAAAAAGGAATGTAATGACCCAATATCAAACAAAACATAGGATTGAGTATATGATAAAATAATTATACCTCTGACATTAGATGTTCTTACATCCAAACTAGTAAGAGTAGATTTCATATCATGCATCTGAAACTATCCACTAAATTAGGATATGGTATTACTCCCCTATGTTGTTTCCTCTATATGGTACTTCAACTTTAGTAATGGGATAACACATCCCCTACCCCAATATGATCATCTTGTGGAAATTTTACTACTCTGTTTAGGGGTAGCTGAGTCCATCCTAAATTCTTGTTTCAGTCCAACACCCCTAAAACTGCTCAAATAATGCACTTTCTTTTAAATATTCTCCTGATAACATAAACTACCATTTTAATGTCAAAAAAAACGTTATGTTAGTTCAATATGGGTTATGGTTGAGAAACATTCCACAAAAAAATTCACACATGTGACTATCATCAATTGATGTTTTTCTGCATCCCTAATTTTTTTCCCACTACTTCCTTGTGGGTATCCATCATAGCAACATTTCTAGTTTCCACAAGAATAATTTCTCATGCACCCCACTAAAATTAAATGAATGAAACTTATTTCCTCTCTAATATTCCCTTACATGATGATAGCCTTGTTCATCAATCCTGTGATGCTGCTCAAGAAAAATATGTTCACTTCTGACCTTATATCATAGTGAAGCCCATACTAGAAAATTTTCACCCAGAAAATCCTACCACATTCCATGGATTGTGAAAAAATTTATAGGTTTATGAAGCATCCAATATAGTCTAATACTATAATTCCTCCCTATATGAAGTGAATAAACTCATGATCCTTATCATCCCTCAATGTATCCAGACAAAAGTGGAAATGTAACTTCACCTAAAAGTCCTTCTAGGTTAGATCCTCTTGCTAACCAATTTTCTCTACAATGTCTCACCAAATATCATATGGTCATAATTAAATGTAAGACACAATATTAATCATACTATAAATTTGTGTATCAAGTTTTTGAATATTTTTTGTATTTTATTCATCAAGAACACATATACCTTGGGCCACCCTCCATAGTCGGTGTACGAAGATTTTTTTGCTAGAACACTCAGGATATCTTAGAAATTGAGGGTATGGTAGGATCAGATTCTAATTACTTGGATCACATGATCCATTTTAATATATCTTAAATATATTCATCCATTTGATTGAATAGTGATATAGGATGCTTCATCTTATCTTCATTAAGAGTATATTGACTACCACTCCCCTAACACTCAATTTTGATGAATAAGATGAGGTTGAATTTTACCCTATACAGTTAACATGATACTTATAACACCAGATACAAAAAAAAGATTAACCTTTATAGGTAAAAATATATATCAACCCTACATTATCATAACATACTATTACATCATTTTAATGAAAAACAACAAAAAATTGTTACAAATCCATGATCCAAAGCATTATTGTCTTGGGAAAATTATGGCCAATAATAAAATTTACATAATAAAACATAAATATTATTGGCTTTTTTATTCTATATAATCTTATTGGACCTTGTGTAATCCTTATTAAAATTATTCACTAGAGTATATACATAAAAAAAGCCGAGATAAAATCTAAATAAGAGGATAGATATAAAAATGAATCAATATAACATGGGTGAGAATAATTATTATAATAATAACACAATCATGGTATCAATATCAAAACCATGAGATGATGTATAAGAAAAAGGAATCGAATCCTTCAATTCATAAAAATTATATATCATTTTTTAGTGGTCAACTACAACATATAATTTTAAACTAAGATGGGATCATGTTCACCCATAACATATGTGCATAATCATAACACAATAATAATTGTGAAACAATATATAATCATGTATAGGAATATTGAACATTAACTCCTATGATACATCACATTACCCAATTCATTAGAAAACTATATAATTCTAGGTCCACCTATTACATCATAACATTTACATAATCATGCATTCCATAAAGATTATTAAAAATTCACTGCCAAAAAATAACCCATGGAAAAGAAATGGGTTTCTTGAGAATTTCATAAATCATACCATCGTGAATAAACATTTAGGTTCCCAAAATGATAAGGCAATAACATACCTACTATATGAATCATCAATCATGAGTGTAGAAGAAACAATCTCAACATAAGTAAAATTTTTGTTTTCTAGAAAGAATATTTTTTTCGATAAATTATTTTCATTTTTCAGAAAATCATATTGAAAACATATATATACTAAAAATAAATGTTAAATTACATTGAAAAAAAATAATAATAACATTCATACCATCGAATGGATAACTTCTTAAATAACGGAATTGGGTTTTGGAATCCACATATCTTAAGACTCAATGATTTTTTCACATTAATAACTTTCATAATAAAATTAGTCTCATTAATTAATAAATAAATAACCAATTAAATTTTTATTATAATTATAATTATTTTATTAATTTATTTTATGGCCATTATGACGTGTTATAATGTTCAATTTCATCATTCGTGAATGTTCGTTTTCTTCATCTTCATGATCATTTCGCTTGTATACATGTATGGAATATAATGTAATATTGAGGTGTTTATCAAAAATTGAATTTTTTTTATTAATGAACATATAAATGTTCAATTGTACTTATATATTTTTATATTTTCTGGATATTAGGATCATTCATCAGATAAAATGTTAAATAAAAAACTTGGATTAATTTTTGTGGTTTTTGATCACAATGAACTCATTTTGTTTTCTATTTAAAATTTTATAAATAAGTTACTTATAGAACATATAAAAGGGGTTATAAAATTTATTCTTAAATATATATCAAACATTATAATAGTTTTATTTCCATCCTGGAATGAGGTAAAAAAATGAAAACACGCCATCAATGATGGCGGTAAATTGACACATCATGAAAAATGATTTCACATTTTAGAATAATTGGGAGAGGAGAATAGGTTTGATGATGATTTATTCCATAAAGTGTTTAAAAATACACTATATATAAGACCCTGGTGCTATCTTCCCACTTGGATAAGGGGTTATTATGAGATAATAAGAAAAGAAATGAAATTAAAATGAAATTAATAGAAAATGAATATAGATTTTACCCCTTGATTTTATATTCCATAAGGATTTCCACAGGGAAATTGGTTTTTGTATTATTTCTTTTAATACCAATGGATATTTTATGTGGAGGAGAGGCTTGGAAAGGGTATTGATCTGAAATTGGACAAGTATTCAAGGCTTGGGGGTTGTGAGTAGAGTTGGTGGTGAGCAGTGGTGTATATAGGGCATGAGAGGGGTTTTTTTTATTATTTTATTTTTAGTTTATTATTTTGGATTTGGACTATGAATAATTTAAACCATATCACTAAATATAATAAATAATGAAGGGGGTTTGAGGTTATGGTGATTAAATTAGCAATGTCTAATGAAATAGTTTATTTATCTTATAATATATATATATACCATAAATTCAAGTAATTTACTATTCACTAAAAATTCACCTATTTTAGAAAAAAACAAAAAAAATACTCACTATCCAATTTCAATGTGTACAATTAAAAAAAATCAAACATATTTGTTTCAAATATAGTAAATCTGTATTTTAATTTAAATTATCATTTACTGGTGAATACTAATTTTTAAATTATAACTATTTTTAGAACATTTTGAAAAATCAATTGTGGTCTCATAAATTAATCCTATAATGCAGAGACAAAAAAATATTAATTTATGAATCTATTTTATAAAAACTTATTTTTCTATTGAATCATTATATTAATTATTATATTTTAAAGAGGAATTTTTATTTTATAAATATAAAAACACTTAAATATTAATTTTTAGATTTTCTATTTACTAATACAATGAGATAATTATATCATATTTTCATTTCTAATATGCCTAAATTATATTTTTACATGCATAGATTATGTTACTGTTCAGGTGGATTAACTACTATTCATAATTGTCACATTATTATTCCAATGATCTGTATACTATTCCATCGATATAGGTTATATAATTTCATGAAATTTCTCTAATTACATTGATTATTCATTTATAATTTTTTTTATTTTGTTAAATTTTTTTATGTGGTTTATAAAATATGACCTAAATATATGAATGGAATTTCCATTGATTAAATTTTTGGCCTTGTATTCTTCCACCCTTTTGAAATTCTACCCTTTAAATTTCCTTTCTCATTATAAGTTGAAAACATGTGAGGGTTCCTATCTTTCCCCACTTCCTATAGATACCAAATTACCTTTTCATACATATGGGTTATCTATATTACTTTGACCAGGTGTGTAGTCTTGTTGTATATAACATTATTTTTATGGTCCAATATCTTCAATAGATACTCCACATAAGAGAGATCATTTTAAAACAATACCTTCTCTGGATTCAATACATTTGAAGGATCTGGTATGTACTTTCTCAAGAAGGATTCATGGAATACCTTGGTGGAAGTTCTGGTTGATAGGCCACAACTTCGACACCTTCATAATTCTCTCTGTGGTCAATATACCTATGGCTTAGCTTTCTATTCATACAAAATGTCATGATCTTATTCCATGAAGATATGTAGAGGAATACCGTGTCTAAAGCTACAAACTATATGTATCATATAAAATTGTATTCATAGCCCTTCGGTCAACTTTGGGCTACCTTGGTGTGCTAAAAATTAGTTTCAATTTTTTCCACCATTTCTTTAACTATTTCTATTCATAGAGGTTTATGTTCACAAAATTAATCCAGGAATTCTAGTGTTCTATATATTTTTCAATAAATGGAACCATATGGATCCATTTGGGTACTTGAGTAGAAACTCTTATTGTATGAGAATGAAAATAGATTTATATTTTTCTCACATGCTTAATTGAAGTCAGTATAACATTCTCTCAACATGTATTTCAGAATATAATTTGTCTGTTCAGATTGGCCATCAATTTGAGGATGATAAGTTTTAATGAAGATCAGTATAGTGTCTAGAAAATATTGGAGAAATTTCTTGAACATTGAGGTGAATCTCATATCTCGATCATATAAAATCAATAGTGGAACTCTGTGGACCATTACAACTTCTCTAATGTATATCCATGAAAGGTTATCTAATGATAAGTCCTATCTAATTGGTATAATGTAAGTTATCATAATAAGATGATCATTAACAACCCATAAATAATTGTTTCATCTAGTTTACATGGGAGGTCCTATGACAATGTCTATAGTGAAATTTTCCCATTTACATGCAAGTATGGGTATTGGTTTCAACATCCCCTTATACATTTTCCTTTTTCCCATAACGTTCAGACATAAATTGTCCTTTGACGTAGATTTAGTGATCGCATTATCCACATTGTCCCACCAAAAGTTATATCATAGATCATGATACATATTTATGCTTCCTTGGTGAATAGAGAATGTGGACCTATGTGAGTCACTCAGAATATCTTTATTTATCTCAAGATTGTATGTTAGACATATTCATGACCCAAATTTTACAACTCCTTTCTCATTAATTTTGAGCACTGAGGATTTACCCTTTCTTAATGCTTTCATTTTCATCTAAACTTATGGATAATTTCATTTAGAATCCTTAATTTCTCCATGAGGGGTGGATGGGAAATTAATTGATATTGGATTCACTATCTTACTTCCTTAATGATTCCCATGTACATCCTTTTGAAATATATGAATATTACATCCTTCTGAATTCTAATCATTGATAATGTGGCAGGATCCTTTCCAATTAGAGCATTTGGAACTTTTTTTCATTATAAGGATGGTACTACATCGAGTAGACATAATCCTTGATAATCTCAAACCATATTATCTAGAACATATTAAGCTCATTTTGTGTGAATGTATTTTTTAGGTTATTTTTATCTGTATATATTTCCAACTTCTCCCATAGAGATAATGGCACCATATTTTCAATGAGAAGATCAAAGATGCCTACTCCAGATCATGTGTATAATAGTTTTTCTCAGAAAATTAAAATCACCTTGATGTATAGGCTATCTATTTATCATTATTCATCATTACACATCATACAACCTTCTGTGAAACATCACTATATACCACAATGAGTTCCCCACTAGTAGAATGTGTGAGTTAGGGTGTGGTGATAAGCCTCTTTTTTAACTCTATGATTCATTATTCACATTAACTACTCCATAAAAACTTTTCTCCCCTTTATGTAGTATTGGATAGTGGGATTTAAAATCAAAAGAATTTATTCAAAAATCACTATAAATACCAAGATAAACAATGTAAACTATGAATATTTATTACATATGTTTGTATGGACAATAGTTGGATTTACTTTTCTCCAATGGGTCCATATATATTCCATTTATTTTGATAAAATTCCCCTTGAATGAAACTACTTCCATCCATTACTCACATTTACTAAACGTTGATTAAATTTACTCCCTTCACTAATTATGTATCACATTATTCAAATAATCCTCATGTTCATTGTTGATCTTGGATTATATTAATATATCATCAATAAAGACTACCACAATCATTTCAAGGTAATATATAAATAAACAATTCATTATGTTTGTCAATATTTATAAAGCATTAGTGATCCTGAAAGGTATAACTATGAAATCATAGTTCTCATAACTCGTCTGAAATTTAGTCTTAGGAAGATATTCTTTCCTCTCGATTAATAGATCATATCCCGACTAAAGCTCCACCATAGAGAAATAAATTACCCATGCAGTGGGTCAAAAAATTAATCTATCCTTTGAAGGGGATACTTTTTCTTAATATTCATTTTATTTAGATCACAAAAATAAATTAAGAGGTGCATTGATCCACCCATATTCTTGAAAAAGAGTAATAGTTCACTCCATTGTGAAGCACTCATGAATATAAAACCATTTCCTAGATTCTTTTTGAACTATATCCTCAGTTCCCCCAACACAATGGTGGACATTCAATAATGTTCCCATGATTTTTGAATTGATCCTAGAATAATTCAAATTGATAATTCATCCTCTTGGTTAGGTGTAAGATAGGGTAATTAATCAAAGAACATAATTGTGTGGTCCCTCACATTGTAAATTTCTTCGATCATGATTCTCTCCTTTTTTTTAATCATTTGAGATAGATATGATTCCTCATAATTCAATAGTATTAACACATGATATTTTGATTCAAAATTATATTCATCCTTATACATATATATTTATAGAATTAGAGGATGGGTCACGATGTGAAGCGTGAGATCCCTTTCGCAATATTTGATGTTTTCTTTGTATAAATATAGCATATCTATGTAGTAAATAACGTCAGACTCCACCGAAGGAAGTAGGACCCAAATTTTTCGGTGTTTTAGCCCACAAGAATTAATTGGGGAGGAGTTATATGCATTTGATATAATTATTTCACCATTTTAATTTTTTATAGATGAATAAACATCCACATTATGAGCATTTTTTGTATAGATATACAAAATTTGATAAATCTGAACGAATGGGTAAAACAAGAATCAAATTGTACATTTTCTATTCATGAGTGAATAACTAGGGTATATGTCACCACATCATTTCCAGGATCCATCTCTATAGTAGTGATGGAGTGATATTTCCCTTTAAACATTAGATTAGGGGGTTGCTGATGCTGATTAACATTGTGGATTGTATGTTTCATGAAATGGCTTTCATAGGGCCCTTTCACCCCATGGTTGAAACATTTAACCATTGGTGGTCATCTCCTTTCCTCAACCACATCTTCTTGCTTCCACATGTATCTTCTTAATTCATGATAATGGTGTCTTTCTCTCCCACACATGAAGGATTTCTACATCCCTTTGGGGAAATTCCCATGATGCTTCTTCACTAATTATGGACATGTGAGTTTTTGAGTTTTGTTTCAAACTTTTTCTTTAGATACGCCATCTTCAAACTCCATTTTTCATTTCATATCACCATTTCCAAGAGACAATTCTACAAAATCTATCTTCACATTGAGATCACATCAAAGAATATATTCATAACCCCCAATGTTTCAAATTTCAAGATCATTTCAAAGGTATTATTTTAAATCCCTAATAATCGATATATTTCTCTATCATTGATAAAAACACATGATTTAACTTGAAATCCTTATGAAATTTTCATTATACGATGTGAAATATCCACCTTTCTTTTTCTCAAGATCTAAGAATCATCTCTCCATATTTATATGAATATTTATATAGAAATACTTTTTAATAAATATTTTCATAATGTCATCCCACTCTATATATTCAATTTATTCCTTTTTTAATTGTGTTCCAAATCAACGACCACCATTGATCGACCAACCTATCTAAATGATAAATGGCTAGATTCACCTTATCCATCATTGAATTGTAAATCATAGAAAATATATTTTCCATTGACTTTACCCATTGTACTCTGACTAGTGGATCATACATTCCTATAAATGTCGATGGTCTTTCCCATATAAAATATTTGATAGCATGTTTCTCCCTTTTAGGGGAAGGTAGACATGCCAAATTATTCAAGATATTGTTCATAACCTGATACAACTAGGTAAGAATCACTAAAAAAATGGAACTCCACCTCTCAAGGCATTTGGATAATCACTTGTGAAATCACTGCACAATCCCTTATAGGGTTTTTGTCCTAGTTTCTCATGGTTCCCACCATTTTTGAAAATTTTAAATGCTTCAAAAAATGCAATAATAAATACATGAATAAATAATTTATTCTTTTGGAAATTATCCCTAAAAGAATATATTTTTGTATCCATGGGATACCAATTTTTCTAAAAAAAATATTATAATATCATTCTTATAATTAGTCTCATACTGATGGTTTTCACTAATTTTCTCTACTCCATATTTTGAAATTAACTGAATTTTTCACTGATTCAAACAATAGTGATAGTAATTTATCTTACCTTATTATTACATCACATTAATGATAATCAACCACACATCATTATAAAACTAGGATATGAATCTTTAGTGTACATTAAAAATTATGAAGAAAAATAAAAATTACATAATAAAATATTACCATTATTTTATTCCATATCTATCTTATGAGTGTCCCTCGTATACACCTAAGTATAATTATTCACCTGAGGATATACATAAATAAAATCTGTGAGCTAAAACTCTATTAAGAGAGTAGAGAACAATGTGAATCAATATATCATCGGTGAAAAAATCATAATCATCATTACCTAAGCAATGGATAATAATCATAACCATTATAGGAATCATTAGATAAACTCCTGGAAAGTGGAAATGCTTAAAAATGAAACATCATGTCTTAGTGTTCAACAGCCACACATTGTTGTGAAATGAGATAGAATCATTTTTATGAATAAAATTTATTCATAATCAAAACATTATCAGTATTATGATATCATATAGCATCATGTTCATGAATATTTCACATTATATCATGAGATATATCACATTACCGAGTACATTAGAGTTGTATGTAATTATGGGTGTACCCATCACATCATAACATTAACATATTCTTGCATCCCACATAGAACATATAACAATATTTTCTATAAAATAACCCATGGAATGGAAATGTATTTCATGAGAAATCCATAAACCATACATTCATGAGTAAACATTAGGGTTCACAAAATAAAAAGGGAACAAAAAACATCTTATAAGAATCATCAATTTTTAGTGAAGAATAAATTTTATTTAGAGATGTAAAAGCTGCGTTTTTTTATAAATAAGTGTTGTTTTGGAAAAATCATTGAATTTGTTATAAAATAATATTGGAAAATTTATATTCTATAAATGAAAAGGTAAATGGAATTTTAATAACATCATATTAAAGCTCATATTTTGGAAGAGTGAATAACCCCAAGAAAATAATTGGGTTCGAGAATCCTCATACCATACGTTTGTATTATTTCATCCATTTAATATCATAAATAATAAATTTTGATTCAGTAATTAAAAAATTCCAAAACTATTATATATATATTTTTTAATTATATTATTATTTTATTTTATATCAACTATGATGAGTTATAAGGATAAATTTCATCATTCAGGGGTTTTCTTTTTCTAGATTTCCATGATCAGTTCACTTGTATACATATATGGAAGATCGAGTATAATGAAGGTAATTATCTATAATTGAATTATATGTTATTAAGGAACATAAATAATATTAACTTGTCTTATATATTTTTTCCATATATGAGGATGATTCATTAGATATAATTTTAATGATGATCATTTAGATTAATTTTAGCAGTTTTCAAACACAATGATTTTTTTGTTTTATTATTTAATATTATGTATATAAGTTAGTTAAAAACACAGAAAACGGGTTAGAAAATAAAATTTAAGATTTTTATTAACCATTTTAATTATTTTTGGAACATTATTGAAGGTGGTAAATGAAAATAAAAAATCATCATCCACTATGGTGGAAAATTGACAAATCACGAATGATTATTTATTTATTTTTAGAATAAAAGGCAGAGGAGAAGTGGTTTAATGATGAATTATTCCACTAACATAATAAAATTAAAATATATATAATATATTGGTTTTATCATTCTACTTATATTTTTTTATTTCAGGATATAATAAGAATGAAAGACAAATTTATAAGAAATTATAAGAAAATGGAAGAGGATTTTACCTTTTGAATTCTTCTCCTTGAGGATCTCCTTAGAGAAATTGGTTTTGCTGATTTGTTTAGATAAAATCCTCTTGTAAGTGGTGGAGAGTATTTTTATGTGAATTTGGATTAAATTGGAAAACATTCATTGATTTTTAGTTGTGAGGAGGAGAGGTGTTGAGGGTTGGTATTTATATGGGGAGAGGGTTGTTTTTTTATTATTCTATTACTTAGTTTATTTTTTTGGCTCATGACTATGAATTGTTTTAACCATATCAATATAAATATTAAATTTTATTGTTAGTTTTATATTATGGTGATTAAATTATAAATGACTTGTGTAGTAGGGTATTTACATAAAATTTATATATACTATAAATTAAAATATTTTACTATTCATCAAAAAATCAACTATTTAAGAAAAATCCAAAAATTTAACCATAAATATTCCTCAAAATGTTGAATTGAAAAAATTAAATCCATTTTATGAAAATAATTTTCTAAAAATGTAAAATTTAATTTTTATTTAAAATATTCATTTATATGGAAAATATCAATTTCAAAATTATAAATGATTTTATAAAATTTTGATAAATCAGTTAAGGTATCATAAATTTATTTTATAATCATAAGAAAAAAATATTAATTTATGACATATTTCAGTAAAATAGTATTTCTATTAAATTATTATATTAATCTTGAAATTTAAAATAAAAATTTATGCCTTATTAAAATTCCAACACAGAATTAATTATTTTCATAATATTTATTTACTCATACTATGATATTATTATATAATATTTATATTTATATGATTCATAAATACTGGAATGTGAGAACATATTCTCAGTGATGGATGCTCCCATATCTTGACGATGATGTCCTTTGAACCGGTTCCTCCTCAGATGGGTAGGGGGACCACAAATGTCCTTTGAGGGGGTGACATCCAGGACCTTATCTTCTTTCTCCAACCCTAAACTCCTACCCTCATTCCCTCTAATCTCTCTTCTCCCTAGGGTTAAAGATATATTTTATAGAAACACTAATCTCCCAATTTCTTCCTCAGAATTCTACATGGTCTCAAATGTCCTAAATCATACCTGGATTTCTCATTTCAAGTTGAGGCAACCAACAGTGGATTTATTTCATTGTTTTTTTTAGGAATTGGTATTTATAAGAGAGAGAAACTATGGTATTTATCAACAGTAAGTATCTTTTGATTTGGTTTGAATCAGAGGAGGATTTGATCAAGTCCTGGTCCAACACACTCCATAGGTACAATTGATATTTGTTCACTTTATTTCGATGGTATTAGTACTTCCACTTGAATCAAATCTCCATTTTGGTTGTGATTTGGGTATGTTTTCCACAACTTGCTCGTCCATTTAAAAACCCTTCTATTTTAAGAATTATAGGGAACCTCATGGGTATATTTAGTTTTTTTTTCATGACTCGACTCGTACTAGGGCTCGAGCCACAACTACCCCAAGCCCACCTCTATTGGCTGGGGGATGGAGACCAACGTCGAAGGCCTAACATTCTCAGGGATCCATTTTCCAAAGTATCGGTACAAAAACGCAACCAACTCATTAAAAGTGTGTATAGGAAAGGAAAAAACAAGATATAACACTAATATATATATATATATAACTCAAATATACATCGACTTCTAAACAGTTCAAAAAGAGTAATGTAAATAGAATGGGAAAGTGGAAAAAATACACACCCAACCAGAAAAGTAAAACAACCCAGAAAAATGTTGAAAAGTAAAATAACTGAGACAGCCCCACTCCAAGATCTCATTCTATAACCACCGCATGCTTTCTGAGCACCCCGTATCCCTATGATCCTATAAGGTCACGATAACCATGTCTATCATCTGTAAAGGGAACACATAGTCTGGGAAAATCCCATTAATGGTTGAGTGCAAAAAATACTCAGTAGTATTCCCCAAAAGGATCAATGGAGCAAAAAAATATTTACTGAAGAGGGGAACGGTAGATAGGACAAGGTAAAATAAAAGATTACAACTCAACCCAACAAGAGAGTGAACTCAACTCATCCTAACACAAGGAACTAAAAATGGTGAGAATTTTAACTTCTTATTGAGTCTTCACTTCCTTTAGTTGGAGAGAAGACTCGTCCAACCACATGATGCTAAACATAAAAATCACGTGGCATACCCAACTTGTCTTTGCCTCTCCTGGAAGGAGAGTAACCAAAACCCAAAGATTGGGTACTAAAATAATATATATATATATATATATATATATATATATATATATATTCTCAACAAAATAATCCCAAACAGAAGAGTAAGGGGATCTTCATATCACAGCTCATCCCAAGGAAAGCATTTCCAACAGTTCCCAAAGTTACAATGATCGATTCCCAACTTCCCACATGTCTTCCCTCAACTAAATTTCAAAGGGGATAATCACCGATCCTTCTTGAAATTCTATTTTGGGGGGTCTGTCTCACCCGTATGGATTTAATTGCATCACAATGATGTGTATTTGTGGAAAAAAAACCCTCTATCTTAAGAGTCTAAAGTCACATCGAACACATCTTGTCACTATACCACACAATCTAGAGATCATGTCACAATGTTGTGAACCAATTACCCAACCCCTCTGGAGGTCATACTCATAGGATTAATCAGAGAAACCACTGCTTATCCCACTATAAGGGTAATCCCCAATGATTGAACGTCAATCCTCACTACCCAGCCCTGCTAGATGGTATGTCCGGAAAGAGTAATCATTGAACCTCACTAACCAGCTACGCTAGAGGGAACTCTCTTAAGAGAGAATGACAAACCTCACTTCCCATACCCACTGGAGGGTAAGCCTGAAATACTAGATGAAAAAACTCATGACCCATCCCCACTAAAATGTATGTCCTAAAGGGAGAGAAAAATGAACCACACTGCCCATCCACACTGTTGGGTAATCTGGTATAGCTCTGGTGATTCTGAAAACATCACCACCATCATTGGGGTAATAGAGCGTTGCCTCAGATAGGAACCACACCAAGAACATCGTCTTCTCCTCCAATAGGCATCACACTCTTTAAATATCACATTTTACCATGAAACTCACTACAGAGGGAACCAGTGAATTCTACGTTGAAAAACACCCAGGATAGGCTACATGCATGCCAAATTATGAGTTCAGAAGATAGAGATAAGAGATGTGTAAGATTTTTAAAGTTGTACATGAAACTTGTGGGTCCCACACAACGTGTGGCCCCACCTCATCCAGTGGTCGGGTACCCAGATATACTCAGGTACTAATCAATGAACCAGTACCCATAAGGCATGACAATGTACTTCCTGAGAATGTGGCACCTCTAGCAGAAATTCTACGAAGTGCACATTGTTCACCACTGATCTGAATGGTGAAACCGTACATTTATAAACATTTCTCTTTCAAAATTCCTCAAATAACCAAATTGATCAAACAGTTGTGATACTTCAGGAAACAATGTGTAGGATCAACTATTCATTCACTCAAGACATACTCTCAGTGATATAATAGCATTCCACCACATTGTGCACAAATAGTTACATGTGGTTCCCATGACTTGATCTACAAACACATAAAACAGATAACACCATTGTGATCCACTCATAAAAACACATGGGATCAGCTGTTTATTGTTCAAAAATGGACACCCTATGAAAAAGTGGCATTTCACTGCAAACACTCAAAATGGGGTTCTAGGGGCATGCACTACCATTTCTGCTTAAGAACATAAAATTAGTCTTGAAAAGTATCCGTCAAATCTAGGGTCTCAATGCCTTTAACGATGTGTCAATCAAACGACGTATGCAGACATTCGGTCTGATTCATGTTTCCAGAATAAAAAAAATTATATTATTATTATTACTATTAAAAATGGACGTTTCATACCACCGAATAGAGAGACCAAAAAAAAAATTTCCAATTTGGCCTCAAAACATCCACCTTGATGCATGGGTCACATGGCTGTAGACGTCACATTAAATGGACTATTGTTTTGAGAGATATGTGGTTTTAATAAAAACCCTGGTCTGAAAAAAATCAGACCAACCCGGACAGGTCTATCTGTCTGGCTTATCATCCCACCACCGGCCCGCACACCATGTCGCTGCCACCATCCCATTTATCCTACTTCAGTTGCCACATTATACTATGCTTGACCACCACACTGCTTCCTGTAACTACACTGGCACCACCTTCTGGAGCCGCCCTTACTGAAATTCACCACCAAAAAACTTCTGCAGAAAATTATGGTCACTCAAGTGATCCATATTTCAATACAAGACCATATCTAGACTCACCAATATGAGACCTTATTATCACCAGCCTCCTATCTATGATCCATCTATGTTTCAGCTTGTAAAAAATTAACTATCGCTTCAGCATACCATTGGGATTCCTCCAGCACCTGAAAATCAAACTCAAGCATAGATCTTTACTTCTCCCATGATGAGATTTATAGATAAGGTTCTAAATCTACAAGAAGATGTCAATTATGAAATAAAAAATGTTTTTCAATGAAGAACATGAAAAATACACGATGAAAGAGTATTTAATTATTGAAATAGATGACGGTTCTTGTTTGTTTGGTCCTTATTAAAGGATTACAAAGGAGTAAAAACAAACTGAAGTCAAAATTGATTAAAATAGATTCAAGAAGGGGGCTGTAGAATTCAAAATCGAAATTCTACCTCTAATATTTTCCTGATGTTGTGTTTACTATGCTCTGATCTATTAGGGAATAATGTTTCGTAATGATCCGATAATTTTCGAACATCGAATCACTTTCGGCTAGAGCTCTTCCATCAGAGAGAGAAATGATCCATCCCAAGCTTCTGACTCTAACTTACTATTTATAGGAAACTTCCAACAGATGAAAAGACTTCATCTCTCACACACTCTCATTTGAGGTAACCCCTAATGAAAAAAAAACACCATGAACTCAATGGTGGTCTCATATTTCTAATCCATGTCCCTGTTCATATGTTATTCGAAGTAGAGTTTCAAATAAAACAATTTTATTAATTATTTTATTTACAGTTTTTTCCTCTAAGAATTTTTCTATAGGAGGGATGCACCCACCAAACTTATACCCCTCTTAAGATAAACTACATGATTCCGACTCATCTATGGCCTCCGATTTCCAATACAACTTACTGTTTTGTATTTATTTTGGATTGACCTGCTAAATGAATTAATTCATTCATTCATTCATCCTTTTAATGTACCACTAACGAGTAAGGGGTCTGAACATCCTGTGATGACCTATTTTATGTAATGAATTGGGTATGAACCACATTATGAACCCAACTATGGTCTCTGAATTCGAATATGATCAACCTTTTAAGAGATATCATATTTTCATCTTATGAATAGTATAAAAATACATTATATTTTTTTAAAAAAAATTCCAGGAACACCTAGACATAGAATTGAATATTGTCTTAGCGCCTAGCTAAGAAAATAAATGTATAAATATTAAAATGTCTTAGAATGAATCCAATGGGTCTCCAAATCATTCCCTCCTTCAATATTGTTTCCCCAAAACCCAAAACTAGGAAATGAAAATTGACATACTATGCTCAAACCTGGCTCTCCCACTCCCAGGAAAACATGAACCTTACCATGCTAGCATAATACATGAACCAAAGGTATGGTCCTTCCTCATATGGTCTTCCCCTTTTGATGAAATTCATAGAAACATGGATGTATCTTATCAACTGTGAAAAATAGAAGATATTGTGTGCCCACTACAGCTATTAGGTCGTAGGTCAAGACAGTATGAAACCTCTCAATATCTTCCACGATTCTGATCATCACGAAAAAAATTAGGGGGATAGTTTACTTCCCTAGTGGAATCTATACATTCCACTTTGCAACTAGAATCATGGTTTTCCCCTGGAACATGGTCTAGTGATTCCCTCCTTCAAAATATCCATCTAGTGAAACACCAAGGATATATGGTCATGGAAGATTTCATAGTCGATGAATCAAAAACAAGAGTATATAACAAGCTCATGAAGTGAAATAATCAAAACCATGGATTGAAGAAAATTTGTACCCACCTACTCCATGAGGGTCACATGCAGGGAAGCTAACAACTATGAAAATTTCCACACAAGGAGAGCCTAAAACTTCTTGGAATTGGAATTTTCTAAAAAATTTCCATTTTACTGAAGTATAGACCACCTCGAAGTCAATGTCATATAGGGATTTTAAATAGAACATCTATATCAGGTTAAAGTCTCCTGGGGTGAAAATGCACATGAGAAATTGGTGGTTTGAGAAACCCATAAACAACCCTCCCAGAAGATAGTGTCTCCACATTCGCAATGTGAAGAATACCATTTCCATCACCACATAGTGATTCGTTTAGTTCTACTTATGGGATTTCCATCACCAAGACTTGTACATGATAACTATAGTATCAATATTATTGTTGATCATGCAAGGTACCCACAAATAATATAGGTGAGTAAACTCATCCAACCATAATATTCTAGACATAAAAATCATGTGGCATACCCCACACATATTTTCCCTTCTTAAAATAATGGTAATCCCCAAAATAGTTAGTCTACCAATCCCACCAGTGGCAGTTCATGCAATTGGTGGTCAAGAAGCAAGACTCCACTGGAAAAGAAAAGACCATCTCTGAACCCCCAATACACAACCCTGCCATGAACACACAAGTCATAGAGATTTATCCACCTCACATCGTTATTATCCAATTTGGGTGGCACTGACTCACCCTCACAGTTTTTCTCATGTCACAAAAACATGCCTCGATTAGGGAAAGACCCCACTTCTTCATTCATTCAGAGCTACAATGAACAACATCGACACAGGGTTACACTGCCTCTACAATGGTGTGGCATCAACCAACTGCATGGGAGGCTCAAAACATCATGTAGGGTAGTCTCAGTCCATGTGACCTCGCCCATCACAAGAATAGAGCTGGACCATATATGGCTTCTCTAGTGCACTACGTTGTCCCCAACCATGTGCATGAATATTATCATGGGGAGTCCTCTTGCATTGGGGGCCTACCAACTAACATCTTCTAATAGTGGAAGACATCCAAACTCTATTGCACCCAATTCCAAAACTGGCCAACTAGCACCCCTCTGACAAAGAACTCACTGTCACTAGTGCTGGCTCCTGCACCTTGGAAAAGGTGTGGATTCACAAGGGCACTACACTGGAATGAATCTCCTCTACGGATACCATACTCAAACATCCATGCCTGGATGTTCCCGTCATAGATCATGTCCAAAGAGTAGCATGAAATTTAGTTCAACCAAGTCACATACACTTCCACCATCATCCCTCCCTACTAGTGATCCAAAGGCTCTTGAATTCGGATGGAGTGTAAGAATGAGTGGTTTCACTCCTCAAAAAATACCTGCAGGAAGTCATCCCACGAGAGTGCCGACTCATAATGCATTTGAGTATCCTGACTCTACCAACACCAAGAATCTCCGTTAAAAATTTATTTATTTCAAAGTCTCCATCTAATATATTAGTGTCTGAACAATCCTGAAGTGGAGAACCACCAAATATAGCTAAACCAATACTGCCTGAGGGTTTGGCTCACAATGGAACCTCAACAATCTCCGACGCTGTAACTCACATAGTGCTCTCTTCCTGTGCATATCCTCATCCCACTCTTATGCCGATGTCTAATGCTCACTAGGTGGAGTTGATTTAACCAACCCATATAGAGTAATGGGATCAATGATTGATTCTTGAACTGAGGCCTCATTAATTAGAGAATCTTAATCATGATTCAGAGTTAGTATCCTCTTATGATGGTGTCATGGACGCATCTTTTATCTGATCAAGGAGTACCGTGGTTAAACAGCACACACACACACACACACATATTTATATATATATCAACAATGAAGAGGATCTATCTCAAAAGGGACAGTCTAAAAATCATTCCTATATGGTGCTTTACCAATGTTTCCTACAACACGTGCCTCAACATGATGAGAAAATAAGCAAGTAATCATGTTCCTGGTGAATGACTATGTCAGTCATCACACCACCTCTAGAATTTCTGGTCTGAGAGCCTCTCTCAAGACATATTGATACTATTTCCCAAAAAACCCAACCAATTCCTTTTTTGGAGTGTCTCAATAAAGTCCCAAGGAATGAAACCCCTAAAATAAAACATTTCTGAGACCTGACCCATACCGGGGCTCAGGCCGCAACTAACCCAAGCCTGCCTCCATAGGCTAGAGGCTGGTGACCAGTGTTGGGGGCATAAGAAACTCATGGAGGACTTTTTCTATGTACTTATAAACACACATGCATCCAACTAATTATAAAAGTGTATATGGAAATGAAAAAAATGATATAACACTACTATATATATATAAACAACATATATGGATCAACCTCTAAATAGTACAGGTACAGTAATGTAATATAAAAGGGAATGGTGGAAAATACATTCCCCACAAGAAAACACCACAACCTGGAAATATGTGGAAAAGTAAAATTGTTATGGGATCCACAGTCTTGGATCCCATGAAACGACCACTGAATGTGGTCTAAGAACCCAAAATCCTTATGATCTTATGATGTCACGATCAACCTATTTTTCTTCTAATAGTGAAACTGGGTGTGGGAAAATCCCAAGAAGGGCTGAGTATAAAAATACTCATTAGGATGCTCCAAACTCCTAAGGGAGAAAAAAAAGATATACTGAAGAGGGGAGTGGTTGATAGAATAACATACATTAAAAGAGTACTACTCAACCCAAGATGAGAGTGAAGTAAGCTCATCCAAAAAACAAGGAGATATAAATGGTTATAAGATGAAATTATTATCTGGACTTCTATCCCCTTAGTGTTAGAGTAGACTCAATGAACCATTAAAATATAAACACAAAAAGCACAGGGCATACCTGGCTCATCTTCACCTCTCCTAGAATGTGAGTAACCTAAACCCAGGGAGTGGGTACTAAAATACGATATATATATATATATATATATATATATATTATCCACTAAAGACTCCCAAACAAGAGAGTAAGTGGATCTCCATATCACAACATAGTTATGGAAAAGAGTAGTTAATAGTTCGAGGATTGACCACCATCGATGACCAGCATCACACATGTCTTCCCTGAACTACAAGTCAAAGTGTATCACTCACCTCAAATTAGTACTATCTACTTTTAGTGGGTCTGTCTTTCCCACATGATTTTATTCATGTCACAAGGATGCATTGGTGGGAAAATAACCCCTCTTTATTGAGAGTCTGATATCATGTTGAGAACGTCTCATCATTTTTCCGCACAGTTGATAGATCTTGTGACAAATTCATGAACCCGCTACCCAGCCCAACTGGAGGGTGTACTAAAAAGTGTAATCAAGGAACCAAGGTCCTAACCTAGATAAAGGGTAATAAAAAAACTCACTACCTAGCCCCAATAGAGGGTATGTCTTGGATGAGTAACTAGTGAACCTCACTGACCAATCACGCTAGAGGGTATGCACCGAATAGAGAAAGACAAACCTCACTGCCCAGCCTCACTTGTGGGTAAGCTGAGAAGAGTAAACAGTGAACCTCACTGCTAACCCCACTAGTGGGTAAGTCTTAAAGAGAGTGAATGGTGAACTTCACTACCCAGCCACACTAGGGGGTATGTCAATACTACTATGGTGATTCTAAAAACATCACTACCATCATTGTCATCAGTGTGTGTCGCCTTGGACATTCTTCGTGCCCAAAACATCGAGCCTCACCTTAGATATGAATAACACTCAAACAAATCTCACATTTTACAATGAAATCTACTACAGATAGAACCATTGCATTTTACTTGAAAAAACACTCTTGCTAGGCTACTCATGGGCCAAAATATTAGTTTGGAAGAAAGAGATACGAGAGGTAGAATATTATTACTATGGTACATGGAATATGTGGGGCCAACATGATGTGTGTCCCAGCCTCATCATTCGTTCATGTACAAATCTGTACTTGGTTACTAAACTATGAACTAGTACCCACAAGGTGTGCCAGTGTACTCCCAGAGTACATGGTACCCTTAGTTGAAAGGATGACATGCAGAGGTTGTTCGTTACTGATAAAAAGGGTTAAAATGTAATTATACCAAAATTATTCTTAAAGAAGGCCTCTAATAACCAATTGGATCACAGTTTTATGATCCTTGCAGAAAAATGAACATGATCGACTATTCATACACATGAAATGAACTCTAGGTGAAGAAATTGCATTCGACAATGCTCTATGAAAATAGTGCCCCATGGGTCCCATTCCTCGATGTTGGAACACATCAAATGTTTCACACAATTTTGATCCCCTCAAAAAATGGGATCATCTATTCATCATTCTAAATTGGACACTGAGTGAGAAAGATACATTTCAACACAAACCCTCAAAACAGGGCTCATGGGAGCTATACCACCATTTCAATTTAAGAACCCAAAATTAATCTTCAAATTTTCATATCAACTGTACGGTCTCAATTCCACGAATAGCACATCAATAGGATGTCGTATGAAGATGTACGGTCTGATGCAAGTTTTTGGAATATTAATAATCATATAATTATTATAAAAAACAGAAGATTCGTTCCACAGAACATTGGGCCCAAAACAAAAAATTCCCTAATAGAATTTAAAAGATATTACTCGAAGCAAGGGTAGTGGGGTTGCAGACGGTAAGTGAAACAGTCCCTAGGTTTGAGAGATGCGTTGTTTTTAACAAAACCCTTGGTCCATAAACAATTGGACTGGACCAGACTCACTGGTCTGGCTCGCTCAACCTTCCAGGGCACCGTGCAGTCGTCTGACAACCACGCCACCGCCGTCAGGAGCCGCCCTCACCAATACCTGCCTAAGGAAAACATCTACAAACCGTTATATCCACTCTAGTGATCCATATTGTAATATGAGACAAAATATGGACAGACTGGGTGGAGACCTTCACAACACCAGCCTACGCTTAATGATCTGTCGGTGTTTCAGTATGGCGAAAAGTAAACACCCTTTACACTCACTATTGTGAATCCTTTGGTGCAAGAAACATGATCCTGATCACAAATCACGTCTCCTCAAGTTGAGATCCTCATAGATATGGGTCCAAATCCACAATTAGAGGTCTATTGCAAATGATGAAATTTTTTTGATGAAGAATGTGAAGAACGGGAAATCAAAAATTGAAATAGATAATGGTCGTTGTTTGTTTGTCCATTGTAAAAGGATTACAAAATATAGAAAATAAAAAAAGATTCCAAAATGGTGACAAAATATTTAATCGGGGGCTGAACAATATGAAATAGAAATCCTACTTCAAATTTGGTCTATTTTGTTATGTTTGTTGTGTACTGATCTATCATCGTCTGATGTTTCATCGTGACCTGATGATGTACAGACATCAAATTTTCATCTGCCAAATCATTTCTATCTAAGATAGAAATCGTCTAACCCTTTACCATTCCTCTTACCTCCTTTTGATTTGAAAATTCCAGTGGATGTGAAATCTAAATCTCCCATGTCCTCTAAACTAATGACAACCTTAATAAAAACACTATGCTATGAACTTAACGATGGTATCAGATTTTTAATCAGAGTCCCTGTTCAGAAGTTATTAGAAGTAGTGTACCAAATAAAAAAAAATTATTTAATTATTTTATTTCTTGTTTTTCCCTCTAGGATGTTTTCTACTAAAGGATTATACAGACAAAACTTATAAGCACTTTTACGGTAAACAACGAACTCTGGACACAGCCGTGGGCTCGGATTTTTTATCTGACTTACCTTTTGATACTTATTTGAATTTGAGATATTAAATGAATGAATTGATAAATTAATTTATCCATTTAATGTTCCACTAATGAGAGAGGGGTCCAAAAATCTCACACCAACATATTTTATGTCATGAATAGGGTAAACACTGTGTTTCGGACCGAATCTTGGTCTCATATTTCCAATCTGATCAACAAGTTAAAATATATAATGTTTCCATGTGGTTAATAGTATTAAAATACTTATATTTTTTTAAATTTATTTCAGTCATAACAGGCCTTGTAATTTCACGCTATCTCATTTCCTAGCTCAAAAAATATATATGAAAATATTACGACATATTACAAGGGAAAAACTAGGCCTACATGTTGTTGATAATAGAAATAGAGCTCTCTTTGCACCATTTTATGTAAGGGTCTATGTGGATGTTTATGCTTTGAGGATTCCTTCTATGTTTGTTTTTATTATAGTGGGCGAGGAATTTCAATGAAAATAGATTTTTTTCTACGAATCATGGGTCGACATTTGTTCCATATGTAAGAAATTGGGTACCTCAATGGATTCATGTAAGTGTGGACTAATGAGCTCCGTTGAAATGGAGGGCGTGGGATTAGATAGGAGGATAAAAGTTATATGGACAATTTTGGAGGGTCCTTACCCTTCCATGATTAATATGAGTTTTAATTTGAGTCCTCATGATCCATGATTTGAAGACATTTCTGCTATATTGTTTCATGATCTGGGTGTGTACAAGACAACAAAACTGATCTCATGAGGTCCCTACTCCAGGTCTTCTCCATCCTTTTATGAGACTATTTAGGCATTAGGGTGTATTTAACCTCATGTTCTTGTTCATCCATATGAACATGGAGGTAAAAAATCCCTTACTGATTCTAGGGTTCTCAAGGAGTTGCATATAACTGACACAAATGAGGCAATATCCCCAATCCAACGGGTTCTTGGTCTGTGCATGGTTAAAATGCCAACTCTATTTCATAATTGTTTCTCTCCTCTGAATGAGTATGGGAAATAAAATGATGATTGTTAATGATGGAAAATTATCATTCCAAGATGGAAATTAAAGGATTTTGGTTTTTGAAACATATAAGATGAGGAGGAAATCGACCAAGATGGGGTCTCCTATTCAAATTTGTACTATGAGCTGGAGAATCCAGTTTGATCTGGATCATAGAAGGGAAAGCAAGGGAACCTCTTGACATGAATTTCCCAGTCCTCAAGGGGTGGAAAACCAAGACCCCACAATGACTATTTGAACACAACATAGACTATAGTACCCAGAATGACTAGAAAGACCGTGAATAATGGCTCAGAGTTCCACACAGGGACTCCATTATGAACATAAATGTTTAATTCGTCTCTAGTATATCTAATAAGATACCTTATGAGGGTTTTAAATATCCTATGTGTGGAGTGGAGGTTCAAGAGAGTGTTGAATTTTCCGCAGATGGGGAGGAGGGGATGTTTGAACTCTCTGGACAAGAGGTTAAAATATTTGAAACTCCACTTTCAAGCTCGGTATATCTAATGTGGGTTGTGCATGTAGTTCCCAAGGAATATTCATGGGATCTCCTAATAGATTCCAAGGAATATTTTTTTGAAATTGATCTAATCATTCATGCTTCTAATGATGATTGGGAAAGGATGAATGGGAGACCAATTCAAGTGGATACCAACAAGGAACAGAGCCCTTGGATTGATACACAACATCTAAATATGACCAGAGGCTTCAACAAGAAGAATATTGTAATGGAAACTTCATGCATGAATGGTAAAAATTGGATTCTCATTGTTGAAGTGTGTATCAAAGATGAACAAGATAAAGGGTTCGCAGATTTTTTCGGGAAATTATTTAGGAACATCACGTATAATGTATCTATGTTTATCCTTAATAACTTTGTTATAATATTTATTGTTTGATGTCATGTTACTTTTGAAGGATTCCCACATTTTTTCATAAAAGTGTTCTTTTATAAAAATTTAACTTTAGTAGTTTTATATTAGGACTAAATTTTATTTATACATTCATGTACGAGGTTACTATCCTATTGGTTTAATTACTATTCATAATGGTCATATTACGATTCCAATGTTCAGGTTATGATTCTATCGGTATAGGTTCCTTAATTTCTAGAAATATGTCCTATTTCATTAATTATTCATTTAAAATGTTTTTAATTTGTACCCAATGTGATTAATGTTGTTTATAAAATATGACATAATTATGAGAAGGTAATTTCCAAAGATAAAGTTTTGGTTTGTTAAAAAATAATATTGAACAATTAGCCCAAATTTACTCTACACTTTTCTCCTCAATATTATTTTAATAAACATAGTATTATATATCAGTTTTTAATCATTTATATCAAGGTATTTAATTACATAGTTTATTTGGGAATATGTATCACATGAAATAGTCATGGACCTATCATAAATATTAATGTAAAAATTTATCCCTACAAATCTACCAAGATTCTGGAATACTCATCTTGTGACATACCATCCCATGAGTAAAATCTAAATAGTAATAACATCACACAAAAATTGTTTCAAATGAGGTAAAATGTCATCAAAACCATAACAATCAAATAATATGAATTGTAATCCCACCCATGGGCACTTGGCTTTCTCACACACATGGGTTAGCTACTCCCCTGCATCATCTCTTTACTAATCCCTAACATATTCCATTATCCATTATATAATTATAAATATTAATGAAATAGAAAAAAGATTATTGATAACATTTTGTAACATCCCCAACTCTATGCCTCCTACGTGATCATGTCGGGTGGGTTAGGCGTCCTCAGAAATTCCTCCTCATGTGGAAGAGTCATCTGACATTCAACAATGGTTTAAGGAATATTTTGTGAAGACTATACCATGCAGTTTAGTGTTGAAATAATAGATGAAATAGTAACTGATTATTTGGAAATAGCTGAAACAATATAAATTATCATTATGTAATCATAGAAAAATAAAAGAAAAATTGAAAAACAACAATGACAATGTAAATCATGTAATTTCATGTTGAATAAATCTAAATTACATGATGAATATCATACAATTAAAAGACTAGTAAACTATATTAAATACTCTAATTCTATGATCATGAACCTCATGTTAGTCTTTTCTCCATGCTCCAACCCATCCAGTAATCCATCAACCAATGTAGGGATACTTTCTCATGTCTATACCTGAATCAATTAGATATTACAAAGTTCCAAATGGTATCATAAAAGGATTTTGAGTAGAAATCGTTATTTCACCACCGATGACATCCAAAAAATCCAGTATGAGATATAGTTCATGAAATTAAGATATAAACAACGTATTCAACTAATAAATTAATAGTACTCTTGTAAAAACATGATGTCCATTAATTTATTGAATGAATTCCAGGTAAATCAAAATCCTCTTTGAAATGATTCAAGTTATCTATGATAATGTAATTTTACCATTACCAACATATCAACAACCCTCAATTAGTTTTTAGCAGGCATTGAAAAATAGGAAAACAAAGGAAGAGACTTATGAGCATTATAGAATGTCTGAGGAAATCCATATTAGAATTAAAACAAGTTTTTTGGATCTCTATTTGAATTATATTATTTTTTGGAACATCTCTATAATCATTATAGAGTAATGAAGAAGAAACATATATAAATTCCATCATAATCATCTTTAAATCATATCCAACGTGGAAACACATGCAAAATGAGTGGAAATTTTCATTTAAAAAACCAACACTTTCATTCTTCTGATCTAAAAATCAATTATCTTTATAAATATTGAAACCCATTCTTAAGTATAAATACAAACAATTTTTTATTCTCATTCTATTACACTATTAATTATCTAATTTGTTATTCCATTTAATCACATCTATCCATGTGATTAATATCCAATCCAAATACCCATTTAACATGTTATGTCAATTCCATGGCTAAGCCAATTCCCACATTAACTATACCATTTCATTAAATGTTCAAATGTAGTCTCACCTCTCAGGTGGCCATAAAATATTATCAATATCATGGACATTGTGGGATCAATGGGAGTTATAAACAACGTGATTATCCCAAAAACAATGAATTATCATTTTTTTAGTAGGTCACGTGCATAGTGTTCTAGTGCAATATCAATTATTTTATAGAAAAGAAGAATCTAAAATAGACATATGGGGATTTTTCTATAACACATAAATTAGAATATGAGAAGGTTTTGAAAATTCTTCAATATAAAATGTATTGATCATATTCTTACACAGTTCAAACTCTAGTCCTACAACACAAGGATTCTATGGATATTCCTTCTAGTTTGAAGATAAATCTCATAGAACCCCACTATATGGATTTCGATTACAACAAATTTATACCTACAAGGTGGGGGTTTAAATTAATTGAATGGAGTTTCAAAATAAAATAAAATCGCCCCATAGTGTATAATTATTGATAATAATAGATCCTAGGGAAAATAGTTAAAATGGTTTTATGTATTTACACACACACTGTAAAATCAAAGAATATAAAGAGACCTCCATCACCATAATGGTGAAATGGATAACATTAGTAGGATTAAAATGTATTTAAAGAGGAAACATCACATATTTCCTGGTCAAACTATACATTAAGATCATATCTAGGACCATTATATAGAACCAATAAACATATGGTAATGAATATGGTACGCCCTAAACCACCATGATACATAACTCAAAAACATGATATGTTTGATATGGTGAAACCATGTTCTACATACATGTTACCAAATTTAAAAGACTATCCAAATATTATCTCGAGGAATTTGTTCCATAACAATTATATTCATGCTACATCCATAATAAATATACACTTCATCCTTCTTAAAGACCATTGTTTTGACCACATTGGGAATATATTGGATTTTCCTCATCTATAGACACTACAACATGGCATGGAACACCCAAATGTATTGGCACACCTTATGGAATAGTTGAAGGCTCCATATAATATAATATTATTTTTCTTAACTCCCTCCATCCTACTTCCTCCTAGAAAAAACATTTCCATAACAACTCTCAACAAAAATGGATGAAAACAAAAAAACTATGGAAATTTGGGTTACAAAATCCTAAAGAGGGATGTACCTAGAAAAAATGAGATCTTAATTCTTGTTAATTCAATAAATATAATGATATTTTTTCTAAAATATTAGAGATATAGGTCACCAAGATCTTGAATGTAAAAAATAGAGAACAATTCGATATCACATTCATAAACTACAATGATATAAGGAACTATTCAATCCAGTTCCCTATGTGTAAAGAGAATTTACACTAAATGAGTCAAAGGGATCATGGTCAGGATTCTGTGATTAATACACCATAAGTTGAATTCTTGTGTGATATGATAATAGTTAATTTGATAATAAAATGAATATCTCTAATTATTATTTCATTTGGAATATATTAACTATTTTATATCATTGATTTTTTTCAAATAACTTTTAATAATTCCATGATACATTGATAAAATAGTTTTATATTAAAAAATTTAAATGAAATACAATTAAAATGAGGATATATTTGGAAGTTACTATTAATATTCATAGATAAAATAATGATGAAACCATTTATTATTATACTGATAGATGACTTTTAAATAATCATTTCTTTTTAAAGGCTCTAAAACATTAATGAAGGAATTTATTACTAGGATATTGATTATGAACATTTCAAGGACTGGTTTTCTTGAACTAATAGGGTGTGAATCAATGGTGATTTTTTTATGAATTATAAATCTAAATCAAACCTATAAATATTTTTGATGTTCACAATCCACACAAAATAGTCTCACAACCTCACCCTGTGTAGAAATATTAAGAATATTAAGAACATATAAATTTATATGGTTTGGTTCCAAAACGTACACTATTCCATGATGGGTGTTCCTCAAAACATTGATTAAGAACTATCTCTTATAAAATTTATACAACAGACAAACCACTATATTCTTCCATATTCAAATTTCACAAGAAAATACTATTCTCTTCAATGATAATGATCCCTGAAATAATTATAGTCTTATTCTCCATGGTTTCTCTTTGCACCACTAAAGAACATAATCATCCTCTATGTTAATATGGATCAAAAAAACCTGGATATATACCCCTTTATGATATTCAAAAGATAAAGACAATTATTAGACATCTAGGATTGAAAGTTCAACTAGATTATGAATGATCTATATACTACATCTTCTGGATACTCAATAAATTTATCTTCCCTTTTGATGAATTAAATCCTATATTTAAACCCAATTATCTTTTCTCATCACAAGTTTATCATTTTCATTCTTTACTTCTTCTCATCTTTCTCACATCTCTCACATATCATCAATTGGAACATCAAAGTTACAATATACATCATCAATATTTAATTTTAATTTCCAATTCAAATTCAAATAATCATCTTGCTTAAACTACTTATTTATTATTCCATGGATATACGCTAAATTGATCTACCCCATAGTATTCAAAATAGTTGTCATAATAGGCTTGAATAAGAACCAAATCACTTAATTAAATATAGGTGAGCTTTCATCCTTGAATCCTATCGTATTTGGATTCTGTTGAATCTCTAGATATTATATCACATTTGGTGTGGCACTAAAGAGTGATGAATATCAATATAATGTATCGATATGGTTTTTAAATTTTTTCCTCAATAGACACATAACACTAGAATGAGGTCTTTATTCTATGGTGTAGAGGTCTTGAATTTTTTTGTGACACAAAAAAAAACCTGATAGGGATTTGCGGCATGACCCATTCATTTTAGTGTGGTCTAATAAATTTCCTCCTCATTGTGGAATGGAGGTATATCTATTTATTAGTGGTCTGAAATTATATAGGATCCTTGAAATCCTTCCCAAAGTTTATTTCTTGATGCTGTCTCGATTCAAAAAATTTGATAACTCATGTCCATTTTTCTTACATAACATATCATTTCATAGTAACATGTGGGCCCATAATCAATAATGTAATGAACCAACTTGGAATATCATCTAAACCGATATCTGAGTTGATTCACCACTAACCTAAAGAGTGTTATTGATCTTCATGGGCCAAATGATAAGCACCTTTGAATAAACAAACAACTATTGGTAATGATTACTCCATCAAATATTACAATAAAATAGTACAATGAAGAAATATCATCAGAAATATGTATATAGATATATATATCAAACAATACATACATATCTAATAAAGGGGACACTGTGAATACTAAAAATTTAATATAACCCTTAAAACCCATCTCTTGGGGGTCCACGACCACCCAGTATGTCCCAATTTACCTAGCATTGGTCACCAAGAACTTTCCTAAAAAGGATGGTGAGATCATTAACAACTTAAATAAGATACAAGAGGGGTTTAAATGATAAAATGTATAAGAAATGCATGACATAAATAGCGGAATAAGACTCAACAAAACATTCAATGGAATTACAACATATGGTAAATTAAAAATGATAAAATAAGAGTACATATGGGAAAGTATCAAGATTAGTTTAGAAATTTAATTTCAATCATTTAAAATGTTTTATAAAACTAAACATATGAAAAAATCAATTCCACCATTTAAAAAATCATTTTCTTGAAAATAATATAAAAATAATTTCATAAGCTAATGATTGGTGATCAAGAAAAATTATGGATATGCACATGATTTTTAAAGATGAAAATGATTCAATAAAATAATGTCTAGGTTCATAAGAACAATTAATGAAGAAATAAATAATTTTTTTGTGTAATATGGTTTAACAACCAAGTAAAGCGCATCATGTTATTAACAAGAATGTTTTTCATTCCAAACTATTATTTAAAAAATATGCTATACTTTTAAAATGATGGAATATTTATAAACAAATAGATTAATAAAACATTTTATTTAAAAAAAATTATATAAATTCCCATGTCTTGTAAAACAATTTAAAACAGTTACATTTATATATATATACATTTCAAATAGAAATAAACAAGGAACACGATCATGTGCCAAATAGGTATGATAGTTCTATGCTACAGGGACCCAATACTATGAATACAAAAATGCATCTATATATTTCCCTTGAACCAGGACCAAGTTGACTCATCATCATTGCATAAGGTATGAGATGTGAATATATGATGTTTTAGAACATAATAAAATTGTATAGTGCCACCCAAAATAACACAGTAAATATCTATGTATTGCATGTTATCTAATAAAAAATAAAAATGTGAAATTCCTATTATGACTACTTCAAATATAATTAATAATCATTCACTATTTAAATATAAAAATTTTCCTACTCGAAAACATAACATGTTTTTAATAAAAAACATTCCATTTCTCTGAGATAATACTTGAATTTTTTTTATCGAAACCATTTTACTCCATTTTCTCAAATATGGATTTGAAACCAATTCACCACTAAATTTCACAATATAATATCACAATTAAGTTCTTCAATTTCATTTTCATGAAAATTATATCAATTAAACAAAACCCCCCAATTTAATGGAATTACAGTTTTTTTCCAATTTTCAACCAAATCTCCTTTCAAATATTTTTATAGAACATCAACATTCAACAAGGGTAACCATTCCTACATAATTTAACAAATAATCATTAAAATTACAAATAGGCCGTTAAAACAAAAATCAATTCATTCCATAACCTTTTAAACAATTCAATATTAAAAAGGGGTAACAATACCTGCTTCCTTTCACAAAACAACGTTACAATTCCAAAAAGTCATTTTAAATAATAATTTTTTTAAAATATTCCATAATGAATCTAAAAAATTATAACAATTTGAAAAGTATTTAATGAATATAAAAAACATGGGTCCACAACCTCATTTCAATTTAATAAATCATTTATTTCAAATAACACAAGTACACAAATTTCAAAATTAAGGGTAAAATCATTTGAAGGGTAACATGGTCATTTAATTAATTCAATAAATGAAAACTATTTTTAAAATAGCAAAAAATTCAATTCAATTAATTAAGATCATGAATGTTCATATTATAAATCAAAAACTTGGAAAACCCCCCATTAAATAAATCAAAATCTGGGCCAAATCCCTCATTTTCTTCAAAACAACCCATTAAAAGTAATTTGAAAATAAATACAAACATAGATGACATTTAAATAATCATTAAATGATTATATATATCGAAATTATATCCATTAAATTATCTCAATATTCAATTCTAATGTTATTGTGTCGAAGAATAACTTATGGGGAATCAAATTGATGAATTCTATAAAACAAGTGTAAGAAATTAGGAAATGTGTAGCTGTGAATTTATTTTGAAAAAAAAATTGAAAAACAATTGAAATGCAATGATTCACCTACTTGGATATTAATGATTCCAACCAGAAAAAAACCGAGATGTTTCACCGACGATGGAGATTGCCAAATCTATGAATATAGATCTTGAATGGAGATGGAGTAGATCCTAGATCTTAAATTCCAAATTAGTCAACCAAAAAAACAAGGCTTTCACAACCTTTTGGAAGAATAAATAAGGATAATATTATAGATCCAAGAAATGAAGAGAATAACACACCAAATTGAAGTTATCTTCTTCGATTGGTTCTTCGATCTACCAATAGATGATGTTTGGGGAGAGAAAATTCATTCTAGAGGAATCTCAAAACCATAAGAATTTTATTATGATTTGGTGGAAAGATTTTGGGGTTGAGTAGGAGGTTTTGGTTCTACAATTAAAATATTAGAAACTTTAATTAGTATTAGAATGGTTTCATTGGACGCGATGCACGATTATCACTAGCAATGGGAAAAATGTGAGACAAGTTGTACACTTTCCTTAATCCATTCACAAACCATGCCCTATCCGTGAAACTTGTTACACATTTGGTTTAAACCATATGAAAACCAAACTCAAATGATGAAACGGGTTTTAAAATTTGTTTAACCCATTTTTAAACCATGCATCAAGTTTCACATTGTGTTTAACAATGCCCCAAAGATGTGAAAACCATGAGAAGGCCCCAACATCACTGCCGGAAACATGACTTGTACCAACAGTTTCAACCCATTGGTAAAGTCTTGAAAACCGTTGGTATAAACTATTCCAAAAGCTGTTAAAACGGTTGGCTAGTTAGCTATTTGGATATACATATACTAGAAGTTATAGTATAACGATTGATTTATAACTCCGGACGGCACATTATACTAACGGTTTAAGATAACTATTGGTATAACATTATACCAATGGTTTAAGATAACTATTGGTATAACATTATAACAACGGTTGATAATAGTTGTAAATGAAATTTCATACTTTTTCACATGGTTATGAAACTGTTGGAATAAACCATTACCAATAGTTTACATAAAACCATTGGTAAATACTGATTACAGGTTCTATACCAGCAATTTACTAGTTGTTGGTGTGTAGTTTTACCAATGGTTTTATGTAAACCATTTGTATGAAGTCACTTTTCCACACATATATCATTGGTTCCGAATTGTTGGTATAGCCCTGCTATAATTGTAGCAGCAGGCTGGCCTGCCTCCCCCTCTACAATCGCTTGTGCAACTCCATAGCATGTATATGGAAAATAGAACAGAGAATTTTTAACTTCATTGAATTCAGAATTAAATTCAGTTCCCAATTACCCTTTGCAATACTGAATTAATAATTGACTTCTCAACTGAATACCTACAGAATGAAAAACGTAAATAATTCTAAATTATTAGTGAATAACACAAACAAAATGAATTATGAATCACAAAAAAAATTATGAATTAAATACATAATTTAGAAGTACATACCAAATTATGAATTTCAAATAGATTTCTGAATAATTGTGTAGGGTTTCTAATTCAGAATTCAATATATTTAGAATTTAATCATGTATAAAACATACCGAATGTGGAATAAAAAATTGAATTTAGAATATGACATACTAAATATGGAAAAATTAATATTATGGAATACAGAATAGAATATAACTAATATGACATACATAATATGACTAATATGGCATACAGAATATGGAATACATAATATGAATTCAGAATTGAATTCATTTCCTTGGGTGATTTGAGATGAAATCAATGTGATTTAAGACTGACTAATACTTTTCACTTCTAATTATAAAATAAAATGGATAAATGGATTCAAATTTTCATTTTCCAGGGGTGGGGGCTGTCTAGGGGGTGGGGGCTATCCAAGGGGTGGGGTGGGGTGTCAGACAGTGTGGGGGATGTCCAAGTGGGTGGGGTTGGAGGTGTCTAGGGGTGGGTATATCCATGTGGTGGGGGTGTCCAAAAGGTGTCCCAGGGGTGGGGGTGTCTAAGAGGGTGTGGTGGGAGTGTCTAGGGGGTTGGGGTGTTCAGGGGGATTGTCCAAGGTGGTGGGGGGTTTCTCGGGGGGTGGGGTGTCCAAGGGGGTGTGGGTGGTGGTGGGGGTGTCCAGGGGGTGGGGAAGTTATCCAAGGTGGTGGGGGTGTACAAGGGTGAGGGTGTTAAGGGGTGGGGGTTGTCCAAGTGGGTGGGGGTGTCCAATGGTGGGGGCTGTCCAGTGGGGTAGGGGGATTTCAACGCGGATGGGTGTGGGGAGGGGTGTCCAGGGGTGGGGGTTGTCCCGGGGGAGGGGGATATCAAAGTGGGTGGGTTGTTCGGGGGGGGGGGGGGGGGTTGTCCATAGGGGTGGGGTGTCTCGGGGGGTGGGGGGCTATCCAAGGGGTGGGTGGGTGTGTCCAGGGGGTGGGGTTGTAGTCCAATGAGTTGTGGGGTGTGCAGGGGTGGGAGATTTAAAGGGGGATGTCAAAGGCGGTGTGGTGTGCAGGGGGTTGTGGCTATCTAAGTGGGGTCTAGTGGTGGGGGTTTTTGGGTGGGGGGATGTTGTATAAGGGGGTGGGGGATTTCCCTAGTGGTGGGGTTTTCCAGGGGTGGGGGATTTTCATGTGGGTGGGGAAGGGGGTGTGAAGGTGGTGGGGGTTATCTCGGGAGTTCTATCCCAGGGGTGGGTGGGGCCTGTCCAAGGGTGTGGGGGTGTCCGAGGGTTTGGGTTATTTCAAAGGGGGTGTGATGGGGGGTGTCCAGGGGTGGGGGTTTTCCAAAGGGTTTGGGGTATGGGGTTTCTGGGGGGGGCTATCTAAAGGGGTGGGGTGGGTGGCTATCTGGGGGGTTGTCCAAGGGGTGGGGGTATCCCGGGGGGTTGTCTAAGGGGGTGGGGTGGGGGTCCAATGTGGTGGGGGTGTTTTTGGTGTAGGGGGATGGCCCATGGGGTGGGGTGTCCAAGGTGGTGGTGGTGGAGGTGGCAGTGTCCAAGGGGTGCTCGGGGTGTCCAGGGGATGGGGGATGTTTTGGGGGGGACTGTCCAAGGGGGTGGGAGTGTCTAGGGGTGGGGGCTATCCAGGGGGTGGGGGATGTCCAAGTTGGTGGTTTGTTCGGGGAGAGGGGTATCCAATGGGGTTGAGGTGTCCCAAGTGGTGGGAGATATACAATGAGGTGGGGGTGCCCATGGGGTGGGGTACCGGTCCAAGGTTGTAGGGGGTGTCCATAGGTGGGGGTTGTCCTGGTTGTGGGGGCTGTCTATGGGGGTGGGGTGTCCAGGGGTGGGGGGATTTTGGGGTGGGGGGGGGGGCTTCAAGTGGTGGGGTGTCTAGGGGTGTCCAAGGGGGTGAGGGATTGTACGGGGTGGGGGAGGGGGTTCTAGGGATGGGGGGCTATCTGGGGGGGGGGGGGTTGTCCAAGGGGGTGGGGTTGGGTGGTCTAGGTAGGGTGGGGGATGTCCAATGTGGTGGTGGTGTCCGCGGGGTGGGGAGGCTTTCCAATGGAATGGGGTGGTGGTGTAATGGGGTGGGGGATGTATAGAGTGTTGGGGGGGGGGGGGTTCTAAGGGGTGTGGGGGCTGTCCAAAGTTGTGGGCTCTCTAGGAAGTGGCTATCCATTGGGGAAGGTTCATCTCGGGGGCTATCGAAGAGGGTTGGGGTGGGGTTGTACAGTGGTGGGGGATTTCCAAGGGGGTGTGTCGGGGTGTCCAGTAGAGTGGGGGTGTCCAGGGTTGGTGGTTTTCCAAGAGGTTGGGGGTTTCGTGGGGGTATGGGTTGTCCAAGGTGGTGGGGGTGTGGGTGGGGTGTCCAGGGGCTGTCCAGGGGGTGTCCAGGTGGACTGGCCAGGGGTGGTGGCTTTCCAAGGGGGTGGGGGTTTCCAAGGGTGGGGGATGTCCATGGGGGTGTGGGGGTGTCCAGGGGGATTTCCAAGGGGGTGGGTGGGGGTTTTACAGGCTGTGGGGGTGTCTAGGGGGTGGGGACTGTCCATCGGGGTGGGGGTGTCCCAGGGTGGGGGATTTCTAGGGGTGGGGGATATCCCGGGGTGGGTGTGTCCAGTGGGTGGGGTGTTGTCAATGGGGGGTTGTGTAGGTGGGTGGGATGTATATGGGGTTGGGGGCTTCTTAGTGGGATGTGGGTAGTCCAAGGGGGTGGGGGCTGTCCAAGGGGGTTGGTGTGTCCAGGGTGGGGGCATCCTAGGGGGTGGGAGTGGGGGTGTTCAGCGGAGCGTTCAATCAGTCACATATATTCAGTCTCACCAAATCATCAAGTCACATTTTATTATTTATAGATAAAGAAATAATGATTATGTGACCTACCTAATGACACATATATCCCAGAACAATAAATCATCGAACATCAAATTTCTGTAATATCGGTCAATAATGTAACAGATCAATATGTCTCTCATCACCATCATTATCATCATCGTCATCATCGGCCTCTTCCACATCCTCATAGTTGTCCCCATCATCATCGTCTCCCTCCTCAATGCCCTCGTCCATGCCCTCATACATCTCCTTGACCTCCTCTTCTCCATCTTCCTTGCCCTCCTCCTCTGCCTCAGCCTCATCATTTCCCTCCTCCTCAGCCTCTCCCTCCCCTCCCCCTCTTCCCATGCCTCAGACTCATCCTCGCCATCGTCATCACTAGGAAAGATATATTCTTAACCACCACTAAAACCCAGACCTGTTGAAAAATATATAGACCCAATCAAATAAATATATTCATAACAATTAGTGTTGGCCTCCGGTGGAAGTGTTGGATGTAAAACATCCATCAGCTACATAAATGTAGTGTTTTCCCTAGTATATAGTTATGTAGTCTCTCTGGCCCTTCCTCGGCCTATTCCGCATGTGACTTAACATGCTCGAACTCAGTGGAACTACAAATCATACATAAAGTTGTCCAATACCTCATCAGGACTATACTCTTCCAAGGTCAGAAGCATACGTTTCCACGGTTCTCCTCTCCGAACACATAATTTAAGTGATCATTTGACCAAAAATTGTCAGGTACCTAGACATCAGGGGACTCTAATGTAGTCTATTACAATTATTAATTGGTTAGTAAGTAAAAAATAGAAATTAATATTTTAAATAAATAATGTAAAACATACAATCTGTGACTATATCAGACCATTATCCACACTTCCATATTTTTTCCTTCTACTCGAGTGAAACTGTTTTTCTCGAAGTACGCATCCTTCAATATTCAATGTTTGCTTCAAAATGACATTGAATATAGTAAACCATAATTAAAAATAGGTTTCCAATAATTAATTTTACAACTAAAATTATTTGAAAACCATATCAATCTAAATAATTAATGATGAATCAATATAATGTGAATGTTGTAAAAAACATTATAAATGGTCATACCTGCTTCCTCTCAAGATTTGATATTATAGTACATCCCAATGTGTGGACGTATTTTTTAAAAACTATGGTTTATATTTTCCCTTGATAATTCCAAAATAAAATTTAGTAAAAAAATACTGTATTAATAAAAAAACATGAAAACTTTCATTTAAATACCTGAAATGTTATTAATACCTTAAACTTGATAGTCATCCAATGAGTAGTCATATTATGATACTGTTCAGTCATACAATCATCCATGACAGGTACCACCTCTAAATATGTAAAAACACTAGAACGACATCCAATATACATCTTGTGATATTTGGATCTCCAAATCTCACCTAAATCCTTTTGACATGCTAGTCGTGCACCCTCACCATCATGTAAATTAAATCGAAGATGAAACCAAAATATTGATTTATATAAATAAAAAATAATATATTATATTAAGTAAAACATAGTTTTTTACCCATATCTCTACCCAAGAGTTATCGTTGACTTCTTTTGGAATCTATCTGCATGATATTTGGATGACAGGAATGATTTCAGAGTTTTTGGAAAGCGTCGCAAAAACCCTCCAACATTGCAGCCCTATTTTTTCAATAATTTGAATGTATTTACTATAGTCCACCATCATCTATTTACGGAAGTTCCACACTGCATGAATGTGTGTATGCCCCCACCCCACCTCATATTAGTATATGTGTTTTTTATGAAGTAAAAACAAATATTTTATCAATAAATGTTATAAAAAAAATAAATAACAGTATTATTTTTTAGGCATATATAAATATACCTACGGTAGTCAGATCAATGGGCACCATTGGATCCACAAAAACTAAAGAAAAACACATTAATGGTGGATTGGTTCCCATTTAATGCTCTACATGAATAGACTGTGGTAGAGAAGGAGTCTAAGGAGATGGAATATAAAATCTTGGAGAGAAGAAAGTAGTAGTAAAAGAAGATAGCATGGATGGATGGTAGAATGTAGGATGGGTAGTGGGAATAATTATCGAATATGGTAATGATGGGTGAGGAGACTTATATGTAAAGGGTAATGAAAAAATGAGAGTCCAAAATATACTGTGTGTCCCTAATGACACATCAGGATAAAAATGTGGGATAAATGGTATATTAATGGGAGGGGTAGGCTCTAATTAGGTACGCCGACCAGATCGCCTGGCTCTCATACCCCCCCCCCCTCATACCACCAACCTGAGTTCTATGACCACTACTCGGATGCTCATCAAATAATTGTCTCCTAAGAGGGTGATCCCGCAAAAATGTTTAAGAAAAAATTAATCACATGACATTATATATTATATATATAAATAAAATAAAATTACCAATACATGAACAAGTGGTGGAACACCCATCTCATCCTTGTGAGGATTGTTTTCTATCACCTCTCTTCAATTGGTTTTATTTCCTGCATTTGAAAACAAATATGGACATTGTTAGAAAAAGATAACTAATGTGTAACCCAAAAACAAAATATTAGAGATGGTATTGGGGGATTCAAGGATAATTTAACTATAATTTTTTTGGTGAGCTTGAATAGATATATAATGAATTCAATAAATCATACAAGATGTTATAAAAAATTAATTTTGAGTAGGAAGGTTATTTACTATGTTTTACCAGTCTATTAAAGTCATGAAACATTGATTCAGAGGATTTATTTCACTCAACAACCAAGGGAGAGTGATTATTGAATTATTCATCTAGAAAATTCATCAAGATATATATTATGAATGATTAAAACATTAACATAGTTTGAATTAATGATATAAACATATGAACAATGATACGATATCTTCCAGATTTATTATGGGTAATGAACTTTTAAAAATTAAAGATAATTTTAATTTCTTTTTCCCATGTAGATGATTTAGGTTTCTAAAAAAGTTTTTCTAATGAAGAAAAACTATCCTGTTCATTATATGGTGAAATGTTAAATGGAGGTCATAGATTTATACTAATTTTATACAAACTCAATAAATCATTTAAATGTTCACCAAGTTATAAATTTTGGTTTTGTAGGTTTGAAAACAACTCAATTCTAAATTAGAAAATGAAATTAAAATAAAATTGCAACCACTAAACATTGAAAATTCAAATTAAGGTCATGTTGAATAAAACATATTTGTAATCAATATTAATTCAGTTTTAATATTACCAACCATAACAACCCAAGTCCTTAAAAAACAAAAGAATTGAGAACTTGGATGGATTATTCTCTATATTTCCCACCACAACGTCAGGTTCACAGTCAACTCTGACAATTGAGTTATTGGAGATATCAAAAGTAATAAGTTGATAAGTTCCAATGGCAGTAGTGATGGTGTCAATTCATTCATCATAATATTTAAAAATATTCCTTGAAATCACTTCAATAATGAAACCAAATTCAGGTCGAAGATAGTATTTTATATAAAAAACAAGATTCTCCATTGATTCCAATACATATGGTTCATCGATAGAAAGAGTGTGAGTTGTATCAATTACTCAAAAACAACAATCATTAGTAAATGTTCCATGCATTTTCATCAAATCAAATCACTATCATTTCATCACTGTGACTCGTCTATGAGAGTAATAATCCAATATTATTATTTTTTTCAACCACTCCATAATAACATTCATTTTGAAATCATGGTCTACTATCTGATGCACTGAAATAAAAGTCTATTTCATAATTAACCATTACACCGTCATTTTTTTCTAATGTTCTTTTCTCTTTCTATGATAATAAATATTTACCCATTGATAATAATTGACATACAGTCACAAACCATGGTATTATGACCAAAATCCAAAGCTCATATTTCTTTAGGCATTGAGTTAGCAAGAAAACTCAATACTAGAAATACAATTGAATATTAAACTTAATGAAATATTGATTTAATTATTTTAAATAGTAATATTTTTACCTTCAATTTTAACTAAGTAGAAAACTCTTATCTATGCAAAGTATCTCTCCCTCTCAAAGGTAATGAACAATGATTTCTAAGAACCAATTCTTTAAGTTCCCTATATATAAATATTGGAAGAGTTTAACAGATATTTAAGATATACATTTTCAATTTACTTACCTGATGTAGTCATCGAACAAATCACAGTTGAACAAAACCGTGTGATGTGCCATATCCTGCTCTTCACGTCTCAATGTCATCAATGTATATGATCCAAGAATTACTCTAGTTTGAGGAATCTATGGAAGACTGGGATAAATTTTCTCATACTTCTCTTCTTCATTTCTCATTGGTATGTTCATTCTTGTAGTAAAATAAGACAAATAATTTGAGCCGAAATCATTTCATTCATGTACAATGTAACTGTTCATGATAGAACCATCTGGGTGATTCATATTTTAGCATAATAATTTAATGCGTATATATTTATTTTATTTGGATACATCCAATGAAAATAAATAGGTCCTCCAAGAAGTATTTTAGTTTGAATATGGAAAGTTAGATGCAATATTCATGTGAAGAATAATGGATTAAATATTTTGTCTAACTCACAGAAATTTAATGGGGGCATCTACCAACATTTTTTTCAAGAATGATTGGCACAACTTCTTAGCACAATGATCTCTAAAAAATGGAACTACTGAATAAGATCCCCCCTACATAATTGTAAAAAATCTGAAGGATTACTATTGGAATCAACTCATTTATATAGACTTTATAATCATGAGCCTTCAAAGATTTTAGCTTTAACTCTCTTTTGTGGACCCATTTAGATATGTTTCTTGAATAGCCATGTGGAACAATAATAGTCTCTAGAAATTCTACGAATTGATTTTTTGAAGGTTTCATCACATAAGTAGCACATGGAACCTGATATTAATTTATCACTGAGACTAACAGGATGTAATTATGGTATGATACCCTAATCCACAAAATCATGTTGAGACCATAAATCATCTTTTGCCTTTACATTAACATTTAGAAGAATCAAATGAAAAATTTCTCACATATTATTTTCAATGTGAATTACATCTATGTAATGACGTAACAAATTGGTTAACCAATAAGGAAAATCATAGAATATACTCCTCTTCTTCCAATTGTAATAGGATTCAATGAAAAACATTATTTTTATTTATAGATTTCATTTAACACTTTACCAATGAAAAATTTAAATATTTAAATTCATTACGCACATTAGTTCCAGACATACACTGAGGTGGATCATTGGTCTACGTGTTGTTGTCAAATCATTGATGATTATTTATATATGGATTGTCCATTGGAAATAATCGTCGATGTCCCATAAAACTGAAACTACAAAGATTTATTAGTTTTCTGGATCATGTATTCTTCATACAAATAGTTCATGATATATTTCCCTTTGTTCTGCATCCATACATAATTTCATAAGTATGAAAATCATTGATCTTCCACATACACACATCACACATCTAAAATATTACATTTGAACATGAATCGTATGTGCGCACACCCGCATCCCAATGATGTTTCAAATCTTTTATTAAAGGTTTCATGTATACCTCTATTTCATTTACAGGATCAAAAGGGCCAAATATGCGTATACTCAAGAATGTGAATTGTTTATTTATGCACAACCAAGAGGAAAGGTTATAAATGTGTATAAAAATTGTCCATGTGATGTGCGATGTGAGAATCTTCCCAAATTCATTACAACCGTAACATGAAAGTCCCAACCTCACATTATGCACATCAACTACAAAATCATCATCAAATCGTTGCCATGAAAATACATCTGAAAGATAAAACAACTCATCATTAGTATTCTTTCCATCGGTATCATTCCATAACATTTTTATTGATATTTCCTCAGACATAAAAAGATTCTGGAATCTGGGGATCAATTAAAATTGCCACATTACACTATATGGAACACGACATGGTGTTACATCAGCTTTAGGATTCCAGCTAGATGTGCCATGTTTTATACATTCATTTCATTAGGTAGTTTCCACCCAGAATAAATTGAAATCATTCCTAAAATCATGATTTATGTTACTTGAAAATCCATGTTCTTAAACTAAAATCAATTCCATATAGTGGTTTGAGCTAATATCTTCATCATATAGATGTAATTCCATCATTAAGTGAAGAATGTAATCGATGGAAGTATAAGAAATCCCATTAATAGTTTTCCCATGATATAATTGGATTAAAAATTCCAGCTTTTTCATTTTACCACATTGTTGATATACAAATGTAGGGGTAGCTTCATTAAATTTTTTCACCCTAACAACATCATTATTTTAATTAAACACATCATATATTATCATATAGAAGTCTTCTTATGTCAGAATCCTTTCTTTTTCATGATGAAGAATAAATAGAAGTCGGTCATAGAAAAAATTCTCCAATATAGTCCTCTCATTTGGATCATTAGCATTTTGATATTTCATTTTCTCTCTATTGTGAAACCATACATAGTAGTTTGCTTGAAAACCATATCGCGTGATGTGGTAGCTGACTTATTCAAGAATTAACCAAGGTCATCCAACACAATAGTAAAATGGAAATTGTATGTGAACACTATCTAAAACATTGTGAAAAGAAAAATCGAAAAATATATTAAAATTTTCTTCAAAATTGCATGAGATATGATGGTTTTCAGACATCCAACATCTAGAAAAACATTAAGAAAATTGTTATAAGTCATTTAGTCAAAATTAATTAAATAAAATTTAAGTTTAATCAAAAAAATATTTAAGTAAACGATAATTTTTGACATTATATGAAACTATAACAAACATACTACACTATATGAGAATCATAAAAAATACAATAAAATAATATATTTATAACAAAATTCTATAAATTAATATAAATCCCTGATATTAAATTCAATTATAAATATAATACGATGATAGTTGTGCATATTGAATGAAAATATATAATCTATGGGTGAATTTGGAGATTTCAATACATCTTGGGTCAAAAAGAAGGAGAGATTTCCAAATCATGGGCCTTTATTGGGGAAGAATCCCATTATTCTCAACTATTAAATTAAATAAGTAATAACATGATCACATGATATGTAGAGAGTGTTTAGATACCCTAAAATGTCCACATAAGGGTTTTAATATCTTTTAAGAACTATATATGAGTGTACAAGATCTTGAACACTTGTGGAGGAGAATTATTTAAGAGTTATTAAATTTTAGATCAATGAAATTTTATATTTTAGTAGATTATTTGAGTGATATTCATAATATCTATTCTAAATAAATGGAAAATATAATCTGAAAATTATAGTAAAAAGTTCCTAAGGGATTGAAACATCGAAGTCATACATGTGGATCATGATCCAAGAAATATTAAATTGAAAAAAGTGGAGTTTGACATCATAAGATGATGGTTTCAAAGGGAAAAAGCATGATTCCATGTACATGAAGATTTCAAATGATGAGATAGAAATTTATTTTCCAAATGGGATAATCTATCCCCATATTATATATCCATAAAGGAAGTGATTGACAGGTGATGTAGTAAAATATTCCAGGATTGATATCTTATTATTAAAACAATATGAAGTCAAATTAATTCAGTATGTGCGCCTAAATTTAAGGTGAAATGTGTTTTGGAATTTTTTTCATTTATCACATACAAGGTGACACCATGGACCTGATTTAACATTGTTCAATATATTACAAATTATATTATTTTCCTCAATGATTCATAATGTGTAAAGAGAGTTTTTTAAATAAGTTATTGATGTTAAAAAATGGAAATATTTTGGAAAAGTTATGAGATTTAATAACACCCAATACCCAAAGAATACGTATACTTTGTGTAGAGGTGTCCAGTGGGTGTGGGTCCAAGGGGTTGGGGTGTCAAGGGGGTGGAGGGGTGTTGTCTAGGGGGTGGGGTGTCTAAGGGTGGGGGTGTTCAGGGGTTGGGTATGTCCTAGGGCTGGGGTGGTGTCCAGGGGATATCCAGGGGGATTAGGGTTGTTGACTATGGGTGTGGGGGTGTCCAGGGGGTCAGGTGGTGTCAAGGGGGTGGGAGGCTGTCCAGGGGTGGTGTTGTCTAGGGGGTGGGGCGGTGTCTATGGGGGTTGTACAAGGGGGTGGGGGATTTTTATGTGGAGTGGGGATGTCCATAAGGGTGGTGGTTTCAAGGGGGTGGGGTGTGTAGGGTGTGGGGGTTTCCAAGGGTGGTGGTGTCCTGAGGGTGGGGGAGTCAATGGGGTGGGGTCCATGAGGTGGGGGTGTCCAGGGTGTGGAGGGTGTCCAGGGGGTGGGGGTGTCCAGGGGGTGGGAGGGTTAACTACTAGAAATTGTTCTTATATACATGGATCTATTGACACAGACAATAATATCTGTGGATGTAACTCACTTATAACTAGGAACATTATTTTTATCCATGTCAGTTTCCCACCGCTCTACAAGTCCCCCCCACCCTCGTGAATTTCTTCATTCCCCATAACCCTCATGATCACCCCTACCCTCATGTTCCACCTCCCCCACCATTTCTTCTTCAACGCGGAAATCCCACCACACTGTAGACGCTGCTCTGACGGCACCCCGACATGGCCTCCCCACATCCTTGTCCAACACACCTCTGTTGTGGCCATACCACCTCCATGTGATACTCTTTCTCAAACATAGATTCCGAAAGGATATGATTCCGCTCCGATGCCGATCATATGTGGCTCTGATGTTTCTCTGTCACGTCTTCGTCCTAGACACCCCACCTCCCTGGACTCTCCTCCTTTAACATGGGAACCCCCGAACGTTCTACTCGAAGTGACCCCACCTACCAAATTTTCGATCTGAACAAAGCCCCACCCACACATTCCTCATCTTCCCACAATTAATCAGTAACCCCATTTGGTAAATAGAAATATACTTCTTTCAGTCAACAGAAAAACCCTACCATCCGGGATTTATATTTCCAAATCTCTTATTTCTTCTCATCAATTGAATTTTATCTGCATAACTTGTTAGGATTTCCCTAATTTCCCTTATAAAATGATTTTTGTATTCTATAATATGTGTTTAGTTAGACATTGAACCATATTTATTTTATGAACATAAAATTTATTTCATGAACATAATATTGTTCTTCTGCTTATAATAGCTTAGATAGTGTCAAATGTAAGAATTGGTCATATTTCACTTTATTCCATGTTTATATTTGTTTAAATTTATTTATGTTTATAGTGGTGACTAAAAAACATTTTTTGTGTTCCATTTTATTGAATTTTTTCTTCTTATTGGGTATTATTTTATAAAAATTTTGAACCATAAATCCCATCTTGTTTATGTGTTCTGGGATTTTTTATGAGGTGTGTTTTATGTTTATTAGAATTATTTTGTGGATTTTAGGGAATTCTGAATTTTTGCAGTTTATTTTGATTTATTTTTATTTATGTTTAGGTGTGGTTTTACATGTGTAAAATGGTTTTTGTAGGTTTGATTTCATGATGGTTGTAATATGAGATACCATTAGTCCAATGAATAACTAACTAGGGCCAATACGGATATATAGAAGTTATGAACTTATAAGTGAACATTTTTGTTTTTTTGTTCAACATTGGGTGATTTTTAGGGTAAAAGGTCCCAGTTTAGCGGTTCGGTGTAGTGACAAGACATCTAAAGCCTATATTTTTTTCACTGAGCTTATTTTTGTTTGTTTCTTATATTTCCTTTAGTGAATCCTTATTGGGGTTATCATCTTATGAAAATGTTTTTATTTTGAATTGTGTTCTCTTTTTTGTTTTTTAGATTGGTTTCATGGATGACTATGGGTTTCATAGGTTTTTGGTTTATATTTCTCTTATTAATGTTTTATTACTTTGAGTTTTGTGTCTCATATTTTATAACATTTTATAATAATTAAAAAAAATTAGGATAACTTAGCCAAATATCTATCTCATTTGGGTTCTTAATTCATAATTGTTGCTGAATTATTCTTGGGGATGTCACATAATCTTGTTTATTTAACTAATAAATTGGGAGGGTTTGGTTATAGGTTATGATTTTCTTATTTTCGACCATATCATTTCTATTCTACACCCAACCAACCTATTTTTTTTTGGTATTATGGAGGAATTTATTTTAGTAATTCCAATTCCACTAGATACTTTCTTGGGGAAGGGGGTGCAGGTGCGAGGAAGTCAGTGGTGGAGGGAGGAAGTGATGGGGTAGTGGGTTGGGTCAGGGGAGTGTAGGTTGGGGTGATAGGGGTCATATGGGTGATGGGTCACGGTCCATGGGGATGTGGTGGGGGAGGTGTAAGGGGGGTAGGTGGAGGGGGTGCAAGAGGAATTGGGGGGGATGTTGGGAGTAGGTGTGGGGGGAGGGTGCAGGTGGGGGTGAAGGGTGGGTGGGTGATTGAAGGATGGGGTGATACGGGATATAGGTGTAAAGAGTTGAGGTGGAGGTGGGGGTGGGGGCGTGCAGGGGATGTGGGTGTGTGGGTGGGGGGGTTCTGTGTGGGGAGGAAGTGGGGGTGCAGGCTGGGTGAAGGGGGAAGTGGGGGGTGCAGGGGTAGGGGGACGCAATTTTGGGGGAGGAGGTGGGGGTGGGGGTGTAGGGGGACGTGGGGTTGCAGGGTGGGCGGGGGAGTGCAGGTTGAGGTGGGGGTGATAGGGGCAGTAGGGGTGAAGGGTGGGGTGGGGGTACTAGTGGGGCGGGGGGCAGTGGGGGTCCATGGGAAAGCGGGAGTGATCGAACTATAAATTTCATAATGTTTTATATGTAATTAATTGTTTTAATCCATAAAATAACATTAAAATCTCTATCATTCCTATATTTTGACATTTTTTATGATTTTTTAGGATTAAAATAAATCTGGATGGAGGTAGAGGTAGGACCCTCTTCCTAAACCATTAATTTGAATTTATAATTACATGATTGTTTTAAAACCATATTTCCATAATTTATTTAGTGTTTTACTCTATCGTTTTCCTATAGATATACAATAATGTGATACTCTAAGGTAATCTAAGGTGTATATCCATTCTATAGAGTCAATAGAATTAATATATTATCTATTCCGACTTGTTGAATAATTTTGATATCTAAAATGTTTGTTTATAAGAATATAGAGTTCATCGGTGATCACATGAGTCACTAATGTCTTGAGCCAAGAACAATCCATATATAATATAAAGATTTTGATGATCCATACCACCATGTGGGTTTCATACTAGGTGTACACCCCACAATATTTCTACACCAGAGCCACATACCATGTGGAACAATACTTGGAAACTCTATTGTGTAGCCCTAATAAATCACATATTTTTACTTATTCCACACAAAAAAGCATCATTACCGCATGATGTTAAACAATATCATTTATCCTATAATATGAAAATATATTTTTTAAAATTGGACTATGATGATTTTTATTTAAGTTAATATAGGATACATAGTACAACTCCTTAGGATTCATTCACAACATCCCAATATCATCACCATCGCATCAACCACTTTTGAGGAAATATATCTGATTCATAACCCTCGTCCGAGTGTAATATAAACTAGATAGTAGAGGCCACTTTTCATTAAACCATTACTTGTCTTATGTTAGTAGTTTAAGAGGATTAGTCCCCACTATAATTTAAATCGTGGCTATGATTATGTGTTGAGCATAAGGGGAATAGTCCCCACTAGACCAAAAATCCGAAATAAAATTATATAATGAGCATAAGAGGACCATGCCTTCCCATATATGAAAAGTATAAGATTTATTATGTGATTTTAATAGGATGATTCACCTTTTCTAATGCATCGTAATCTCATCCTTCCTCATGCGACGAGCAAGGAATTCCATAGGTGGTGAGCCCATCGTTCATTTAGTGATGAGCCTAAAATACCTCATGTGACTAGCCTATGATGTTTTTTGTGATTAAGATAGGATTATATTGGTGATGAGAGTAGTATTACTAATATTAGGAGCATAAAATTCATGATTTCAGTTATCTAGACTGGATGGAACCCCTATGGTATGCACTAGGACATTATAGTTTAGTCATTTACTTTAAAAATTTTCCCTCATCACATGTTATATTTTTTCCTCTCTCACTAATCATGTTACTCACATATCAATTTATATTTTAAATTAATGATGATTCATCATATCACTGAAATTTTGTTGAAGTCTCTAGGGATGTATTCCTGTGTGTTGCAGCAACCGTTGCAGAAAACGAAGTGGTTCGGCCCGATTTGGTTCACGGACAACTATTTACGGTGATTTTTCCTTCGTTTTTTGATAGATCTTAGTATATAATTGGGGGTTTTTAAATTTTAGAGCCCATGCTAATTTTATTATAGTTTTTTGAACTTTTTGGGTATGCATTGAAGCTGGTCATTCTTCTATTTTAGGGGAAGTGGGTGTGTGGGTGGGGGGGGGGGGGGGTTCAGTGTGGGGAGGAAGTGGGGGTGCTGGTTGGGTGAAGGGGGAATTGGGGGGTGCAGGGGTAGGGGGACGCATGTTTGGGGGAGGAGGTGTAGGTGGGGGTGTAGGGGGATGTGGGGTTGTAGGGTGGGCGAGGGAGTTCATGTTGAGGTGGGGGTGATAGGGGCAGTAGGGGTGAAGGGTGGGGGGGGGTGGGGGGTACTAGTGGGGTGGGGGAGCAGTGGGGGTCCATGGGAAATCGGGAGTGATCGAACTATAAATTTCATAATGTTTTATATGTAATTCATTGTTTTATTCCCTAAAATTACATTAAAATCGCTATCATTCCTATATTTTCACATTTTTTATGAATAAAATAAATATGGATTGAGGTAGAGGTAGGTCCCTCTGCCTAAATCATTAATTTGAATTCTATAATTCCATGATTGTTTTAAAAGCATATTTCCATAATTTATTTAGTGTTTTACTATATAGGTTTCCTATAGATATACAATAATGTGATACTCTAAGGTAATAAAAGGTGTATAACCATTCTATATAGTCCATAGAATCAATATATTATCTATTCCAACTTGTTTCATAATTTTGATATACAAAATATTTGTTTATAAGAATATAGAGTTCATCCGTGATCACCTGAGTCAATAAAGTCTCAAAACAAGAACAATCCAAAAATTATATAGGGATTTGGATAATCCATACCTCCATTTTGGTTTCATTATAGGTGTACAACCCACAATATTTCTACACCAGAGCCACATACCATGTGGAACAATACTTGGAAACACTATTATGTAGACCTAATAAATAACATATTTTCACTTATTTCACAAAAAAAGAATCATTACCACATCATGTTAAACAATTTCATTTATCCTATCATATGAACATATATTTTTTGAATTGGACTATGAGTGTTTTGATTCCAGTACAAATAGGATATATAGTACAACTCCTCAAGATTCATTCACAACATCCCAATATCATCACCATCACATCAACCAATTTTGAAGAAATATATCTGATTCATGAACATTGATAAATCACTATTTTATTGAATATTTTATTGATAATAAATGATATAATTTCCTCACATTGTGTTAAACATGTTTATTTATAAAATATTTGGGATTTGATCATTCATTTGAAAATTTGGTGAAAATTCCAGTTTTATCCTTAATAGTGCACTGTAGTATTTCGAAGATAAATATTTTTATGTTTATTATTTGAATTTGAAATTTTGTAACAGTGTTCCTAACTTAATTATCTACAACTTTTATTCAGGACACTAAAGCTAAATAGTTCATATGGTTGTTGAAATTGGGCCATGAAGTCAAAGTTGGGCTGGGCTCGCCAGAATGGAGAAGGTTCTGTATTTGGGCCATATCCTATACATACGGGTTTGGATTGAGCCCCAATTTTGAGGAAAGCTCGGGGACATGATGTGGCACAAATCATCCCTCTCTAAGGCCGGTCAATTCACGCGTTTTGGAGGTCAAATTGGCGGTGAAAGTTGGAATAAAATATTTAGCCGAGATTTTCATTTCACACTTAAAAAGTTATGTATCCCTAGCCCTCACAAACTCTATTTAAAGGGGGTTTTAACTCTTTGAGAGGGCTGGTGGAGGCATTGGGAAGGTGTGGAAGAAAGGGTGTCTCTTGGGAGCCCCTCACAACTCTTGGAATAAGTAATCCTTTGTGCAAACCTCTCTTCCAAAAAGGCTCTCCTCTCTCACCTCTTCTTTGTATTTCTTTTCTTTCATGTTTGTTTCTTGAATTTTTCTTCAAATAATATTCTGTGTTCATCCCTATTCTTCTTATATTAATCTTCTTAATTGGGTTGGAATCAATAGTGGAGACAAGATTGGGTTCTACCCTTTCAATCCGTTGCTTATGCAAAACGTCTCCACGATGACTACACCACCCATGGAAGAGTAGTTATTTTTAGTAATCGATCAACCTCTATCCTTCTTCATTCATTTATTTTGAATCAATGAGATACTGTAATTCACATATTATGATCTATTAATTGAGTTTTTAATTTAAATGAAACTAAGAAAGAAATTGAATAGTTAACACAAAACACGCGAGGTCGGGAATTGTGTGAACTGTGAGAGCGCAACCTTAACCGGTAATTCAAAACCACATGGGATCAATTTATAGAGTTCAAATATAATCCCTAAACTCAATTAATCCTCATTTCCAGAGTGGTTATGTGCCTTAATTTACCACTGACCATAAGCTAATTTTAGAGCATCAATCAAAGCAGGGTGTCGCGATTGCATGTTCCGAAGTTATCCTAAGGTTAAAATTCACTTCAATCTTCGTGGTAAAGTTAATTCTCGTAGGGTTCAGGATTTAACAAATTAAGGGATCATAATTAAGTGAATATTAATTTAAATGATAATGATTAATAAATGATTGAAGAGGTAGAGTTAGATCGATTACGCCTTTTAAAATATATTTCTAAAAAAACATCTTCTTGTTGTGTCATTCTACTCGAAACTTCATTTCAAAATTAAAAACAAAAAAAATGCAATCTTCTTCCAGCAAACTTCTTCTAGATTCATAAACTATAAACAACCACCCCCATCCTTTCAAGTAGTGTTTTTATTCTCTTTTATTTTACTTCTATAATACCTCTAAAAATTGTTTTAATTCACTTCCTCCTTTGAGAGACGACCTTGGTCAGCCACTCTGCTGCACCTAAGTACCCCAAATCACATTAATCATTTGAGGGCGCCCACGACAGCACTCTTTCAAAATTGGCGCCGTTGCCGGGGAGGCAAGTAATTATTTCAACCAATTAGACGTATTTATTTTATTTTACATTTTAATTCTCTTCCTCTCTTCTTTCTTCCGTCTTTACCCAATCTGATTTTTTTTCTTCTTCTTCTTTTATCTATTTCTATTTCTTTTTGGACCATCAACTCAAACTTCAAATTTTTATTTTACTATGGTCCACGTTCCTTCTTTTCATCTTTCATTGATTGATGACACGAACTAATCCCGAAGATCTCTTAGATCTTGACCCTGAGATTGAACGTAGCCTTAGGGCACGAATCAGACATTCTCAGTCTACGGGAAGTTTCAACATTCAACCAGTTAGAGAATTACTCCAATATCAGAACATTGAAATTGGAATCAATTCAAATTCAACCATAAAACAAGAACCAATGGCTGGAAACAATGGAAATGAACTTAATAGAACCATTCGAGAATTGGCTGCACCTGATATTAACTATCAACCAAATTGTATTGCATACCCAAATCTCGAATCGGACTTTGAATTGAAATCTGGATTAATTCACCTTCTTCCATAGTTTCATGGCTTATCTGGTGAGGATCCCAACAAACACCTTAAGGAATTTAATGTGGTTTGATCAACTTTAAAACCAAGAAATGTTTCTGAAGATCAAATTAAATTAAGAGCATTCCCATTCTCACTTGATGGAGCTGCAAAAGATTTGATGTATTATTTGCAACCTGAAGATGTAACATGTTGGAATGATTTGAAACGTCTTTTCTTGCAATGATTTTTTCCAGCATCAAGGACCACATTCATTCGAAAGGAGATATCGGGGATCAAGCAAGCCCAAGGGGAGTCAATGTATGAGTACTGGGAGAGATTCAAGAAGTTGTGTGCAAGCTGCCCACATCACCAAATCAGTGAGAAACTCCTCATCCAATACTTCTACGAAGGACTCACACCCATGGAGAGGAGCATGGTATATGCTGCGGCTGGAGGAGCATTGGTGGACAAGACACCAGTAGCTGCGCGTGCGTTGATCGACAAGATGGCCCAAAACTCCCAACAATTCGGTGATAGAGATACACCACATGTTCGAGGAGTACATCAAGTAAGTACTTCTTCTATTGAAAGTCATTTGATTGATACTAAGTTAGAAGAATTGACAACTATGGTGAGGCAGATTGCATTGGCTCAAAAGACATCCCAACCCCCTCCTTCAAGGCCTTGTGGTATTTGCACTGAGACAAGCCACCCAACTGACTGTTGCCCACAACTCCAAGAAACAGAAGATTGTGCAGCAGTGTTCCCTGGGAGACCATTTCAGCAGCAACAAAAACAACCATATCCCCAAAAGAAGTTTGATCCAACAAACAACCAAGGGTGGAAAGATCTAGAGGACATGAGGTATGGCTCTGGACAACAACAAAGGCCCCCTTTTCAACCAAACTTCCAGCAGCCTCCACCTTACCAACAGGGTTTCCAACAACCCCAAAGGAGATTAGAAGCTCAAACATCAACGAGTCAGCAACAAGGGAATATCCAACACAAGGTAGATTCTAATACTGATGATCTTTTGAAGCAAATTGTTCTTAATCAACAGAATGAGCTGAAGAGTCAAAGTTCGGAGCTGAGGGAGTTGAAGACTCAAATGAGCCAGATTGCCACCGCCCTCCATGAACTTGTGAGTAAAAATTTTGGAAATCTACCTTCCCAACCCACTCCAAATCCAAAGGGGAATGTTAGTGCCATCACATTGAGAAGTGGGAAGAAAATGAACGATACATCTGCACCTACCATTCCACCAGGATTCACCTCAACTTCAGAGAAGCCGCATCCCATACCAACTGATGAGAAATCCAAGGAGAAAGATAAAGGTAAGAAAAAGATTGATGATGTTCCTCCTAAACCCCTTCCTTTTCCAAAGAGGGTTGTTCAAACCAAGAATATGGCTGAAGAAGCAATGAAAAAGGAGGTTTTGGACACATTCAAGAGTGTGGAGATCAACATTCCTCTACTTGAAGCCATTAAGCAAATTCCAAGGTATGCCAAATTCTTAAAAGAACTCTGCGCCAATCGAAAAGGGATCAAGGGGAATGAGAGAATCAACCTTGGAAGGAATGTCTCGGCACTCATTACACCAACTCTAGCAATGCCAACAAAGTGCAAGGATCCTGGGACATTCACCATCCCATGTACCATAGGGGAGTTGCACTTATCTGATGCTCTTTTTTATTTAGGAGCTTCAATAAATGTGATTCCTCACTCTATATTCTCTTCCTTGTAGGTTGGTGAGTTGAAGCCAACGAGAGTAGTGGTGCAATTGGCGAATAGAGCTATGACATATCCAGCAGGAGTCCTTGAGGATGTACTTGTCCGGGTAAGAGACATGATCTTTCCAGCGGATTTCTATGTTCTTAACATGGAGGATGATCAGGTAAGTTCTCATGCCCCCATTATCTTAGGTAGAACCTTCCTCAAAACTGCAAAAACTATCATAAATGTCAATGAGGGTACACTTTCCATGGAATTTGGGGATGAAGTTGTGATATTTAATGTTATGGATTCCATGAAGTACCCCTCAGAGGACCATTCTGCTTTTGTTATCTCCCATTTTGAACCACCAAATAAAAACTCCATAGAATTTGATTGTCCTATGCTTAGGGAGATTATGAGTATTGGTTCTAGTTTGATGTCTAAGAATACTTCTACACCCATTTTTAAGGAACAAGACTCTCTAAGATTTGATTTTGAAATGGAATCATATTCTGATTTTGATCATGTGAACTCTGAATATGACATGGCTATTGAGTATGCTGATGGATTTGGTGCTTTATTCTCTGATTGTGATGATTATTATTCTGATACTGATGTTCATTGTGCAGATATGTCTGTTGCATCAATTTCTCCATCCATACATCACCCACCTACATTGGAACTCAAGACATTGCCCCCAAATCTCAAATATGCATACTTGCTCAGTGGTGATAGATTACCTGTCATAATTGCTAACAATATCTCTTTTGAACATGAAAAAAACTTTTGAATCTTTTGAGAGATAACATTAGGGCAATTGGTTGGACATTGGCAAACATATCAGGTATTAGCCCCTCCATTTGCATGCATAGGATTCTCTTGGAGGATGGGGCTAAACCGGTGAGACAGCCACAAAGGAGACTTAATCCCACCCTCCTAGAAGTTGTTAAGAAAGAAGTTGAAAAATTACTTGAGGTGGGTATCATTTACCCTATTTCTGACTCACAATGGGTTAGCCCTGTTCAGGTTGTACCAAAGAAAACTGGTTTCACTGTTATAAAAAATGAAAATGATGAGTTAGTTCCTGTGAGAGTACAAAACAGTTGGCGAGTGTGTATCGATTATAGGAAACTAAATCAATCCACTCGTAAGGACCATTTCCCACTTCCATTCATTGACCAGATGCTTGAGAGACTAGCTGGGAAGACACACTATTGTTTCTTGGATGGATTTTCTGGCTATTTTCAGGTTCCCATTGCAGCAGAGGACCAGGAGAAGACAACATTCACCTGCCCATTCGGTAACTTTGCTTACCGTAGGATGCCATTTGGACTTTGCAACGCCCCAGGTACCTTCCAGAGATGCATGGTGAGTATTTTCTCAGATTTCATTGAGACCTGTATGGAGGTATTTATGGATGATTTTACAGTTTATGGGTCCTCATTTGATGAATGTCTCTCTAGTTTGGGTGATGTGTTGCATCGTTGTATTGAGAAGAATCTGGTCTTAAATTTTGAAAAATGTCATTTCATGGTCGAAAAGGGAATTGTCTTAGGTCATATAGTTTCACAACATGGAATTGAAGTTGATAAATCTAAGGTAGACATTATTTCAACCCTCCCATATCCTACATGTGTGCGTGATGTTCGATCATTCCTTGGGCATGCTGGATTTTATCGACGCTTCATCAGAGATTTTAGTAAGATCGCTCTACCCTTATCTCGATTGCTTCAAAAAGATATTGACTTCAATTTTGATGATTCATGCAGGGTATCATTTGATGAGCTGAAGAAGTGTCTGACCACTCCACCAATCATACAGCCCCCACGGTGGGACCTTCCATTTGAGCTTATGTGTGACGCCTCCTACTTCGCGGTTGGATCTGTCTTATCTCAGAGGGTGGAGGGACGTTCACATGTGATCGCCTATGCATCGAGGATGCTAGATTCAGCCCAATCAAACTACTCTACCACAGAAAAGGATTTTCTTGCTGTCATATTTGTTTTAGATAAATTCCGTTCATATTTATTGGGCTCTAAAGTAGTTGTTTTTTCTGACCATGCAGCTTTGAGGTACCTCCTAAAGAAGCCAGATGCAATGCCATGACTTATCTGTTGGATGCTCCTTCTTCAAGAATTTGATATTGAGATAAAGGACAAGAAGGGATCAGAGAATTTGGTGGCGGACCACATTAGTAGGCTTACTCACACACAAGAGGATGACACCTTGGATCAGGTACCACTTCGGGACACTTTCCCCGATGAGCATCTCTATACCATCTCAGGTAAGCATCCTTGGTATGATGATTTAGTTAATTACATTGTTGGCTCTGAAATCCCAGTAAATTTGAAGAAGCATCATGTCCAAAAATTAAAAAGTGAGTCTAGGTATTATGTGTGGGATGATCCGTACCTCTGGCGCATGTGTAGTGACCAAGTCATTAGGAGGTGTATTCCTGATCATGAGTTTGAGTCTGTTTTGCAATTCTGTCATACACTTGCATGTGGTGGACACTTTGGACCCCAACGGATAGCTAGGAAGGTTTTAGACTCTGGATTATATTGTCCTAACTTGTTCCATGATGCCCATTTGTTTTGTAAGTCATGCTCTCATTGCCAACACACTGGGAATATTTCTAGGAGACATGAGATGCCCCAACAACCCATACTATTTTGTGAGATTTTTGATGTATGGGGCATCGAATTTATGGGTCCTTTTCCTATTTCATTTGGATTTTTGTATATTTTGGTTTCTGTTGATTATGTGAGTAAATGGGTGGAGGCCAAGGCCACCAGGACTGATGATTCTAATGTTGTTGTGGACTTTGTCAAAGCACAGATTTTTTGCAAGTTTGGAGTACCAAAGGCCATCATCAGTGACCAAGGGACACACTTTTGCAATAGGAATTTTGCTTCCCTCCTTCGAAAGTATGGGGTGACACACAAAACATCAACACCATACCACCCCCAAACAAATGGCCAGGCTGAGGTTTCAAATCGTGAGTTGAAACAAATCTTGGAGAAAATCGTGCAGCCAAATAGGAAGGATTGGAGCAAGCGCTTGGATGATGCATTGTGGGCTTATAGGACAGCATACAAGACCCCCATTGGTATGTCCCCATTTCGGATTGTTTTTGGGAAAGCGTGTCATCTCCCCGTGGAAGTCGAGCATCGGGCATATTGGGCTATAAAGAAATGTAACATGGATTTGGCCCAAGCTGGAATTCAAAGGAAGTTGAAAATTCAAGAGCTTGAGGAGATTCGACTGTCATCATATGAGAACTCAAGGCTCTACAAGGAAAGATCAAAAGCAGCTCATGACAAAATGATCCAACAAAGGGAGTTTCATGTTGGAGAGAAATTCATTCTCTATAGTTCAAGACTGAAGTTGATGCCTGGTAAGTTGCGTTCCAGATGGTTAGGTCCTTATATTGTGTCTAATGTTTTTCCTTATAGTGAAGTGGAGATCACACAAGAGGACACTGGAAGGAACTTTACAGTCAATGGGCAACGTTTGAAGAGATACATTGAGGGACATCCTACTGATGCAGTGGATTTTATCACACTGCATGACCCCATCATCACTTGATCACATCAGGCTGTTCCTAACCCTTTCAATTTTATATTATTTGTCCTATTTAAAAATCCTGAATTTCATGTGCATATATCATCTCACGGGTTCACATTGAGGACAATGCAATATTTTAAGTGTGGGGGAGGGAACCTTTTAGTTTAGTAATTTCAATTGTTTTCCTGTTTTAAAAAAAAACCAAAAAAAAATTGTATGTTTTTCAAAATTTGTGTGTTTATTTAACAATTTTCTGTGTGTTTTTGATACTTTTTAGCTGAAATGATTCTCATCACCATTTTTAAATCCATATCAATAAGTGAAACAATTTACCCCTTGAAACTAATCTTAAATGAATGCTGAAATGACTTTGTTTCAAGTTCAAATATTTAGTAATTTCATGGAAAGTACACCGAATTTTGAATCCCATGCCACATCTCACTGTCTTTAAATTTGAAATCACTTTCCTGTGAGGCTTCTGAACCATTATTTTCATATTCTTTACATTCACCTCACTTCTTGAGAGAACCAAATCATACTTGATTTAACCAGAATTTGATCTATTCCTGTCAAAACTTGAGGGTTTGAGGTACTTGTGTTTAAATGATTGAGGCATTTGTTTGGTATTAAAACCCCTATTTCAAAGAATCCTTTTTTATAATGGCCTACCTTGAATATTTAATCCTTGTAGCCCTTAGAATCCATGCACAACCTATTAGGTTATGCCACATTACAAGCCAATTTTCCCTATCCAACCAACTCTTGAAGTGAAATTGCATAATCTAGTTGAGCTTAAGTGTGGGGGAAGTTGTCTTGGGTTTTGCCACCACATTCTGTGATACTTTGGGTGGAAAATTAAATTCTGAAGAGATGTGTTTGCTGCTAAAGAATGTCATTATATTGAAAGCAGTGCCTTTTCTGGAGCTTTCATGACATGTGAAGCTGTGCCTTTTCTGGAGCTTCTAATTGAGGTGGAAAGCTGTGCCCATCTGGAGCTTTCAAGAAAATCATGTTTGAGAAGATTGACATTTTTTATGCTGAAATGATGAATGGTGTAAACCTTTAATGAATTTTAATGATGATGGAGCTGAATTGATACTATGTGGATTGAAGAGAAGACCATAATTAAGTGAAAATTAGATTAATGCAATTTTGCTTCAAAAGAGTCAAGCCATCCTCATTCAGCCTCAGAGTTTTTCGCATCTTAATCCTACCAACCGAAAGCCACAGAACAACCCTGAAAAGTCCTCATGATAAACATATGTCCTTGACTCACATCGGGTAGCGATGTAGGAATCTATCAATCCTATGGTGACCCTTGTATGAGTTTGGATGAGAAAGACATTGCAAACAAAAATTGATATTTCAGTGATGAGAGAAAATTCAAGCGAGGTAAGTGTTTTGTGCATGGGTGGATAAATGAAGTGGAAATATATTGAATGATATAAATGGAGAACTTGAAATAAGGTTTTTTATGAGGCATGATATCTTTTTTATTCTTGGTGTGAAATTGATTGATCATAAAGATATGTGTTTTAAAATTGGTTTTGATTTGATATTGATGTTTACTTGATATGAGGTTTTGCCCAGGTGTGCAAAAGGGTAAGTGTGGGGGAGTTGATAAATCACTATTTTATTGAATATTTTATTGATAATAAATGATATAATTTCCTCACATTGTGTTAAACATGTTTATTTATAAAATATTTGGGATTTGATCATTCATTTGAAAATTTGGTGAAAATTCCAGTTTTACCCTTAATAGTGCACTGTAGTATTTCGAAGATAAATATTTTTATGTTCATTATTTGAATTTGAAATTTTGTACCAGTGTTCCTAACTTAATTATCTACAACTTTTATTCCGGACACTAAAGCTAAATAGTTCATTTGGTTGTTGAAATTGGGCCATGAAGTCAAAGTTGGGCTGGGATCGCCAGAATGGAGATGGTTCTGTATTTGGGCCATATCCTCTACATACGGGTTTGGATTGAGCCCCAATTTTGAGGAAAGCTCGGGGACATGATGTGGCACAAATCATCCTTCTGTAAGGCCGGTCAATTCACGCGTTTTGGAAGTCAAATTGGCGGTGAAAGTTGGAATAAAATATTTAGCCGAGATTTTCATTTCACACTTAAAAAGTTATGTATCCCTAGCCCTCACAAACTCTATTTAAAGGGGGTTTTAACTCTTTGAGAGGGCTGGTGGAGGCATTGGGAAGGTGTGGAAGAAAGGGTGTCTCTTGGGAGCCCCTCACAACTCTTGGAAGAAGTAAGCCTTTGTGAAACCTCTCTTCCAAAAAGGCTCTCCTCTCTCACCTCTTCTTTGTATTTATTTTCTTTCATGTTTGTTTCTTGAATTTTTCTTCAAATAATATTCTGTGTTCATCCCTATTCTTCTTATATTAATCTTCTTAATTGGGTTGGAATCAAGAGTGGAGACAAGATTGGGTTCTACCCTTTCAATCCGTTGCTTATGCAAAACGTCTCCACGATGACTACACCACCCATGGAAGAGTAGTTATTTTTAGTAATCGATCAACCTCTATCCTTCTTCATTCATTTATTTTGAATCAATGAGATACTGTAATTCACATATTATGATCTATTAATTGAGTTTTTAATTTAAATGAAACTAAGCAAGCAATTGAATAGTTAACACAAAACACGCGAGGTCGGGAATTGTGTGAACTGTGAGAGCGCAACCTTAACCGGTAATTCAAAACCACATGGGATCAATTTGTAGAGTTCAAATATAATCCCTAAACTCAATTAATCTTCATTTCCAGAGTGGTTATGTGCCTTAATTTACCACTGACCATAAGCTAATTTTAGAGCATCAATCAAAGCAGGGTGTCGCGATTGCATGTTCCGAAGTTATCCTAAGGTTAAAATTCACTTCAATCTTCGTGGTAAAGTTAATTCTCGTAGGGTTCGGGATTTAACAAATTAAGATATCATAATTAAGTGAATATTAATTTAAATGATAATGATTAATAAATGATTGAAGAGGTAGAGTTAGATCGATTACGCCTTTTAAAATATATTTCTAAAAAAACATCTTCTTGTTGTGTCATTCTAATCGAAACTTCATTTCAAAATTAAAAACAAAAAAAAATGCAATCTTCTTCCAGCAAACTTCTTCTAGATTCATAAACTATAAACAACCACCCCCATCCTTTCAAGTAGTGTTTTTATTCTCTTTTATTTTACTTCTATAATACCTCTAAAAATTGTTTTAATTCACTTCCTCCTTTGAGAGACGACCTTGGTCAGCCACTCTGCTGCACCTAAGTACCCCAAATCACATTAATCATTTGAGGGCGCCCACGACAGCACTCTTTCAAAATTGGCGCCGTTTCCGGGGAGGCAAGTAATTATTTCAACCAATTAGACGTATTTATTTTATTTTACATTTTAATTCTCTTCCTCTCTTCTTTCTTCCGTCTTTACCCAATCTGATTTTTTTTTCTTCTTCTTCTTTTATCTCTTTCTATTTCTTTTTGGACCATCAACTCAAACTTCAAATTTTTATTTTACTATGGTCCACGTTCCTTCTTTTCATCTTTCATTGATTGATGACACGAACTAATCCCGAAGATCTCTTAGATCTTGACCCTGAGATTGAACGTAGCCTTAGGGCACGAATCAGACATTCTCAGTCTACGGGAAGTTTCAACATTCAACCAGTTAGAGAATTACTCCAATATCAGAACATTGAAATTGGAATCAATTCAAATTCAACCATAAAACAAGAACCAATGGCTGGAAACAATGGAAATGAACTTAATAGAACCATTCGAGAATTGGCTGCACCTGATATTAACTATCAACCAAATTGTATTGCATACCCAAATCTCGAATCGGACTTTGAATTGAAATCTGGATTAATTCACCTTCTTCCATAGTTTCATGGCTTATCTGGTGAGGATCCCAACAAACACCTTAAGGAATTTAATGTGGTTTGATCAACTTTAAAACCAAGAAATGTTTCTGAAGATCAAATTAAATTAAGAGCATTCCCATTCTCACTTGATGGAGCTGCAAAAGATTTGATGTATTATTTGCAACCTGAAGATGTAACATGTTGGAATGATTTGAAACGTCTTTTCTTGCAATGATTTTTTCCAGCATCAAGGACCACATTCATTCGAAAGGAGATATCGGGGATCAAGCAAGCCCAAGGGGAGTCAATGTATGAGTACTGGGAGAGATTCAAGAAGTTGTGTGCAAGCTGCCCACATCACCAAATCAGTGAGAAACTCCTCATCCAATACTTCTACGAAGGACTCACACCCATGGAGAGGAGCATGGTATATGCTGCGGCTGGAGGAGCATTGGTGGACAAGACACCAGTAGCTGCGCGTGCGTTGATCGACAAGATGGCCCAAAACTCCCAACAATTCGGTGATAGAGATACACCACATGTTCGAGGAGTACATCAAGTAAGTACTTCTTCTATTGAAAGTCATTTGATTGATACTAAGTTAGAAGAATTGGCAACTATGGTGAGGCAGATTGCATTGGCTCAAAAGACATCCCAACCCCCTCCTTCAAGGCCTTGTGGTATTTGCACTGAGACAAGCCACCCAACTGACTGTTGCCCACAACTCCAAGAAACAGAAGATTGTGCAGCAGTGTTCCATGGGAGACCATTTCAGCAGCAACAAAAACAACCATATCCCCAAAAGAAGTTTTATCCAACAAACAACCAAGGGTGGAAAGATCTAGCGGACATGAGGTATGGCTCTGGACAACAACAAAGGCCCCCTTTTCAACCAAACTTCCAGCAGCCTCCACCTTACCAACAGGGTTTCCAACAACCCCAAAGGAGATTAGAAGCTCAAACATCAACGAGTCAGCAACAAGGGAATATCCAACACAAGGTAGATTCTAATACTGATGATCTTTTGAAGCAAATTGTTCTTAATCAACAGAATGAGCTGAAGAGTCAAAGTTCGGAGCTGAGGGAGTTGAAGACTCAAATGAGCCAGATTGCCACCGCCCTCCATGAACTTGTGAGTAAAAATTCTGGAAATCTACCTTCCCAACCCACTCCAAATCCAAAGGGGAATGTTAGTGCCATCACATTGAGAAGTGGGAAGCAAATGAACGATACATCTGCACCTACCATTCCACCAGGATTCACCTCAACTTCAGAGAAGCCGCATCCCATACCAACTGATGAGAAATCCAAGGAGAAAGATAAAGGTAAGAAAAAGATTGATGATGTTCCTCCTAAACCCCTTCCTTTTCCAAAGAGGGTTGTTCAAACCAAGAATATGGCTGAAGAAGCAATGCAAAAGGAGGTTTTGGACACATTCAAGCGTGTGGAGATCAACATTCCTCTACTTGAAGCCATTAAGCAAATTACAAGGTATGCCAAATTCTTAAAAGAACTCTGCGCCAATCGAAAAGGGATCAAGGGGAATGAGAGAATCAACCTTGGAAGGAATGTCTCGGCACTCATTACACCAACTCTAGCAATTCCAACAAAGTGCAAGGATCCTGGGACATTCACCATCCCATGTACCATAGGGGAGTTGCACTTCTCTGATGCTCTTTTTTATTTAGGAGCTTCAATAAATGTGATGCCTCACTCTATATTCTCTTCCTTGTAGGTTGGTGAGTTGAAGCCAACAAGAGTAGTGGTGCAATTGGCGAATAGAGCTATGACATATCCAGCAGGAGTCCTTGAGGATGTACTTGTCCGGGTAAGAGACATGATCTTTCCAGCGGATTTCTATGTTCTTAACATGGAGGATGATCAGGTAAGTTCTCATGCCCCCATTATCTTAGGTAGAACCTTCCTCAAAACTGCAAAAACTATCATAAATGTCAATGAGGGTACACTTTCCATGGAATTTGGGGATGAAGTTGTGATATTTAATGTTATGGATTCCATGAAGTACCCCTCAGAGGACCATTCTGCTTTTGTTATCTCCCATTTTGAACCACCAAATAAAAACTCCATAGAATTTTATTGTCCTATGCTTAGGGAGATTATGAGTATTGGTTCTAGTTTGATGTCTAAGAATACTTCTACACCCATTTTTAAGGAACAAGACTCTCTAAGATTTGATTTTGAAATGGAATCATATTCTGATTTTGATCATGTGAACTCTGAATATGACATGGCTATTGAGTATGCTGATGGATTTGGTGCTTTATTCTCTGATTGTGATGATTTTTATTCTGATACTGATGTTCATTGTGCAGATATGTCTGTTGCATCAATTTCTCCATCCATACATCACCCACCTACATTGGAACTCAAGACATTGCCCCCAAATCTCAAATATGCATACTTGCTCAGTGGTGATAGATTACCTGTCATAATTGCTAACAATATCTCTTTTGAACATGAAAAAAACTTTTGAATCTTTTGAGAGATAACATTAGGGCAATTGGTTGGACATTGGCAGACATATCAGGTATTAGCCCCTCCATTTGCATGCATAGGATTCTCTTGGAGGATGGGGCTAAACCGGTGAGACAGCCACAAAGGAGACTTAATCCCACCCTCCTAGAAGTTGTTAAGAAAGAAGTTGAAAAATTACTTGAGGTGGGTATCATTTACCCTATTTCTGACTCACAATGGGTTAGCCCTGTTCAGGTTGTACCAAAGAAAACTGGTTTCACTGTTATAAAAAATGAAAATGATGAGTTAGTTCCTATGAGAGTACAAAACAGTTGGCGAGTGTGTATCGATTATAGGAAACTAAATCAATCCACTCGTAAGGACCATTTCCCACTTCCATTCATTGACCAGATGCTTGAGAGACTAGCTGGGAAGACACACTATTGTTTCTTGGATGGATTTTCTGGCTATTTTCAGGTTCCCATTGCAGCAGAGGACCAGGAGAAGACAACATTCACCTGCCCATTCGGTACCTTTGCTTACCGGAGGATGCCATTTGGACTTTGCAACGCCCCAGGTACCTTCCAGAGATGCATGGTGAGTATTTTCTCAGATTTCATTGAGACCTGTATGGAGGTATTTATGGATGATTTTACAGTTTATGGGTCCTCATTTGATGAATGTCTCTCTAGTTTGGGTGATGTGTTGCATCGTTGTATTGAGAAGAATCTGGTCTTAAATTTTGAAAAATTTCATTTCATGGTCGAAAAGGGAATTGTCTTAGGTCATATAGTTTCACAACATGGAATTGAAGTTGATAAATCTAAGGTAGACATTATTTCATCCCTCTCATATCCTACATGTGTGCGTGATGTTCGATCATTCCTTGGGCATGCTGGATTTTATCGACGCTTCATCAGAGATTTTAGTAAGATCGCTCTACCCTTATCTCGATTGCTTCAAAAAGATATTGACTTCAATTTTGATGATTCATGCAGGGTATCATTTGATGAGCTGAAGAAGTTTCTGACCACTCCACCAATCATACAGCCCCCACGGTGGGACCTTCCATTTGAGCTTATGTGTGACGCCTCCTACTTCGCGGTTGGATCTGTCTTATCTCAGAGGGTGGAGGGACGTTCACATGTGATCGCCTATGCATCGAGGACGCTAGATTCAGCCCAATCAAACTACTCTACCACAGAAAAGGATTTTCTTGCTGTCATATTTGTTTTAGATAAATTCCGTTCATTTTTATTGGGCTCTAAAGTAGTTGTTTTTTCCGACCATGCAGCTTTGAGGTACCTCCTAAAGAAGCCAGATGCAATGCCACGACTTATCCGTTGGATGCTCCTTCTTCAAGAATTTGATATTGAGATAAAGGACAAGAAGGGATCAGAGAATTTGGTGGCGGACCACATTAGTAGGCTTACTCACACACAAGAGGATGACACCTTGGATCAGGTACCACTTCGGGACACTTTCCCCGATGAGCATCTCTATACCATCTCAGGTAAGCATCCTTGGTATGATGATTTAGTTAATTACATTGTTGGCTCTGAAATCCCAGTAAATTTGAAGAAGCATCATGTCCAAAAATTAAAAAGTGAGTCTAGGTATTATGTGTGGGATGATCCGTACCTCTGGCGCATGTGTAGTGACCAAGTCCTTAGGAGGTGTATTCCTGATCATGAGTTTGAGTCTGTTTTGCAATTCTGTCATACACTTGCATGTGGTGGACACTTTGGACCCCAACGGACAGCTAGGAAGGTTTTAGACTCTGGATTATATTGTCCTAGCTTGTTCCATGATGCCCATTTGTTTTGTAAGTCATGCTCTCATTGCCAACACACTGGGAACATTTCTAGGAGACATGAGATGCCCCAACAACCCATACTATTTTGTGAGATTTTTGATGTATGGGGCATCGAATTTATGGGTCCTTTTCCAATTTCATTTGGATTTTTGTATATTTTGGTTTCTGTTGATTATGTGAGTAAATGGGTGGAGGCCAAGGCCACCAGGACTGATGATTCTCATGTTGTTGTGGACTTTGTCAAAGCACATATTTTTTGCAAGTTTGGAGTACCAAAGGCCATCATCAGTGACCAAGGGACACACTTTTGCAATAGGAACTTTGCTTCCCTCCTTCGAAAGTATGGGGTGACACACAAAACATCAACACCATACCACCCCCAAACAAATGGCCAGGCTGAGGTTTCAAATCGTGAGTTGAAACAAATCTTGGAGAAAATCGTGCAGCCAAATAGGAAGGATTGGAGCAAGCGCTTGGATGATGCATTGTGGGCTTATAGGACAGCATACAAGACCCCCATTGGTATGTCCCCATTTCGGATTGTTTTTGGGAAAGCGTGTCATCTCCCCGTGGAAGTCGAGCATCGGGCATATTGGGCTATAAAGAAATGTAACATGGATTTGGCCCAAGCTGGAATTCAAAGGAAGTTGAAAATTCAAGAGCTTGAGGAGATTCGACTGTCATCATATGAGAACTCAAGGCTCTACAAGGAAAGATCAAAAGCAGCTCATGACAAAATGATCCAACAAAGGGAGTTTCATGTTGGAGAGAAATTCATTCTCTATAGTTCAAGACTGAAGTTGATGCCTGGTAAGTTGCGTTCCAGATGGTTAGGTCCTTATATTGTGTCTAATGTTTTTCCTTATGGTGCAGTGGAGATCACACAAGAGGACACTGGAAGGAGCTTTACAGTCAATGGGCAACGTTTGAAGAGATACATTGAGGGACATCCTACTGATGCAGTGGATTTTATCACACTGCATGACCCCATCATCACTTGATCACATCAGGCTGTTCCTAACCCTTTCAATTTTATATTATTTGTCCTACTTAAAAATCCTGAATTTCATGTGCATATATCATCTCATGGGTTCACATTGAGGACAATGCAATATTTTAAGTGTGGGGGAGGGAACCTTTTAGTTTAGTAATTTCAATTGTTTTCCTGTTTTAAAAAAAAACCAAAAAAAAATTGTATGTTTTTCAAAATTTGTGTGTTTATTTAACAATTTTCTGTGTGTTTTTGAAACTTTTTAGCTGAAATGATTCTCATCACCATTTTTAAATCCATATCAATAAGTGAAACAATTTACCCCTTGAAACTAAGCTTAAATGAATGCTTAAATGACTTTGTTTCAAGTTCAAATATTTAGTAATTTCATGGAAAGTACACCGAATTTTGAATCCCATGCCACATCTCACTGTCTTTAAATTTGAAATCACTTTCCTGTGAGGCTTCTGAACCATTATTTTCATATTATTTACATTCACCTCACTTCTTGAGAGAACCAAATCATACTTGATTTAACCAGAATTTGATCTATTCCTGTCAAAACTTGAGGGTTTGAGGTACTTGTGTTTAAATGATTGAGGCATTTGTTTGGTATTAAAACCCCTATTTCAAAGAATCCTTTTTTATAATGGCCTACCTTGAATATTTAATCCTTGTAGCCCTTAGAATCCATGCACAACCTATTAGGTTATGCCACATTACAAGCCAATTTTCCCTATCCAACCAACTCTTGAAGTGAAATTGCATAATCTAGTTGAGCTTAAGTGTGGGGGAAGTTGTCTTGGGTTTTTCCACCACATTCTGTGATACTTTGGGTGGAAAATTAAATTCTGAAGAGATGTGTTTGCTGCTAAAGAATGTCATTATATTGAAAGCAGTGCCTTTTCTGGAGCTTTCATGACATGTGAAGCTGTGCCTTTTCTGGAGCTTCTAATTGAGGTGGAAAGCTGTGCCCATCTGGAGCTTTCAAGAAAATCATGTTTGAGAAGATTGACATTTTTTATGCTGAAATGATGAATGGTGTAAACCTTTAATGAATTTTAATGATGATGGAGCTGAATTGATACTATGTGGATTGAAGAGAAGACCATAATTAAGTGAAAATTAGATTAATGCAATTTTGCTTCAAAAGAGTCAAGCCATCCTCATTCAGCCTCATAGTTTTTCGCATCTTAATCCTACCAACCGAAAGCCACAGAACAACCCTGAAAAGTCCTCATGATAATCATATGTCCTTGACTCACATCGGGTAGCGATGTAGGAATCTATCAATCCTATGGTGACCCTTGTATGAGTTTGGATGAGAAAGACATTGCAAACAAAAATTGATATTTCAGTGATGAGAGAAAATTCAAGCGAGGTAAGTGTTTTGTGCATGGGTGGATAAATGAAGTGGAAATATATTGAATGATATAAATGGAGAACTTGAAATAAGGTTTTTTATGAGGCATGATATCTTTTTTATTCTTGGTGTGAAATTGATTGATCATAAAGATATGTGTTTTAAAATTGGTTTTGATTTGATATTGATGTTTACTTGATATGAGGTTTTGCCCAGGTGTGCAAAAGGGTAAGTGTGGGGGAGTTGATAAATCACTATTTTATTGAATGTTTTATTGATAATAAATGATATAATTTCCTCACATTGTGTTAAACATGTTTATTTATAAAATATTTGGGATTTGATCATTCATTTGAAAATTTGGTGAAAATTCCAGTTTTACCCTTAATAGTGCACTGTAGTATTTCGAAGATAAATATTTTTATGTTTATTATTTGAATTTGAAATTTTGTAACAGTGTTCCTAACCTAATTATCTACAACTTTTATTCAGGACACTAAAGCTAAAGATTTTATTTGGTTGTTGAAATTGGGCCATGAAGTCAAAGTTGGGCTGGGCTCGCCAGAATGGAGAAGGTTCTGTATTTGGGCCATATCCTCTACATACGGGCTTGGATTGAGCCCACATTTTGAGGAGGGCTCCGGGACATGATGTGGCACAAATCATCCTTCTGGACGGCCGGTCAATTCACGCGTTTTGGAGGTCAAATTGGCGGTGCAAGTTGGACTAAAATATTTAGCCTAGATTTTCATTTCACACTTAAAAAGTTATGTATCCCTAGCCCTCACAAACTCTTTTTAAAGGGGGTTTTAACTCTTTGAGAGGGCTGGTTGAGGATTTGGGAAGGTTTTGCCGAATGGGTGTCTCTTGGGTGCCCCTCACAACTCTTGGAAGAAGTAAGACTTTGTGCAAACCTCTCTTCCAAAAAGGCTCTCCTCTCTCACCTCTTCTTTGTATTTCTTTTCTTTCATGTTTGTTTCTTGAATTTTTCGTCAAATAATATTCTGTGTTCATCCCTCTTCTTCTTATATTAATCTTCTTAATTGGGTTGGAATCAAGAGTGGAGACAATATTGGGTTCTACCCTTTCAATTCGTTGCTTAGGCAAAACGTCTCCACGATGACTACACCACCCATGGAAGAGTAGTTCTTTTTAGTAATCGATCAACCTCTATCCTTCTTCATTCATTTATTTTGAATCAACGAGATAATGTAATTCACATATTATGATCTATTAATTGAGTTTTTAATTTAAATGAAACTAAGAAAGCAATTGAATAGTTAACACAAAACACGCGAGGTCGGGAATTGTGTGAACTGTGAGAGCGCAACCTTAACCGGTAATTCAAAACCACATGGGATCAATTTGTAGAGTTCAAATATAATCCCTAAACTCAATTAATCCTCATTTCCAGAGTGGTTATGTGCCTTAATTTACCACTGACCAAAAGCTAATTTTAGAGCATCAATCAAAGCAGGGTGTCGCGATTGCATGTTCCGAAGTTATCCTAAGGTTAAAATTTACTTCAATCTTCGTGGTAAAGTTAATTCTCGTAGGGTTCGGGATTTAACAAATTAAGGGATCATAATTAAGTGAATATTAATTTAAATGATAATTATTAATAAATGATTGAAGAGGTAGAGTTAGATCGATTACGCCTTTTAAAATAGATTTCTAAAAAAAACATCTTCTTGTTGTGTCATTCTAATCGAAACTTCATTTCAAAATTAAAAACAAAAAAAATGCAATCTTCTTCCAGCAAACTTTTTCTAGATTCATAAACTATAAACAACCACCCTCATCCTTTCAAGTAGTGTTTTTATTCTCTTTTATTTTACTTCTATAATACCTCTAAAAATTGTTTTAATTCACTTCCTCCTTTGAGAGACGACCTTGGTCAGCCACTCTGCTGCACCTAAGTACCCCAAATCACATTAATCATTTGAGGGCGCCCACGACAGCACTCTTTCAACCATCGTCCCAGAGAAATATAAACCTCATAGTAGTGGCCACTTTCCCTTAAACAATTACTTGTCTAACGTGAGGAGTATAATAGGATTATTCCCCACTAGAATTTAAATCATGGTCATTCTTATGTGTTCAGCATAATGGTAATAGTCCCCACTAGACCTAAAATCCCAACTAAAATTCATTGATGAGAATCAGAGGACACTGCCTTTCCATATATAAAATGTATAAGATTTATTATGTGATAAGAATATGATGATTCACATTTACTAATGCATCTTAATCTCATCCTTCCTCTTGTGATGATCATGGAATTCCATAAGTGGTGAGCCTATAGTTCATTAGGTGATGAGCCAAAAATACCTCATGTGACAAGCCTATGATGCCTTTTGTGATGAATCTAGGATTATGTTGGTGATGAGAATAGTATTACTAATATTAGGAGCATAAAATTCATGATTTCAGTTATCTAAACTGGATGGATCCCCTATGGTATGCACTAGGATATTATAGTTCAGTCATTTACTTTAAAAAAATTTCCTCATCACTTGTTATATTATTTCCTTTCTCACTAATCATGTTACCCCCATATAAATTTTTATGTTAAATTAATGGTGATTCATCAAATCACTGGAATTTTGTTGAAGTCTCCAGGGATGTATTCCTATGTGTTGCGGCAACCGTTGCCGAAAATGAAGTTGTTCGGGCCGATTTGGTTCACGACAAACTATTTGAGGTGATTTTTTCTTTCATTGTTTGATCGATCTTAGTATATAATTGGGGGATTTTTAATTTTAGATCCCTTTGTAATTTTATTATAGTTTTTGGAACTTTTTGGGTATGCATTGAAGCTGGTCATTCTTCTATTTCTTTTCCAATGCTGACTCAACGTTCATTATTGGAATTTTTGATCTTTTATCATTATTTTATTTTGATACAAACATAGATAAAAAAATAATCACACATGTGACCACTACCATTACACATTCAATAGAAATTTTTTTAATTTTAAAACATGTTTATAGTATATTTTTTATTCCCTTTAACATTTAGTTATCGCCTTATCTTAGGATTACTCCATCACATTGACGGATTTCTCGGAATTTCAAAAAGGGATATATTATGAAGAAAAATTAATGCATTATGCTGAAACCTATTATAATAATAGTAATTATGTTCAAAACATGTTTTTCTTTTTGGGACTCCATAATACTGATATTTGTATTGTCTTTATATTACACCAATTTTGGTAATTCTTTTCAACTATTTGGGGACAATATAAGGATTATCAATTCATACACATACTTTCAAAAACCTTGGATAATGTGGCCAACTTATCTTATTTTATTCTTTATCCAAATTTTTATCGTTTTTTAGTTTATTAATTAATTATGTAAAAAAATATATTTATTATAAATAAAATTTTCAGATGTGGTTAGAAACTTACTTTTTATAGCTGTTGAATATTGATCATTAGATGATCAAAAATTTTAAAGCACCAACACCTCTATAAAATATTCATTAAATTATCAACAAACATCATCTCCTAGATAATATTTTGAATCTCATTGAGGACTACTCTTTTTCTTATAACAATGATTTCTTAATTTGGGAGTCGGATCACAATGGAATGCTTACCTCAAAAAAATTACAACACTCATATATGCGGTAATAATGAAAACTATTATAGGTGGATTAAACACTTCATAAAAACTTGGATAATGTCCTAGAGATTCAATCTCATCTACATCCTTGCTCATAATAGAGTTCATAATGATATTTTCCTTCAATCTTTTGGAATTTATCTTCCCTCTAAATGTAAAATTATTATGGAACATAGGTAAGATGCTAACCACATCTTCCTTTCCTGTGACACTTCTTCTTCTCTTTGGAACTATATTTTTGACATCTTTTATTGTAGATAGTTGATTCATGACTCTGTCAAAACTCAACTTATAAAATTTGTAGAGATAGAAGTCTCTCAGAAAATAAAAATCCTTTTCCTTACTGGAGTTTCTAAACTTCACCATGTGATCTGGTATGATCAGAACACAATTAATCAGAAAAACTACTTACTAAATTTTAATACAGGTTGTACCCGGATCCTTATTTCTATATAGGACGATTATTTGATTCAAAATGGTCATTTCCACAACACTATGTGTGATTTTTTAATCCTGAAATGTCTACTGATCAACGAGAACTTCTACTAACCACACCACACTATAGAGGTGCTCTGGAGAGCTCCTCTCCCTGTATAGATCAAAATCAACATTGATGGAACCTCTAAGGGAAATCTAGGACCTGTAGGCTGTGGTGCTATCTTGAGGAATCAACTTAGACAGATTTTAGGTTGCTTCATGGGTCATTATTGCATTGCCTCCTCTCATGAAGTTGAGATGATTGGCTTGATTCATGTGATTAAATTTTCCATTGTTGATGGTTGGAACAACTTATTGATTGAAAGTGACTCTAATACCACCATTCAAGCAATTTTGAATGGTATAACGCATTTAGATTGGCTGATTACTACCCGTTGGATGGAATGCAACCGTTTGATCACTAACCTGAACTACATCATCACACATGTTTATTGGGAAGAAAACATGGTTGCTGATGGCTTGGACAACATGGGAGTTAATAAACACATTACCTAGTGTGACGACCTCCCCACTAATCTTATTCCATTTCATGAAAATGCATTTTATATGATCTCGTACATTAGACTTTTGTGAAAATTATTTTAATTAAATTTTTTCTTTGGTCGTTTCATCCAAGTCACAACCTTTTAAAAAATATGATTTTGGAACTAGTTGTAGTGATTTTTTCCTATGTGTGTCCCTATGAACAATTTGTGGAACAAAAAATATTCCAAAATCAAATATAGTGAAAGATTTAGTTACATCTAGATTTTTATGATTATATTCAATCTATAATATTTTCATATTAAATATGTTTCTCTCATCATCAATTGTTTTTATCTTGTATTCTTGGGGCTTCTTGATTTTATCAACTTCATCATCAAGAATTTTTTTCTTTTCCTATAACATATGTTCAAACTATTTAATCTTATTTTCATTGACCTCCAATTCATTATTGATGACAACAAATGTAAAACTATTTATAGTGTTCATACATACATCCCTTTCAAGGATTTTTCTTTATCATAGATTTCATTCAGAAAATCCATCTCAAATATGGAGTACTTTCCTTCAATATTAAAACTCTTTTTTTGTGTCCTCTATATGATTATTATTATTTAAAAACACAATATCATTTTTGGATAAGTACTTCACCTTCATCTCTGATCCTTTTCAAGAGAATTTAATTATTCATAAAATTATTTAAAGGAATAAAAATAAAAGCAACAAAAAATTTTCAAAATCGTCGTTAGATTTATTCCAAGTAAGCACATAAATAGTGATATTCCTTTTTTAATAGATCTTTTAAAAAATGGTCCTCACAACTTGTAATCGATTAATCATAGAATCAATCATGATAATAATTTACAATTAAATCATCTTTATGGCACAAATATGATTCATTAGAAGTATATGTTTTATATGTCTTCTTACCATTGCAATTTTCATCCAATTATCTAATATTCATGGTTGTTTTGCTATCATTATGATATTAGCATGATTATTATTTTTATTCCTTTATTCCCAAGAGGTAAATCTTAATTTTAATTATTATATCCTTATAACTTTTTTTCATTTAGTGAGTGCTTCATTAACCTTTTCTACTTCCTCGATTGGTATTTCTTCTATATCAACATGAATCATGGAACATACCTCATGATTTAGGAATTTGAATATGAAACATAAGAATCGTAAAATTTATTCATATGAATGGATGAATCATATCTTATTTCTAATGAATCTAATGTTATTTTCAGGAAATCATATATAGTAGTAGGATAATAACTCAAAATCACACACACACATATTATTTTTCTTTTTTCATGGAATAAGCCTCTATATGAGTATCCTACTTCTAGGGTGGGGGCAGTGTGCAGGGGGCAGGGGGTGGGTATAGTGGGGGTGAATTTTGTGGTGCAGAGAGGATGGGGGTGCAGGAGGGTGGGTGTGGGGGTATTGGTGGTGAGGTTGGGGGTGTGTGAAGGTGGGTGCATTTAGGGGTGGAGGGAGTGGGGGTGTAGGTGAAGGGGGAAATGGGGGTGTAGGTGGTGGGGGTGGTAGGGGTGACGGTTAAGGGGAAAGTGGGTGTTCAAATATGTTGGGGTGATGGGTGGGTGGGTTCAGTGGGGGTGCATTTGGGGGGGATTGGGGGTGCAAGTGTGGGTGGCTGTCTGGGGGGGGGGGGGTTATTACAACGGTTTCACATCCATTATCTACACAAGAAATATGTACCTATTTTATAACTGGTTTGTAGTTAACAATCGGGTTCTTAATTTATTATTTGAGGTATCTATAAACCTAATGTTCCATTATTTATTCATCATTCTATGCCAAAGTCTATTTAAGGCTATCGTATTGTTTGTTTTCCAAATTTTTATTAATGTTTTGTTTTTAATTATATGTCCATAAAGCTAGAGTTCAAAAATGTTTGTTACATCTAATCTAATATTTATAATTATCTTCACATTATCTAGAAGTGTGTTCATGCTGGTAGAGATTGTCAACATTCATCTTGTGTGCTATTTTATAATTTTAGTTATTATTTAAGTAAACCTATCAAATTTTGTATTTATGTTTTAGAATATATTTTGGCTTTAATGGTTAATATAATGAAGGGGATGGGGTACTATCTAGGTGGGGGTTGCCTAGGGGGGATGTTTGTGGGGGATATCTGGGCCGAGGGACTTTCCCAGGTGGGGGCTATCCGGGGAGTGTCTAGGTTGGGTGTCTATCCACATCAGAAGGCATTTTTGGGGAATATACTTCTCTAAAATCATGGATGCAGTATAGCCTATAAGATATAATAAATATGTTTATCATATTTCAATGAAACTATTATATTATCATACACTCACTAATTTGCTTTCTTATAATTCTTACACTGTTAATTATGCACATATATGCTTCAAATATCAAGAGAGATTGAAATGGTGATTACTGCTACTATTTAAAATAAAGCATGCATGATAAATACTCAATATTTAAAAATATTTCTATACATGGGGAATTAGTTCCTATAAATATTGAATGAGTTTTTCCTTTGTTGTTTTAATTTATGTTAATCTCTCATTTCACAAATGCGTTCACGTGCCACTTTGTTGACTTCAACAAGATATTTTTTTCCCGATGTCTTGATCTTACTGATGATGTTGCATGTTGATGTTGTTATCATCATAAAAAGTTCAATTTTTTCCTTTCTCAATAATCATTTCCCCCCAATTCAATTTGTAGGTTCAATTAATTATGCTTCATCGGGTCATTGTAATTTTGTTGTAGTCTCTTGGGACCCGTTCGTGTGTGATGTGGAAACCAGAGTCAAAGGAGACTCACTGCATATGCATAGGTAAGCATATATATAATATGTTCTCCTATTATATTAATATCCACACAAGGTTGTGCAATTATATATAATGGGATATGTGTTCTTATATATATATATGGAAAATGCATACGTGTGTGAGTGATAACATGATTATGCATGTGAGAATATATATTAGGATCCTCTTGCGTGTGTTCACGGCCATGTAGACACACACATATGGCTAAGGGTGTCCTTATGTATATGAAATGGTGCATATGACCAGAGGATGGATAAAGTTACATAGTGTTTTCATTGATAAATGTTTAAATCCCTGAGTGTGGCTTGGCACCATTAAGGTAGGATCCCTGTCCTAACCTTTTTAATTAACTAATGTTTTAAATTGAATTTAGTTTCCTTCTTAATTTTTCTAGATTATATTAAATTTAAATTCATGAATAAGTTTTTGTTAATATAAATATTTCATTTGATAAATATGTCATGGTTTTTCAATAAAACCCCTCCAACTGAGGAGTGATGTCTACGAAAACAAATAGTGGTAGACCATGAATGACATTATTGCATTGATGTTTACATTATACTTGATTTAGTTGTTAGTCGTAAAGAACACATCATACATGACCCTTTTTATATCCTTGTAGAGGTTTTCAAGGGGCCTATCAAAGAGGGGGTGAAAGGGGGCATGGGTGTGCAACGAGGTGTTTAAGGGGGTTGTCCAGGGGGTGCATGATTAACATAATGAATTGAATTAGTTAAATGGAACCGAATATGGTTAACGTGTCACATGAGAGGAAATGCCTCATGTAGTGAATTGTGTTAAGGTTATTCACCCTTTCTAAAGTTTAATTGGATATAATGTCAATAGATATCAACCCATGATCTTCACAATAGCCCCAAAAAGTTTGGTAACTCTTCCACCATATTGGATTCACGTATAGGTATGATGTGACATGACTTTGAGATCTAATCCATTATCCCCCATAAGAAATCCATTTAAAATGCCATTCTTAGTAAACCAATGAAAAAATTGATTGTTATTTTCTCCAATTTTATCATTGAAATTGGTTAGGTTTCCAACCTGTGGGGGTGATGAAGGGGGCTGTCCAGGGGGTGTAAGTGGGAGGGGTGTCTTGGTGGGATGGGGGTGTCTAGGAGGGTGAGATTTTTAGGGTGTGAACTACATATGGTGTGGGGGAAAGGGGATATCTAGGGGGTTCATGGGGGGGAGTATACTGCAGGGGTGCGATGGGGTGTTCAAGGGGTGTAAGGGGTTGTCAAGTGGGGTGTCTAGTAGTGGGTGCAAGGCGGTATGTGAGTGCATTGGGGTGCAAGGTGGAGTTCAATGGGATTTCCCAGGGTGGTCAAGGGGTGTGTAGGAGGGGGGTATCTAGGAGGGGTGGGGGTGTCTAGGAGGGATGAGTTGTCTAGGTTGGAGGGGTGTCCATGATATGGGGGGTGCAAGGGGGCATGGGTGTGTTGGGGGAGTTCATGGGGGATGTCTAGGGGTGCAAGGGGGTGTCAAAGAGGGGGGGGGTATGGAGGGGGCATCTAGGGCTAGACAGGAGGGGGGGGTATGGAGGGGGCATCTAGGGCTAGACAGGAGGGGGGGTTTCCAGGTGGGGTGTGTAAGGATGCTGTCAATGTGGGGCAAGGCGGTTGTCCAGGGGGTGGGATACTGCAGGGGGTGTATGGGGGGTATTCAAGGGGGGTGAAAGTGGGATGTCTATGGGGTGAAAGGGGGTGAAAGGGGGGTCCTGGAGGGGGGATGAAAAGTTGGTTGTCGAGGAGGGAGGGGTGTCTTGGTGGGGGGTAAGGGGGATATCTAGGGGTGCCTGGGGATGTCTAGGGGGGGCTACTGTGGGGGGTGTAAGGGGGTTTCAAAGGGGTACAAGGGGGATGCCCGGGGGGTGCAAGGGTGGGTGTCCAAGAGGGGAGATGGTGAAAGGGGAATGAGTATGTAGGGGTGTGCATGGTGTATTCAAGGGGATATCTAGGAGGGGCAGTCTAGAAGGGGGTGGGTGTTTACCGGAGGGATGGGGGTGTTCAAGAGGGGGGAGGGTCAGCATGGATGTGAAGGGGGTGTGTTAAAGGGGGATGCCTAGGGGATTTCAAGGGGTGAAAGGGGGAATGGGTATGTAGAGGGTGTTCAAAGGGGATATTCAGGGGGTGTGCAAGGGTGGTGTCCAATATGGGGTGTCAGGGAGTGGGGTGTCCATGAGGGTGGGGTGTCCAAGTTTGAGGGTGTGCCGAAGAGGGGGGTCAGGGGATGTCTAACGGGGATTTGAAGGGGGTGGGATATTACATGGGTGGGATGTGTATGGGGGTACAAGGGGATGTCCAGGGGGTGGGATACTACATGGGGGTTTCAAGTGGTGCATGGGGGAAGTCCAGGGGTGACATATTGTAGGGGGTGAAAGGGGGTGTTCAAGGGGTGCAAGGGGCCTGTCTAGGGGGCGAGAAACTGTAGGGGGTCATAGGGTGTGTTTAAGGGGGAGGTGGAATGGGGGTTGACCAGGGGGTTCAAGGGGTATATCTAGGAAGGTGTGAAAGGGGGCATGACTATGTCGGGGGTGTCTAAGAGGGAATGGGAGTATAGTTGGGAGGGGGTGAGTAGGAGGTGAGGTCGGGGGATTTTTAGGGGGCTTTGTAGCGGGTGCGCTACTACAGAGGTGGGGGTGTAAGGGGGTGCAAGGGGGCTATCCAGAGGGTTGGGCTACTACAGGGGGTAAAAATGGGTGTTCAAGGGGTCTGTCCAAGGGGTGGGCTACTACATGGGGGAGGGGGTCCTAGCGGGTGTTCAAAGGGGGGCAGGGAAAGGGGGCTATCCACTGTGGTGCTAGGGGTGTCTATGAGGGGTTCAAGGGGGAATGAGTGTGTAGGGGGTATCTAGGTGGGAGGGGTGTCTAGGAGGGGGTATGGGGTTTCAGGGGTGGGTTGTTCAAGGGGGTATAAGGGGGATGTCCGAGGGTGCAAGGGGCTGTATAGGGGGGCATGGGGGCTATCTAGGAGGGCTTGAGGGTGCATAGGGGTGTTAAAGGGGGTGCAAGGGGCTATCTAGATTGGTGAAAGGGGTTGTACAGGGGGGGCATGGGGGTGTAGGTCGTGTTCAAGTGGGTGCAACGAGGCTATCCGGGTGGCATGGGGGTGCATGGGTGCGTTCAAGTCACTGTGTAGGGGGTGCAAGGGGGCTATCTAGGGGGTTCAATGGGGTTTTCCACGGGGAATGAGGGTGCAGGGGGTTCACTCCCAATTCGAGTACTAATTATATTATAATATTTAATATTTACCTAATGTATTGAAGGGTAATATAAGTCCCACCTATCACATAATTAAAATCATAAACACATCTTCCACAAGATCATTAAAAATTAATCATTTTAATATACAATAAATGTAATTGTTTTCATAATACATTTATAATATCCAAAAAAATAGTAGAGAAAAAATTTTCATAACCAATTAATTATTTCATCATAACATTGGATAGAGAAAAATAAATGGGCTTCATAATAATTTTTTCACAATATAACCTATGTAAGAGAAAACAATTTCATAAAAATATATTCATCATTTACATAAAACATTTTGATAAATAATTAGAATGGTATACTTGGATTGAATCCCCAATAGTGAAAAGATCCATCAAATGGTTTTCATCAAAAATAAAAATTATTTTGAATGGTTACATGGAAAATTTCATGAGGAAAATATAATTTTCACTTTAAAAAACTTTATAAAACATGAAACATTTTCAAAATACCTTTCCTTTAAAATAACCTTTCAAAAATATAATGGTATCGTTGATGACCATTTAAAACAATTCACGAGAAAAATTACATTTTCACTTTAAAAATTAAATTTTTATAAAAAATATTAAAAATCATTATGAAAATAATTTGAATTTAAAATATTATTTAAATCATCTAACAGGATATTTAAACGATTTATTGTCCATGACAACTGTAAATTCTTATCATGTCTCCAACATTAAAACCAAAATTCATTTCAAATTTGTGGTAAAATCCATATGGGACTTGATTATAAAATGACATGAAGATTCCTTTTAAAACACTATTTAAAAAGACAACCATGGATAAATATTTCATTACTAATTCCTTTATATAATATTAAGAAAATTTTAAAACTGTTTCTGAAAAGATGGATATGGATGGAAAATGTTTTCAATAGAAGAGATAAATAAAGTATGTTTTCCTTAAAAACAGTATTTTGGAATATTGAGTACCTAAAAAGATTTAAAAAAACATGTATTCTAAATAAACAATTAGAGTATAAGAAAAATCCTGATGTTATTGAGTGTTAAATCATAATTATTCACCAATTGAATCGTAAGCATAAGAAATCTCAATAAACGATGAGATTGTAGCATAAGTACGTTACCTCTTTTGAAACATTTGGATTATAATCCCCATGAAATAAAAACAATAAATGAAACATATAATATATTGATAATAAATAAATTCATAATATTATATTTCAGTGAGGCATTATATAGACTTCATAATAGAAGATGGATTATATTGGGAAAAAATCCCTCAAGGTATCATTGAAGCATTTTTGAGGTGATTCTGTTTGTTGACAAAGTGGACATATGAGTGGTGATTGTTGACAAAGCAAAACGATGACATACAAATTTTCTAAAAAAGAGGATTTCATGGTGGAATGTCGAGTTCAAGAGCTATGGTCAACGATCCATGATTGATTCAAGAACGTCGATAATGGAATGGATGATCTGGAGGCGGTACAAAAAGAACAGATACATGGTGGCAACGTTTTCCAGTGTTTGCCAAATTTTTGGGCCTGAAAATCGACAAATGAAGAATAGTGTTTTTGCCAAAGGGACTTGCGCGCCGAGGACTTGGAGTATAGAAACCTGCGTGCCAAATGTTTTTCAAGATCAGAAGATCAAAATATGGCTAAGGAAACTGGTTCGCGCAAGTTTGGGAGTTGGTTGCGCAAGTGTCTAAAAGGACAGAAGACTTGCGTGCCAAGACTAGGTCATGCAGGTGACTTGCACGCCTTCGCTCAGGGTGGTCAATTTGCCTATAAATACTGGACCACCCCACTTCATTCATTACTGAAGTTCAATACTTTGAGAAATCAGAGCTCACGTCGCGCAGGTGTGGTGGTCGCGCAAGTGGTGTGTGTGGTCGCGCAGGTGGGACTTACGCGCCAGGGTGATTGTTAAGCGCCAGTGTTTGAAGCTTTGTGCCAGTGTGGAGTTTCACGCCAATATTGGATTGGGCGTAAAGGGAAGTGAGTCTCGTAGGTTTGGAGTTGAGGAAGCTTGAGTCGCGCAAGTGTCTAAGGAGGACTTGCGTGCCAGTTGTGACTTGCACGTCGATACTTGCGCGCCAAGTAAGGTTTGGCTCTGGCATTGATTTTCGGGCTACGTGGAAGCTGGATGTTTTCCCGATACCTTCAGTGCAAAGAGATATTCATCTACGGGTGAAAGTTGTACTATAATAGAGAATCTACATAAATATGAAGATGCATTCATTCATTCAAATGAAGAGACCTAGAGGTATATAAACTGTGAGTGGATTCCTTCCAAGAGTAGTGAGAAAAGGAAGAGAAAGTCGGTTATCCTCTCCACCGGCAGTGATCCAGATAGAGAGAAACAGGGAGTGACCCTTGGGGAAGCAGTGAGCTGACCCTAAACATTGTAAAGGCAGTGAGCCGAGGCATAGAAGTGATCTAGCCTGAACATTGTATCCATATTTAGTGAAGAATAGTGGAATTTGGTACAATCGGCAACATGTCAGCGTATGCTCCTTGGACGTAGCCCAGTGAGGGTGAACCAAGTAAAAATCTATGTGTTTGCCTGTTTGTTTCCATGCATTGCATTCAAAGCATCATCATTAGATAAAGAAGTAAATAAGTGATCACAGTTTACACACAAGAGAAAACAAAGTGACCCTCGTAATAAAGAGGTCAAGATCCAATGGGGTAGGAAGAACTTCGAAAAAGAATATCCATACCCTGATTCACCCCCCCCCTCTCAGGGTATATAGGCCCCTATTGGTCCTAACAATTGGTATTATAGGGATAGGTTTCTTTTATCAGGTTTTTTTTCTTCGACTTGGTGTAGTCGATCTGTGTGGTTGAAGATACAGTTTTATCTTATCACAATCTAAAATGGGAAAAGGAAAATCATCAAAGAAGAATCAGAAGTCTGGTAATTTCCCTCAGTGTGGATGTGTTTTTGGAAAAAGTGTGATTCAACTAAAAGAATCAAACAACTTACTGAATGAAGGTCTTGATCAATCTGATATGGAAAAGATTGATTCAATCAATCATGATGTTGGAATGAGTGAAGTACATGAGCATCAGAGTGATAATGAAACAGAAGAATAAATTTAAGGAAGAATAGATATGCGAGCTGATTTAGAGGCTTCTCTTGAGGAGATATATGTTTTGAGAGCTAAAACAAAGATATCTAAAAAAAGTTGTGCATGATGCCAAACTCTATATGCAGCAGCAGGAAGAAGAGAAGTCTGAGTTGATGGAAAGAATTGAGAAACTCAAGTTATCAACACGACAGAACTCAGAATCAGTTAGTGAGTATAAGCATATGATTGAAGAACAGAAAAGGGAGAACGATGGATTGAATAGAAAAGTGAAATATCAAGTCAAGTGTATCGAAGAATCTGATATTTCAAGTGACGTTAGAAACACTGATGAAATTAAATCTGAAGATATTCAGATCCATGAACTGGAAACTGAGATCAACAAGCTAAGAAGTTTGAATCAAAGGCTTATTGACTTAGCTACTGATCTGAGGGAGAAAAATGATTCTCAAGAAGATGAAGTGCGAAATAGATTGAAAAAGGTTGAAAAATCAAAAGCTTCTATCAAGGGAAAGAATCTGATCATAGTTGAAATTCATAATCTCAATGCCAGAAATGATGATCTAGCTACACAGTTGTCTGAATAAGTTCAAAAGAATCAATGTCTCCAACAAGAGAATGAATTTGTCTCTGAATATGTTTCCCAAGAAAAATTGAAAGTAAAGGAGAAAAGTGGTATGGTAGAGAAGCTCACACAAGAATTGGCAGATGAGATGATTCGTGGAAAGAATATCAGAAGGGAATTCAATGCCCAACTTAAATCAAGTGATATGAAGATTCAGAAGTTGGAAGAAGGGCTAGAATCAGTAAAGAAGGAAGTTGAGAAATCCAATGCTAAAGGAATGACAAAAATGAAGGATGCCTTACACTTGCTATTTGATCATCCTTCGACAAGTGATGATAATATTAAGAACAGATATGCTATTTCTGAAGAGAAACAATAGAATATTTTCTCACCTCAAAGACCAGCAAGTTTCAGAAAAGTTGTTATTGGATTTGATGAATAACCTCCCATGTATGATAAGAAGAGATCCGTGAACAGTTCTAGGAGTGGTGAAAACCCTATAGGTGCTGGAGATAGGCCAAAGAGGTCAGTTACAAAAAGAAGTGACGACATGTTCTATTTATGCGAGATTCATGGTCACACGTCAAGATTCTGTTTAGAGGCTCTGGAATACATTTCAGGCTGTGAAAACAGAAACGTTACTAAATCTGAGAATAAGAATAAGCATCATGAGAAATCAGAGAGAAGAGTTTGTCAAAGGAAAGCATATGTTAGATTCTATTACTGTGGACGAATGGGACACACCATGAGTATGTGTCAGGAAGCTCAAGTGCCCCGTGTCAGAAGAAAAACTCAAGGTGTTTCAGAATCTCAACATAGAAATGACAAAACGAGGTATGCCTTTGATGGAGAATGTTTTATATGTTCATATTATGGGAATTTGTCAAGAAATTGTAGCAAGAAGAACGCAAGGAAGGAAAAGGTACTCGAAATCAGATTCTTGACTCCAGTGATGCATAATGAGAAATTCTACACTGGGAGACAACATGGTAAGGCGAAGAATAGGCTTAGAGCCTCAGGGGAGTCACATGGAGATGAAAGAAAGGTGTATCAGTCACCTCCTCTGCCATACTCACAACAGCTCTCAAGAAGAGAATGTGAACAAACATGGAAGATTAAGGGGAGATCTACTCCAGTTGTGATAAAGAATAATAAAATTTTAATGGAGGACTCACCACCAGTGAAAAAGAGTGTGGAGAATCAGACATCTGATAAAATAAAGATAAAAAAATAATGTAATGAAAAATTCGCATGTCATGTTCCACAGCGAAAAAAGAGGAAGGTTCATGATCCCTGCAATGGTGGAAGAAGCAATGGAAGATGACAAGAAAGGAGATTCCTACTCAGATAAATAATCAAGGAAAATTGAATTTTGGAAGAACCTAAAAGAAGGAAATGTGTACTAGTGGTTCTATCCCCCAAGTGATGAGAAAGGTCGGGCCTGCAGAATCTACATATCAGAAAAAGGCTCACCATGTGGGTAATGAATGCTTAGTCATATGGCCAGAGCAGTTGAAGTTGGTCAGGTAGCTGGAAGAAGCAATAAAGGAGTATGATGCACTCCAAGAAAGAATCAAAGGGTTGACCCATCAGAATCAACCAATATCCTCATCTTGAGGATTCGAGAAATACCCCTATCCCTATGTATATGAATGCAATTAACTGATGATTCATGTGTTTCAGGTTTTAGGGAGATACGATCCATGGGGAAGTGGCATCTGAGGATGCGAAGAGGAGAAGTGATATGATCTAGAGTTTCAATTGATTCAAATCAGGTAGCAGAGTTGAAGAATAAAGGGAGCAATAGATCACAATTATAAGTGATTGTGTTATTAGCTTTATCTCTTCTTTCCTACACCGAGTGCCAACTCAGTAGTCTTAGAGACTTGGTTAATAACTCAATGCTGAGTTCCAGATTATAATAAATGGTGCATGCAGAGAAGAATGGTTGTGGGTCTATACTGATGGGAATAACAGATGGAAGTGATGTGTAACACAGGGGGAGCATTCTATATCCAAATCTAATTCAAGAGCCATCAACGCAATAATTGGATGACTTGGTTCATGTGTTGCCTATTGAGGGAAGACAGAAACACAGGGAGAAGCCGAAATAAAAATTCATTTCATGCTTATAAATTTTGATTTAACAATATGGTATCAGCTGACTGTTTTCAGGATACCAAGAAGCTGCGAGAGAAAATTAAAAGTGTGTTAAGAAAAATACTAAAGAAGACGTTCAAATAAATGACGTCATTGAACAATGACATAGAGAAAAGTAGTTGAAAGAAATTAATTCACTATAGTATATATCCTTCCTATCTCAGGTAGAGCTGAAATGCTTAGCTAATGTAGATGAAGATGAAAACTGGGTTTAGGCTATGAATGAAGAGCTTGGCCAGATTGAGAAGAACCAAACATGGGGAGATTGTTTCGAGGACAGCCGATAAGAATGTCATCGGGGCTAAATGGTTCTTTCGCAACATGATGAACGAAGATGGCATAATGATTCAAAACAAAGCACAACTGGTGTGCAAAGGACACTCCCAGATAGAGGGAATAGATGGTGATGAGACATTTGCACCGATTGCAAGGCATGAGACAAACAGATTATTCCTAGCCTTTGTAGTGCAATGAATGTTCAAGGTATTCCAGATGGATGTCAAAAAAGCATTGTTGAATGGGATTATGTAGGAAGAAGTGCATATCAAGAAACCATATGGTTCTCTTATTCATGAGGACGAGAACAAGTTTTTTCAGCTGTAGAAGGAATTATATGGGTTTAAACATGCACTGAGAGAATGGTATTCAATGCTGAATCAATATTTGCAGAATATATGATTCAAATGAAGTATAGTAAAGGTGGCTTTAAGAAATATGAAAAGATGGTTCTGATGAGATTTGGAATTGAAAATTCCAAGGATAAGAAGACTCTGGTTGCTACCCGGATGAAATTATCAAAAGATGAGAATGGAAAGGCAATTAATATCACAGAATATAGGCAAATTATTGGAAGTTTGTTGTACTTGACTGCAACAAGGCCTGATATTGTTTTCACCACATGCCATGCAGCGAGATATCATAGAAATCCCAAGGAAAGCCACATGCTTGCAGTGAAAAGAATACTTCGTTATATCAAGGGAACAGTGGACTTCAGTATGATGTATAATGAACATTTTTAGATAGAGTTATTGGGATATACTGATGCAGACTGGGCTGGTTCAGCAGATGATAGAAAATCAATGTCAGGTGGTGCATTCAATCTTGTTGGATTGTGTATTTCTTGTCTAAGAAAGAAGCAAGATTGCATTTCATTGAGCACCGCAGAAGCTGAGTATATTCCAGCCACTCAAGCATGCACACAGTTATTGTGGATAAAGCAGTAGCTTGAAGATATGAGAGTGGAAGTGAAGTCTCCGATCGGAATCCAGTGTGAAAACTCAAGTGCTATAAATCTTAGCAAAAATCCCGTCCATCATTCAAGGACAAAGCACATTGAGATTAAGTATCATTTTATCAAAGAGAAGGTTGATCAGGGAATCGTGAAGTTGGAGTATGTGCCTACAGAGTTACAGGTTGCAGAAATTCTAACAAAGGACTTACCCAAGGAAGCTTTTGAGAGGCATCGACTGGCTGTGAGAGTTCAGTCGATTCCCCGCACTTGAAATAGTGTGGATGTGGAACCTCCCCCTCTCCCTGAGGTATGATGTATTTTTCCCTAATGTGATGATATGTGTTCTCTACTCTGTTACAGACTGCAAAGGAGTGACCTTTGGGTTCGTTGACAAGGGGGTAGAAAATAGTGATTGTTCAAGGGGGAGACAATGTGGAGATTTGATAAATCATGAATGTTGTGGGGAGAAGCTGAAAAGTGGAGCAGCCAGATAGGGGGAGTTGAAGCTCGTTGAATGTGCTTAGCCAGAGCTTATATTGAACAACACAGTAAATAGGGCTAAAGAGGTTTTGAAGCTGACAAGGGATGAAGCTGTGAACAGAAAGGAGAGCGTATTAAATCTGACGATGCTAGAAGTGATCGATCAAAGGATAGACATCACGACAGCTGAGGATCGTGATAAAAGCATAAGAGTGGTGTTGGAGAGTGGTAAAAATATTTCCAAACAAAAATTGGTCTTCCGACAAGTCCTTCAACAATTGGTATCAGTTTAGTACAAATTGGTATCAGTTTGGTGTTAATAGTGGATGTCAGAGATGAAGTGATTCATTGATGAAATTTTCATTTACTCTTGTTTCTGACGCCGAGCATTGCTCGTGTGGGCTTAGAGTATGTGTTGATTAAATCCTAGATCGCTATCAGAATCACAATGAGGCGAATGGTGGCTGAAGAATCAACGACGTATCATTTTATAGAAGAGTTTTCAACAAACCCAAAGGGGGAGATTGTTGGGAAAAAATCCCTCAAGGTATCATTAAAGCATTTTTGAGTTGATTGTGTTTGTCGACAAAGTGGACATCTGAGTGGTGATTGTTGACTAAGGAAAACGATGACATACAAATTTGTTAACAAAAAGGATTTCATGGTGGAATGTCGAGTTCAAGAGATGTGGTCAACGATCCATGATTGATTCAAGAACGTCGATAATGGAATGGATGATCTGGAGGCGGTACAAAAAGAACAGATACAAGGTGGCACCATTTTCCAGTGTTTGCCAAATTTTTGGGCCTGAAAATCGACAAATGAAGACAAGTGTTTTTGGAAAAGGGACTTGCGCGCTGAGGACTTGAAGTATAGGAAACCTGCGCGCCAAATGTTTTTCTAGATCAGAAGATCAAAATATGGCTAAAGAAACAGGTTCGCGCAAGTTTGGGAGTTGGTCGCGCAAGTGTCTAAAAGGACAGAAGACTTGCGTGCCAAGACTGGGTCACGCAGGTGACTTGTGCGCCGTCGCTCAGGGTGGTCAATTTGCCTACAAATACAGGACCACCCCTCTTCATTCTTTACCGGATTTCAACACTTTGAGAAATCAGAGCTCCTGTCGCGCAGGTGTGGTGGTCGCGCAAGTGGTGTGTGTGGTCACGCAGGTGGGACTTACGCGCCAGGGTGATTGTTGAGTTCCAGTGTTTGAAGCTATGCGCCAGTGTGGAGTTTCATGCCAATATTGGATTGGGCGTAAAAGGAAGTGAGTCACGCAGGTTTGGAGTTGAGGAAGCTTGAGTCGCGCAAGTGTCCGAGGAGGACTTGCGTGCCAGTTGTGACTTGCGCGCCGAGACTTGCGCACCGAGATTGACTTGCGCGCCAAGTAAGGTTTGGTTCTGGCAGTGATTTTCGGGCTGCGTGGAAGCTGGAAGTTTGCCCGATATGTTCAGTGCAATGAGATATTCATCTACGGGTGAAAGTTGTACTTCAATATAGCATCTACATAAAGGGGAAGATGCATTCTTTCATGAAAATGAAGAGACCTACAGGTCTATAAACTATGAGTGGATTCCTTCCAAGAGTAGCGAGCAAAGGAAGAGAAAGTAGATTCCTCTCCTCTGGAAGTTAGCCAGAGAGAGAGAAACATGGAGTGACCCTTGGGGAAGCAGTGAGCTGACCCTAAACATTGTAAGGGCAGTGCGCCTGGGCATAGAAGTGATCTAGCCCGAACTTTGTATCCACGTCTAGGAAGAATAGTTGAATTTGGTACGACCGGAAACTTGTCAGCATATGCTCCTTGGACATAGCCCAGTGAGGGTGAACCAAGTAAAAATATATATATCTACCAGTTTTCTTCCCTGCATTTCATTAAAATCATCATAATTAGATAAAGATGTAAATAAGTGATCACATTTTACACAGAAGAGAAAAAAAGTGACTCTTGTAATAAAGAGGCCAAGATCCAGTGGGGTAGGAACTACTTCGAAAAAGAATATCCATACCTTGATTCACTCCCCCTCTCTGGGTATATAAGCCCCTATTGGTCCTAACAGATTCGCAACATATTGTATATCACAAATAAAACATATTGGAAAAAACCTCTTCCCTTAAGTATCAACTTCCATTTTACATGATAAAAATAATATATAAATATATATATATATATATATATTAAATATTAAAAATAATCATACTCATATGTATCATACATTACATGATTTAATCATGAAATTTTATTACCATTTTATTAACAATTCCTTTCCAAATCACATTTCAGTTAATAACTGTTTCATTTTAAGGTATGATTTTCTTTGGGATTCTTTTTCCTTCTACATGTACCATCGTTCCATTATTACAAAAAATTTAAAATGATATAAATATCATGTTGAAAAATTATATATTTATTAATATTGATTCATTAAATCTATATTTAGAAAAGTAATTGCAGCATTTATGGAGTTAGAGGGGAGTTCTTATACATGAATGTGCATTCCATTTTCTTAATGGATGTATTTAAATAAATTTGAAAAATATATAAAATTTATAGAATAATTTTAATTTCATATATATCACATATTTTAATTAAATATATTTTTATTAGACTCCTTGTAAATTTTATGTGAGAAATTTATTTAATCTTTTCGTGAGGCAATAGTTCGTCGTGCAGACTTTCATGGTTATTATTTCCTCAAATAATGGAAGGTTTGAATTAATATGTGATATATTGATTGTAAGACTATAATTATGCTATAAATATAAAATATCTATATTTTATATCTATATTTATACTAATATACAAGAGATGTTGATGGAAAATGAATTACATTGGTTCGTGTGATGGTAGTCTATCGTACACATGATTGATAGTTTTGTTTATCACTTCATTGAAGAGGATACATGTATAGGTAATTACATTAACATAATAAAATCTATATATATGGGAAATATATTTGTTATTTTATCAATAATGTTGGAAGGTATTTGAGAAATGAGGAAGAAGAAAAAAAATGAAAATGCATAGTTAAGAGTTTTAACTGTTCTTTAGAAATCTTCCTTAGGTTTTTACATAAATCATTCATAGGTGGAGTTCATAATAAAACTAATACCTCTAGAAACTTTGGTGGGATTTGTGGATGGTTTTGGGTAGTTATTGGAAAAAAAATGATATTTGAGTGTTCATAGGAGAGAATATGAGAGGACCTTTTATGAGATGTAAAAGGTACCCACTTGGGAACTACATGGAAATATCCCAAAAGAATCCAATGTGATAAAGTAATTCCCAAGAAAAAGCTTCCAAATTACCATATTTTAAAAATTGAAAAGTATAATATTGAAATATATCTGTAAATAAAGATTTATTTATGTTTTATAGAAACATTACAATTATCATTTTAGTTTAATTCCATGATAAAACTATTTTAACAATAACCCTGATAATTTGTTTTTAATTTTTTTACTCTTATTTTTAATAAAAAATTAAGTTGAAATTATTTTATAATATTAATTAATATGATTAAAAATATGGTACCCATTTTAAAAAATTATATACATAGAATTGGAAAAAACTATTTTAAAAATCAACCCACAGACACGTCGAAAAAATAGTTTTCCAATGAAAAAACTCTCAAAAGTAAAAAATACTTTTATATAAATATTTTATATAAAAGTAATGAAAATAAACTAAATTTTATTATTAAACCTATAAATGAACTAGATATTATTTTAAATATATTTTTTAAAACATTTATCCTTATAAATTCTTTAAATGGAAAAGAATGTTATAATTAAAACCATTATATTTCAATATTCATTGAAAAATTAATCTTTGAAAAGAAATTACAATAAAAAACCTCTGATATAATTTATATGTTGAATCAAAAAATGAATTTTATTTTTCAAAATAAATATTCAAAAACTAGGAAAAATAAATTTCATTATTTGTTCACAAAAAAATAAAAACAATATTTTTTTAAAAAATTCCTAGCATTTAAATAATTTACGAAACATTAAGTACATATTGATAAATATATTTATATATATATAAACAATAAATAATTTTAAAAATATGGTTATTCTTTTTTATTTCACAACATCAAATTTCTAGATTATAATGATCAATATTAAATAATATTATTAACAATGTGCCAAGGTTCGTTAACACTCAGTGTGGTGTGTAATACAATCTATCAAAGAAAATTAAATTTATTTGAAAATATATATATAATACCATATCAGGGATATATTGGTAACACATGATTATCTATTCGACTAATAATTATAAACTATTCAATATTATATAATTTTATATCTGGAATTGTAATGTCCTGTGTATTTATAGAATAACAAATTTTCATTTAAATTAATATTTTTGTCTTTAATATTAATTTTAGTTCAAATAGAAGACTATGGAAGATATCATACTAGACACGGAACAACTGAATTCTTTGAAATGATACGTTACACACAACATTGAGTTATACTAAAATACAATAAAAGAATAATATAATTATTTGAAATGGTAGTTAACGCCTTGCAGTTGTATTGTAGGGAATGAACATAACATACTAAAATATGGTTATACATGTTTCCTAAATATTTTTTCATTTATCCCATAAATTTTAGAGGCTTAAAATGAGAATGAATCCAATTTTATGCATAAAATACTATAATATTTTAAAAATGTTGGTTTACAGCCTTTTGATGGAGAAACCTTTTTAAATTTAGTTTTGCCATTTTTATATATTATATATGGAAAAATAAACTTCTTCTTTAGAATTGGAACATAAAAATTTGCATTTTTTGAAATTTGGGTATTTCTCTGATGAAATTTATATTTTAATGAATAGTGAAAGATACAATACCTTAATTCCAAAGGTTCTTTTCATCTAATTTATTTATATAGACATATTGTCCTTTTAATTGGTTGTGAAGTTGAATTGGATTATATTTTATCATAAAATCCAATTTTGGTCATTATAAGTAATATCACATTTAAATTGTATATAACCACATGTCAATATTTGGATTGGTTTGACATCTTAAAAACACACTTTCTGATTTTGACAATGACAATAAAGTTTAAATTAATTACTAAATTTTATCTATTTTGAATTTGAGAAAATGGATAACATATTTATAATAATAAGGTCCCAATAATGTAAATAGTTCCCATTTATTTCTAGACCTTATCAATAGTAACTTGAGTAATTATTTTAATTTTCCATTATTAAGGAGTAAATCAGATAAATACGAGTAAAAAAATAATATTATAATAATATAAAACTACCCTAAAACGTGTAATTATCCTTTTGTATTAGATATTTCCGACCATAAGCATTGATCGGTCTATATTATAACCCCATGGAGCCACATGTATGGGATAATGTCATGTCATAATAATTAACATAATTTAAAGAGAAATATAACAAAAACAAGTGTCTTTTATTAATATAATTTTAATATAGTGTTATATAACTTATATCTATGATTATAAATAGTAATTATAAATATAAAATTGTTTCCTAATTCATGATATTTTATTTATAATTTTTAAACATTAAATAAATATATTTATTTATTACATGATGATGATGCAATGATTAACTTATTAATGAATTATTCCAATAAATGATGTTGTAAATATTAAAATGAATCTAATTTGAAGATTTTGATGTCATCGAATATTTTTTTGACGAAATTTAAATTTAATGTATGATTTAATACATTTGGTTTTAAGAAATCATGTTTTTATGACTTTAACAAAAATCAATTACTAAATTATTTTAAAATGAAATAAATGAGTTTTCAAAACAAATATTATTTTATTAAATGATACTACAGTCCAAAAAATATAATATTAGGCAAAATTACATATTCAATGTTACATGTTTTATTAATGATCCACTTTTTCTTCTATTTTCATTTTTAAGTAATTAGAGTATCCATATGTTATGAAAATACAATAAGACTTGGTAAGAGTTAGTGATTTTATTTAAGGGTTAAAGCTAAATGATAAGGTAAATTTTATGTTCTACACATGTAAAAAAATTATTGGATGAGATTATATATACATATAATCATATTATTCTATAAATATATTAATTGGGGACTATTATAATTCTAAAATGAATTTTTAATAAAATATTATTTCAATACTTTCATAAAATTACCCTCCTCCCTCTTATAACAGGCCACCACTTCTACCCACATACTCACACCTCTACAGCCTCATAGATCATCCAAAATAAGATTAAATAAGCTCCCAACATACCTAAATTACTCTTATAATCCTTTACAAGTGGAAAAGGCATCTCAAGAAAGCCTTTTGGCTCAAATCAAAAGTAGTTATCAGATTGAAAGTTAACAAATTCTCTCCGGCTACTTTCATTTATTTTCATTCTCCAAACCCTAACCTAAATTTATTACATTAATTTATAGAAAACCTAGAATAATATATATAATATTATTTGGTTATTATAATGTTTCAACCTACACTTTCACACACCTCCATCTAATGGATATAGAACATATTGTTTCTGTGTGTGGAAAAATTACTGCCTTAGAAAAAGACAATTGTTCGATTTTATCATATAACCTTTAATGCAGCAAATTATGAATAAACCATATTTATATATGAAATATATATATATTCTGTCTATGAATCTTTATTTTTTATTTATAACATACCTTTATGCTTTTTATAATGTGTAAATACAATATTTTCATTTGAGAATGTCTGTACTACTGCCCCTCCAAAGTGACATGAATCATTCATGCAATACACAGATCATATAAATGATGATTTTAATAAACCTATGCGAAATACATGAAATTAATATATTAATTTTATTATAATATAATTTATATAATTTTATTAATATTCTTTTAATATTAAAGTGAAATGGATATAGTGTCTATGCGTACATAAGGCCTACCGTCTCCATGAACGGTGAATTTCATTTCATAGCTCCAAATGTTTTATACTATTATAAATAAATATACACTAGAATTATATGATATTTAAATCGTGAATAATATTCTTGAAATGATGAAATTTGACCACATTGACAATTTATATCAAAACAAGTCAATTTTCAACTAAAGTACTGAATATCTGAAAAATAACCGATATGATATTAAATAATTATGTAATGATAATAAATAATATAAAATGAATAATTTAATTAAAATGGATTTATATAATGTAGAAATTAACCTATGATTATTATTTAGTAATATAATGAATGAATGAGAAATGTCAGATTCGTGGTAAGGGACTTCATCTCAATTTCATTTCATGAGGAATATTTTGATAAAATACACATCCACATTTTATACGCTGTATAACAAACCCATTTTACATTTAATTTCATTCAAATGGAAACTTTTTTCTATGAAGGATTTTACAAAATAAAAAAAAGAAATGTTTTTAATGTATGTGGTGACAACGAATTCTCTGTTTCCATAACCATTATTTGATATTTGGAATCCTCTATAAGATTTAATATTTTTTTCTGTTAAATGGAAATGAAATACCATATTATATTTTTGATTATTTTGGAATTGAAAATGGTTTTGAAAGAGGGTTTACTATTTATATATCTTGAAATAATTTATTCTGATTGAAAAAAATTACATTTTAAATATTGATAATTGTAATATTTTATGTTTTATGATTATATAATGGACCATCATTTGATGAGTGGTTACGTGATAAAACAAATATGGGTGGCAACGTGATAAACCAATGATGGGTGGTTACGTGATAATCAAAGGACATGTGGTTATATTACAACCTCCAATGCATTGTTTATGGATGTCGGTCGTATGGCTATTCAATTTAGTTATATATGGGGAAGTTGACCATATGGTTATTCCATTTAAGTATTTTTATGTCCCAATATACGTTTATATGGTATATGTTTCTTTCTATGGGATTTACAGTAATATTTTGATTAAAAAAAGGGTAAGTAATGAGATTATATTCAGTGAAGTATATTTACAACTTCTTAATGGTGAAAATGATTAATTTATGATAAAGTATTCATGGTTTTCTTGTTCTCCCAAGACAAATAGTTTTCCATAATTATGTATCCATTTTTGATATTTTTATTCTCATCCAATGTTTTTAAATGTTTTTCATAGGAATTAAAGAAGGATAAAGATAGGGTTTGATCAATGAAAAGTTATTTCGTTAAAACATGAATTGATACCATGTTTTTAACAGTTTTTTATGAAAAAATGGATAGCGAGTAGAAGTGTATACATGTAATATTTAAGTTGTTATGTATGATTTATAACCTAGTTCATTTAATCTATAATCTTGAAAAGATCATTGATGAGATTAATAGTCAAATTATTAACATAACTCAGGATTAAGTAATGTTCATAGACAAGGCCTTATAGTTTGTATCATAGGTTTGTTTTTATAACGTTAGGAGTTATAATATTGTTGATATAATATATATAAAATATTTTTAATTTATTGGAAAATGATATAACATTTGAATATTACCATGTTTCATAATCTAATATATTTTCACTACTAGAGAGCTAGCCTATATAAACACTTTTTTCCCAGTAGTTTGAAAAAACAATTGTGATAATGACTCTATACCGACCGTTATATAGAACTATTGGTATAGGTAAATATATCTTATGATTTCCCAATAGTTTTTTTAAACTAGTGGGAATGAAAAATATTACCTACAGTTTTTAATAAACATTGGGGAAAAAGTCACATGATTTCAGGTTTAAGGTCTCCCTCCCAATTTTTCAACCCCTGTATGAACCCTCCCCGACCTCCACCTCTCTACCATTTCTTCCCCTCCCTACCTCGACCTCTTCAACCTCCTGGACTCCACCTCCACCTCCCATCCCACAGCCCCTCTTGTGTCCCTCTCCTCCGGCGACATTCCCCCTTCTACCATCAGCTCGCTCTCCGACAATGACGTCCCCCTCCCCTCTCGGCTCCCGGTGATGTTCCCCCTCCCCTGTCGGCTCCCTCTCTTGGATATATACACCTCCCCTATTGTATCCCTCTCATCTGATGACGTCCTCCATTTCCCACTCCAGCCACCCGCGATACCCCCATGGCTAAATACCCCATGTGATGTCCCCTGCTCTCAACTCACTCACCTCCCGCTATTTCATATAAATTTATTAATGGTTCTTGATCGGTACTTCTAGGTAAGAATTAGTCATATTTTTTAAAAAAAATGATGCAACATGGAATTAACTATTAGTTTCATTGTTAGGATAATGATTCCTATTATTCATGTATTTGATAATGTTTTGGGCAGTAACCAACTCATTGTGTGGTGAATTATTAGGTAAATTGTAATATTTTTCAAAATCGAGTCTTCCAGAAATGTAGGGTAAGATTCACAGGTTTTAAACCTTTAATTCTACTAATGCATTCAATAAAAAGTTCATGATTTTTAAAAACCTCAATTTTTCCTCTATAGACCCATATTATACATGATATTCTGTTGTATTTTTTTGTTAATCATGATATTTATTATGAGGTTGTATCGTTATTAAGTTTTGAAATTATGTGGGTTAATTAGAGGTGAGTGATGCTATATGATATTTTAAGGTTTATTGTGAGGTGTTTATTTCCCTTTAATTTATAGGTTCATAAAACATATGATGGTGCTGCATATATAAAGTACAAGGAATTGGTAAAGTAAAATGTTGTTATCATATTTCTATGCTGGTTATTTGGATGGTATTATATTTCAAAAGTGGGTATTTATTGGTTGACTATGTGTGTATTTTTCATTTGACTAATGTATTTATTAAGCTGACCATACAATACACATTTCCCACTATACGAAAGCACCACAAAAATCAAATATAGACACTACACACCACATGACACCCACGGGAGACACCCCATGACATCTAATGATAGTTAAGGGGACATTAAATTAGGATCGGAATTCGATAGGCACTCAAGCCTTGAGAAATTCCCATTTCTAGTATAAAATATACCAACACCATTATTCTTATTATAGTATAATTAAATGGTTTACACCCTCATGAACAAGAAGACCATCTGGTTCATGGAATGGTGCCCGAATATGTTCTAGAGTTGGATCAGCTACTAAAAAATGATTTTGGTCCCTAGGAGGTTCATTCCATAGTGGAGAGGGATATGGTCACAAAATTCAACTCAACTAATGTATCATAGGTGCATATTCATTGGCTAAGTGTACTAGTCTGGTGTTTCCAACAACATGCTTTATAAATAACATAATGAAAAATTAAGAGATTATTAAATAGAAATGTTTCCCACTTGTTTTTCATGAAGATTATTTGACTAATAGGGAATTTTGGTTCTTATATATTGGGTTGTAACATGTATAGTTATAGGATACAAGTATGTTTTTTATTAGTTTTTATTTTTTTTTATCGTATTGACAACTTAGGTCTTTTACTGCTTTCTACATATAGAGGGTAGTGATGTTATCCTGACTAGTTATTATAGATCACTTGTATACAATAATAACATGAGGTGTGATTGTGAGGAAACATTGGAATCTAGAGTAGCCTTAATTTCTATAATGAGATAGAATTGTTTTTCAAAAACATTATGTGGGAACATATCTGGAGTTTTTTGGAGTCATCAAATAATGTCAAGTGTCTCCATGAGATAGCTAAATAACACAAAGGGTCTCCAAGTGTCTCCATACATCGTTTCATGATCAAATGGGTTGGCCACTCACCTAATCACATCAAACATATCATTGTATTTCCTATCAGTCAAAATTGTCTAGACTCATCTCTCGAGAATTCTTTCATGCCTCGATGCACATCTCATCATCCAACTAGACAAAGAGGAATATTAACCTCAAGATTTTCCTAGTCACAAATGCACACCATGTCTAACCCATCTGCATTCTTATATCATACACATGGGAATCCTCTAGGATCCCTGAGACCCAACCTAGTCGCTACTCACTGACCATAATCCTCATCCCATGCAATACAGTCTTCTCTCGGCATGTCGAACATTCCTTAATTATATTCTCAATAATCTAGTGAAGAACCTCAGCAAAATCATGAATTATAACCCAGTGACACTAACTATGTTCCATCTAAAGCTAAATCACACTAATCATCTTTGAATTATAATGCCAATCTGGCCAACAATGCCAAATACCCACATTAACATTTCATCCTTCATATAATTATTTCAACTATTGAATCATTAAATGGAGTAAAACATTTCATAATACATTTTATAGACTCAGAGGGACCATCCCACTCTAGGAACCCCCCAATATTCAAGTCCATCCTCATAAGTATTTCCCCATCAAACGCTAGATGTGAATTTTCCACACCTATCACTACAAGGCCCAATCCTCTTAAGAATATTTTACTTCATCTAAACTCTCATCTAGTCCATAAACATATCATCCCAATTTTGAGACATATCCTAGACCACTAATATCCCAATTGATATCTTATCCACTTAGATACCTAGTGATAGCATGATTTCATTTCTACAAAATCACTAAAGAACCTTCCCTAAACCTATGCAACTTGTGAACACCGTATCTCTATGCCTAGTATGTAAATATATTTCCTTTCATTTACTATCCTTAGATTCCATGAAACCCAAGGAACGTAGTTTTAATCAAACCCTTGGAAATATATTACCGAATAATCATCTTACTTTTTAAGGGTCTATAGCGGCTCTTAATACTTTCTTTATATAAGAAGAGATAGTTATGAAATTTTGTTATTAAATTTAGAAAACACAATACTTGATGTATTTGGGAGTGGTTTATTAGCTGAATACCTCTCACACTTCTTCTTGTCTGTATTCATTGAGGGAAGTCCTTTTGAAGGGGATGACATTTGATGTGTTGGAGGTGGAACTAGTGGAGGAATACGTCTCTTTTATGATGGGACCACATATTAGATTCATATGAAAAACATGTATAAACCATGGAGAGATGTTCAAGTATTTCCTATATTATATAGTGATAATCAATATATCAATCTTGACATACATAGATCATTAATTTATAGATAACTCATTGGATATTATAATTTAATAACAATACGATTTTCGGCTCCGTAACTACAATCACCAATGCCCAGTATTCACCAAACATCCAAATCACTACACACCACCATAGTTAATATCGAGATAGCGTGAAACCAAGACCATCTATCCCATGAAAACATTGTATCATAAACCACTCATCCCCAAATATATGGTGCTCCCCACTATAATAAATGGATCACACAGGTCAATCCCATCAAATGGTGGTCCACATCATAGGAATCACCTATCAATAATGTATCCCCAAGGGTCTATTGTCCATCTCAATACAGTTCCCACCTTACCACAACTAGTCTTATATAAAAACACTAGTCTATAATCCACTGTATTAATTAACCCATAAACGATCAATCCCACCCACCAATATGATATAACATCTTTCAATAATGATGTTTAATTACTATAATGCATCAGTATATCATCAAAATTTCAACAAATACAATTAGTCTAATACCATGGGTAGATCACCCACTTTCAAGAACCCATCTATGTTGAGAATCAGTACACTATACCACCGCAATAAAATATTAGGCCGCATCCAAGAACATATAATGACATAATTATATGATGATTGGTTTCATAGAAAACAATAGATAAATGATTTGGTTAAGTAGAATTTCACAAAAAAGTGGTATAGGAAAACTTCATATAGGTTATTGGTGACTGACTGGAAATTAATTTTTTTTTATAAACCCCTTATATTGGTTGAGGGGGAACCAACATGACATCAAGGACATAAGACATTTTATTATGCACCCAATATCTAAAATTCTCTAAAAGAATATTAATTTCAAAAATGGAAAGCCCCACCCTAGAAACAAAACATTAAGTACAGAATCCACCTGCCCATCACTGCTCAGTTAGTTTTCATGTGAAAAAATTAAAGTTCACGGTACTAATGGAAAATGCCATAACCACTCAAACATCAAATTCTGAAAACTGGACAAATACCCTCCCCATAATCAATCCAAATTGATTAGACCACAAAGACTACACAACACACACTCTTAGAACGTGGCCACAACACACAGGTTGAAGAATATTGCAAGAGACCACATGATCTACACCATTCCACCCTGGAGATGACTGAGCCCATGAAACCCGTCAGCATTTACTAGCATCTTTTTGACTGATATCGGCCTTCCCCATCAAACTGAGAATTCTGTGGAAGAATCGCAGACTTGAATAAATACATATGTTGGTGAGTGGAGACTGGTACAAGCATATAATCATATGTACAAGGATCCCCTTTCACATGCTCATGGATATCCGGGTGTTTCCACTGTGTCCTTACATGTGTGTGAAATTGCATATACCCAGTGGGGGAGAAACAACATTTAGTTAGAATGCTCCAAGAGTCGAAGTGGATGGACTGGTTCCACAATGAGGTAGGGTACCTCTCCTAGCCTCTTTAATTCAATATTTCTTTAAATTTAATGTATCTTCTATCTTAATTATTCTTAATTATATTGAATTTCAAATATTGTATAACTATTCTTTTATATAATGGGTTCATTTGATAAATAAAGTCATGTTTTTTAAATAAAACACCTCCAACGGAGGTGTAATGTCCATGAAAACTCATAGTGATATTGATTTAGATCTAGTTACTTAACATATTTCATTTGATTTGTGCTGAATGTGTTTGTTGATGCTCCTTTCGTCACAGAATCTAAAGATCGGAAAAGGGGAATATCTGAGCTCAAAGTGATTCAAACTTTGAAGAAAATATCAAAAATCGACAAAGGCATGAACAAAGGATCAACAGCAACTGCACCGTGCAAGTTATATCACTGTCGCACAAGTGGACTTGCGCGACGCACCATGGCGCGCACGTGACTTGCGCACCCTAAGTGGTAACCACCCGGTAACCGCCCGAGGTCTTCTCCTGCCTATAAATAGACCCGGTGGGCCCCCCATTCAAGAGGATCTTTTTTCAGAAACTCGGATTGAAGCTCTCGATGCCCAAGTCTCTTCTCAAAGCTTCCGGAACACTTCTAAGGTAATTTCTTACCTAGAACGGAAGATCTAAAGAGAGGGAGGAAGGCCTAAGTGTTGAAACTCATCAACACTTGCGCGCCTGAATGGCCAGCCCTTAAGGGAACTGGTCACACTTGCGCGCCGCCTTATTCCTTCAATAGAATTTGCGCGTCCCTTATCTGAAAGAACCTCAAGGGGATTCTAAAGGGTTTAATAAAGAGTCTCTCAAGTATTTCAATTTTGATTGAAAATCGCGCATGTACACCATGTGTCGCGCAAGGTATACCTGCGCGACCAATACTTGCGCGCCCACACAAGACTTGCACGCCTTTCAAGACTTGCGCCCCTCTACCTTTCTGGGTGCCCATCTTGCCCATTTTTTCCTCTTAATCCATTTCACCTTTCTTATTCAAGATTCAGTCTTCAAGATACTCTTCAAAGCCATTTATGGCATGATTTCTTGATTTGACTTCCTTATCTGAAAGGAATTCGGTGGAATATCTCTCCAAACCTAGTGATTTATACATCTTTATGTCACCAAAGATTGAGAGTTAGTTCATTCAACCTCATCCTCTAAGATGAGAGAATCCTTAACCTGGGTCTCCTTTTCAGGAATAATCCCCAGTTATAAGTCCTTTAATCTGGGCATCATCCTCAGGAGTAAGCCCCAAACCTTAATCCCTAACATGGGTCTCCTTTTCAGGAATAAGACTCAGTCATAATCTTGGGCTTCCATTTCAGGAGTAAGCCCCAAGTCCCCTAACTTGGGCCTCCTTTTCAGGAGTAAGTCCCAGTCATAATCTTGGGTTTCCTTTTCAGGAGTAAACCCCAAGCCCCTTAAATTTCTCTTAACCAGTCCTAAATTACGTTTGATATGGGGTTCCTTCTCAGGAGTAAAACCCAATTATCAATCCTCTCCTAAATTGGGTTTCCTTTTCATGAATAAGTCCCAAGTTAGAGTATTCAAATCTCTATAAAGAACATATACCTTTATGGACCCTGTTCCTGGATTTTCTCCCTAAAAGTAAATCCTAAACCTTTATCTATTTGGGCAGTCATACATATATAAGCCCCAAACAATTTCTTATGATTCCATATTTCATGGCACAATTGTCTAATTTTTACCAATACCTCTTGTTTCTCACACCGAGCATGACTCACGTGAGCTTAGAGTGTGAACGTAATTATGACATTCTTCTTTGATCCATCAATCATAAACATCATACTCCATTAATCGAACTACGTGGGTTCTGATTCCTTTTCCAAAACAAAGGATACGTAGGTAGCCCATTTATGGGTTCGATCCCAACTTTGAAATAATCCCTGTCCTTCTGAATGACGATAAACTTCAAGTGTCCCACTGAGAGGCTTTGAAACCAGCCTGGTCATCATAATGACCAAGAGACTTTTATATAAATGTTTTGAAGGGTACCATTGACCAAGAATCTCTAAACAGATATAGATGATTCTCTATTGATGAAGAACCTCTAATACATATAAAAGATTCTCTAAATTTCTTGCATATTTAATCATTGATTGTTAAAACTAAAGGAAATCTCATTTTATATTTGGTAATGTAATAAGGATTCACGAACATAACTTAAATCTATAAAGAGAGTCCTGGAGTAGACAATAATTCCCCTAAAAAAGGTGTGATGAGTCCGACCTCCCATCCTCTCGACCAATGCAAATTCCTAAGCCTCATTAGTCCACAAGCTAATGAGTTCCTAACTTTGGAAAGTAGTTCCAAACGGATGTGGAATCATTGGATGTTTCCGGTTCTACGAACAAACCCGCTAGAAACCGATCGGAACGTTTGAATCTCCCGTCCAGGAGGTCATCCCCGAAATCCGTGCGAAACAAAAAATGGTGAACCCGACGTGAATCCTTAACCAAGTTAAAGTGATGTTATTCTTATTTGTTAGGCCCCTTGGGCCAACAAATCAATCATTGACATGTGCTCATCCAAAAGATGCAGTGGCCAGATTCATCTTGATTATGTCTGTTATATGGAACAGGCACTCTTTTCTCAAGATCTTCTAAAAAATGGCTTTCCTTAAATTCACCCCTGTGAATACTACTGCTTTGAACACCTCTACTGTGAGGTCTGCTGCTGTGAAAACCAATGCTGCTACTCCTACTGGAACGTCGTCCGCTCTGAGGATGACATCACCAACTCAGCGTCTTCAACGCTGGGTTTCTAATGCACTGGTTAAGGAGTACCGTCGCAACGGTACTATCCCAACTCTGGAGGCCACTCGTCAAGCCCTCCAAGTTAACAACTCTACCTAGTCGTCCGGACAACGGCGACCAGTGATCAAGAAGCAGACGGTGTTGACTACCATCTCCAACCATTTTGGGTCGTTATCCCCGGAACACAATTTCCATTCACTCCCTTACTCTGAGGAAGTGAATGAGCAGGTCCCGCAGGGCCTTAATTCAAAAACACAGGAGTCCTTCCCGAGGGCTCCCATCAACAATCGCCGCCAGACTCGTGCAGTAGTGCGCCCTCAACATGATGAGGGTACTGACTCCAGGCATTCAGCTCAGGTTCCTCGAACCCGAGCAGGCAAGATGAACCGCCAGAGACGGAATCCGGTTAACAATAGGCAGGTTTTCATCCCTTCCATCTCCATAAAAGTCCACCAACCTAACTTGGTGGAAAATAACGAGCAGGCAAAATCACCTGTCCATTTTAATTCCGCTGTCCAGCAGACTCGTCTGGCAGCATCACGCCAATCCCGCCAGGCAATTCCGGCAGAGTACTATATGCAGGAACATACACCTGCTTATGCATCATCAGTTAGTCAGCAGGCTCGCTTGACTACATATGATGAAGTACACCAACATAACTTGGTGGAGAACAACGAGCAGGCATACACACCTGTTCGTTTTAATTCCGCTGTCCAGCTGACTCGTCTGGCAGCATCACGCCAATCCCTCCAGGCAATTCCGGTGGAGTACCATAGGCAGGAACAGGCACCTGCTTATACATCACTAGTTAGTCAGCAGGCTCGTCTGACTACATATTATGGATCTCGTCAACCGCGTTTGGCGAAGTGTAATCAGCAGGCACATACACCTACTAATACTAATAAAGCCTACCAACAGTCTCTCTTGGTAGCGCACGGAGAAGTCAGTCGGAAATCCCCGACGACAAACAGGAGGCAGACTCAACTCTCTTCCTCCACACTGGAGTACTGTCAGGATTCACTGACAGGAAAAGGAGGACAGGAGTAGGCACATACACCTACTCCAAGCCCGAAATGGACGTATATCCCCGTTCCAGCGGCTGAAGTCACCAAACATATTTTGTCAATGGTGAAAGAGCAGAAGTAAATTCCTGCTCATATTCTGGATGCTTCCCAGGATATCATAACAGCTTCAACATCATCACAGGGACAGACACATAAATCTATCCCTAGCAGTGGAGTGACACATCAACGATTCACTCCGGAACAGACACACACATCTATTCCAGTCCAAGAGGGTTATGGGGCATACTCCCCCATATCATACGGACAAACAAGTCAAGCACATACACCTGATTTGAGTGGAGATCGTCAGCCTAACCTAACCATATTTCCTGATCAGGCACATACACCTGCTCAGAGTAACCACTTTCGCCAACAAGTGGTTTCTAAAGTGAGTAAGAAGGCATCTAAGAAAAAGATATGCCCAGCACAGTCAGGAGATCAAAGGCCAATCTGCAATAAGGCCTTGCTCGATGCTGGAGTTCTTGAAGCCCTCAAACATTTATATGTCGGAATTCAAGATTCTACTCCCTCAGTTCCCAATAACGGGAACATTAATTTTGAAGGTCTTCAACAGACACTTCCTCATAAAGGCTTGCTTCATGAAAGTTCGGTCAATCTTGAAGTTTCTTCTTCAGATGAGAGCCACAGGAACCCTCTATGTGGTCAGAAGACCAAGGATCAAGAGATTTCATCTTTTGCTATAACCCATTATGGTGGTCCTCCCCATGATGATGAACTTCGCTGCGAAAGTCCTCTCCGTAGTAGTGATTCACATTGCCTGGAAAATACTCCAGTGGATAATGTAGTGCCGAGAAATCCCTCTTATCTTGAGGCACTTGCAAATGCGAAACCAGTCATGTCTGATGCTTTATCGCTAACAAGTGAAATACTTTCTCAATCAGAAGATATCCCAGGGTGTAGGTCATTCTCCGAACCACACCTAAGTCATGCATCTTCTAGTTTGATTAATGATCTCTCTACCAATCTTGTTGAATCCGATGAAGCAACAAGGAAACACCAACACGGGTCAAAACAGGTAGAAGAATCGTTATTTAATGATAAAGAGGAAATGCTGAACATGAGGAAAAAACTGGAAAATGGTGAAGTACCAGTCATGTTTTGGCCTTTGGCTGACTCCCAGTACGACATTCCAAAGATGTTGACGGATGATGGAATCCATGATATTCGTCTCAACATATGGAAGACTCTTTGTCAATTCAAGAAGAAATTATTATCTTACGGTGATTATGAAAATCATATTAAGATAATAGAAGGGTTACAACGCCAGATTGATTTGGCATCTCTATCAGTCTCTTGGTATCCGAAGGCTAAAAAGAAACAGAGAACCCTTCAACGTTCATGCCTTGGCGCACTATGAAAATTGCGTCAGTTAATTGCCAATGCTCCATCTGATGTTCATATCAGAGGATGGGGTGTTCACGAAGCACTACATTTCACAGTGCTTTCCATTCAGCAAAGCCCGCCGAAAATGGTCTCATGCAATGTTATTGCCCATGGCCGGCCACAGTCAATGGGCTTTGTTCATAATCAAAATCCTGCTCAAGAACAAGCTTCAACTAGTTCCTCTCAAAATCAAGTATATATAGAACAAGTTGTTGAATTGCTCCTACATCAAGCAGGCGAGAATATTGCACAAGCCTCTCGTCTGGACCAAACACGTCATCAAATGACAGAAGTTTCGGAAATCATCCAACGGTCTGTTGAACCAGGTTATAAAAGTGGATACAGGTTAATGCATCCAGCTAATTTCCGAACTAAGATTCGCAGGATCAAGAGAGATTTTAAGAAGATCTCAGACATAGCATGTCAAGAGACACCCCAGCTTGTCAGACTGGGGACTTCTCTAACCCAAACCTCAGAGTCAACAAATGGGATTCGAGGAGTTGAGCGGAAGCAGCAGGAACATCCCCAGTCCACCGGACTGGGGACTTTTTTAAATCCTCAATCCCTCCCTCAGAGAAAGTCAGTATTTTCTCGATTAGAGAATAAGCCTCAAGAGGAACGAAGAGCAAAGCTATCAGGAGATTCTCTCCAAGTGACGGTTCTCCAAGAAGTTCCTAAGGGATCAAGTCAACGGAATTTCATGTCTCATCAGGGACATGGAAGAAGACAATATCACAGAAATGCTGATAGAAAGGATTCCATGCAATATGCATCCATTAATGTCATCAATGCCGTTGCTGCTGATTCACCAGATGAGGCTCAATTAGAGGGATCAGACGAAGAGGTTCCTGCTCAAGAAGTTGCGCACACAGACCTAAATGAAGAAGGTGTGTGCACACGTAATCAAAGGCTTACCCAAAATCTGGGTATTCCTTCAAGTAACCCACTTCCCCCTATCCAAAAAGGATCCAATAAGGGGAAAGGAACGAATCAGTTTACTTCTAACCCTTCCTCTGAAGGAGTTCAATCGCTCTCATTAGAGAAAAGGTTTGCACAACAGGAGGAAGAAATGAAAGAATTAAGAAGGTTGAATGCAGAACTACTTCAGAGTAGTCTTCTTCTTAAGAATGCTGAAGTCCGATAACCGAAGGAATTTTTTTTAACTACTGAGATGGATCAGGAATATCCTCCTTTATCAGTACACCCTCAGAGGTCTAATCCTACAGGTCAAACGCAACAACGGTTGGCAGCACTACCATCAGTTGCAGCACCAACCACCACGTCTGTCCAAGCTCCATTCATTGCACCTACCCAAAACCAAGTTCAACCTGATGTTTCTCAAAATTTAATAACTATTATTGAGTCATTAACAGCTCGGTTAGAAACTATGGAAGGGAAACATGCGCAAGTTCAACCTGAAAAGAAAGTTTACCCTGAATGGGTAGATTCAATTTCTCCTCCATCCAGTTTTGGAAACCCTGTTTTCCCTACTTTCAATGGATCAGGCGACCCTGAACAACATTTGACGCATTACGTGTCTTGTTGTGATCCTATGATGGGAACTCCAGAGCAGCAAGAAGCAGTGAAACTCAGATGCTTCGTGTGAACCTTGCAAGGACCAGCTTTTGTCTGGTATACAAGCTTGCAATCCCGGTCAGTCATCGGATGGGAGGATCTTCGTCAAAAATCCCTTCTTCAGTTTAGCTCAACTTTGCCAAAAACGACAGTTTTCGATCTTATAAACTGCAAGCAAAGGGAGAATGAAAGAGTCTCTGATTTCATTGCTCGTTGGAAGGGATTAACGTATTCCCTGAGTTTAGCACTCCATCAGGAGGAATTGTTGCCAATATGTGTGGAAAATTTTCATGATGAATTACGCACGCCATTGATCCCTGTGAAATACACAGGAGGGTTTCGAGACCTTACTTCAATCGCTCGACAGATTGAAGATTCCCTTATACAGGCTAAGGTTAAATCTCGTATAATTCCATCAGCTCCAGGAAGGAGAATGGGTAAAGCGGAAACTGCTACAGTTATTCTTAAACAAGCACCTGTACCTATTTCTACTTCAAAACCTTCATCTTCTCGAAGGGCTCCACCTCTTGAACGCCAACAACAAAGGCTGTTTCGTCCAAATGATCAAAGAGATCAACGATGAAAACAATTTAAGGATTTGAAGAGTAAAACATACTCTTTCCGAAGTGAGCGAGTTCCTGGTTACTTCATTTCAGCTCTGGAAAATAATTTGGTTCAATTACCAGTGCCCAAGAGGCCAAACAAGGAAGGAGATGAAGACCGTCCCAATTATTTTCCCTTTCATCAAATGTTGGGGCATCCCATCCAGCAGTGTTTTGTCATTAAATACCTCCTGCAAAAGATGTTCGACTTGGGACAAGTCAAATTGAAGTGTTCTTCAGCTCATGTAGCGTGTATTACCGCTACAGATCTAGAGGAAGGGGGCGAGTGGCAGGAAGTCAAAAGCCCAACTGCGAAAAAATATGATGATTGGATGGTCAGAAAGACAATCAATCGGACCCATTCCATTTTGCAAACACAATTAAAGAAGCCAATTGTGTCTCCTACAAAAGCTGCAGTAAAGCCTCCATCAAAAGACAAATCCTCAAAAGGGCAGCGCAATTCAAAGAAGAAAGAGGAATCAGGAGAAGATGAGTATGTATCAAAGCCTAAATTGTCTTTGACTCTGGCAGATTTCATGCCATCTACTTCAGAGCCATGGGCACCATCCCACAAAACGGCACGGCCTAAGCATGCTAACCAGGCAGAGTCTTTATTAGACGAAGAGTTAATCTTTTGTTCTATTAATATGATTCAATTAAGAGATCCATATTCCAGTCTTGATGAGCCTGAATTCCCTGTATCAAATAAGGGAATCCGAGGAAGTTCTAGAGGTTCAGGATACAGGGGAATACGTGGATCTTTCCGAAGCCACTACTCTAATTTTACCCATGCTAGCGCTGTATATGCAGCAGAAAATCGTGGTAGAGCCCTTCAGCGTGCTCAAAAAGAACAAGCAAGTTCTTCTGCCAATGGCCAACTCAGTTTTGGCATAGTTATTTTGGAAGACCGATTAAAGGTTCCATCTTCTTTATCTCAGCATGTAAATAGATCTAATCAGTCTAATCTTCCAAAACCAAGGATGTTGCGAACTTCAATACAAGATGCATCAGCTTCCAAAGCATCTGCTTCCAAGGTACTTGCTAAACCGCATATTCCTATTGGGAAACACAGACCTCTAGATCAAAAGTATGATATATTGAAACACTTGGCCCAAGTAACAGACAAGTTATCAATTTTGGATGCTTTGAATATGTCAAAAGATCTTCGGGAAGCACTCATCGAAGCTTTGTCAAGTCCTCAAGAGTTTGAAGCTGAAATTGCTGCAGCTGAAATCTATCACATAGAGAATAATCCTGCATAATGCCATGCAGTGATATCTTTTACTGATAAAGATGAAGATGATGTTGTGCATGGGCACATAAAACCATTGTACTTATCTGGAAAAGTCAATGGTGTAGATGTTCGAAGAGCTTTCATTGACAATGGTTCAGGAGTCAACCTCATGCACATTCGTACACTTCGTCGATTGGGCCTCACGAAATCTGATTTATCTCCTTCTACCATGATGTTACAAGGATATGATAAAAATGAAAAAGAACCACTGGGAGAAGTTACACTCAGAACTCAGTTTGGAGATCTTGTATCCAATTCGGGTTTCATGATTGTTGATCAAGACTCAGCTTTCAATATCTTTCTTGGAAGACCCTGGCTACATCAGCATACAGCTATTCCTTCATCATACCATCAATGTCTCAAATACTGTTTCGATGGTCAAGTTGGAACATTGTATGGTGATAATGCCCCGTTCAAGACATGTGAGTCTCAATACATTGAGGCGGAATTTTATCACATGAAGGGAATAGAAAAATCTACAATGAAGGAAATTACCAAAGTTAATGCTCCATATGGTTTGGAGGAAATTCCAATAAATCCATTTTCACATGTGAGTACAAATTATGTGTTACCTATTAGTCAAATTGAAAAAATAGGCCCAAATCAAAATACTCTTATGGAATGATCCATAATGTCAATTACGGCGATCGAGCCAGACAACATGGGAGAAATTGGTAACCTACCAAGCAGTGATGAAAGCATAAGTGGTGACGTTTTCATTTCATATGCTAAAGTCCAACAAGTCTATACTTCGCTAATCAGGCCAGAAGAAGTTATAGCAACACTAGAGGTGAATAATTATGTCGATTCTCAATCCATCATCTCCTCTTTATTTCCCAAAAAAGACCCTTTATCATCAATATGATCGGAAATGGAAGCTTCTTCATCAAAATGTGAAAATTTTGACATCTCTTATGATCATGAGAATTTCGTTTTTTCATCTACTTTGCAAGTAGAAACGGAAGAAATAACACATGATGAAGAGGAAGAGGAAGATCTTAGAGATACTCCTCCAGCATTTGAAGAGGTTATATCTACCACTGTGGATGAACTGAGAGAAGTAAAACTGGGTACAGAGAAAGATCCATGCCCCAATTTAATTAGTGTGGCCATGACCCTTGAAGAGCAAGAGATGTATATTTCTTTTCTAAAGAAAAATAAAGATATTTTTTCTTGGAATTATACAGAAATGCCTGGGCTTGATCCTGATGTTGCTAATCATCATTTGGGTTTACCAAAAGAACATCGAGGTTTTAAACAAGCCGCGAGAAGAACACACCCAACCTATGCTTCCAAAATTGAAGCTGAAGTGGATAAGCTGATCAAAGCCAACTTCGTCAGAGAAGTTCAATATCCCAAGTGGTTGGATAATATTGTCCCTGTAAAGAAGAAGAACGGACAAATTAGGGTTTGCATCGATTTCAGAGATCTTAATCGGTATTGCCCTAAAGATGATTTCCCAGTTCTGATTACAGAACTCTTAATTGATGCGACGGCTGGCTATGAAGTACTTTCTTTCATGGATGGATATTCCGGATATAATCAGATCTGAATGGCCCCAGAAGATGAGGAATATACAGCCTTCAGAGCTACTCAAGGTTTGTTTTGTTACCGGGTGATGCCCTTTGGTTTAAAGAATGCAGGTGCAACATATCAACGTGCCATGCATCGTATCTTCAAACCTCTTTTAGGGAAGTTAGTTGAATGCTATGTAGATGATTTGGTGGTTAAATCCAAACAACGTTCTAATCACTTGGCTGATTTGGAAGTCATATTCCACAAGCTTCGACAACATAATTTGAAGATGAACCCCTTAAAATGTGCTTTTGGGGTAACCTCAGGAAAATTCCTCGGCTTTGTTGTACGCCATCGTGGTATTGAAGTCGATCCTGAGAAGACCAAATCAATCCTTGGTATGTCACCTCCTCAGAATTTGAAAGAATTAAGAGGACTTCACGGACACTTAGCCTATATTCGGTGTTTCATTTCCAATTTGGAAGGCAAAAGTTTACCCTTTACCAAATTATTGAAGAAAGGAGTCACTTACGAGTGGACTGAAGAATGTCAAGAAGCATTTGACGTTCTCAAGAAATACCTCTTGAGTCCACCAGTACTCATGCCACCTGTTGAGGGTAGAACACTTATCCTCTATGTGACATCTTTAGAGTGATCATTGGGTGCCTTTCTCGCTCAAAAGAATGATGCTGGGAATGAAAATAGTCTCTACTATCTCAGTAGAACTATGCTTGAAGAAGAAACCCGGTATTCAAGTATTGAAAAGTGCTGCCTAGCATTAATCTTTGCAGTTCAGAAACTGAGACACTACCTGCAACATCATGAGGTCCAATTGGTATCTCGTAATAATCCGCTCAAATTCATCCTTAGTCGTCCAATGCTTACAGGACGTCTGGAAAGGTGGGCGGTTATTCTACAGCAGTTCGACATTCAGTATGTGTCTCAAAAGGCAATTAAGGGCCAAGCTCTGGCTGATTTCCTGGCTGAACACCCTTCAGTGGAAGACACATATTCAGATATCGAACTCCCTGATGAGGAAATTCTCTCTATTCAAGAGAGTCCTCAAACATGGGAAATGTATTTTTATGGTGCTTCTAGAATTCCAACGGGGAAGAAAAAGGAAAATCCTAAATTCAACAAAGTTGGTTTAGGAATTGTGCTCATTTCTCCAGATAAGGAATTGTTACCTTATTCCTTTCTATTTTGGGAAGGTGGTACTAATAATGAAGCTGAATACCAAGCTCTCATTACAGGCTTGGAGTTAGCGCTTCAAGCACAAGTGAATCACTTAAAGATGAAAGGTGATTCAGACCTGGTAATCAAACAAGTCAATGGGGATTATGCCATCAGAAAAGATGAATTAATCCCTTTGTATGATTACGTCAGAGAGTTAATGTCATAATTCCCTTCAGAACCGACATTTTCTTATGTCACAAGATCACAAAATGCTCAAGCTGATGCACTAGATAATATTGCCACAGCTTTAGCAGATCCAAATCGGGACGAGACAACCATCTGTATTGCTCACCGTCGTGCAATTTCACCTTATGTTCAAGTCAGAACAGAGGAAATTAATGAAATTAGTCCCATTCCTGAACTGTATGGTCATACTATAGGATGGATGTCACCTATTAGGGAATACCTTCAAAATGGAACACTTCCACCTAATAGAGCCGAGAAAGAACAAATCCGGCGATGTGTGGTTAATTTTACTCTTTATGATAGCCCAAACCACCTCGAGAAAATTCTCTACAAATGTGGTTTTGATGGAGTTCTCTTCAGATGTATTGATGGTGAAGAGACAATGGCTTTCATAAAAGAAGTGCATACAGGAGTCTGTGGTGCCCACCAGTCTGGACATAGACTGTCTGATCAAATTCGAAGGCTTGGATACTTTTGTCCTTCAATGATACAAGATTGTGTTAATTTCACAAAGAAGTGTCATTCATGCCAAGTATATGCCAACATCATTCATAAACCTCCAGAGTTTCTTCATACAGATAAATACTCATGGCCATTTTCCACATGGGGAATGGATGTGGTGGGACCTTACCCTTCAGCTACGGCCAAGCAGTTTAAGTACATTCTTACCACTACTGATTTCTTTTCCAAATGGGAAGAGGCAGTACCTCTCAAAGAAGTCAGTTCTAAATGCATTGTTAGCTTCATCAAGTCTAACATCATTACTAGATTTGGTGTCCCTCATACCATATTGACAGACAACAACACCAACTTCTGTTCTTATGAGGTAAAGAAATTGTATCAAGAATACAACATTAAGTCCAACCATTCATCTCGATATCATGTAGTGGCTAATGGCCAGATAGAAGCCTTCAACAAGACTCTTTAAAATATACTGCAAAAGATGGTGGATAAAGATAAGAGGTCATGGCCTGATAAACTCTTTCATGCTTTATGGGATTATAGGACTACCACTCGCAATGCAACACGGTCAACTCCATATTCATTGGTATATAGAACAGAAGCAGTCTTGCCAATTGAAGTTCAATTGCCCTTACTCAGAATAGCCATTTGCGATCAGTTATCTACAGATGAGAAATCCCAAAAGCGGTTGAATGAATTGGAATAGTTAGATGAGAAAAGATTGTTCACTTTGCACCACTTGGAAATCTATCAGAATCGAATAGCACGAGATTTTAACAAAAAAGTTCGTCTTTGTTCATTCATTCAGGGAGAATTGGTATTTGTTCTCAGAGCACCAATGATACCAGGAAAGAAGCCTCCCAAGCTTGAACCAAAATGGGAAGGACCTTATTCAATACATAAGGTCTACTCCAATGGAGCATATTCTCTAATCTCAATGGATGGAGAACACATCACGACTCCAACTAATGCCATATTTCTGAAGAAGTATTTTGTATAAACACAAAATATTGTTCCCAGAGCCAAAACAGTCACATTGGTTCATATTATGTCCTACATGACACTAAACTGTATTATGTCCTATCTACATGACGTTAAACTGTACAAAAGTTCCTATATTTTTTCCAAGATGACATTAAACTATATTGTGTCCTAGCAACATGACATTAAACTGTGTGGCACTTTCATTGTCCAGCATGACAATAAACTGTAAAAAGTCCCCAGAACTGATATCCTCATATTGGTTCACCTTAGTCCTAGCTACATGACTTTAAACTATACAGCAATGTTCTATCGTCCAACATGACGTTAAACTATATAAATGTACTATTGTCCAACATGACGTTAAACTGTAACAGTTACTTGAATTGTCCTACATGACATTAAACTGTTAAAAAGATTACTTTTTTTGTCCAACATGACATTAAACTGTAGAAAAGAAGATGTCCCTGCAACATGACACTAAACTGTGCAGCACCAGTTCGTCCTTGCTATATGACGTTAAACTATACAGCAATGGTCCAGTATGACTTTAAACTGCAACTTCATCCCACACGACATTAAACTGTGAAAAAGTTCCCTAAACCGTCCAGCATGACCATAAACTGCATCATCCCTGGTCCATGTATATGACCATAAACTATTTGCAAATCCCTTAAGTCCAGCAAGACGTTAAACTATGACGTCCTAACTACATGACGCTAAACTGTATAAAGGTCCCTTACGTCCGGAAAGACGATAAACTATATAATGTCAAAGTTCCAGTATGACATTAAACTGCACCATTCACGGTCCATGCATATGACCTTAAACTATTCGCACTTTCGTCTGACATGACGTTAAAATGGTACACTCTTTTGTCCTTACTGCATGACAATAAACTGCACAATCCCCCTTTCGTCCAATATGACGTTAAACTGTATTGTCCCCATCTTCCTAACTACATGACGCTAAACTGTACAAAAAGTCATTGATATGTCTTACATGACATTAAACTGTTATTTTGTCCCTGCTACATGACACTAAACTGTGCAGCACCAATAGTCCTAACTGCAAGACTTTAAACTGCATAGTCCCTTTATATGTCCTACATGACATTAAACTGTGCATCGTTAAGGTTATTGTTACCTCTTGTTTCTCACACCGAGTATGAATCACGTGATCTTAGAGAGAACATCAACCATAACACTCCCTTTGGGCCACTAACCATGTGTAAGTCCCAACAACATTTTTTATTAGATCATTGTCCCCAAGAACAACATGATCATTAATTCATTCTTCAATTGAACTACACGGACTTTGATCCTTTCCCTCCAGGCTATGTATGTAGGCAACCTCCCAGGGTTCAAGCCCAAAAACAATCTCTTCACATCTGTTCACCACCATCTCATATGATGTTGATTTGTGAAACCGCCCCTGGAATCAATATCTTTACATTGATTCACTTTCGTCCTTGTTATATGACGTTAAACTATACAACACTTTTTTCCGGTACGACAATAAACTACAATATTCTTTGATCTCCTCACTTGAGAGAGAACTATTATTGACATTGATTTTTTCAATCATGTTTCATTTCAAAAGACTACGTGCATACATGGTAATGCCTAAACTTTTTATCTCAGGTTAAACCATCATTGCACTAATGTCCCCTTTCACCCTTCACATGTACGAACCAAATTTGTACAAAGGGTAGTTATAGAACTACGTAGACTTGATTCCCATCCCTATGGGATACGTAGGAACATTCGAGTATCCCTCGAATCCAGTCCCAAGTCTTTTGGGCCTAACCCCAAATTTCACTTTCAGTCCCTTGGCTAAAAAGTCCTCATGAAAACACACACTGTGTATTCATTATTATGGTCCGAATTCTATGACCCTAAACTAAGATCACTCATACTTTCGTCCTTCACAACGTTAAACTGCATTTCAAGAACTACGTATGGCATGATTCTCATTCTTATGCGATACGTAGTGAAGTCCAAAATTTCAATTCAGGACCCAGCCACAACATTATTATGGTTTTCATTGACCTATGTATCTCTATATACATTGGAAAATAACCATCTTTATGTGTTATAATCCTAACCTTAAATATTTTCAGATCTTCATAACCCATTTCATGACTTCTAGTCACAAAAATGTCAAACTTCTGAGAATTCTTTTGCCTGACTATGCAGCACGTGCCCATAGGTGGCCTTGCATAAACAGTCCACATAACAGACTTGTCAGCTAAAAGATGCTATTTATTTGACCATGCAGCCAATTCCCTTAGGTGGACCTCCATATTTCAACCCCTTAACGGGTTTGTTAAATGATAGTAACTTCATTCTTGGGAAGAATGCCTCTTTTTTCCTTATTTTTCTTAAACGACAGTATGTAGGTATCCGCAAAAAAAATATCCATCATTAACATATTTTTCCCATATCCTTTTTCATGGTCTGAAAGTATTCAAGTCTATGGTTTATTCTTCTTCCCTACGTTTGGGTAAGACCTTCGTAGGAGTGATATTCATCCAGTTCTTCGATATTCTTGTTCGGAAATATCTTCTACATATTCAAGTACCTCTTTCCATACAACAAACTCTATACATTAGAAAATTTGAATCTCCATAAACTTTCACTGGCTTTTAGCACTAGGAAAGTAACTTTTTGAGAGTTCTTTTTGCCTGACTATGCAGCACGTGCCCATAGGTGGCCTTGCATAAACAGTCCACATAACAGACTTTTCAGCCGAAAGATACTATTTATTTAACCATGCAGCCAATGCCCTTAGGTGGCCCTGCATATTTCAACCCCCTAACGGGTTTTGTTAAATAATAGTAACTTCATTCTTGGAAACAACTTCTTCTAATGCCTTTTAGCTCTTTTTCATATCATTCCTCAGATTCAAATATTCTTAAGCCATAGTTTACATTTTTTTTCTCCCTCATACTCGAGTATGGTAATATGTTTTCAGATAAATTGTCAAGGAATTGAATCAATTTTAGTACATTTCGGTCAAAGCTATTTTGACCTTAAACAATAGCCCCTTTATGTCCGTCATGCATGACTTTAAACTGCCCACAAAAGACAAAGGAACTCTGAATAAAAGTCAAGTTCCAGCTCACTAAATATACATTTTTGTATGATTTATGTAATATTGAGCAATTAAAATGTTCAGTGTTTGTAGGATTATTTTTAATAATCCTAGTGAAAATCAAACTATGCTTACTAGGATCATTGGTTTAAATAAATTTGAAGCAGGTAATAAAATAATGCAGGTACAAATGATTGAAAATGAAAGTGTTTTTCATTGATACACAAGAGTTAGAAGGACATCCACAGACTGGAGTCTCTTCTCTTTTTCAAGAATTACAAGAGGCTTTCAACATAACACTTCATTTGATTTACGGCATCGCGAGCTTCATCAGCAACCACCTGGAATTCATTCATTCAACTGGATACAAAAAGAGATGCAGTGATACCAGCTCTTCTTGGAACAATTACTTGGAAGATGGATACATAGATTTGAGAATGGAGCATTGGAAGTAAAGAGCCATTTGGAGAGAGTACTCTTTTAAGATATTGCTCTAATACAATGTTTTTCTTCTCTCCACCAACCGGTAGTAGAAGACATTTCAGCCCATGGGTTTGCCATTCTCATATCTGCAAGAAAATGGCATGGAAGGAGAATTTGAAAGTTCACACCATTGTTGTTGCTCTTAATGCACAGCATAACCGAAATGAAGAAGTAGCAGCGCAGCTGCATTTTAGGTGTATAGTTGTTTGCATTTGGAACATTGACTCCTTCAAGTGACCATGACGACATAGAGACAGGTAGATGCTCTGTGGGAAATTAAGATGATATTTCTTCAAGTACTTAGCCAAATCTGGGAGAGTGCTGTTGTAGATATCATAGTAATCATAGCCAATGATGTTCATCATGTCATCAATCCGCTTGCTAGCCAGTTCATCAGCCATTCCAATTTCCTTGGGAACCACTGAATTTTCACAAAAGATGAATAAACTAACTCTTAAATAGGTTTATTTTTCATAAAATTTGTGAAAGAAATTTGAAAAATGGATAAGGCATTAAGGCGCACAAGTCTAAAACATGTCGCGCAAGTATGCATGTTCTGCGCTAGTTTTTGACGCGCAAGTGTAAACCGCGCAAGTACAAATACCTTTACAGTAGCGCGACATCAAGGAAAACACTAGAAAACAGAGCAACATGTGCGGCTAAGGTGACCTGTGCGGCGAGAGCTCGAAGGTATGAAGTCTGATAATCCAGATGCCTGTACGGAAGTGAGGCCCTCTATTTATAGACGCGGCCGGGACCCTGCGCGCCGGACCCAGTGCGCTCAAGGCCTGCACGGAGAAAACTTGCGCGCCGCCTCTACGCCATGAGGACTTGCGCGCCCCCATTTCATTTGGATGGATTCGATTTCCTCAGGGTCAAATCCTCATTTCTCTCCGGATCCAACTCTGCGGGGGGACTTTTGTTGACGCTACTTTCGTCACAGAATCTAAAGATCGGAAAAGGGGAATATCTGAGCTCAAAGTGATTCAACCTTTGAAGAAAATATCAAAAATCGACAAAGGCCTGAACAAAGGATCAACAGAAACTGCACCGCGCAAGTTATATCACCCCGGTAACCGCCCGGGGTCTTCTCCTGCCAATAAATATAACCTGTGGGCCCCCCATTCAAGAGGATCTTTTTTCAGAAACTCGAATTGAAGCTCCCGACGCCCAAGCCACTTCTCAAAGCTTCCGGAACACTTATAAGGTAATTTCATACCTAGAACGAAAGATCTAAAGAGAGGGAGGAAGGCCTAAGTGTTGAAACTCATCAAGACTTGCGCGCCTAAATGGCCAACCCTTAAGGGAACTGGTCACACTTGCGCGCCGCCTTATTCCTTCAATAGAATTTGTGTGTCCCTTATCTGGAAGAACCTCAAGGGGATTCTAAAGGGTTTAATAAAGAGTCGCTCAAGTATTTCAATTCTGATTGAAAACCGTGCAAGTACACCATGTGTCGCGCAAGGTATACCTGTGCGACCAATACTTGCGTGCCCACGCAAGACTTGCGTGCCTTTCAAGACTTTCACGCCTCTACCTTTCTGGGTGCCCATCTTGCCCATTTTTTCCTCTTAAGCCATTTCACCTTTCTTATTCAAGATTCAGTCTTCAAGATACACTTCAAAGCCATTTATGGCATGATTTCTTGATTTGACTTCCTTATCTGAAAGGAATTCGATGGAATATCTCTCAAAACCTAGTGATTTATAAATCTTTATGTCACCAAAGATTGAGAGTTCGTTCATTCAACCTCATCCTCTAAGATGAGATAATCCTTAACCTGGGTCTCCTTTTCAGGAATAATCCCCAGTTATAAGTCCTTTAATATGGGCATCCTCCTCAGGAGTAAGCCCCAAACCTTAATCCCTAACCTGGGTCTCCTTTTCAGGAATAAGACTTAGTCATAATATTGGGATTCCTTTTCAAAAGTAATCCCCAAGTCCCCTAACATGGGCCTCCTTTTTAGGAGTAAGTCCCAGTCATAATCTTGGGTTTCCTTATCAGGAGTAAACCCCAAGCCCCTTAAATTTCTCTTAACCAGTCCTAAGTTATGTTTGATATGGGGTTCCTTCTCAGGAGTAAAACCCAATTATCAATCCTCTCCTAAATTGGGTTTCCTTTTCAGGAATAAGTCCCAAGTTAGAGTATTCAAATCTCCATAAAGCACATATACCTCTATAAACCCTGTTCCTGGATTTTCTCCCTAAAAGTAAATCCTAAACCTTCATCTATTTGGGCAGTCATACATACATAAGCCCCAAACAATTTCTTATGATTGCATCTTTCATGGCACAATTTTCTAATTTTTACCAATACCTCTTGTTTCTCACACCGAGCATGACTCACGTGAGCTTAGAGTGTAAAAGTAATTATGACATTGTTCTTTGAGCCATCAATCATAAACATCATACTCCATTACTCGAACTACGTGGGTTCTGATTCCTTTTCCAAAACAAAGGATACGTAGGTAGCCCATTTATGGGTTCGATCCCAACTTTGAAATAATCCATGTCCTTCTAAATGACGATAAACTTCATGTGTCCCACTGAGTGGCTTTGAAACCAGCCTGGTCATCATAATGACCAAGAGACTTTTATATAAATGTTTTGAAGGATACCATTGACCAAGAATCTCTAAAAATATATAGATGATTATCTATTGATGAAGAACCTCGAATACATATAAAAGATTCTCTAAATTTCATGCATATTTAATCATTGATTGTTAAAACTAAAGGAAATCTCATTTTATATTTGGTAATGTAATAAGGATTCATGAACATAACTTAAATCTATAAAGAGAGTCCCAGAGTAGACAATAATTCCCCTCAAAAAGGTGTGATGAGTCCGACCTCCCATCCTCTTAACCAATGCAAATTCCTAAGCCTCATTATTCCACAAGCTAATGAGAGCCTACCTTTGGAAAGTAGGTCCAAATGGATGTGGAATCATTGGATGTTTCCGGTTCTACGAACAACCCCTCTAGAAACCGATCGGAAAGTTTGAATCTCCCGTCCAGGAGGTCATCCCCGAAATCCGTGCGAAACAGAGTTTTAGAAAAAATGTTAAATATAATTAAATGAACTATGTGAAAATGTAATTCCATGATTTAATAATAAAACTCCTCTGATGGAAGTGCACTTTATTCTTACCAAAAGAGTAGTGATTGTTATTTGTATCATGTTTAGATTTGGTTTGTGTTTTCCATATGTTTCTTATTGGTGTCTTTTTTGTGGCTAGTTAGTTTCTATTTTCGTTGAATCATATAAAAAGTTTTGTCATACTTGTTTATCTCAAATGACATTGTCCTTCCAACACCTTATCACTCAAAGTGTTTTCATTCCTAAAGATATATATATGAACCCGGATATCCTCTTTAGGTATGTTTTCTTTATTCTGCTCGTTTCTGAGGAAGAGGCGGAATTTCGGGAAATTTTTGAAGTACACACTATTTACTTTATGAGAACACGCCGTGTACTGAGTTTCCGCAGGAGGTTTTGTGCTGCCTGTGTGATGTCCAAACACACAGCCATGCGGGGGTGACTTAGAGGCCACCTAAAGTGGAGTACAGAAATGGAATGTACACACATTTTACTACAAAACTACACATTGTGTATTTTCTTTTTTCCCATTAAACATACTGGGGTCACGTCTAATCACCAAAAATATCTTCTTCTATGTTTCTTTCGGCCGAGAGCTTTCGTATGACTGTGATCTTCCTCCGAGTCCCCGAATGACCATCTGATCTCTGATTCGACCACTGTTGATTGCGTTGATATAGCCTTGACAATCTCTCTCTTCTACTTGATCTTCATTTCAAAATTCCTCATATTCTCTAGTTATCCTCTGTTGAATGTTTTAGACGTTTTTCTAGATCTATGGAATCTTAAGGTGATTCAAGCCATGAGACACAAGTATATCGATCTCCCAATGTTGAGGTAGTTGTTTTGTGCCTTTCTGTAAAAATCCGTTGAGTTATACGTGAAAAATATCCAATACCCATGATCGTGGTATTGTGTTTTTACTGTTTTAACCCTGTTAATTACCTACTATGCTCGTATGTGTTAATAGAGGTTAATTGGATGTGAATAGTGTTGTTAGCTATTCTTTGGATGTGTTTTCTCATGCATGTTTTGTTTACAGCCGGTTGGTCTAGTTTAGCCATTAGGCTTCCTTGATGTTTTCTATGAATAGTACTTTAGGATGGAGTGATTATATTATCTAACATGCATGAGATACTGTAGACTATTTAGACAAGTAGTTCATGAGGTTTACTTAGGTCATATTTCATTTCTATGCTCGTTTGACTTACACAGGGATGTGAGAACCTGGTATAGTAGACTATAAGGGGAATTGACCATGTGAGCTTGCCTATAGAGTCTTTATCAGTTTTTCCTATATGTGGAATTGACCATTTGAGCTTCCTCAGAGATTCTTTATCACTTTTGACTATAAGGGAAATATACCATGTGAGCTTCCTCATAGAGTCTTTAATGCTTGGGACTATAAGGGGAGTTGACTGAGAGAGATTTCTCAGAGCGTCTTTGTAGTATCTTTGTTTTGGTTGAACCAGAGGGGTTATGTTGAGAGAACTACATAGAGGGTTACCTGCATGTTTTTCTATTGTTGATATATAGAACTTATTGCTTCAAACTATAGGATTGGTAACTACTGAGTACTTCCTTGTTCACTGCTTTCTTTTGTTTATTACCAGCCATATATTCACTGACTGTTAGGCACATATCTTATGGTGATTGCCTACTAGGATTTAGTCTCAAACTATGTGGGCTATGTATTTTTGCCCAAAAAAATTATATTACTGTAGGTATAGATAAGGTAAAATTCCCTTCAACTTCAGGTACTTGATATGTTGTGGTGCTGGAGAGTGTGGGACCAAGCTAAAAATTGCGATGCTGAGGAGCTGTTTATTTTTTTTATTTTGTAACTTTTCTTAGTAGTGTTTTGTATTCCAACATTGTGATTTGTTTGGATTCATTCCAAGATATATGTATCATTAATCATTAATATATACTTATCTTCCAATTTATTATTTACAGTCTTCTACTGTTTACTTTGGTATGGATTATTACTACTTATTTTTTTTCATTTGTTTACTTCCGCTGTGTTACTCTTCCAATGAGTGAATAGTTCCCCCACTATCACACCCAAGTCCATCACATCTAGTCGGAAGCCTCTGGTATTTGGGTAAATGCACTTGAGGCCATGTGACCAACTGTTTATGGGGTGCCTCTGGGTGGATTCTGGAACCAGGACATTACAAAGTGGTATCAAAGGAGTTTCTTTTCTCTTGACTTACTTTTGGAGCCTATAGTCAGGGATAAGATGGATTAAGTACTATATAATAAGTTGTGCCTAGGAGTAGCAAACCTGTGTATAGGGAAAATCCAATTTACATCAAATTGATATTTCTCTGGTTTTGCAAATATTAGAGTTGATTTGATTTCACCTTGAGCAATTCACATGTTTTGTGTTGTTAATGATGACAATATTGATGTTCTATTTCTATTACTACATGATGAGTTGAGGGTATGCCTTCTCATGGATCATATAGGAACTAGCTTGAAATCACATTTCATGAATACTTTCCATGCCATTTCAGGTGAATTAGTTATTGCATGTTGTCATGATAGGTGTTGTGCTAGATATGCATGTTGTTGAGATAGATTCCCAGATAAAATTACATGTTGCGTGATAGGGTATTGTTTTTGTATGGTTTTGTTTGAATGAACACCATAATTTGGTTCTTGAGGTGTTATGGGCCCTCATGGACCATAATTTGGTGGATCATTTACTTTTTTTTCTTCGATATAACATGTATAAGATGCCATGCTTCGATTCTAGGGGAGTATGGGCCCTCACAGATTTGAATTTGGCACTTTTCTGTTCATTTCAGTGTTTTTTTGGGCTCCAGAGTAGTTTTTGAGGCCCACTACCTGAAAAAACCGCGAATACACGCCGTGTAGTTTTGACTACATGCCATGTGTTCTTCAATTCGAGATGAAATTGTTTTTCTTATGTACACACCGTGTATCTTATCTACACATCGTGTAGTCTCTAATCGTTTCATAGGCCTTGTGGGCAGAGAAATGGGATAGTGATGTTCTCGTGGGAACACGTCATGTACCGGTTGTACATGCCGTGTCATGTTGACCCTATGTCCATCGTGTGACTAACTACACGGATGAAGAAACCTTGGGTTATACATGCCGTGTCAGTTCAAAACACGTCGTGTAGTGTAATCTTGGTATTCGTCCATGTAATGAGCAAAACTGGTCGGTTAAATCTTCTTGTATAGGCCGAGTCTGGCACTAACACATTGTGTATAGTCAGCCATGTGTTCACATGTTTGACTAACAAAACTGGCAGTTGAAACCTGAGAAGTACACGCCGTGTCCATCGGGAACATGTCGTGTAGTTTGAGATGTGTATTCGGTCGTGTAACGAGCAACACATGTCAGTTTAATCTTCTTTTACATGCCGTTTCAAGAACTAACAAGCCATGTAATCTCGTTATAAGGAGAACTGTGTGGCTTGGACATGGAGAAGTAGTTGGGAAGGGGAAGAGAATTCATGTACATGCCTTGTGTAAGGACAACACACCGTGTGTTTGGGGTGTTACATGACTAGTTCTGGAAGAAGTACACGCCAATGTGAATGGCTTAAGGGGAAATTCCGTGTAGTAATTATACATGTCATGTAGTCTTATTTTGTAAAACTAGATTTTTTTCATTCTCATGTTCCCTTCTTACGCTTCATGTTTTTAGTCCTGGATGATTTTGTTCTAAGGTGTGAACTTGACATCCAAGATTCATGCCACTGAGACATCCGCTGGTTGTACGACAGTTTCAAGGTAGGGATCAGACATCCAACATGAATAATTTGGGACTACCTATAGATCCCCCTATTTGTTCTAGTCTTGGAACCAACCATCCTTACGGACATAGGTGCTAATGCACAGTTTTGAGAGGGTTATATTTGGTTCTTGCAGACCTTTTCAGTAGGAAGGATGCATATTCTTCTTTCCAGGTGGCGTGCTACCAGTGTGGGAAGAGAGGTCATATGAGGCCACAATTCCCGAGAGACTCGACGGAGTGCCGATCTTGTGGTATTATGGGTCATATTTAGCGTTTCTGTCAGTACTTTTCACCTGCAGCTACTAACATGGGTTCTTCTATGACTCCTCATTCAGGAGAAGTACCACCAGTTTCCCACAAGTCTAGGAACTAGTGTTATTCTAGAAATTATGCCCATTTTGTAGGTCTTGGATGTCATATCCAGTCTCTAAGTTTTCAATGATATCAGGGCGGATCAGCTCAGAGTTGTCAGGTAGGGTCACAAGGCCACGATACAGGACAAACTTTTGTAGTGGAGCAGACCCAGAAAGAGCAGGATCCCAAACCTTATATAGTTCAATGTTTGATCCTAGTTTCCTTAGTTTTTTATCTTACTATTTTCGATATAGGAGATTCCCATAGCATTATATATATTGTTTTTGTTGAGATACATGGGCTCTGCATCTTTTATTCTGCTGATATCTGGACAATGGACACTTCATTGTGGACTAGAATGGCTAGTGTGCATCAGTGCGAGGAGTGCCCCCTTGTGGTTGGTGGGTGTCACTTCTTATGGGAACTTTATGTCCTAGAGATGAAATTCTATGATGTCATTCTTGGAATAGAATGCATATTTCCCTTCAAGTTAGTTGTCGATTGCTATCGTCGTAGGGTGAGTTTCACATCACCAGAAGGTGGAACGTTTCTTCATAAGGGTGAGTGGGATGTCTAGGAAAGTAGAACAGGACCCGAGCATCGTGTGTTGAGAGGAGTTATAGGCCAAATTTTTATTCATTATCTGGATTATTTGGGGACTTCTCATATAGACTTTCCTCCAGCGGTGGATCGATTCAAGGACGTCTTTCCCAGGGAATTTTCAGGTTTGTCTCTGGAGCGAGAGGTAGACTTTTCTATTGAGCTCAGTCCAGGAGTGGCACCACTTTCCATTCCTCCTTATAGGATGGCTGCACCAGAGTTCCATGAGAACCGGAAGTATTTGGAGGAGTTGGAAGAAAATGATTTCATCCAACCCAGTACTTCTCCTTGGGGGTTTCATGTCTTGTTTGGAAATAAGGAAGATGATACCCTCAGGCTTTGTGTTGATTATCGAATGATGAATCCGATAACGATCAAGAACTGATATTTTTTTCCTATGACTGATGATCTCTTTGATCAGCTTCAAGTACCTCAATTTTTCTCAAAGATTGAATTGAGATCCGGTTATCATCAGTTGGGCATTAAACCATCTGATATACCTCTCATAGTCTTCCAGAGCAGGTAAATTCTATACTAGTATAGGGTTATGCCATTCAGTCTCACGACTGCGCCTGTATTTTTCATGGCACTGATGAACAAAGTGTTCCATCCATAATTATATTATTTTGTGGTGGTCTATGTGGATGATATCTTCGTCTATTCTCATACTCGACATGACCATGCTACCCATCCTAAGATCGTTTGAAGTACACTGAGAGAGAAACAGTTATATCCCATGCTCTCAAAATGCCACTTTTGGATGGACCAGATTCACTTCATGGGTCGAGTTATCTCAGATATAGGAGTATGAGTAGACTCAGAGAAAGTGAGAGAATTAGTTCATGGGAGAAGCCGCATAACGTCTTTGAGGTACAGAGTTTTATAGGGATGGATGGATACTATAGGAATTTAATACATGAATTTTCACGCTTAGCAGCACCACTGACGAGTCTGACGAAGAAGGGTTCAAAGTTCTTGTGGTTAGATTCATATGAGTCATCCTTTTAGGAGCTGAATGGGAGGTTGACTTCCGCACTGATACTAGTCTTGCCCGATCCAGGAAATAAATATAGTGTGAACTGTGATGCATCAGGTATCGGGCTGGGAGTTGTAATTTTGCTGGGAGAATGAGTCGTTGCATACGAGTCTCAGCCATTGAAGCCACATGAGAGGAATAACTCGACGAACGATCTCAAGTTATCTTTTTTTTTCATGAATTTCTTTTTTATGGACATTATCTTCTGGGAGAGCATATTGTGGTTTTCACAGACCACAATAGTCTGAAGTACATCTTCACTCAGCATGATCTGAATTTGATATAGCGAAGTTGGGTTGAGTACCTTTAGTCTTTTGACTTTGAGATTTCCTATATGCCTGGGAAAGGCAGTGCAGTGGATGATGCGTTGAGTAAAAGGACTCAGACACAGGCAGTTCAAGAGGCCAACATTGAGTGGCATCTCATGGCTCTGTTCTCTAAGATGATTTTGGAGGTTCTTGGGAGAATCATATGTCTCTTTTGGAGTTTGCATATAATAATATTTTTCTAGAAACTATTTAGATATCACCTTATGCGGCTTCGTACGAAAGGCCATATCGATCACCCTTACGTTGGAAGGAGGCATGAGAGGCATCTATGTTGTGACCTCATCTTGTCCAGGAGACCACTGAGCAGATAGAGTTGATTCAGAAGAGGATGGTTACTGCACAGTCTCGATATAATTCTTATGTTGATCCATGAGGATGACCTCTAGAGTTCAAGGTCGGAGATCATGTTTTCCTTCATGTAACACCGAGGATGGGTCACAGGAGGATTATAAGACATGGTAATCTTTCCCTGAGGTATGTTGGACCGTTTGAGGTCTTGGAGAAAGCTGGGATGGTTTCTTATCGGTTGTAGTTGCCTCAGAGGAACCGATATATTCATGACGTCTTCCATGTTTCTCAACTTCGACTTTACTTCTCTGACCCGTATCATGTCTTCCAACCTGTGGTGGTTGAGTTGGAAGTGGATAATTCATTCGAGGAGCATCCTACCCAGATTTTCAATCTATGTGTGAAGGTTCTCAGCTGTCAGTCTGTCCCTCTTGTATGAGTGCTATGGTAGCACGGGCGAGTATATGATGAGACAAGGGAGTGGAAGGAAGACGTACGAGCACAATGACTGGAACTATTCAGGGTTTCTTCTTTTACACCACATTTATTTGGAAATTCAGGGATGAATTTTTTAAGGGGGGAAGTTTGTATGAACCTGGATCATCTCTTCAGCCATGTTTTCATTCTTCTGGTCGTTTTTTAGAAAGAGGGGGAATTTTTAGATACTTCTAATGTACAAACCGTGTACTTTATGAGTACACGCCTTGTAGTGGGTCACTGCTAGAGGTCGTGTGCTGGCATTGTGATGTCCACACACACAGACATGTGGGGGTGACTTGGAGGCTGCATAAAGCAAAGTACAAAATAGTAAAGTACACTCCGTGTACTTCCAAACTACATTCCTTGTATTTTCTTTTTTTCGTTAAACATACCAGTGTCACGTCTAATCACCAAAAAGCATATTGTTCTAGGTTTCAATTGGCCGAGAGCTCTCGTACGACCCCAATATTCCTATGACCCCTGACTGAGCATCTGATCTCTGATTCAACCACCGTAGATTGCATTTGAATCTCCTTGGTAAGCTTTGTCTTCTTCTTGAGTTTCGTTTCCCAATTCCTCTTCGTTCTCATGTTTTCTTCTATTGAAAATATTAGACGTTTTTGTAGATTTTCGGTGTTCTAAGGTCATTCAAGCCCTGAGACTCTTGTATATCAATCTCCCAACTCTGAGGTAGGTAGTTTGTGCATTTTTGTAAAACTCCATTGATTTATATGTGCAAAATCACCAATACCCATGAACGGCGTATTGCGTGTTTACCATTTTATCCTTGTTAATTTCCTACTTTCCCGGTATGTGTAAATAGAGGCCATTGGATGTGAATAGGGTTTTTTACTATGTAGTGGATGTTTTTTCCAATTTAGGTTCTGTTTACGGCCGTTTGGTCCTGTTTAGCCATTATGATACCTTGATGTTTTCCATGCCTTGTACTGTAGGATAGAGTGATTATTTTATCTGACATGATTGATATGTTATAGACTATTTATCTAAGTATTTCATGATTTTAACTATGGCCGTATTGCATTTCTATGCTCATTTGACTATCACTGGGCCGTGAAAACCTGTTGTAGTAGACTATAAGGGGAATTGACCATGTGAGCATCCTTAGAGAGTCTTTATCAATATTGAATATATGGGGAATTGACCATGTGAGCTTCCTCAGAGTGTCTTTATCACTTTTTACTATTAGGGTATTTGACCATGTGAGATTTCTCCATGAGTATTTAATGCTGGAGACTATAAGGGGAATTTACTGAGAGAGCTTCCTCAGAGAGTCTTTGAAGTATCCTTGTTTTTGTTGAACCAGCGGGGTTAGGCAGAGAGAACTTCCTAGAGATTTACCTGGTTGTTTTGTTGTTGTTAATATATGGAATTTATTTCTTGAAACTATAGGATTTGTTAATGTTGAGTACTTCCTTGTTTACTGCTTTCTTTAGTTTATTACCTGCCATAAATTCACTAACTGTTAGGCATAGATCTTGTGGGGATTGCCTACTAGGATTTAATCTCACACCGTGATTGGACTATGAATTTGGGGCCAAACATATTATATTGATGCAGGTATAGATATGGGAAAACACCCTTCTACTTCAAGTACTTGATTTGTTGAGGAGCTAGAGAGCTTGTGACCAAGCAGAGGCTTGCGATGCTGAGGAGCTATTTATTTGTTTTCTTTTGTACTTTGAATTAGTACTATTTTGTATTCCAGAATTTGGATTTGTTTGGATGCATTTCTAGAAGTATGTATCATTCATCATTTATATATATGTGTGCTCTAGTTTATTATTTCCAGTCTTCTGCTATTTACCTTTTTATTGATCATTATTGCTTCTGTTTTTTTTTCAATTTGTTTACTTCGGCTGTGTTACTCTACCAATTAGGAAATTTTTCCCCACTATCACACCCAAATACCTTGCTGCTATTCGGGAGCCTCTAGAATTTGGGTAAATGTGCTTGAGGCCATGTGACCAACTGGGAACAGGGCGCCTCTGCGTGGCTTTCGGAACCGGGACATTACAATATATCACTATACATGTTCGAATGTTTCACCCAACATGTGTAGGAAATAACAACATGGGCATTTGTTCCATATCATAGCTAACTAAAGATATACAGGGATCTTATTTCTAGGGACCTATACCCCCATCTCAAAAATATCTCACCATCCATGTGTAAAATGACATTTCTCTTGGTACTCATATATCTTAAACATGGGACTCCACAAGAGTCCTTGAGACTCAAATAAGTCTCATACACAAAAAATAAATAATTCCCTCATGATGACCAAAAATACTATATTATATTCATGGAACATTCATTGAATCACATTGTGCCTATTCTTACGAGTCATCACCCACACACTAACTCAAGTACCCTATTTTATTAGTATCAAAAGATCTCTCAAGAACACTTGTGGAAGAAAAAACATATTTTTCGCACCATTTTTAGTCCTTCATAAGTAATTATACCTATTTTAAACATAATATGTTATTACCCCATTAGGAGTGTGCTCCATTCCCTATATGAAAGGAAACATTCAGTTTTTTTTCATCCGACTAGTTTTTTATCATTCATGATATTTTTAATGGGGTTATTTCTAGAAAATTAGTGCATTGTGTGTCTGAACAAATCCACTATGATAAACATTGTTCCTTATGATACATGTATTAACATGTAACCAACCAAACACACCTTTAATTCTTCTATTTTTTGGCTTCCATATATTTAATGAGCAACATGATAGGATTATATGTTTTTAATTAAGAAAACACTTTTAAGGAAAACTGAGAAAGCAATAGAGTACACAGATAGATAGTCAGTCCACATGATATGAAATAACCATATCAATGATTTTCTTAAAAGATGATCAAGATTCTTGTAAATCTATTTTGGGTTAAATTGGAGAATTTGGATAAATTATTAAATGAAGTAAAAGTCTATATAGTTGGTTTTTTATGAATTTTTAATGTATTGGATTTTAGTTTTATTTAAATGATGTCTTGAGATTACTTATTGATCTATTTTATATCTCAAGGTGCTGGAGTTTTGAAGTAAATTTTGATGGTGTTTGTGTTTCTTATTTTAATGTATATCCCCATTTCTATTTTATTTATTCTTTGGTTGATCAACATCTTCTGGGGATGGTTGTTTTGTTTTCTTCAGTCTTAGATCTTGATGTTATTCCTATCACTACTGGAAATGCGGTTTTTCCCAACGGGTTTTTACCAACGGTTTGCTAAAACCGTTGGGCTTGAAGGATTAATAAAGCCTTTCCCAACGGTTCATTGAAACCGTTGGGAAAAGCCACCCATTTGCCAACGGTTTGAAGAAACCGTTGGTAAAGGGGTGTGTTAATCACCTTTTGCCAATGGTTCTCTTGAAACGTTGGGAAAGGGTCACCCCTTTTCCAACGGTTTGAGAAACCGTTGGCAAAGGGGTCCTTAACATCTCTTTCCCAACAGTTCTTTAAAACCATTGGGAATTATTTTCCCCAAATCCTGCTCTCCCCCATTCGCACAGAACCTAATTTCATCCGCTCCACCGCTCTCCTCTGGCGAAATCCCCTATCCGAAGAGGTAAAAACCATCTGAAATCAGGTATATTTTCATTTATACACATATACTTCCTTATTTTTATTGTTATTACTTTAGTATTTTAGTTTTAAGTTATCAATCCACCTCCACCTCTCTTCTGCTCTCCAAATCCCCCATTCAAATAGGTGAAAACCCATTTGAATCATCTCAAATCAAGTAATTTTTTCTTTATACACATATGGTACCTTGTTTTTATTGTTATTGATCTAATATTTTTGTTTTAATTTTGGATTTTGATTTGATTTCACCGTGTAAAATAGGGAAATGAATAAATATTTTGTTAATTAATTAGTTTCCCATGGAATATCAGTTGTGTTATAATGTCCATGCTAAACAAAGGGGTAATGTAATAAAAGACCTTGAATAAATAAATTGTGGAAGTTGGGGTATGTTGCCTCTATGAGAGGTTTTTTGTTGTGTTTCATTGTATGTTGTAGGCTGTTTTATGGGGATTGAGGTGACCAGTTGGGCTTTGTGATATGTGGGGTTGTAATGTGATGGTTAGTGGGCATGGATGTGTCATGTGAAGTTGTATGATAGTGATGATGTGTGGTGGTGTTGTGTCGTGTGGAGGTGTTGTGTGATGAAGTTGTGGTGTATAATGTGGTGAGGTGGTTTTGGTTGTTCGGTGGTTTGTGATGTGCAATATTTTTATTGTGATATGTGGTTGTTTTGGTGAGATGGTTGGTCGATGTAACATGGTGTCGATGGTTATTGTGAGATGGTGAGTTGTTGTGTGGTGGTTTTATTAGTTTCCTGGTTATCTATGGAATAAATTATGCTGTTAAAACAAAATAACAAGATATTAAATAAATGAGATGGAATAGAAATGGATGTGTGGTAAATGGATTTAATTAATTTAACATTAAATGAATGGATAATGTAAGTGTGAATGAAGTGGCTTATAAATGAATGTGAGAAATGCTATGCGTCTTGTGTGGTGGTGGTGTGGTTTATGTGTTTTATGGTAGTAGTGAAGTGTGTGATTATGTAGTTAATGTGAACCCATAGGTTGAGTATTTTGTGCTATCTATATATCATGTATTTTTATGTTATTTCTACACATTCCAGGGGGGTGGTATGTCTAGGTGGTGGTGGTGGGGTTGCAGGGGAGGGGGTGTGGGCTGTTTGGGAGGGTGGGCGGGGCTATCCAGGGGGGTACGGGGTGTCCAGGGGGGTACGGGGGTGGGCGGGATGTCCACAATGGTGGACGGGCTGTCCACGGGGGTGGCTGGGCTGTCAAGGAGGGGTGGGCTGGCTGTCCAGGGGGGGTGGGTGGGCTGATGGAGAGGGAGCTCAAGCTTCAAAGATGGCAATGGATCACAAGAGGCCTTGGAGATTTGTCGTTAGAGCGTCAAGACATCAAAATATCATTATGTTATGTTCCCGTCATCCATGGTTTCTTATTTATTGGAGAAATACCTATAAAAACTTCAATATGGCCGTTGGAGGGCTTCTGGAGCCGTTGGGGGTCAAAAGTACAAGTCTGGTCAAAGTCCAATGGTAGTTTGACTGGGCACACTGGCTGGCCGGTGCTGAGCTCCCGGCTGGCCGGTGGTCCAGACAGAGCAGGCTTTCTGTCTGGGTTCCACCGGCTGGCCGGTGGTCATCCACCGGTTGGCCGGTGGCCCCAGGCAGTGGGCAAGCCCACTGCCTGGGTCCTTCGGCTGGCCGATGGTCAAGAACCGGTTGGCCGGTGCCCATACCGGCTGGCCGGTGCGCTAACACCGGCTGACCGGTGGCTCTTGCATAATGCAATGCTTCTGCCAGAGACCACCGGTTGGCCGGTGGACTCAGAGAGTCCACTATCAGCCTTCTTGGGCGAACTCTTGGGCAACCTTTTTCCTAGCATCAAAACACTTGAAAACAAGTTAGAACATGATGAGAGTGATTGTGATCATTAAAATCCAAGAGAGAGGGGTACAACAAAGGAGGGGTGGGCGGGCTGTCCAGGGGGGTGGGTGGGATGACCACAGGGGGTAGGGGTGTCCAGGGTTGTGGGCGTGCTATCCAAGGGGGTGGGGGCTGTCCATAGGGAGAAGGGGTGTCGAGGGGGGTGGGTGGGCTGTCCACGGGTGTGGTTGGGCTGTCTAGGGGGTAGGGGGTGTCCACGGGGGTGGGTGGGTTGTCCACGGGGGTGGGCGGGGCTTTCCATGAGGGTACCCTACTAATATGGTTATGGGATGAGGCATGCTCTGATGTGATTACACATTATGTTCTTGTTGGTTTTACATTTTTTCAATAACACATTAGTATGTTTTTTTCACATGTCTAGTTGATACCATGATTATTTTATTCCTTTATCGTTTACTTAAATTTATTTTCTATTAAAGTTCAATCCTATTGAATTGTTTATGACAAAATGACTTATATGAATTTTTTTACAGAATGGACAGAAGTTGGATTTATGAAACCGATCGTATCTCAAGCGATTTTCAAAACAATTTGGAGAGCTTTATAGATTTTTCATTTCACAATGCTTCAGATAGTGGTCGCATACACTGCCCATGTTCCAATTGTGTTGGTAGACCTTGGTTGAGTCGTGAAGAAGTCAGCTACCACATAACCAAAAATGGTTTTCAAGCAAACTACTTTTTGTGGTATCACAGTGGGGAGAAAATGAAATCTCAAATTGGTGATGATCGAAATGAAAGGACTGGAATGGAGAATTTGTTAGATGATCGGTTTCCGTTTATTCGTCATCATGAAAAAGAAAGGATTTCGACTCAAGAAGATGTCGATATGAGGACAACTGATGCATCTAGTGAAAATGATGATATTGATAGGGTGAAAAAATTGAATGATGCTGCCACGACTCCAGTATATCGACAATGCGATTAAATGAAAAAGCTGGAATTTTTAATCCGATTGTTTCATGGAAAAACTATGTATGGGATTTCTAATACAGCAATCGATTACATTCTTACCCTCTTGATGCATTTACTTCCATATGATGCAGATATTCCCTAAAACCACTATATGGCATGGAAGTTAGTTGAAGAACTTGGATTTTCCAGAAACAAAATTCATGCTTGCCCGAAAGATTGCAGTTTATTCTGGGAAGAAACCGCTGAACGAAATGAATGTATAAAATGTGGCACATCCCGCTGGAAGTCAAAATCTGATGGAACACCATCCCACATTCCACAGAAAGTAATGTGGCACTTTCCATTGATCCCCATACTCTAGAATCTTTTTATGTCTGATGAAATCTCAATAAAAATGAGATGGCATGATACCGAGAGAAAGAAGACTAATGATGAGTTGGTTCATCCTGCAGATGGATTTTCATGGCAGAGATTTGATGCTCGATATCCTGATTTTGCAGCTGACGTGCGTAATGTGAGGCTGGGTCTTTCATGCGACGGTTTTAATCCGTTTGGGCTGATGCTTACTTCCCACAGCACATGGCCAGTTTTTATACACATTTATAATCTTCCCCCATGGTTGTGTATGAAAAAATCTTTCACTTTCATGAGTATACTCATATCTGGTCCTTCTAATCCCGGCATTGATATTGATGTATACATGCAACCTTTAATAAAAGAGTTGAAACTTCTTTGGGATGTGGGTGTGCGCACATATGATGCATGTTCGAAAGACAGATTTCAGATGCGTGCTGCGCTTATGTGGACGATCAATGATTTTCCGGCTTATGCAATGATGTATGGATGGAGCACGAAGGGAAAACTGTCATGTCCAGTTTGTATGAAGAATACACGATCCAGAAGACTGAAACATCGTTGTAGTTTCAGTTTTATGGGACATCGACGATTTTTGCCAAAGGATCATCCATATAGAATGAATCGTCGAAGATTTGATAATACTATAGAGACCGATGATCCACCTCAGCGTATGTCTAGAACTGATGTGCTTCATGAATTGAAAGATTTCAGTTTTTCGTTCGGGAAGGGTCAAATGAAATCTGGAAAGAGAAAGAATGTTTCCACAGAAACCTGTTACAATTGGAGGAAGAGGAGTATCTTTTTTTATTTTCCTTATTGGTCAACCAATTTGCTACGTCATTTCTTAGACCTAATGCATATTGAAAATAATATATGTGAAATGTTTCTTTCAGTTCTTCTAAATGTCAAGGGGAAGACAAAATATGATTTACGATCTTGACGTGACTTGGTGGATTGGGGCATCAGAACAGAATTGCATCCTGTGCGTATCAGTGAAAATAAATGGAAACATCCATGTGCTTCTTATGTGATGACACCTGCTGAAAAAAAAACAATTTTTGGAAGTATTAGAGACTATTAGAGTTCCTGATGGCTATTCAAGCAACATATCTAAACGGGTCAACAGAAGAGAGTTGAAGCTAAAATCTTTGAAGACTCATGATTATCACGTTCTACTGCATGAGTTGCTTCCAATAGAAATCCGTCATCTTTTGTCCAATAATGTAAGGGTGGGTGTTATTCGGTTGTGCCATTTGTTTAGAGATCTTTGTGCTAAGATGTTGTCCAAGTATTTCTTGCAAAAAATGTTGACAGATGCCCCATTAATTTTGTGTGAGTTGGATAAAATATTTCCCCATCATTTTTCACATGCATGCTGCATCTGACTGTCCATATTCCAACTGAAATACTTCTCGGAGGACCTATTTCTTTTCATTGGATGTATCCAACTAAAAGAAATATGTTCACATTAAATTCTTATGTTCGAAACAAGAATCATCCCGAAGGTTCTATCGTGAACTGTTACTTAGGTCAAGAATGTATGGATTTCTGTTCAATGTATTTGTTTGATCTTACTACAAGAATGAACACACCAATGAGAAATGAAGAAGAACAATATGAGCAAATTGAACCCAGTTTTCCATCACTTCCTCAAACAGGAGGAATTCCTGGATCATATACATTGAAGACATTAAGCCATGAAGAGCGGGAGATGGCACATCGCACAATTTTGTTCAACTGTGATTTGTTCGATGACTATATCAGGTAACAAAATTGAATATGTATATCTTACATATATATCTGTTAAACTATTCATATTTTTTTATCTACAGGGAACATAAAACAATGATAAATAGGAAGCATCGTTCTTTATCTTTGAGAAGGAGAGAGACTTTGCATAGCAAAGAGTTTTCTGCTTGGTTAAAATTGAAGGTAAAAATATTACTGTTTAAATTAATTATTTCAATATTTACTTAAGTTTAACTGTCATTTATATTGCAGGTATTGAGTTTGTCTGCTGACTCTGTCTCTGAGGAAATAAGAGCTTTGGCTTTGGTCCTAATACCGTGGTTCGTGACTGTAAATCAATTGTTATCAATGGGTACAGATTTATTGTCACTGAACGAGCCAAAAACATGAGAACACAACATGATGGTATTATGGTTACTGCCACAACAGATTGTTATGCTAGTGCATCAGATAGTAGACCGCGACTTGAAAATGTGGGTTATTATGGAGTCGTTCAGAAAATAATAATATTGGATTATTACTCTCATGGACGAGTCACAATGATGAAATGCCATTGGTTTGATTCGATGACGAGACATGGCACATTTATTGGTGATTGTGGATTTCGAGTAATTAATATGACCCGCACTCTTGCAACCGAAGAACCATATGTGTTGGCATCAATGGCTAAACAAGTTTTTTATGTCAAAGATCATCTTCAACCTGAATTTGGGGTCATAGTTGAAGTAATTCCAAGGCATATTTTTGATGATGCTGATGATGGAATTGACACTGTCCCTATTGCCATTGGAACCAATCCATTTATTTCTTTTGATGACTCCAATAGCTCAATTGTCAGAGTTGATTGTGAACCTGATGTTGTGGTTGGAAATATATAGAATCATTCATCCATGTTCTCAATTCTTTTGGTTTACCTCGAGTTGGGTTGTTAAGGTTGGTAATATTCATATTTATTTAGTATTGATCACAAATATGTTTTAGCTGACTTGACCGTTATGTGAATTTTCAATGTTTATTGGTTGCTGTTTTATTTGAATTGCATTTTCTAATTTGGAATTGAGCTGTATTCAAACCAAATCAAACAATATTTCTAACTTGGTGAACATTACAACATGTATGTTTTATTAAATTCCTTCAAGCTCTTCTAAAACAATTGATAGCTAAATTACCAATGAATCCCCTCATTCCCACATATATTTAGTTTTTTGGTTTACACATTAATTTTCTTTTTCTAATTAATTACATATTTGTTTTCCAATGCAGGAAATGCAGCCAATTGAAGAGAGACGAAGAAAAAAAATGGCGGAGAACAATCGTCGGATGGAGGAGATGGGCATTCCACCATTAGTGCCTACAGTGAGTACTTTATTTCAAATATATATATATATATATATATTTACAGAATATATAAGGTCATGTGATTAATTTTTTTTGTAAACTTTTTTGTAGGATCCACCATTACGTCGACAGTTATTCGACGAGGAGCCTAGTACTGGTCCTAGTACTCAGGCCGGTGGTACGAGGAGGGTTTGTACCAGAGGTGGACGTAGAGCTACGCGTGCCCGACTAGACCCTGCCCCTCCCACTGACATTTCAGCCTTCCCACATTATGATCTCGGTGTGTCATTAGGGACACACGGGATATTTAGACCTCCCATGTTTTCGCTACCTTTTGCATCTTCTGCCCCATCATTTTCACATCCCATGATTATTCCCACTCCCCAGTCAGCATCAGGTCATACAGCTGTTCCATCTTCTTTTCCTTCTACTTCTGTCTCCCCGAGCTTTTATATTCCATCATCTTCGACTCCTGTTCCATCAGAGGGTGTTCCATCAGGTTCTGTGGATCCGGCGCCACTCATTGATCAGACTAGCGCAGGTATATTTATAAAACCCTAACAAATTTTTATAGAAATATTTATTTTCATTATAACATGTTTTGATAAAATATTTGTTTTTCTTTCATGACAGATACATCTACTGACAGGAGGCGGGGGCGGGGCCGTACACGCATGCGTTCGGTGTGGAACCGTCCCACACAGGTTATGGTGGAATATAATGAAGACAATCAGATGGTTGAGAAAACAGGGTAGCAATGTCGGAGTTTTATGGCGACGCTTGCCAAATACTCCGACATCATTCCCGTCAGCCCGCTGTCGTGGAGACATTTTCCACATGAGGTCAAAGATAGAGCTTGGGCAGAGATATGGGTAAAAAAATCTGTTGTATTTAATGCCATGATGTTTTTTTTTGTATTTATATGAATTAATATTTTCATTTCAGCTTCGATTTAATTTTCCTGATGGTGAGGGTGCATGACTGGAACGTCTAAAGGATTTAGGCGATCTTTGGAGAGCCTATAAACATGAGCTGTATATTGGCTGGCGTGCTAGAGTTGGCACTGAGTTAGAGGCGGTACCAGTCGTGGATGATTGTCCTATAGAGCAGTATCGTCAGATGATTACTCATTGGATGAGTACCCAGTTTAAGGTATGAATTACATTTGAGGTATTTAAATAATAACATTCAAGTTTTGCATTAATATTATCCTTTGCATTATCGAATTTTATTTAGGAATCATCTGGAAAAAATAAAAAAAACATTGATGCAAAAAAATACCTCCATACACTAGGACGCACGACGATGCCGGATCATGAGAGGCAGCAGGTATGACAATTGTTTATAAGTTTTCTTTACGACTTACATTTTCTTTTGTTTCCTCAATTATTTAATTATTTTCTGAAGTCTTTATATAACTTTTGTTTTCAATGTCATTGGAGTGGCATGTACAAAATATTGAAGGACGTGTGCCTCGAGCAAAACTGTTTTGCTCGAGTAGACGAAAAAAGGATGGAAGTGCTGTCAATGAAGCGACTCAGCAGCAGATTGTAAGTTTTAATTTGTTGATTTTATATTTTAATATCTATTTTGTAACTTAATAATATATTTATATTTGTAACAAGATGCTTTAGAGGCCCTCGATGCCCAAGAAGCAGACAATTTTGGGCCATCTGATCACTTACATCAGGTGTTGGGAGAGGATCATTCTGGCAGAGTACGCTGCCGACCTAGGATAGCCCCGACGAGGTATTGGCCTGCCTCAGGTACGAGTTGTAGTGCCACCGAGCTGCAGCAAGTTAGGGCACAGGCAGAACAGGCTGAGAAAAGGGCCACAGAGACGGCATAACAATCTGCTAGGGAAAACAGTGCATTTTTGAAATTTATTGAAGTTCTACGTCCAACACTTCCAGTAGAGGCCAACCCAGCAATTGATGAATACATGTCATCGATACATTCTATATATGGTGCAGCAGGTGGCAGTTCTAGTGGTGGTCACGCCGATGTCCAGCTTGAAGATGATGATGGCGAGCAGTCTGATGTGGAAGAGGAGGGAGATGAGGAGGGCGAGGAGGAGGGCGAAGGCGAGGAGGAAGGCGCTGTGGAGGGTGAGGACGATGAGGAGGACGATGACGAGGGCGATGATGATGATGATGATGGTGATGCTGATGCTGATGTGGGACATATTGATCCGTTACATTTTTGACTTATATTACTGAGATTTGATGTTTAATCTATTCTAGTTGTTGGTTTTATCTAGACTCGTAGTATAGTATTGGAGTTGAGTTATTTTTATATATTTTCTGTTTTTATGGATGTTGTTTCCTTTTAGTGGGTTTGTGTTTGTGAACTCCCTGGACAACCCCCCACATTCTTGGACCCTGGACAACCCCCCCTCCCCCTTGGACCCCCCTCACGCGCGTTTACGAAGCATGTGCATCACTTAAAATACGAATATTGAGCCGTACCGTGCAAACCACACGTCCGATTGACGTGCCGTCTGCGCGTACACGTCACGAATAATAATTAGAATGTTTCACGGTGGTTTAAGCTCAATCTGAGGTCGTCCGCTATGAATTTGACAGTTGGATGCCCGTTTTGGCCGTTTATGACACCAGGACTGCGTTGTCGGTCACCGCGGGCACACGGCACGTCCGATTGACGTTCCGTCTGCTCGAACACTTCAGAAATCACTCACCCGTTTTTGTTGTCTGATTTCAGGCCATTCCGACTTCGTTCGGCCCGTTTGGACCCCCCCCCCCCCCCTCACGGGTGTTTACGAAGCGCGCACATCACTTAAAATACGAATATTGAGCTGTACCGCGCAAACCGCATGTCCGATTGACATGCCGTCTGCGCGTACACATCACGAATAATAATTAGAATGTTTTGCGGTGCTTTCAGATCAATATGAGGTCGTCCGCTATGAATTTGACCGTTGGACGCCCGTTTTGGCTGTTTCTGACACCAGAACTACGTTGTCGGTCACCACGGGCACACGGCATGTCCGATTGACGTCCCGTCTGCTCGACCACTTCATAAATCACTCTCCCGTATTTTTCGTCTGATTTCAGGCAATTCCGACTTCGTTCGGCCCATTTGGACCCCCCTCACGCGAGTTTACAAAGCGCGCACATCACTTAAAACACGAATATTGAGTCGTACCGCACAAACCGCACGTCCGATTGACGTGCCGTCTGCGCGTACACGTCACGAATAATAATTAGAATGTTGCACAGTGGTTTTAGCTCAATCTGGAGACGTGGTGTGGCCGGAACCACTCAAAGTGTCCGTCTTTTGTTTCAAAAGGATGCCATTTTAGGTGAAAAGCATCAACTGACAAACGGAAAACCGACCAAATGCATTCCGAATCTGTTGATAATTTATCCCAACAATACATGGGTCATATGTGACGTGTACGAGCCAAACCGGGATGAATTTGAGTCACGGTGTGGCCAGGGTAAGTCTAAGTGACTCTCTTTTGTTTAAAATGGACACCATTTTAAGTACATACGGAAAAACGACCAAACGGATTCGGTTTCCATTGAAACTTTAGGAGAACGATCCATTGGTCATATGTGACGTGTAAGAATCATCCCCGCTTCAATCCGACATGTGGTGCGGCTGACACCACTCAAAGTGTCTGTCTTTTGTTTCAAAAGGACGTCATTTTAAGTGAAAGGCATCAACTGACATACGGAAGAACGACCAAACGCATTCGGATTCTATCGATACTTTAGAACAACGATCCATGAGTCATATGTGACGTGTAAAAGTCAACTCCGTCTTAATCTGAGATGCGGTGTGGCCGAAACCACTCTAACTCTGTCTCTTTTGTTTAAAATGGACATGATTATAAATGAAAAGAACAACTGACATACGCAAAACTGACCAAACGCATTCGTAATCTTTTGATAATTTATCAGAACGATACATGGGTCATATGTGACATGAACGAGCCAACCCGGGATGAATCTGAGTCGCGGTGTGGTCAAGATTATTCTAAGTGTCACTCTTTTGTTTAAAATGGACAACATTTTAAGTACATACGGAAAACCGACCAAACGCATTCGGTTTCCATTTAAACTTTAGGAGAACGATCCATGGGTCATATGTGACGTGTAAGAATCAACCCCGCCTCAATTGGAGACTCGGTGTGGTCGGCACCACTCATAGTGTCCGTCTTTTGTTTCAAAAGGACGTCATTTTAAGTGAAAAACATCAACTGGCATACGGAAAACCGACCAAACGTATTCGGATTGTGTCGATACGTTAGGAAAATGATCCATGGGTCATTTGAGACGTGTAAGAGTCAACCCCGTATAAATCCGAGACACGGTGTGGCCGGTACCACTCTGACTGTGTCTCTTTTGTTTAAAATGGACAGGATTATATGTGAAATAAACAACTGACATATGAAACACTTACCAAATGCATTCAGAATCTGTTGAAAATTTAGGAAAACGATTCATGGGTCATATGTTACGTGTACGAGTCAACCACACCTCAATCTGAGTTGCTCTTTGGCCGAGACCACTCTAAGTGTATCTCTTTTCTTTAAAATAGACTACATTTTAAATTCATATGGAAAACCAACCAAACGCATTCTGATTGTGTTTATATTTTAGCACAACAATCCATGGGTCATTTGTGATGTGTACGAGTTAACCCCGCCTCAATACGAGACGCGGTGTGGCCGACACCATTCAAAGTGTCCCTCTTTTATTTAAAAAACACTTCATTTTAAGTTAAAACAACAACTGACATACGCAAAACCGACCAAAGGATTTCGGAATATGTTGATACTTTAGGACAATGATCAATGATTCATTTGTGATGTGTACAAGTTAACCTCGCCTCAATCCGAGGCACGGTGTGACTAGTATCATTCCAGATGTATGTATTTTGTTTAAAATGGATATCATTTCTATTAAAAATATATGGTATATGAAAAACCAATCAAATTATGAATTGAATTCCAGATTCCACATATGATTTTCATCTAAATTTTAAAATGAATTCTAAATGAATTATGTATGTTTATAATTATGTTATGAATTCTACTTTAATTATGTATGAGTATATTTTCAGGATGCATTATATGTGTTGGTTGGTTGGTTTTCATTATTTGTATGTGTTGGTTTGTTCTCTATATGTATGCATTATATGTGTTACAGGTACAATAATTGGATTGAAAAATGAATTGAAAACGAGGGCATAATTGGATTGAAAATTGAATTGAAACCGAGGGTGAATGCCCAAAAACCAGACCTGCTGTGCAAATTGCAGGCTGCTGTGCAATTTTCACAGCAAAGCCTATGCCAACGGTTTTCAAACCGTTGGAATAGGCTCTATGTAGCTATTTTTACCAACGGTTCAAGGAACCGTTGGTAAAAACACCTATCACAACAGTTTCAAACCGTTGGGATACCCTGTCTCATGGTGGTTTTTACCAACGGTTTGTAAACCTTTGGGAAAGGAAATTATTTGTTGATTTCCCAACAGGCCAAACCGTTGGGAAAGGCCTTTCCCAACGGTTTGGCCGAACCGTTGGGATAGGTTGATTTTTTCTAACCTATCCCAATGGTTCTGTGTAAACCGTTGGGAAAAGCCTTTCCCAACGGCTTACTTCCCCACGGTTTGCAGAACTGTTGGTATAACATATACCAACGGTTCTGCAACCATTCCCAACGGTTCTAAACCGTTGGGAAATGCTAGATTTCTAGTAGTGTATCATTCCATAATGCAGGGAAAATTTATGAGAGTTCCAAAACATGAATCCTCCTCATTTCTAGAGGTAAAAAGATTATTTGTATGATTTGGTTTTCATTCCAAAGGATGTAGATATTTTTATCCAGATTTAGATTTATCAGTCTCTTATGAATATTTTTATAACCATTCTACTATAGTGTCTGAGATATAAGTGGTTGATGTCTATTATTCAGACTAATCTAGTCAAGGACTATTCATAGAAAAGTTTCTTGGAATGGTTCTTATAGAATTATTTCATAATTAAGTGAAGGTACTGATGGCTATAGAATTTTATAAGATACAGTAAAGGGATGAAATTTTGTTATAGTACAAAAATCATTTTCTCTAGTTGGTTCCATACATTCCTAATATAAAAATGGATGATACCTTAATGGCATGGTGGTTTGAGTAAAGCCTTTGATGACTTTCCACAAGCTTTTTCATCCTTTGGACTCCAAATCTATAGAGTGACTGTGAGATAATATATCAATGATGACGCAAGATTAGTTGGATCACCATAGGTATTTCTTGTTTCTTCAATTAATGTTTCATTTATTCCTAGGAGTGGTGGATGAATCTCCAATAAGGGGAAAAGGAAGGGCTATGAAAGACCATATATGTGGTGGTTTAAAAACAATATTTTTTTATCAACGGTTTTTTCAATGATAAAATACTCCATTTTATATCAGTTCTAAAATGTGGTACATACGAATCTTTTTTTTTGGGTCACCATATGTATTTTTTGTTCAACTGCCATATGGAGTCGAAACAATGTGAATATATTGGGTTATATGAATCAATTTAGACTACTAGATGGTGTCTGTGGGATACTAAATCCATTAGGTGATTCATATTTTTTTTGTTATATTGGTTAATATCATAATATTCCAGAATGAAATTTTGGCTCTACCGGGAATATAGGAAGGATGATGTGTATAAGCTGGAAGCATGGGGCTGTCCATGGGGTGTCTAATGGGTGCCGGGGGTATGTAGGCTTGGGGGAGGCTGTAGGTTGGGTGTCTTGGTGGGGCAGTCTAGGGGGTGTCCAAGGGATTTCTGGGGGTCTGCAGGTCAGGGGGGTGTATGTGGGGTGTCATGGAGGAGGGTGTCCAGGGAGAGGGGGTGTCTGTGGGGGTGTCCAGGGGGAGGGGGTGTCTAGTGGGGGTGCAAGGGGTTGTCTAGCGGGGGTGAAATGGACTGTCCATTTGGGGGTGCAGGGGGGTCTACAGGTTAAGGTGAGGTGCATGTGGGTAATCTTGGAGGGGCAGCCCAAGGGCTGTCCGGGGGGAGGAGGGTGAAGGTGGGGTGTCTTGGGGGTGCTGTCTGGGGGGGGGTGTCCAGGGGGTCGGGGGGATCCAGGGTTGTGTCTATGGGGGTCTGTAGAGAAGAGGGTTATCCAGTGGAGTTTCTAAGGGGGAGGGGTGTCCAATGGGGGTGCAAGGGGCTGTCTGAGTGGGGAGGGGGTTCAAGGGGTCTTCATCGCTGGGGGATGGTGTATGTGAGGTGTCCTGGAGGGGATGTCCCGGGGGGGGGGGGGTTGTCCATGGGATGTATGGGGGAGGGGGAGGGGTCTATAGGGAAATGGTAGGGTACATGTGGGTTGTCTAGGAGGGAGTGTTCAGGGGGTTTCTATGGGGGAGGGGGTATCTGGGGGGTTCTAGGGGGAGGTAGTGTCCAGTGGGGGTGCAAGGGGGCTGCCCAGGGTGGTGCAAGGGGGGTGTCCTAGGGGTGAATGTGGGGTGTTCAAGGGGGTACAAGGGGTTATCCAGGGGGTTCAAGGGGGATTCCCTGGGGGAATGGGGGAGTAGGGGTACAAGGGAATTATCCAGGGGACATAGGGGTGTAGGGGGTGTTCAGGGGGGCTGTGGGGGTGTTATATTATGAAATGGGATGGCCTATAAATAACCAAACAACCATAAAATCAATTTCATGATTTTTTAATTATGTACATTGTATTGTCTACATGAGGTTTTTTTATATTATGTATCATCTAGTTTTATATTCATAATTGTATATTTTCTGCCTGATTGGTTTTTTGTATTCATCATTATTCTATAGGTTTGTACTATAATTCCATAGTGGAGGCATCGACATGATTTTTGTTGGAATTGCAGTACTAAAATTGGAGAGTGGAGGTTGATGTATGCTACTTGCTGTAGAGGAGAGGACATTGTAGGCTATTTCTGGCTGGAAGAGGTGTGTACTATTTTTTTGCAGAGAAGATGGAATACCAACTGTTATATGAACCTTTGTTATACAGATTTAGTAGTATATACCCATGGTCATAAAATCATTGGTATACCTATATCCCAATGGATTCAATGAAACAGGTGGGAGAAGTGTCTTGTGGGTGGTATACCAACGGTTTTACAAATGTTGGTGTATACCCATACCGCCCGAGTTTATGGAAATAGTTCATAATGAACCATAGCAATTGGTATATTCCAATGGTTAAAACCCATTGGTCTAGTTGTATAAACCTATGGTTATTAGCCGTTGGGATAGAAATTTACCAATGTTTAACCCTAAACCATTGGTATTTTGAAAATCCTTCCATTCTATCCCAAAGGATCAAGATAACCTGTTGGGATATGGCTATCCCCACACCTCACAACCAAACGGTTCATTGAACTGTTGGGATATAATTTCCCAAAGGCTTGGGGGATATTTCCAATGGTTTGTTACCATTGGTAAAAGCATATTTTATAGTAGTTGTATCTTCAGAATTGTTTTCCGAATAAGAAATAGGGGAGCTATGATGGGATGACATCATGAGGTAAAAAACCATCCAAAGTAGCATCTTGAGATGTTCATAATAGGAATTAATTAATTTGTTGGATGACAGCTAAGTCGACATAGGTGATAAATGGTGGTTGTGTTTATAGATGATATATTTCTATATTCTAAATGTCAGTATGAACATAAAATTCACTTAAGTATTGTTTGGAAAACCTTAAAAGAAATGAAAATATATGGAACGTTTTGTTAGAGTGAATTTGTGTTGAAAAAAATTTCATTCCTTGAACACTTTGTTTCTAAAGATTGCATAACTATTGACACTTTTAAACCAAAAGTTCTTGAACTGTGGCCAAGGCCTACCAAGATCATAGAGATTCATAGTTTTCATGGATTATTGGGTTATTAACCATTGTTTTTTGAAAACTTTTCTTGGTTTTTTTTCCACTAACTATGTTAGCATGCATGAGAGTTAAGTTCAACTGTAAAAAAGAATGTGAGGATTGTTTTCAGAAACTGAGATGAAGATTAGAAAATTCTATAGTTTTGTCCCTACCTTCAAGGAATGGTGAATTTGTTATCTACAGTGATGTGTCATTGAAAGGACTTGGTTGTGTAATAATTTACAATGATAAGGTAATTGCTAATGTTTTATGTTAGTTGAATCCTCATGAGTTAAATTCCCATACTAATGAATTCAAATTTACGTATGATGTTTTTTCACTAATGGTTTCGAGGCATCATTTGTATGGATTAAATTATGAAATATATACTGATCACAAATGATTGATATATATATTCACTAAGGAAGAATTGAACATGAGAAAGATGATACGACATTAATTAAAAAAGGATAATGATGGAACAATTCATTACCCCCGCACAAAAATAAATTAAGGTGGCTGGCACTTTGATTCAAAAGAGTATTATTACATTAACCATTAATCCTTTGAAATTAGATCCTTTGGTTATTGATTTGGTAAAATTTTGATTGGATGTTTTTAGTGTAGGGAATTTCAATGTTTTTTTAGGTGGCTATGAAATTACCTCAATTAAAAAAATTAAGAAAGAGTAGAAAGAAGACAATGAGTTGTAGAAAAAGGACGATTTGGTTCAGAAGGGTATGTTACCTGAATTTAACATTGAAAATGATTATGTTTTAACATTTGGAAGGATATTATTTGTGATTTGTGATTAAATTTGGATGAAAGAGTTCTTATGTGAAGCTCATTGTTCTCTATTTCAGTCTATCCTGGTAGTATAAAGCTATATAGTTCTCTTAGGGTGTATTTCTGATGGGATGGAATGAAAAGAGATATTTCTGAATTTTCCATGAAATGTTTGATTTTTTCATCAGGTTAAAGCACTATAGTAGTTACCGAAAGCGATGCTTCAGCCTTTTCCATTTCCATAGTGGAAATTGGAAAATGTGTCCATGGATTTCATAGTGAGATTATCAATGACATCTCGAGGTTCAATTATAACATTGGGAAAGTCCTTCAGAAGTCATTGTGTACTGAATTAAATTTTATTAAAACATTTCATCTTCAATTAGATGGGATGCCAGAATGAAAAATTCAAACCATGGAGCTTATGCTCTGTGATTTTTCAAAGGATTATCAGGGAAGTGGGAATTAACATCATTATTTTGTAATGTTTTCTAATAATAAATGTTTTCATTCTAGTATATAGATGGAACCAATTGATGCATTATATGGAATGTTATGTCAAACTCCAGATTTTTGGGATGAAATAGGTGAAAGGTAGTTTATGTGACCAGAATTGTCAGAAGACATGGAAGAAAATTTTTAGTTGATTCGTATTCACATGAGGATATATCAGAGTAGATAGAAAATTTAATTGGATAAACAAGGGATGGATCTTTATTTCGAGGTAGGTGACCATGTATTTATAAACTTTTCTCCATAAAAAGGTGTGATTTGTTTTGGTATAAAGGGAGAGTTGAGTCTACGGTTCATTAGACCCTATAAAATCATAGAGAAATTTGGTTCAGTTTCATACTAGGTATATTTACCTTAAATTTTATCACAGGTACACAATTGTTTTCTAGTTTCAATATTAATAATGTATATTCCATATCCATCTCATATTTTCTGTTAAGAGGAAGTTCACTTAGAAGAGAATCTTTCTTATGCGGAGAAACAAGTAAGGATTCTTGCCCATAGAGGGAAAGTGTTATGGAATAAAGTGATCCATCAGGTAAACGTATTGATGAAAAACCATGTGCTTGAAGTGGAAATGTTTAGATATGAAAATTATATGAGGGTTAAATACCCCCACATATTTGATATGTAAATAAAATTTCGAGGATATACTTCCTAAAAGTGGGGAATGATATAACATCCCATGTATTTATAAAATAATTCATTTTCATATATATTAAACATTTTGAATTTAATAATAATTTCAGTTTAAAGGGAAAAGTATGTATGATAGTTTAATGGACATGCAACATTGGGTTTCTCTAAAATCAAACGTTCCACACAACACTGAGTTATACCAAAAAAATAATAAATGTATAATATTATTATTTAAAATGGTAGTTAACGCCAAGCTGTTAAATTAACGAGAATGAACAAAAATAACTACAATATGATTATAAATTTTTGTTAAATGTTTTTACATTTATCCAATAAATTTTATATTTTTAAAATGGTAATGTATCCAATCTTAAACATAAAGTTCTTTAATATTTTAAAAGGCTCTTTTACCCCCATTTGATCGAGAAAATTTTTAAAATCCAGTTTTTGTCAATTTTAAATATTATATTTTAAAACATAAACTTCTTCTTTAGAAGAGGGACATAAAAATATAATTAGTTTTAAATTTTGGTTTTTTCCCGATAAATTCTAATTTTTATGAATAGTGAAAATACTGCATTATAATTTTAAACATCCATTTCATCTAATTTAATTATATATTTATATTTTACTATTAATTGTATTTAAATATTAATTATATTATTATTTTTTAATTTAACCCAATTTTTTCATTATAGGTAATTTCATATTTAAATTGGCCAAAAACACATGTCAATCTTTTAATTTTTTTACTTATTAAAAACTCACTTTTTGTGTTTTTTTGTGAAATTAGATAATGATTTTTACTTGCTTTCTAGTTTGGTCAATTTTTGTGTTTTTTAAAAATGCTCTTTTATTTTTTTATGTAAATAGGTCCGTTTTATTTTTGGACATTACAAATAGTAAATTCGGTGATTATTTTTTCCATCATTAAAAAGTGATTTAGATAAATAAGGGTAATAAATAACATTATAATAAAATAAAACTACCATAACAAATATCGTAATTCTATTATATGAGATATTTCCAATGATGAGTATCCTTTGATTGATTTTAGGACCCCATGGAGCCACTTGGATGTGATAATGACATGTTATTGTAATTAAATTAAAGTAAAGAGAAATATAACATAAACATGTATCATTTACAAAAATAATATTAATATAGTTTTACTTAATATATATCTGTTACTATAAATAGTAATTATAATGATAAAAATATTTCCTATATTATGGATTTTTATTTATAATTTTTATACATTAAATAAATTTATTTATTTATTACGCAATGATGACGTAGTGATTACATAATTAATGAATTATTCACATAAATGTTATTATAAATAATAAAGTGATTGTAATTTGAAAATTTTCATACCACAAACTATTTTTTTAATAAAATTAAAATAATATTGGTTACATAATGATTTTGGTTTTATTAAATCTAGTTTTAATGACTTTTACATAAATCAACTACTAAATACAGTCAAAATTGACATAAATGAGTTTTTAAGAAAATATTTTTTTTATTAAATGATATAATAGTCCTAAAAATATAATATTTATCAAAATGAATGGTATAATGTTTAAAATGTCTTTAATTATAATTTTGTGTTTCTATTTTCATTTTATAGCAACTATAGTAACCATATATTATGAAAATACAACAAGACATGGTAATTGTTAGTGTTTTTAACTAACGGTTAAACGTAAAAGACAAGGTTAATTTTGTGACCAAAACCTATCAAAAAATACATGTTTTAGATTATTTCCACCCATAAACTTATTATTATAGAAATATGTTAGTTTTTAGCTATTATAATTAGAAAATTAATTTTTAATTAAATAATATTTCAAGACTTTCCTAAAGTGCCCCCCCTCCCTCTAATAAAATGGCACCAACTCTAACCATTTACTCACAACTATAATTCCCATTTTCTCATCAAAATTATTCTCAAATATTCTAAAAACATCCCTAACTTAATCATAGAATCTTTTCCTTGGGATGAAGGAAACTCAAGAAATCCTTTTGGCTCAAATCAAAAAGAGATATTCGATTAAGTGGTAACGTCTTATATCCAACTCCATTCATTTATTTTAATTCTCCAACCCCATATCCTATATTTTTTACATTATTGTATAAAAAAATTGTATCCTAAATATATTAGGATTTTTTTATTATAATGTATTTATCGAAAATTAAATACACCTCCATCTAATGGATATAGAACATACTATTTCTATGTACGGTGAACTACTGCCTTTTTCTATTTTATCCTACCACCTCCCATGGTGGCCACTATGATGGAACTATATTTATATAGGATATAAATATAATTATATTGTATATATTTTTCTGTAATTTTTATTTACAAAATTCTTTTATGATTTCCATAATGTGTAAATAGGATAATTTCATTTGAGGAAGTGTGGACTACCGCCCCCTCAAAGTGATATTACCATTTCAGGCTATATACGGAATGTATAAAGGATGGATTTATAATAATAATGATACATTAATGAAATTAATATAATACTGGTATTATAATATAATTTTATATCATTTGATTATTATTATTATTATATGAAAAAGAAATGCATGTAGCATTCTTTCATACGTACGACCCACCGTGTCCATTAACGGTGAATTTCATTTTTTATCTCCAAATGTTATGGAATATTCTAAATACATATATACTGTATAGATATGATACTTAAATCATGAATATCATTCTTGAGATGATGGGCTTTGACCAGATGGACAATTTAAATCAAAACATGTTCATTTTCGACTCAATTAACGAATATCGACAAAACGATCGATATGAACCTAAATAATTATGTGATGATAATATTTAATATAAAATGAATAATATACATGAAATAGGTTATAATGAAATTATAAATTAACCTATGTTTATTATTTAGGAATATAAATAATTAATAAGGCAAGTTGGATTCGAGGTAAGGGATTTCGTCTCAATTTCCCTTCATTAAGGTATATTTTTATAAAATGCACCTCCTTCTTTTATATGTTGTGTTATTAACCCCTTTTACATTTAATTTCATTCAAATGTAATATCTCTTTTAGAAAGAGTTTTAATAAACAACAAAAACGAATGTTTTTAACATATACATTTCCAATGAATTCTCCACTGTCGTAACCGTTATTTGATATTTGGATACTTTTATAAGATTTAATGTGTTATTATTAAAAGGAAAAAAATACCTTATTATTTTTTTGGGTTTTTTGATATTGAAAATGGGTTTTAAAGAGAATTAATTCAATAACTTGAAAATATTTATTGTGATTTAAAATGAAATTTTATGATTGAAATGTTGATAATTTCAATCATTTCCATGTTATGATTATATAATGGTACATGAACATTTGACTGGTAGTTATGTGATAAACCAAAGACGAGTGGTTATGTGATAAACCAATGGTGGGTGGGTCTGTTAGAATCCAAGGATCGGTGGATACGTTTTTACCTCCAATTCATTGGGTATGGAAGTCAGACATATCGATAATCCATTTAGTGATATATGTGGAATTTGACAGTATGGTTATTCTATTTATGTTTTTTATGTCCCAACTAATCTTATTATGTTATATATTTATTTCTATGGGATTTATGATCAAATTTTGGTTACAAAAAGGGTATGAAATGAGCTTATAATTAGTGACGTATATACACTACTTCTTAAAAGTGAAAAGAATTACATTATGATAAAGTATTCATGTTTTTCATGTTTTCCAATGACTATAGTTTTCCTTCTCTATGAATCTGTTACTATGATTATTATTCTCATCCCATGTTTTGAAATGTTTTTCATAGGAAATAAAGTATCATAGTATCAAGAATAGGATCCTGGAAATTTAATTCTATTAAAACATGAAACTATACCATGTTTCATTTTAAATATTTTTTGTTTTCTGAAAAAATGGATGCTGAGTTGAAGTGTCTACTTGTCATTTTTAATTTGATATGTATGAGTTGAGAACGAATTCTATAAATTTATAAACATAAAAATATCCTCTATGTGATTGAAATTAAAATGATTGACCTAGCTCTAGATTACAAAATATTTAATGTCAAGGCCTTATATGTATCACATTACATTTTAGTAAAAAAACACCTGATCTAGGTTACTAGTGTTTGGGTGTTATATATATTATTTATTTTAGGTATTCTCATCATTAGATGTTAGTAATTTTAATGGTATTTAATTTGGTTCATAATAGTGACAACAATACCAATTAATTGACAAAAAAATTCTTCATTTACAAATTATTCAAAATGGTGGAGTCATTTTTTTTAAATTTTTTATCTAGTCCCATGTTCATTTGATGGATGGTATGAGTATGGATTTGATGAATGGACTCCATGATAAAAATGGTATGGGTAATTTATTGAAAACATCCATTTACTATATAGAGACCATTCATTTTCTATCATAATTATATAATTATATTCATTTGGATAACTATGCTTTGATGTCATATATTACTATTATTAGTATAATCATAATCCATAATATTTTAAATGGTGAAGATAGTATTGCATTATTTATGTGGGCGGTTGAACCAACCCAAAAAATATCATGATAATGTAATTGTAACACCTCAAGATTTTATAGTATGTTATTTCTTCAAAATAATTCAATAACATACACTACATGCTACAACGAGTTCAAGCACACCATGACATACCAAACTAGGCGTTCAAAAGAGGTTATGAATAGTATTAACCGAATTTTGAACTTTATATAATCCATATAATTTTAGAATCCATATTATGAGTTTCTGAGACATAATTTACGGACATATTCAATTTTTTCAGATAAAAGAAGTATTTTTCAAAAAATGCAATTTTACCACCTTTTAATGGAGAACCCATTTTAAATAAAATATTTAAAACATTTATATATTAAGTTTGACAAAATAAAATTCTTATTTATAATTGGGACATATCAATTTGGTTTCAATGAATTTTTGGTGTTTTTATGATAACTTTTATATTTGGGTGAATAGTGAAAAAATACAATATTTTAACTGAAAACAACTTTTTTAATAAAAATAATTTATAGTGTTCAAATATACATATGATTGGTTTGGAAGTTTATTTAGATTATATTTCTAAAATTTAATCCAATTTTGTTCATTGGAAGTAATTTCACTTTGAAATTTGGAATAAACAACTGTCAATCTTATTGAAATTATTATTTCTTAAAAATACGCATTTTGGTTTTGACAACGGGAATTAATTTTAAATTAATAAATGATATTTATATGTTTTTAATTGGTTAAAATAGACTTCATTTTAGAATTTGGAATATCAAAATTATCTTAGGGTGAAGTTTTGGTATGTTTTTGAAAACATTCAATTTTTGATGAATAGTGAAAAACACTGCGTTATAGGTTAAAACTGAATTTTCATTTAAATAATTATTTATTTTATTGAAATTTATTTTAGGTAAAGATAGAAACATAATACCTATATATGTTCAATGTAATTCATTGTAGTCATTATGTAATAATTTTAGATATATGAAATATTATTAACTTTTCACCGTCTTTTACGCACCTCGTAAGAGAATTGGAAAATTCGCATAGAACTTAATTTTACCACTTCTGTGAAAGGAATTTCAAATATTCAAAAGACATGTTTGATATCAGTAAGAAAAATAATGGTCAATAAGCTGAAAATAATTTTTGGTGAATAGTAACGTTTTATTTTTATTTACCACGGTTAAAAGTAAATAGGGTAATTATAGGTAAAAATGATATTATTTGTACCGTAACACATGTAAAAAGTATATTGGATAAGTTTAATTCCACCAAAAAAACTTAGGAATAAAATATGATCCTTTAGGTCCATTTGGATTAGATTTGGACATTTATTATTATTTTATTTAAAGAAGAGTTAAAAGAGTTAAAATCAATGTTTAATAACAAAAACATTTTTAATATAGGGTTAAACACAATATAAATTATACTATAAATATTAATTATAAAGATAAAATTATTTCTACATCATGGTATTTTATTTATAATTTTTAGACATTAAATAATTAAATTTATTTATGACACAATGATGATTGAGTAATTACCTTATTAACAAAAGAATCAAATAAATGGAATTATAAATGTTAAAATAAATATAATTTCAACATTTTTATGACAGTCACGAATTTTATTGGTGATTATGACATGTTAGTATTGATTCAATGTATCTTTTTCAAAGTAATCAAGTTGTGATGACTTTCAAAAAAACCAAATACCAAATAGCGTCAAATTTGACATAAATTAATTTTTTTAAAAAATACTATATTATTGCTGGATATAATATTGTTAAAAATAAACGGTTCGGCCAAAAGGATTTAATAATATAATATATGTCATTAATGAACCACTTTATGTTCTCTTGGATTTTTAGATTATTTTTACTAACCATATAGTGTAAGAATACAAGAAGACAAGGTAAAAGTGAAACTATTTAACTTAGAGTTAAATCTAAAAGATAAGGATAAAATGGTAACCTAAAATTGCCTAAAACCTATTTTATGAGAGGATTTAGACCCATATGTTGGAGGTAGAAATACGGGAAGGATGGCAAGAGGGGGGGTGAATTGCCTTTTAAAAAATGATTAACAAATTAAAATCAAAGTAAAGAATGCAGCGGAAATAAAAGAGGCAAGACACAAGAAATTGATAACGGAGTTCGGCCAAAAACCCGGCCTACGTCTCCGCTCCCAACTCAACCGTTGAGAGATTCCTACCGCTTGCTTTTCAATGGTTTTAGCAAGAAACCCACTAGGCTTTGAGGTAGCACTAGGACCAATTACAGCTTGCTTTTGGTGGTTAAGCAAGAACCCACATGCTTTTAATGGTTTAGCAAGAACCCACTATCCTTCTTAAAGGTGAAGGATAGCTCACCTATGTCTCAAGCTATTTAAAGGAAAGCTTGACAACCTCTTCACACCGTAGTGGTGATGTGAAACCCAAAAGAAAGAGGGGATGAGAAAAGTTTGGGGTTTGTAGGCACAAACCCAATTTTAAGCTCAAAATAAATAAAACAAGCAAAACCGTATTTGAGGAAGTCTTGGGTGCCTTTGATTGATTGGAGATATTGAAGGTCGCTTCCAAGCTTCTTTGAAGGAGCTCCTTGGATGTGGAAGTTGTTGGAGCACTTGAGGTTCCTTTGAGGGAAGTCGCCGGAGGTTGGCCAATTGATACAAAATATGTCTGTTGGCTTCGTATATGATCCAGTAGGTGTCCGGGGCTTCCTTGGCCTTTATTTATAGGCATGGAACCCTTGGGAAGTCTTCCGAGCCGTTGTAAAAGCTTAAAGAGCCGTTGGAGGCCAAATGGGAGTTGACTGGTCAAAGCCAATGGCTAGTTTGACTGGGCCACCGGCTGGCCGGTGCAGGGCCACCGTCTGGCCGGTGCCTTGGATGTTGAGAAGGCCTTCTGCCCAGGCAGCACCGGCTGACCGGTGCCAGAGCCACCGACTGGCCGGTGGGGAGACAGTAGCAAACACTGTTGCATCAGGTTGCCACCGGCTGGCCAGTGACAGAGCCACCGGCTGACCGGTGGAACCTGGCAGTGGGCAATGCCTCTGCCAGGTCCACCGGCTGGCCGGTGCTATCACACCAGTTGGCCGGTGGACTGAATTTCAGTCCACTTCTTGTCCATTCTTGGGCCAATCCTTTGGCAATCTTTTGCCTATCATTCACAACACTTAAAAACAATGTTAGACAAAAAAATAAGGTGATTGTGATCATGAAAATCAAACAACGAGGGGAACGAGAGGTACAACACCATACCCACTTTATCTTTGAAATAAATCAATTGTGAGCCATTATAAACCGAATATTATTTTATTATAAAATAATATTTCAATATTTTCCTAAGGTGCCCCTCACCCCTCTTATAAAAGGGCACTCCCCCATTTCTATAATTCACACCATCAAAGCCATTTGGCTCGGCCGAACCCTGAAAAAGTATCATATCTATTATCCTAACTTCATCCAAGAGGCCTTAATTTAGTCAGAAATCTAACCTATGGAGCCCCTTTGATCAAATTAAAAGGAAGAACACAAAGAAGAGATAAGTATTTCATCACCTCTATCAAGTTCTTTTCATCTTCTACTTCTTCTTTCCTTGTTTTTTCCATTCTAAAATAATAACTCTAGTATATTCTATATACTATGACGTTATTATAAATAAGGTATGAGTATATTCAATATTCTATCCATCCTTTTAATAACATTTCACCATACGTGCGGGCATTCGGCTTACCATCTCCACGTCATGGTGTAGTTGTTATTCAATATATTATTATTTGTGTGGGTATAATAATGTTGTGTAATTGATGTAAATAATAAATATAACATGATAATTATTCTGTATATATGATACATTATCCAATTATATATTATTTTAATATCAAGAGAATGATATTGTCGCTCGTGCGTATGTACAGATTACCATCTCCATGAACGCGATGAGATTCGTTACCAATCGTATCCATTGAAGACTAATATTAATTAGATGACTAAAAATAATGTTTAAATACATAATATCATTCTTAATATGAATAAGATACATCTTTTCCATAAAAACATTAATTATGTAACAAATCATATAAAGGAAAACATGTCAGTTAACACCCAAAACGACGTTAATACTAAAATATTACTAACCAAACAATATATTATATGATATTAATGTATATGATTCTTGTATAATTTAATAAAAATTATTTAACCATTATACAGGAGGTTAACCTACCCTCTACCAAGTAAAATTAAAAGGTTAGAGTTAATTCTACAACCTCTTCATTATTCAAGGTTGTTGATATATAATTATCTACTGGGACCTCTTTATCATCCATATCCATGTTTTCATAAAAATGTATTATAAAACCTTTTTACAACTTACTAGACTATGGGTTAAATTCATTTATACCCTTATTTGACCTTATAAGTTTTGAAAGGAATCTTTCCATCATTTTCCAGACAAGGTACTTTATGACCTTTTCGAGAAAATTAAGATAAGAATGTTTTTTTAATTATATGGAGGGTGCTGCTATTTTACGCCGTTACAACTACGTCGAAGCTTCCCTTACAAGCTTATAATAATATTTTCAAAATAATTTTTTTGTTTTATAATTATATGACATATAAATGAAAACAAAATAGTAAGAGAAATTTCTCTACAAAAAGGTTCTGATTTCGTCTATGTCAACATCCTTTGATGGATTTTAAGCTTATTTGAAGATAATTTAGGATGATACAAAACATCTATATTGTATTGAAATTTTTGTGATATGTTTGACTATGGATGTGTTATTTTTATATAATTCATGGTTTATGGATAAATTATTTACATTTCATATTCTAGTTTTAATAGGAATGTTTATATTATGTTTAAACATTTTCATATGAGGAATTCATTTGAATAAAAAGTGATGGGTGGAACCCACTATATCTCCATGATGCATTGGTAGGTCTCATGAGACAAAATAGTGTCTTGGCACAAGGCTGTGAATAAAATATTATTTGTAGTCTTGGCACAAGGTCTTGACTATGTGGTTATGATAGTTCGGCATTATGCATTCCATCATTATGAAAGTGGCTACTGATATTACAAGTGATTATTGTACTATTAGAATATCCATGTTAATAGGTAAATATAATTATTTGATTTTATATTTTCCATATTATACTAAAGTTCCAGTTTAAAAGGATTTTTTTAGTCTTATAAATTTCCTTAAATGTGTATTATTATTTAAGATAGTATTCTCTATATTTTTATCCTTACTGAGCATCTAAGACCACCCCTTTCTTATGTTTTATTTTCCAAGAATCCCAAGAAGTGTTTTATGTTTGAGATGTAGGGTTAAGCTAAGGGAACAATGGAATTCTCAAATATTTTTTTTGTCATTTTCTGGAAAGTGTAATGTAACATTCATGTATGTAATTTATTTTCCAAGACTGCTAAACTGATTGGTCTTTTGAGACTTGATTCCTTGTTGTCAAGCCAATGTATTAAAATAATGCACCGTCTCTGGGAATCTAGGGTCGGGGCCTTATAGTTGGTATCATAGGAAGTTTAGAAATAACCTTGGAAACTCTATTTAGATAAACTCTGATTAGAGAATATTACCCTAAGATAGACTTTGAGAATTAGTATAGAATAACTTCCTAGAATTTTGGTAATGTAGAGATTTTCTGAGTTTTCCAAGCAAAGACATCCCTGTCTGGATATGAGCAGGTAAAGGCAGCTCTGGCACAAATGTAACTAGGGGTAAACCCCGAAAACACCGCTTTGATCAATACTTGAATGGGAACTGCTGCATGACAATGGGCCTTACTGCACTCTTAGTTACAACACTCTCGGGGGATATGCATAGGATAATTCTCATTTTATTTACAAACCACCGTGAAGGGTTTATGGGAATATAAATCCTCGATGAAATTTTTTTTATGATTATGGATTATATCCATGAAATGTTCAATTGATGTAAACTGTTTTACAAGTTTGTAATTATGCACTGCAATTCATAAAATAATATAGTGTATGAAATTATTTAGAAATGGCGCCCAATTTATAGAATGAGACCTCCAGTAATACGCATGATCTAAAGAGTAATAAGGATCTTATATTTCGTGGTATTAAGCTAACATTTAGAAGGGAAATAGTCTCCCTTATGAAGATATAATATCATGTGTTAATAAGATAAGTAAATAATTCTCTGAGTGTTGTGGATTTGAAGGGAAGCAAGATAAGAAAACGATGGTAGAGAGAAAGATAGATAAAGGGAAGAGGGGAAAGAAAGATTTTACCATATGTGATAAATGTGGAAATAATCACCTTGCTAAAATCATGAGGGGAATAGGACTCTGTTATAAGTATAGAGAAAAAGGACCCCATGTATGTGATTACAACTGTAAGAAAAAGGTTTCAAATGTAAAATGCTTTATCTGCAAGGTGTTGGGACACTATGTGAATCAATGTCTCAGTCATTAGTGTATACAAAAAACGATGCTATTGGATAATAATCATGTTATGATACTACCTCATATGAAGTGGAATGACTAGTGTTCTTATGTTGTTATTATATAATTATTTCATTTCAGTGTTGTATCAACAATATAATGGTTGTATGAATTATAGAGATAAATAATGATTGTACAACAGTAATATTATATTGAGGATTTGAGATTATATGGTTCTAATAAAAGTGAATTAATAGTAAGATACACTTTTTGGAAAATACATCAGTAAATGAATGGTAATCCTTAATATGGTCTTGATAATGAGGTAGTGATTTTGGAATAATAGATGGTTGATTAGGGTAAAATATATTGGATATTTTTGACTTCCATGGAACTGATTAATAGTTTGTTTATTTCATCATTGTTGGAATATTAAAAAAATTTTGGATATAAGGAATATATCCAGTATTATATAAAGGATAAGGGAGCCTAAATGTAATCAATAATGTTTTATGGTAATTTTGGGTTTTACCATATTTTAATATAATAAATGATGAAGGTTTTCACATGTTATTACGTGGAAAAAAGGATCGTCATTGTGTTTAACTTCCATATAAATTTTGGACTGTGAGTTTGGATAGAAGTGTTTTGAAAAAGTATAAAGGTTGGAATGGATTATGATTGAAATTGGATACTATTGTTAAGGTTATTTTTTGATTGTTATAAAAAGGACAACACACAGACTATGTGAACATCCATCGCGTCGGAGAAGCTGCGGGAATCGAACCCACAACCATAGTGCGATTGGGATTTATTGCCTACAACTGGAATACGTGAAGTCCCTGGAATGTATAATCTAGTTTTTTAAAGTTTATGATTGTTGAATTATAAATTATTTAATTTTGGAACCCTATATGATTAGGATAAATATTATTATTTTTTGAAATCTTTTGGAGTGAAAGATGAGTTTTTGGTAGGATTAGTTAACAGATGAAACTCTACATGTCAAGCGTGTGTGTGTGTCTATATATATATATATATATATAATTTTTTCCCTCTTATTGTATGGGTAAATTAATTCTTAAACTTTAGGGAAGGGATCTTAAAACCAAAATTGTGTTATCCTAATACACTATGTTTAGTACAACCGTTTGTATTTTAAATCATCATAGATTGATGGATTTGAAGCCCTCAATTTAACACTTGGTTGGGATTGATTGTAACATCCCAAGTAATTAAAGAATAATAGATTTTCATAACTAAGTCTATTTATGAATTAGATCGTGTTTTGGAGGCTTAAAACGAGAATAAGTCCAATCTTAAGCATAAAACAGTCTAATACTTTTATAAGATTGTTTTACGGCCTTTTGAGGGAAAACAATTATTAAATCTATCATTTGACAATTTTATAAGCTCTATTTGTCAAAATAAACTTATTCTTTATAACTAGGACTTGGAAATTTACTTTGTATAAATTTTTGGTATTTTTCTGACAATGTTCATTTTTTAATGAATAGTGAAAAATACTGCATTTTAATTCAAAATGGGTGTTTCATCTAATTTAATTATACCGTTACATTGTCCTTTTATTTGATTTTAAAGTGTAATTAGAATATATTTTTAACCTTTAATTCAATGGCGGTCATTGGAATTAATTTCACTTTGAAATTGGACATAAACAAGTGTCAAACTTTTGATAGATATTGTTTCTTAAAAAGACGCTATTTATTTTGACAACGGGAATTATTATTAAATTAATTACTGCAATTTCTATGTTTGGAATTCGGTAAAATGGATTCCATATTTGGAATCCAATGGTCTGAATTATGTAATTAAGACTCTTTTTTTGGACATTATGAATATTAACGACGGTAATTATCTTTAATTATCGTGATTAATTAGTAATCGTGTAGTTAAGGGTAATAAAATAATATCATAATAATATTAAATGACCCCAACATGTGTCAAAATATTTTTTTTGAGTCATTGCCGACCATGGGAAGCTTTTTACCGAACATGAGGGCCCATGGAGTCACATGGGTGCGATAGTGACATTTATGACATTATTTTTAAAAAGAAGAGAAATATAACAAAGGGTTGTATATTCTATGTAAAACAATTTTAATTTTGTTTACATAAATGATCTCTTAGAATATAAATAGTCATTGGAATTCTAATAATATTTCCTACATCATGGTGTTTTTTATAATTTTTAGACATTAAATAAATAAATTTATTTCTGACACCATGTTGATGTAGTGATTACCTCATTAATGAATGATTTAAATAAAATGAAATGATAAGGTAAAATCTAAGAGATAAAATTGTCAAAAACATATTGTAATAGTGTATATAGAACCCTTATCAGCTTATCCTCAAAATATATCAATTTTGGACCTTGAAAATCAGAAAATCATTTTATAATAATGTAACATTTCAATACATTCCAAAAGTGGCCCTCCTCCATCTAATAAAATTCCCCCACCTATACCCCCTTACCCACACCTTTAAAGCCCTTGGATCGCCCAAATTTTTCTTATATTATCTCTCCACATCCCTATATTACTCCTAGTAGTCTCACTTTGGGTGTAAGTATTTCCAAGGAAGTGTTTGCCTCAAATCAAAAAAGAGTTACCCGATTTAGAGGTAATGTCTTCTCTCAAGTTTCTTCCTTTTATTTACCTTATTCACTCACCACTATAATCTTATTATTTGATCCCATAATAACACCAATATCCTCAATATACTAGGATGTTGTTACGATAAGGATTCTACCTACACTTACACACACCTCCGTCTAATTGTTAATGAAAATATTGTTTCTGTGGGTGGTGAATTACTGCCTCACGAAATAATGATTGTTCCATCTTCTCTTAACACCATTCATGGTGGAAATTATGATGTAAATGTATTTATATATGATATATATGGTATTTAATTTTTCTATATGCTTCTGAATTTTATTTCTAAACCACATCGTTATGCATTTAATGTTGTGGAACTGCGATAATTTCATCTAAGGAAGTATGGACTACCGCCCCATCAAGTGATGTGACTCATTCTTTCCAAACATGGAATTTATAAAGAATGTAATTAATATACTTATGATACCTATATAACATATATATTATACTGTAATTATAATATATATATGTCTCATTTAGTTTTAATTTCTTTAATATGACAAAGAATTTAAAGTAGCGTTCTTGCGTACGTATGGCCTACCGTCTCCATTAACGGTGCATTTCATTTTTTATCTCCAAATTTTATGTAATAGTATAAAATTAATATATACTGGATATATGTGATATTTAAATCATAAATAACATTCTGGAGATGATTTATTTATAACTACATGGGCAATTCTTCTCAAACAAGATCATTTTTGACTCATACACTAGTGGAAATACGGGCTTTAACGTCGTCGTAATAACGTCGGTTTTTTAAAAACCGACGCGAATAGTATGTGCGGGGAATTTTTGGCGTCGGTTTTACAAAAAACCGACGCCAAAAATAATTATTCGTTGATATTTCGCGTCGGTTTTGAAGAAAACCGACGCGAATAATATTAGTATACATATTTTCCGCGTCGGTTTTCCTGAGAACCGACGCAGAAAATAAATTTTTAAAAATGTTTCGGCGTCGGTTTTCATGAAAACCGACGCCGAAACTCATAATTCCGTGTCGGTTATTTTAAAAACCGACGCCGAAAATAATTAAAAAAAGTTTTTGGAGTCGGTTTTTTTAAAACCGACGCCGAAACTAATAAAAAAAATTATATTCCGCGTCGGTTTTCCTGAGAACCGACGCAGAAAATAATTTTTTAAAAATGTTTCGGCGTCGGTTTTCATGAAAACCGACGCCGAAACTCATAAGCGAACATATATTCCGCATCGGTTATTTTAAAAACCGACGCCGAAAAGTTTAAAACAACATTTTGGCGTCGGTTTTTCTTAAAACCGACGCGAAAAGTCTTTTAAAAATATTCACGGTCAGAAACCCTCATTTTGTTCGTTCGTCGAAATCGAGTTCCGCTGTGGCGCTTCGGACTCCCGACGACCTTCGAACTTGATTTGCAATCTTGGACGGCCATTGTTGAAGGTTTTTTGTCGTCTGCACGATTTTGGGTATGTGTTCTTCCTATTTATCTCTTGTTTCATATCCCATTGTTTATTTCTTTATCAATAACCCTATTTTGCGTGATTTTGATTATTGGTTAGATTTTAGTTGTAATTTATCATTATTTTTTGTTTGTATTATCATTGTTGGTGTAGATTTGATATTGTTTGTTTTTGGAAGTAATTATACCGGTCGCAGTTTGGATTTAACATCTCCATTTGGGTTGAACTTCAATTTTTTTGTTTGTATTATCATTATTCCTGTTTAAAATGATCTTTCATTACATTATGAAGTACTATATTTTTAATTCCATTTCCATTTTAATAAATTCTTCTTCAAAAAAATAATTTTATTGTGTTAAATGAATTCACTCACATTTTTGCATGTAGTTTGTTGTTATTTCATTCCTTCTTGAGATTTACCATGCCAAATTCCTCAATTCTCTTTGGTTCTCATCATTTAACTAAGACATGAATAATTACCACTATCTATTATGTTAAAAAAATTTGAATAATTATTTTCATGCCATTATATAATAAATAATTTTTCTTGCAATGTCCATAATACGACTAGGATCATAATGTATTGTAATTATTTCTTCGTAGATAATAATATAATCATTATCCCTCTATTAATCTTCAAAAATACCTTTCCACTTTCATATGTGGGGTTAGATTCATGCATTTTTAATAAATGTCCTCTTAAACTAATCTCATTCCATTGATTATATTTATTCATCTTTCTCTCCCTCTAAATAATAGTCATGAAATTATTTACTTCCCCCTCTAAGTCATAGGCTACAAATAAAACATTCTCATGATCTAATCTTTCATGGATGGATAATATATTTCTCTTCATGTTGATCCATTCTTTGACATGTTTTGCTGCAATAGACCGATGGATGGGGGTGTAAGTTGTCACCTACAATATGAAATGGATTTTTTATCCCTCCATAATGAATTTATATGTTCATAGTTCCCTATTATAAAACTCATGTATTGAGGGAGTTGAGTTATCATAGTCACCAAAAATTGTATCATGTCTCTTAATACACATTGTCTTAAATAAGGATAGTTATTGCACTATTTTTCACATTAATTTTTCCATGATTCATTCATGTTACATCAAATGAATAAAAAAATAAATATAGTGAGATCAATAGTATTCATAGTGAGAAATCATATTATCTTGTATGTCATTAATATAATATTTATATCATGAAACTTTATTTTCAAAAAATGAAACCTTTGATTTAACCATTTTGTCCTTGTATTTCAATATAACACACATGTATATAATATGAAAATAAACTGTTTACTCTATTTGTAAACGTGTTTCATATCTGATGTCTTTTATCTGATTATCAATAGTTTTTATGGAATATGTTTTTGTTTACAATTTATCTGATAGATATTTAAATGTTTCTATCTTTTAATATATTCATCAATTATATTGTGATATCAGGTATTAATGGATCATTATTGGATTTATCTACGAAGAACTACTCGTGAATATGAAAGAGGAGTTGACAATTTTTTGGAATTTGCTAAACGGCATAATCAAAATATTGATTTGATTTTCTGTCCATGTGTGAAGTGTGTAAATATGAGAAAGTTAAACTTCAGAGAAATCAAGGATCATCTCATTTGTTATGGTTTTAGCCTTAATTATACACGTTGGATCTTGCATGGTGAAAGAACTGAAAATTCAACATCCGATGTTGATGACGATATTCATAATGAGGCAGAGGATCGTATTGAAGAATTAGTTCATGATTTAGGTGTTGAAACCATCGAAAAAACACCAACTGTTGAACGATTGTATGGAGATTCTGAGAAACCATTATTCCCAGGTTGCAGTAAATATACAATGTTATCAGCAGTTTTGAGATTAGTTAACTTAAAAGCAAAAAATGGGTGGAGTGATAAAAGTTTCTCCAGTTTACTTGAGCTTTTAAAAGAGCTTCTTCCAGAAGGCAATGGGCTTCCAGATTCCAATTATGAGGCGAAGAAAATATTATGCCCAATGGGATTGGGGTATAAAAAGATACATGCTTGCCCCAATGATTGTGTACTGTATAGGAAAGAAAATGAACATTTATCAAGTTGTCCTACATGTGGAACATCGCGTTATAAGATGGATGAGAAAGTCAACTCAGATTCATTTTCAGGTGATGTCATGTAACGTTATGAAAAATCAATTTTTTTACTTTCCAATGATATCATCCAATATTTTTTTCAAACAATTATGATAATTCAATTCTGATTTATTTTTAGGTACCAAAATCAAAACTCCATCTAAAGCATTTTGGTACCTTCCAATTATTCCTCGTTTGAAGCGTCTATTTGCAAATTCAAATGATGAAAAAAGGTTAAGATGGCATTCAGATGAGCGCATTTCTGATGGTAACTTATGTCACCCTGCTGATTCACCAAAGTGGAAGAGTTTTGATAAAAAATTTCATGATTTTGGAAGTGAAGTTAGAAATCTCAGAATGGGATTGTGTACTGATGGAATGAATCCATATCGGAGCCTCAGTAGCCAACATAGTTCATGGCCTGTTTTGCTGGTACTTTACAACTTTTCCCCACATCTATGTATGAAGAAAAAATATGTTATGATGAGCTTGATGATTTCTGGACCAAAACAACCGGGAAATGATATTGATCTGTATCTTAGACCATTGATTGAGGATTTAAAACTGCTATGGGAGAAAGGTGTTACAGTTTTCGATGCATACAAGAAAGAGTATTTTCTTTTGCGTGCTATGATAATGTTCACTATAAACGACTTTCCTGCGTATGGAAACTTATCTGGATATAGTGTTAAGGGACATAAAGCATGTCCAATTTGTGAAGAACAAACTTCATATTATCAATTGCAGAATGGAAGAAAGACAATGTACATGGGACATCGAAGATTTTTGCGAATTGATCATCCTTATCGTAGATTGAGAAAAGCATTTAACGGTTTACAAGAATACAACCTCCCCCCTCAACCATTTTCAGCTGAAAAATATTATGACAGAGTAAAATATATTGATTCAACATTTGGAAAGAGAAAAAGTTCTGGTTTACAAAAACATATCTGGAAGAAGCAGTCTATTTTTTTCGAACTACCTTATTGGAGATTTTTAGAGATAAAACATAACATTGATGTTATGCATGTTGAGAAAAACATATGTGATAGTTTGATTGGAACTTTGTTAGACATAAAAGGAAAGACAAAAGATGGATTACATGCTAGATTTGACTTGATATTAATGCGAATACGTTTGGAGTTAGCTCCCACTGTGAAAGGAAAAAGAACATATTTACCTCCGGCTTGTCACACATTAAGCAAGATTGAAAAGATGAATTTTTGTCAGTGTCTTCATGGTATTAAAGTACCCAGCGGTTTTTCTTCAAATGTGAATAATTTTTTGTCATTGAAGGATTGTAAATTAATAGGTATGAAATCACATGATTCCCATGTGTTAATGCAACAAATTCTACCAGTAGCAGTGCGTGGTATATTACCGAAAGCTGTCAGGAAGACAATCATCAGGTTATGTAATTTCTTTGAATCCATTTGTAGCAAAGTCGTTGATCCAAATTTGTTAGATTTGTTGGAGAATGAAGCAACTCTTATTCTTTGTCAACTAGAAATGTATTTCCCACCCTCATTTTTTGATATAATGGTTCATCTATTGGTTCATTTGGTGCGTGAGATAAGAATGTGTGGGCCTGTTTATTTAAGATGGATGTATCCTTTTGAAAGATATATGAAAATATTGAAAGGATATGTTAAAAATCCTTATCGACCAGAGGCCTCTATTGTTCAAAAATATGTATCAGAAGAGGTGATTGAGTTCTGTACTGATTATTTGAATGAGGTGGAGCATATTGGTCTCCCTCTATCTCGACATATGACAGTTGACAGAGAAGGTAGAGGGGTTCGAGGCTTAAAGGTAAAGTTCATTCCACGTGATGAAGTGATGCAAGCACATTTATACATTTTGAACAACACAGATGAGGTTCAACCATATATATCCTCACATATTGCTGAATTAAAGTTACGATATCAGAAAAGAAATGAAAAGTGGTTGATTATTGAGCATAAGAAGACATTTGTTTCATGGTTTAAAGAGAAAGTCACCTCAGATATATCTGTATCAGAAACATTGAAGTGGTTATCAGGTGGACCATCTTTTAATGTGATCACTTGGTCTGGTTTTGATATCAATGGCTACACATTTTACACAAAAAACCTGGATGACAAGAGTACCGTTCAGAATAGTGGTGTGATGGTATTCGCTGAAGCAGTGCATTTTTCGAGTGCCAAAGATAAAAACCCAATTTCTGCATCAACATCATATTTTGGAGTTATTGAAGACATATGGGAAATTGATTATATTAAATTTCGAGTCACTATTTTTAAGTGCAATTGGGTTGATAGTAATAGTGGCGTGAAACATGATGAATATGGGTTTAAACTGGTTGATTTGAAAAGATTTAATCACAATGAGGAACCATTTATCTTGGCGACACATGCAAAACAAGTATTTTATGTCATTGATCCGTCGAATGATCAGTGGTCAGTTGTTTTGCAAGGGAAAAGATATCATTTGGGAGATGATGATGATTCTGATGATGCTAGTGATTTACATGAGCCTTATTCATCTATTATGAAATTTTCAGATGATTACAATGAATATAAGACAGACATAGTGCATGCAGTACGTACCGATCATGATGAAGGGACGTGGGAAAACACTAAATTAGTCTCTTAATTTTTCTGGTAAATATTTATATTTTGTGTCTATTTTTAAAACTTACAAATGCATGCCTCTATTTTTACATATTTATTTTTCATTCCCTTGTTTCTAATTATTCAGTTTTCTAATGATATGCAGGTACCCAAAATTTCATTACACTTTCTAGTAGCAATGTCAAATACAGATAGAGAGGAGCAGTTACCGAGGTATATCTATTTTTACATATTATTAAATATTCAGTAGTATACATATTTAATGAAATAAAACTGTTAATTTATAAAAAAAATTGCAGGACTACTGATGCGTCGTCGGCGGAGGAGACTTCTCCAGTTACTACTCAAAAATCAAGTTCTCTAGTTGGTAAACGTGGTATTACACGTTTACCAAAACTATCACTTGCTCGTGATGATAACAAATTACACATCCGTTTTGATGATAATAATAATGCAGTTGGCCCAAATGCAGTTCAGTTTGTCAGTTATATAGCGATGCAGAGCCGTTGCAGGATTAGTATTTTATATCCTGATTGGAAGTCAGTGGACAGGACGGCGAAGCAACAGCTTTGGGAGGCCGTGACGGTAAAATATATTTATTTATTTATTTTATCTCATTTTTTTAATATTATATAGTTTAAATGACATATTTAATTTTTTCAATTACAGATGACATTCAATTTTGAGGAAACCAAAGAAATTAGGAAAAGACATCTCTCTTTAGCGGCGGTTCGATGGAGAGATTTTAAAAACAAACTGATGAAAGATTATGTTTTTGGAAAGAGAAGGTTTGAAAGCCCATGTCTTAAGTATCCATATATAGATGAAGAAACATGGAAGCGATTTGTTGACAGTCGTCAGGAAGAGAAATTTCAGGTATTGTAATTGTTTTATATTTTAAAATTTATGCTATATTTTCCTTATTACTTATGTGTTTATTTTTATGTAACAGGACTCCAGAAGATCTCATCAGGAGATCCAGTTGAAAAACGTATACCCTCATACTTTATCACGTGGAGGATACTCGTATTTGGAGCAGAAAATTATTGAAGAAAAATTTGAAGCATTAAGAGCTCGATCAAGTAGTGGTTCAGAAGAGGTCCAGTATGGTCCTCCATCTCCTCCCACTCGCCATGAGAAATGGAAACGAGAAAGAAGAAGAAAAAATGAACAATATATTACAGACGAAGCTCATCAAGTGGCTGATAGAATTGTAAGTAAATATTAATTCTTTGTTAACAATTTTCCTTTTTTATAATTTATAAACACTAATATAAATTTTTTATTTTTCATTTCAGGATGAACTTCAGGAGAAAGAGACACAGGGCTCTTTTATCCCTGAGGGTAGGATGGATATCCTAGCCACTGCTTTGGGAAAGACTGAACACCCCGGCCGTGTTAGAGGATATCAGGCGGGTGTTAGTATTCGGAAGGTTTTTGGTAAGAGTAAGAAACCAAGAGACCCGGAAATCGAATCCTTAAAAGAAGAGCTGCAGGATATGAAAGGGTCTATGGGTGATCCAATTCAAGCAGCAGTACAGAAGGATTTATTAGAACACTTGGAAAGACAGTCACAGTCCGCTCATCCTTCAGAGTATATTATTTACTGTTAACAATTTTTCTTTTCTATAAATTATAAACACTGATATAACTTTTTCATTTTTCAACATTCTCAGCCTACTCACTCAGACTATCCTGCCTCATATGCTTACCCAACACCGTCTGGGCAGCCTTCCAAGGTATATTATTTAATGTCATCAATTTTTCTATTTTATAAATTATAAACACTGATATAACTTTTTCATTTTTCAACATTCTCATCCAACTCACCCGGACTACCCTGCCTCATCTGCTTACCCTTCCCCGTCTGCGCAACCATTTGAGGTATATTATTTAATTTAATTTTTAATCAATTTTTCTATGTTATAAATTTTAAACACTAATATACCCTTTTCATTTTCTAACTTCTCAGCCTGCTCACCCTAACTACCCTGCCCCACCTGCTAACTTTGAGCCTCCACCTCCTCCATCAGATCGAACCTTATATTGTGAGTTGTTTGCGGGAGATCCTCATGTACATATTGTTGCGTTAGGACAAGTGTATTTTTTGGGGGACTCGGTACATCATCAGCCTATGCAGATGGGTCAGGTTAGAGTATCAGTACTTGTTATTATAGATCCTACTGCTCTACTACCATTTCCAACTGCGGAGATCACCAGTGTTGGGGAATGTATGGGCCATTTTTTACTTTGGCCAACTACACTTCTTCGTTATATTTCACATGAGGTATGAGTTTTTTTAACTAGTAATTAGAAATGATTCCAAATTACTTATAATGTTTTCTGACATTTAACTTATATAGGAATATCTGAAAGAAAAAGAAACTGTACAAATGCAGCAAAATGTTCAGAAACAGTCGGCTGTAGATACTTCTGATATTTCTTCTAGGTTGAAAAGATTATCTCAGTGCTCTTCTTCCTTGAATTTTATCTATGAGTTTCGGATGACGTCCGATATATGTGCAAGAAATTATAAATTGAGAATATTGAAAGAAGATATCATGAATTTAGTTAATTTTGAAGAGATCGGGCTGAATGTGGTGCAGTTGTTTTCCATGTAAGTAAATTGACGTTTGAATTGCTATTTCTTTAATAAAATATTGTTATGTCATTGACTAACTATATTTTCTTTTTAAATTAGGTATCTATAAATGATTCTTTTACAAAATGAAACTACAGGCATTTATAGCTTTATAGATCCAGAGTACATTTCCTTGGAAGTCAAACATGTGAAAAATGATGAAAGAGTTCAATATATATCCGAGAGATTATCACAAACAGAGATTCAGTGCTTGTTTTTTCCATTTCTTGATAAGTAAGAATATCAACATAATTTTGAACTCATGATCATTATAATGTCATTAATTATGAACTTTTTGTATTATAGGGGGCATTGGATATTAGGTGTATTTTGCCCAAATGAATGCACCTTATATTGGTTTTTCTCTTTATTAGGAAAAGTGCGTAAACCGTTTTCCAACTTATTAAACAGGTAAGTTGTTTTTTTATTTTTAGAAGTTTGTTATGTTTAATTTTAATTGTTTACACAAGTTTTATTAGTTCTTATATAAAAAAATACAGTTCATGGAAACATTTTACAAATGAAAAGAAACCAACGAAAATCAAATATGTGGAAGTACAGGTAATTAGTTTTTATATTTTTTATATATATTGGGTTTCATTATTAGTTAAATGTTTTATAACTGCAGTTTCATCGTCAAAATGGACATGTTGAATGTGGTTATTATATTCTACGATTTATGTACGAGATAATCACAACTGGGGAAACTACTGATTTTCATAAGGTTAGTTGTATTAATTTTTTTATATATTTTCATCCACTTTCTTCTATTTATTAATTTCATATCATTCAATATTATTGTAGGTATTCAATGATTCACAGTCATATTCTCAATCTGATATGATCCATATTCAACCTACTTTTGCGGACTATTTGTTAAGTCTGATTAAGATTTGAGGTATGTATACTAATATTTATAAATAATAATATATATGGGTTTAAAAAACTAACTCTTATGATATATTAGGTGTTTGAACCTACTAATAATCAAATGAATTCTTCAACAATAACAAACAATGAGCATGTCATATATTTCAGGTACGTGTATTTTAATTCTACTTTACTGAGTTTTCTCTAGTGCCTCTGCAAAAACTGTTTTATTGAATCTACTAATAATCAAATGAATCCTTCAACAATAACCAACAATAAGCATGTCGTATATTTCAGGTACGTGTATTTTAATTCAGAATTAGTTATTATATTTCTTTTCATTGTTATTTCTTAAAATCATTTGTCTGTACAGTGACAGATCTGTAGGGTGGTACTTGGATCATGAACATAGAGATTCGTATAGCGAAAGAACATTCAGAAACACTAAAAATTGTCTCCCTTGAATGCACATCAATATCTTCTAGGAATTTTTATTTTTTATGAAAATAAATATCGGAAAATGATTGCCGAGAAGCATATCACATAATACCTGAAATAGCGCTTAGTGGGTTTGCACAAAGATAAAATAGAAGGCGTCAATTTTTAAGGTATGTTTCTTTATGTCTCTTCAATCTGCATTTGATTTCAATTTTCTAACCTATTTTTTGCACTCAAACTTATTTCTCTGTTATTCCATAACTTAAACAAATAACAATAGTGAATGGGTAATGCACGTCTATACAGAGAAAATATAAAAACCTGAGGTTGGGGGTGGTGGGGATCCTATGGTGAAAAGACACCCCCAACATCTTTAATGGGGGAGGTGAGGAAGGGGTTGCATCGGCTGAGTGTTCCTGGAATTTTGATCAGGAGTCGTAACATTTCATTTTGGTAATTTACTTTGTGAAAAAATGAATGATTCAAATAAATTACATATTTTCATTTAATGTTTTTTCATTGCACTAATATATTGGATTGATTTTTTCACGCACATCTCCTTAGTTTCATTGCTGTTTTGATAGGATTGGTGCTATCTATGGGAGGAAACATACAATGATTGATACTGAGTATGGTTAGATTAAGAAAATGCACCATGAAGGTACGTGTATTTTAATTCTTCTTTACTTTGAGTTTTCTCAAGTACTTCTGTTAATGCTGTTTAATTGTTTTTGTATACTTTGTTATTTTTTTTCAGGGTTCCGATTTGTTTGGAGGAGAAAATATATGTATTTTATTTAAAAAAAAAATTTACGGCGTCGGTTATTTTAAAAACCGACGCCGAAAGTTTGATATGGCGTCGGTTTTTCAAAAAACCGACGCTGAAAATCCTGTGTAAATTGGTTTTCCGCGTCGGTTTTTAGAAAAACCAACGCTGAAAACCTAGTCGACTATATTTTCCGCGTCGGTTTTTAATGAAACGACGCAGAAAATAATGTCTAAATGTAGCTTCGGCGTCGGTTTTATAAAAAACCGACGCCGAAGCTCATAAGAGAATTATTTTCCGCGTCGCTTTCTATGAACCGACACGAAAAATGTATTTTTAACGTCGCCTATAAAGACGTCGGTTTATAACCGGCGTTAAAAATTAAAAAAAACCGACGCGAAAAAGTGTTTTTGCACTAGTGATATACCGAACATCGACAAAACGTATGATATGAACTCACATAATTAACTAATTATTATAACATGATAATATGTGATATTAATTGAATAATAAACTTTAAAGTAACTCCTTGAGAAATTATAAATTGATCTAAGTTTATTATTTAGGAATATAAAGAACGAATGAGAACAAGCCGGACATGAGGTAAGGGACTTCATCTCAATCTCCTTTCTTTGAGGCATATTTCAATTTATATACAACCTTATTTTATCAGATGTACAATAAACCCTTTAGACATTTAATTTTATTCAAAAGGAATATTTTTACATGAAGTGTTTTACTAAATGACAAAAGTAATGTTTTTGTCTTACATATGCGGCAACAATGACTTCTCCACCACCATGACCATTATTTGAGTTTCGTCTTCCTCTACAAGCCATAACTTTTTTAAATGAAAAATAAATACCATGTTTTAAATTATATTGGTTTTTAAAATGGTTTTGATAATGTTTTCTTTATATCAATGTGTTTTATTGATCTTTTTTGATTGAAATGTGGAAATGTTATGATTCCTTTATGCATGTTTTATGTGATACGATTATGTTATTGTTCTTGGGCATTGTTTATGAAGTCTGGTGGTTCTGTGATAAACTAAGGGCGGGTGAGACTGAGATAGCTCTCCAATGCATTGGGTAACACGAAGGAGTTAAACATTAAGGTTTCATCGAATATATTTAGGGAATATACGATGATGGGTATTCCAAACGTAACCATGAGGGTTACTCCCTATGTAAGAATGTTATGAATTCCTCAAGTTACCTTTATGTCTTATGATTTCTATGAGTTATTCATAAATCTTATGATTTCATGAGGTATGTTAAGGTGCTTATGTTTTATGTGTAAATTATGATTTCATTGACTCTTACACATACATGGACTAATGTTTTATTTCCGTATTTTTAATATCCCTTACTAAAATTTTTATGCTCATCCCATGTTTTTGAAATGTTTTTCACAGGTCAAGGGAATATTACATGATGCGATGATAGTGTTGAGTAAGTTTCGAGAAAGAATCCATGTTTTATTTTAAATATGTTTCCTTTGATGAAAAAAATAATATTGTCTTTGATGTAACCACCTTGCTTAAATGTGGAATGTAATGCATGATTTATGATCTAATTATCAATAACTCTAAACCTGAAAATATCTTCAATGTGAATACTTGAAATATCCCGAGATTAAGTAATGTTTAAGGTTGGGGCCTTATAGTTGGTATCATTGGTCGGTTTAGATAACTTTAGGAGTAAGAATTATATTAAATTATTATCCAAAAATATTTTTCTTACACATTATGGTAAAATTGAAATGATATAGCATTGGAAGGTTATCATGTTGCTTCATCTAAGACATGTTTTCTCAGAATAGTTTTCCACAGAGGAAATAGGGATGTAGTGCTAGGAAGGCCTACAGAAGGAAATGACCTACCAACTCAGCATCCTGAGATGGTTGGAATCGGAACTGAACAGTTTGTTGCAGTAATGGAACAGTTGAATCAAGTGATAAATGGTGGTGGTAAGCATGCACTAGGATAGCCAGATCAACTGCAGAGGAACATGTCATTGGTGGATCATTTCATAAGGCAACATCCCCCATCATTCAGAGGATCATCGGACAATGTGTTAGCTGAAAGGTGGATTAAAGCACTGGAGACACTAGTGCAAAAACACTTTTTCGCGTCGGTTTTTTTTAATTTTTAACGTCGGTTATAAACCGACATCTTTATAGGCGACGTTAAAAATACAGTTTTCGCGTCGGTTCATAGAAACCGACGCGAAAAATAATTCGCTTATGAGCTTCGGCGTCGGTTTTTTATAAAACCGACGCCGAAGCTACATTTAGACATTATTTTCCGCATCGGTTCATTAAAAAACCGACGCAGAAAATATAGTCGACTAGGTTTTCAGCATCGGTTTTATATAAAACCGACGCCGAAATATCGGTTTTCCGCGTCGGTTTTTCTAAAAACTGACACGGAAAACCAATTTACACAGGATTTTCGGGGTCGGTTTTTTGAAAAACCGACGCCATATCAAACTTTCGGCGTCTGTTTTTAAAAAAACCGACGCCGTAAATAAATTTTTTTAAAAAATATTCGGCGTCGGTTTTTAAAATAACCGACGCCGTAAATTTTTTTTTTAAATAAAATACATATATTTTCTCCTCCAAACAAATCGGAACCCTGAAAAAAAATAACGAAGTATACAAAAACAATTAAACAGCTTTAACAGAAGTACTTGAGAAAACTCAAAGTAAAGAAGAATTAAAATACACGTACCTCCATGGTGCATTTTTTTAATCTAACCATACTCAGTATCAATCATTGTAAGTTTCCTCCCATAGATAGCACCAATCCTGTCAAAACAGTAATGAAACTAAGGAGATGTGCGTGAAAAAATCAATCCAAGATATTAGTGCAATGAATAAACATTAAATGAAAATGTGTAATTTATTTGAATCATTCATTTTTTCACAAAGTAAATTACCAAAATGAAATGTTACGACTCCTGATAAAAATTCCAGGAACACTCAGCCGATGCAACCTCTTCCTCACATCCCCCACTGATGATGTTGGGGGTGTCTTTTCACCATAGGATCCCCACCACCCCCAACCTCAGGTTTTTATATTTGTTCTGTATAGACGTGCATTACCCATTCACTATTGTTATTTGTTTAAGTTATAGAATAATAGAGAAATAAGTTTGAGTGCAAAAAATAGGTTAGAAAATTGAAATCAAATGCAGATTGAAGAGACATAAAGAAACATACCTTAAAAATTGACGCCTTCTATTTTATCTTTGTGCAAACCCACTAAGCGCTGTTTCAGGTATTATGTGATATGCTTCTCAGCAATCATTTTCCGATATTTATTTGCATAAAAAATAAAAAGGCCTAGAAGATATTGATGTGCATTCAAGGGAGACAATTTTTAGTGTTTGTGAATGTTATTTCGCTATACGAATCTCTATGTTCATGATCCAAGTACCACCCTACAGATCTGTCACTGTACAGACAAATGATTTTAAGAAATAACAATGAAAAGAAATATAATAACTAATTCTGAATTAAAATACAAGTACCTGAAATATACGACATGCTTATTATTGGTTATTGTTGAAGGATTCATTTGATTATTAGTAGATTCAATAAAACAGTTTTTGCAGAGGCACTTGAGAAAACTCAGTAAAGCAGAATTAAAATACACGTACCTGAAATATATGACATGCTCATTGTTTGTTATTGTTGAAGCATTCATTTGATTATTAGTAGGTTCAAACACCTAATATATCATAAGAGTTAGTTTTTTAAACCCATATATATTATTATTTATAAATATTAGTATACATACCTCAAATCTTAATCAGACTTAACAAATAGTCCGCAAAAGTAGATTGAATATGGATCATATCAGATTGAGAATATGACTGTGAATCATTGAATACCTACAATAATATTGAATGATATGAAATTAATAAATAGAAGAAAGTGGATGAAAATATATAAAAAAGTTAATACAACTAACCATATGAAAATCAGTAGTTTCCCCAGTTGTGATTATCTCGTACATAAATCGTAGAATATAATAACCACATTCAACATGTCCATTTTGACGATGACACTGCAGTTATAAAACATTTAACTAATAATGAAACCCAATATATAACAAAAATATAAAAACTAATTACTTGTACTTCCACATATTTGATTTTCGTTGGTTTCTTTTCATTTGTAAAATGTTTCCATGAACTGCATTTTTTTATATAAGAACTAATAAAACTTTTGTAAACAATTAAAATTAAACATAACAAACTTCTAAAAATAAAAAAACAACTTACCTGTTTAATAAGTTGGAAAACGGTTTACGCACTTTTCCTAATAATGAGAAAAACCAATATAAGGTGCATTCATTTGGGCAAAATACACCTAACATCCAATGCCCCCTATAATACAAAAAGTTCATAATTAATGACATTATAATGATCATGAGTTCAAATTTATGTTGATATTCTTACTTATCAAGAAATGGCAAAAACCAGCACTGAATCTCTGTTTGTGATAATCTCTCGGATATATATTGAACTCTTTCATCATTTTTCACATGTTTGACTTCCAAGGAAATGTACTCTGGATCTATAAAGCTATAAATGCTTGTAGTTTCATTTTGTAAAATAATCCTGTATAGATACCTAATTTAAAAAGAAAATATAGTTAGTCAATGACATGACAATATTTTATTAAAGAAATATCAATTCAAACGTCAATTTACTTACATGGAAAACAAATGCACCACATTCAGCCCGATCTCTTCAAAATTAACTAAATTCATGATATCTTCTTTCAATATTCTCAATTTATAATTTCTTCCACATATATCGGACGTCATCCGAAACGCATAGATAAAATTCAAGGAAGAAGAGCACTGAGATAATCTTTTCAACCCAAAAGAAATATCAGAAGTATCTACAACCGACTGTTTCTGAACATTTTGCTGCATTTGTACAGTTTCTTTTGCTTTCAGATATTCCTATATAAGTTAAATGTCAGAAAACATTATAAGTAATTTGGAATCATTTCTAATTACTAGTTAAAAAAACTCATACCTCATGTGAAATATAACGAAGAAGTGCAGTTGGGCAAAGTAAAAAATGGCCCATACATTCCCCAACACTGGTGATCTCCGCAGTAGGAAATGGTTGTAGAGAAGTCGGATCTATAATAACAAGTACTGATACTCTAACCTGACCCATCTGCATAGGCTGATGATGTACCGAGTCCCCCAAAAAATACACTTGTCCTAACGCAACAATATGTACATGAGGATCTCCCGCAAACAACTCACAATATAAGGTTCGATCTGATGGAGGAGGTGGAGGCTCAAAGTTAGCAGGTGGGGCAGGGTAGTCAGGGTGAGCAGGCTGAGAAGTCAGAAAAATGAAAAGGGTATATTAGTGTTTAAAATTTATAAAATAGAAAAATTGAATAAAAATTAAATAAAATAATATACCTCAAATGGTTGCGCAGACGGGGCAGGGTAAGCAGATGAGGCAGGGTAGTCCGGGTGAGTTGGCTGAGAATGTTGAAAAATGAAAAATTTATATCAGTGTTTATAATTTATAAAATAGAAAAATTGATGACATTAAATAATATACCTCGGAAGGCTGCCCATACGGTGTTGGGTAAGCATATGAGGCAGGATAGTCTGAGTGAGTAGACTGAGAATGTTGAAAAATGAAAAAGTTATATCAGTGTTTATAATTTATAGAAACGAAAAATTGTCAATAGAAAATAATATACCTCGGAAGGATGAGCAGACTGTGACTATCTTTCCAAGTGTTCTAATAAAGCCTTCTGTACTGCTGCTTGAATTTGATCACCCATAGACCGTTTCATATCCTGCAGCTCTTCTTTTAAGGATTCGATTTCTGGGTCTCTTGGTTGCTTACTCTTACCAAAAACCTTCCGAATAATAACACCCGCCTGATATCCTCTAACACAGCCGGGGTGTTTAGTCTTTCCCAAAGCAGTGGCTAGGATATCCATCCTACCCTCAGGGATAAAAGAGCCCTGTGTCTCTTTCTCCTGAAGTTCATCCTGAAATGAAAAATAAAAAATTTATATTAGTGTTTATAAATTATAAAAAAGGAAAATTGTTAACAAAGAATAAATATTTACATACAATTATATCAGCCACTTGATGAGCTTCGTCTGTAAGATATTGTTCATTTTTTCTTCTTCTTGCTCGTTTCCATTTCTCATGGCGAGTGGGAGGAGATGGAGGACCATACTGGACCTCTTCTGAACCACTACTTGATCGAGATCTTAATGCTTCAAATTTTTCTTCAATAATTTTCTGCTCCAAATACGAGTATCCTCCACATGATAAAGTATGAGGGTATACGTTTTTCAACTGGATCTCCTGATGAGATCTTCTGGAGGCCTGTTACATAAAAATAAACACATAAGTAATACAGAAAATATAGCATAAATTTTAAAATATAAAACAATTACAATACCTGAAATTTCTCTTCCTGACGACTGTCAACAAATCGCTTCCATGTTTCTTCATCTATATATGGATACTTAAGACATGGGCTTTCAAACCTTCTCTTTCCAAAAACATAATCTTTCGTCAGTTTGTTTTTAAAATCTCTCCATCGAACCGCCGCTAAAGAGAGATGTCTTTTCCTAATTTCTTTGGTTTCCTCAAAATTGAATGTCATCTGTAATTGAAAAAATTAAATATGTCATTTAAACTATATAATATTAAAAAAATGAGATAAAATAAATAAATAAAGATATTTTACCGTCACGGCCTCCAAAAGTTGTTGCTTCGCCGTCCTGTCCACTGACTTCCAATCAGGATATAAAATACTAATCCTGCAACGGCTCTGCATCGCTATATAACTGACAAACTGAACTGCATTTGGGCCAAATGCATTATTATTATCATCAAAATGGATGTGTAATTTGTTATCATCACGAGCGAGTGATAGTTTTGGTACACGTGTAATACCACGTTTACCAACTAGAGAACTTGATTTTTGAGTAGTAACTGGAGAAGTCTCCTCCGCCGAGGACGCATCAGTAGTCCTGCAATTTTTTTTATAAATTAACAGTTTTATTTCATTAAATATGTATATTACTGAATATTTAATAATATGTCAAAATAGATATACCTCGGTAACTGCTCCTCTCTATCTGTATTTGACATTGCTACTAGAAAGTGTAATGAAATTTTGGGTACCTGCATATCATTAGAAAACTGAATAATTAGAAACAGGGAAATGAAAAATAAATATGTAAAAATAGAGGCATGCATTTGTAAGTTTTAAAAATAAACACAAAATATAAATATTTACCAGAAAAATTAGGAGACTAATTTAGTGTTTTCCCACGTCCCTTCATCATGATCGGTACGTACTGCATGCACTATGTCTGTCTTATATTCATTGTAATAATCTGAAAATTTCATAATATATGAATAAGGCTCATGTAAATCACTAGCATCATCAGAATCATCATCATCACCCAAATGATATCTTTTCCCTTGCAAAACAACTGACCACTGATCATTCGACGGATCAATGACATAAAATACTTGTTTTTCATGTGTCGCCAAGATAAATGGTTCCTCATTATGATTAAATCTTTTCAAATCAACCTGTTTAACCCCATATTCATCATGTTTCATGCCACTATTACTATCAACCCAATTGCACTTAAAAATAGTGACTCGAAATTTAATATAATCAATTTCCCATATGTCTTCAATAACTCCAAAATATGATGTTGATGCAGAAATTGGGTTTTTATCTTTGGCACTCGAAAAATGCACTGCTTCAGCGAATACCATCACACCACTATTCTGAACGGTACTCTTGTCATCCAGGTTTTTTGTGTAAAATGTGTAGCCATTGATATCAAAACCAGAACAAGTGATCACATTAAAAGATGGTCCCCCTGATAACCACTTCAATGTTTCTGATACAGATATATCTGAGGTGACTTTCTCTTTAAACCATGAAACAAATGTCTTCTTATGCTCAATCATCAACCACTTTTCATTTCTTTTCTGATATCGTAACTTTAATTCAGCAATATGTGAGGATATATATGGTTGAACCTCATCTGTGTTGTTCAAAATGTATAAATGTGCTTGCATCAATTCATCACGTGGAATGAACTTTACCTTTAAGCCTCGAACCCCTCTACCTTCTCTGTCAACTGTCATATGTCGAGATAGAGGGAGACCAATATGCTCCACCTCATTCAAATAATCAGTACAGAACTCAATCACCTCTTCTGATACATATTTTTGAACAATAGAGGCCTCTGGTCGATAAGGATTTTTAACATATCATTTCAAAATTTTCATATATCTTTCAAAAGGATACATCCATCTTAAATAAACAGGCCCACACATTCTTATCTCACGCACCAAATGAACCAATAGATGAACCATTATATCAAAAAATGTGGGTGGGAAATAAATTTCTAGTTGAAAAAGAATAAGAGTTGCTTCATTCTCCAACAAATCTAACAAATTTGGATCAACGACGTTGCTACAAATGGATTTAAAGAATTACATAACCTGATGATTGTCTTCCTGACAGCTTTCGGTAATATACCACGCACTGCTACTGGTAGAATATGTTGCATTAACACATGGCAATCATGTGATTTCATACCTATTAATTTACAATCCTTCAATGACACAAAATTATTCACATTTGAAGAAAACCCGCTGCGTACTTTAATACCATGAAGACACTGACAAAAATTCATCTTTTCAATCTTGCTTAATGTGTGACAAGCCAGAGGTAAATATATTCTTTTTCCTTTCACAGCGGGAGCTAACTCCAAATGTATTCGCATTAATATCAAGTCCAATCTAGCATGTAATCCATCATTTGTCTTTCCTTTTATGTCTAACAAAGTTCCAATCAAACTATCACATATGTTTTTCTCAACATGCATAACATCAATGTTATGTTTTATCTCTAAAAATATCCAATAAGGTAGTTCGAAAAAAATAGACTGCTTCTTCCAGATATGTTTTTGTAAACCAGAATTTTTCTCTTTCCAAATGTTGAATCAATATCTTTCACTCTGTCATAATATTCTTCAGCTGACAATGGTTGAGGGGGGAGGTTGTATTCTTGTAAACCGTTAAATGCTTTTCTCAATCTACGATAAGGATGATCAATTCGCAAAAATCTTCGATGTCCCATGTACACTGTATTTCTTCCATTCTGCAATTGATAATATGAAGTTTGTTCTTCACAAATTGGACATGCTTTATGTCCCTTAACACTATATCCAGATAAGTTTCCATACGCAGGAAAGTTGTTTATAGTGAACATTATCATAGCACGAAAAAGAAAATACGCTTTCTTGTATGCATCGAAAACTGTAACACCTTTCTCCCATAGTAGTTTTAGATCCTCAATCAATGGTGTAAGATTCACATCAATATCATTTCCCAGTTGTTTTGGTCCAGAAATCATCAAGCTCATCATAACATATTTTTTCTCCATACATAGATGTGGGGACAAGTTGTAAAGTACCAGCAAAACAGGCCATGAACTATGTTGGCTACTGAGGCTCTGATATGGATTCATTCCATCAGTACACAATCCCATTCTGAGATTTCTAACTTCACTTCCAAAATCATGAAATTTTTTATCAAAACTCGTCCACTGTGGTGAATCGGCAGGGTGATGTAAGTTACCATCAGGAATGCGCTCATCTGAATGCCATCTTAACCTTTTTGCATCATTTGAATTTGCAAATAGACGCTTCAAACGAGGAATAATTGGAAGGTACCAAAATGCTTTAGATGGAGTTTTGATTTTGGTACCTAAAAATAAATTAGAATTGAATTATCAGAATTGTTTGAAAAAAATATTGGATGATATCATTGGAAAGTAAAAAAAATTGATTTTTCATAACGTTACATGACATCACCTGAAAATGAATCTGAGTTGACTTTCTCATCCATCTTATAACACGATGTTCCACATGTAGGACAACTTGATAAATGTTCATTTTCTTTCCTATACAGTACACAATCATTGGGGCAAGCATGTATCTTTTTATACCCCAAACCCATTGGGCATAATATTTTCTTCGCCTCATAATTGGAATCTGGAAGCCCGTTGCCTTCTGGAAGAAGCTCTTTTAAAAGCTCAAGTAAACTGGAGAAACTTTTATCACTCCACCCATTTTTTGCTTTTAAGTTAACTAATCTCAAAACTGCTGATAACACTGTATATTTACTGCAACCTGGGAATAATGGTTTCTCAGAATCTCCATACAATCGTTCAACAGTTGGTGTTTTTTCGATGGATTCAACACCTAAATCATGAATTAATTCTTCAATACGATCCTCTGCCTCATTATGAATATCGTCATCAACATCGGATGTTGAATTTTCAGTTCTTTCACCATGCAAGATCCAACGTGTATAATTAAGGCTAAAACCATAACAAATGAGATGATCCTTGATTTCTCTGAAGTTTAACTTTCTCATATTTACACACTTCACACATGGACAGAAAATCAAATCAATATTTTGATTATGCCGTTTAGCAAATTCCAAAAAATTGTCAACTCCTCTTTCATATTCACTAGTAGTTCTTCGTAGATAAATCCAATAATGATCCATTAATACCTGATATCACAATATAATTGATGAATATATTAAAACATAGAAACATTTAAATATCTATCAGATAAATTGTAAACAAAAACATATTCCATAAAAACTATTGATAATCAGATAAAAGACATCAGATATGAAACACGTTTACAAATAGAGTAAATAGTTTATTTTCATATTATATAAATGTGTGTTATATTGAAATACAAGGACAAAATGGTTAAATCAAAGGTTTCATTTTTTGAAAATAAAGTTTCATGATATAAATATTATATGAATGACATACAAGATAATATGATTTCTCACTATGACTACTATTGATCACACTATATTTATTTTTTTATTCATTTGATGTAACATGAATGAATCATGGAAAAATTAATGTGAAAAATAGTGCAATAACTATCCTTATTTAAGACAATGTGTATTAAGAGACATGATACAATTTTTGGTGACTATGATAACTCAACTCCCTCAATCCATGAGTTTTATAATAGGGAACTATGAACATATAAATTCATTATGGAGGGATAAAAATTCCATTGCATATTGTAGGTGACAACTTACACCCCCATCCATGTGTCTATTGAAGCAAAACATGTCAAGGAATGGATCAACATGAAGAGAAATATATTATCCATCCATGAAAGATTAGATCATGAGAATGTTTTATTTGCAGCCTATGACTTAGAGGGGGAAGTAAATCATTTCATGACTATTATTTAGAGGGAGAGAAAGCTGAATAAATATAATCAATGGAATGAGATTAGTTTAAGAGTACATTTATTAAAAATGCATGAATCTAACCCCACATATGAAAGTGGAAAGGTTTTGAAGATTAATAGAGGGATAATGATTATATTATTATCTACGAAGAAATAATTACAATACATTATGATTCTAGTCGTATTATGGACATTGCAAGAAAAATTATTTATTATATAATGGCATGAAAATAATTATTCAAATTTTTTTAACATAATAGATAGTGGTAATTATTCATGTCTTAGTTAAATGATGAGAACCAAAGAGAATTGAGGAATTTGGCATGGTAAATCTCAAGAAGGAATAAAATAACAACAAACTACATGCAAAAATGTGAGTGAATTCATTTAACACAATAAAATTATTTTTTTGAAGAAGAATTTATTAAAATGGAAATGGAATTAAAAATATAGTACTTCATAATGTAATGAAAGATCATTTTAAACAGGAATAATGATAATACAAACAAAAAATTTGAAGTTCAACCTGAATGGAGATGTTAAATTCAAACTGCGACCGGTATAATTACTTCCAAAAACAAACAATATCAAATCTACACCAACAATGATAATACAAACAAAAAATAATGATAAATTACAACTAAAATCTAACCAATAATCAAAATCACGCAAAATAGGGTTATTGATAAAGAAATAAACAATGGGATATGAAACAAGAGATAAATAGGAAGAACACATACCCAAAATCATGCAGACGACAAAAAACCTTCAACAATGGCCGTCCAAGATTGCAAATCAAGTTCGAAGGTCGTCGGGAGTCCGAAGCGCCACAGTGGAACTCGATTTCGACGAACGAACAAAATGAGGGTTTCTGATCGTGAATATTTTTAAAAGACTTTTCGCGTCGGTTTTAAGAAAAACCGACGCCAAAATGTTGTTTTAAACTTTTCGGCGTCGGTTTTTAAAATAACCGACACAGAATATATGTTCTCTTATGAGTTTCGGCGTCGGTTTTCATGAAAACCGACGCCGAAACATTTTTAAAAATTTATTTTCTGCGTCGGTTCTCAGGAAAACCGACGCGGAATATATTTTTGTTATTAGTTTCGGCGTCGGTTTTAAAAAAACCGACGCCGAAAATTTTTTTTATTTATTTTCTGCGTCGGTTTTTAAAATAACCGACGCGGAATTATGAGTTTCGGCGTCATTTTTCATGAAAACCGACGCCGAAACATTTTTAAAAATTTATTTTCTGTGTTGGTTCTCAGGAAAACCGACGCGAAATATCAACGCATAATTATTTTTGGCGTCGGTTTTTTGTAAAACCGACGCCAAAAATTCCCCGCACATACTATTCGCATCGGTTTTTAAAAAACCGACGTTATTATGACGACGTTAAAGCCCGTATTTCCACTAGTGAGAAGATTTTCTATGTCATGGGGTGTTCAGACAATCAAAAGGTTAGTCTTGTTGTTTACCGTTTGGAGGTTGAAGAAAATCAGTGGTGGTCGATGGTTAAAAATATCAGGGACGCTGATGATATTGATTCACTTGACTCGGATTAATTCAAAGGTATGTTTCTTGAGAAATATTTTCCTAAGGCTGTTCAACTTAGGATGGGAAATAAATTCTTGGAATTGATGTAATATGACAACTTAGTGGCTGCTTATGAAGAAAATTTCACTCGATTGGAAAGGTATTCTCCCAATTTTATCTAAGACCTTGATAGTAAAATAATTCTTTTAAAATCAGTATTAAATCCAAAATATCGAATGGCATTATCTTCTCATGAGTTTAAAAGTTATGAAAAGATTTTTGGATGTTCTGAGAAGGTGAAAATGGAGTTTTCCGATGATCAAGTGTTCTCTGAAAACCAACATAAGAAGAGAATGAGGTGGTAGCAGAAAGTGAAGAATCCTTCAAAAAGGTTTAATAGTAAGAAAACTAAGTTTTTAGTTTGTGATAAATGTGATAAAAAGTATGGTGGGGAATGTCTTTTAAATTCGGGAAAGTGATTTCGATGTGGTAAGATGGGACATAAGGCTTGTGATTGCACTGGAAAAGATCAGGGTAATGGTAAGATCAAATTAGATTTACAGTTAATAAAATGTTTCAAGTGCAACGAGATGGGTCATTATGCAAAAGAGTGTTGGACAAAGAGCTAGAACGTTGGGAAGTAGTCAGACTACAAGAAGAAAGGTGTGGTGAAATCCTTTGCAACTACTTCAGCCGATATTTGTCCATCAAATGAAGTGGTATCAGGTACATTGTTTGAATTTTTAAATTATGACCATGTGTTGTTTGATTCAGGGTCTACAGATTCATTCATCTCTGAAAAAGATTCTAGGAAATTGGGAATTCCATCCCAAGAAATGACTCCTTAACTTGTGGTAAAAACACATGGGGGAAACGTTGAGGCAACAAGAATTTATATGAATTTTCCTATTCTTATCCGTGGAAAAATCTACTTGCAAACCGTAATGTTTAACCTGTAGTAAAGTTTGATGTTATCCTGGGTATGGATTGGATCTCTCTTTACTAGGATAAGATTGACTATAGAGCTAAAGAAGTTTCTTTTCATAAAGACTTTCAGTTTGTGTACAAGAATGAAGTCTTACTGTTGAAAAAATATCAAGAGGCTGAGAAACTTGTAAAAGAATGGAAATGAATGTTACCTCTCACATATTGTTGAAAAAAAAAGGAACCGTTTGGATTAATGATATGCCAATGTTAAATGAGTATCAGGATGTTCTTCCTGATGTGTTTCTTGGAATATTATGAGATCAGGAAGTTTAATATACTATTGACTTAGTTCCTGATGCTATGCCAATTTCAAAACCCCCTTATCGAATGGATGAAATTGATCTTATAGAGTTGAAGGAGAAACTGCAATATTTATTAGACAAAGGTTTAATTTGACATAAAACATCTCCATGGGGTTCTCCTGTCTTATTTTTTAAAAAGAAAGATGGTTCAATGATACTTTGTATTGATTATAGAGGCTTGAATAACATCACTGTTATGAAAAAATATAATTTTCCCCATATCAATGATTTTTTTTATCAGCTTCAGGGAGCTCAGAATTTTTCAATGATTGACATGAGATTGGGGTTCTATCAGTTGAAGGTAAAGGAAGTATATATTCCGAAGACCGTGTTTTGTACAAGATACGGCCATTGTGAATTTTTTGTTATGCCTTTTGGGTTAACCAATGCACCTTCTGTATTCAGGGACCTTATGAATTGAATTTTCCACGAGTTCTTGGATAAATTTTTGGTTGTTTTCATTGATGATATTTTGGTGTTTTCTATTGGTAAAGAGGATCATGAAAGTCATTTAAGGGTTATTTTGAAAAACATAAATGAAAAGAAAGTGTATTGGAAATTAATCAAATGTGAGTTTTGGTTGGAACAAATTTCTTTCCTTTGTCACATTGTTTTTAAAGATGAAATAACTGTTGATCCTGAAAAAACAAATGTTGTTTAATAATGTAGAAGACCCACAAATGTAACTAATATTCGTAGTTTTCTTCTTTTGGCAGGATATTACTGATGGTTTGTTAAAAAAAAATCACTATTGTCCATCCCATTGACTAAGCTAACTCGGATGGGTGTTAACTTTATTTGAACAAATGAATGTGATGATTGTTTTCAGGAATTGAAAAGAAGATTGGTGAATGCTCTAGTATTGGCACTACCTTCCAGGATTGGTGAGTTTTTTATCTAAAGTGATACTTCATTGAATGGACTTGGTTGCATCCTAATGTAGAAAGATTGGGTAATTTCTTATGCTTCATCTCTGTTGAAAACTAATGAGATTAATTACCCTACACATGATTTGGAATTAGCTGATATTGTTTTCGATTTAAAAATGTGGAGGCATCATTTGTATGGTGTAAAGTGTGAAATATATACTGATCACAAATGTTTAAAGTTTATATTCACTCCGAAATAATTGAACATGAGACATAGGAGATGGAAATAATTAATCATGGATTATGAATGCAAGATTCACTACCACCCAGGAAAAGAAAATAAAGTAGAAGATGACTTGAGTCGAAAAATTGATGCTTCATTAACCATGTTAAATTTGGAACGTGATCCTTTGGTTAAGGATTTGATGAATTTTGTCTTGGATGTTGTTGTGGCATGAAATTCTTTTGTTTTTTTTCAGGTATCAGTAAAATCTTATCTATCAGATAGAATTAAGCATGCACAGAAGCAAGAAAATGAGTTGTGGCAAAAGGTAGAGCTGGTTCAGAAGGGTGTGTTACCTGAATTCCACATTGATAATGATTTTTTTTTGAGATTTGGGAAGAGATTTTGTGCACCTGGTTATTCACAGTTGAAGAGAGAGTTGTTATGTGAAGCTCATAGTTCTCCATTTTTAGTTCATCCAGGCAGTACTAAGATGTACAGAGATCTTCAGGAGTATTACTGGTGGGATGGAATGAAAAGAGATATTGGATATTTTATTGTGAAGTGTTTGACTTGTCAATAGGTTAAAGCAGAGTGTCAGTTATAGAAAGGGTTGTTTCAGCCTTTACCAGTGCTAGAGTGGAAATGGGAGATTATATCCATGGAATTCGTTGTGGGATTACCGAAGACACCTCATGGTAATACTGAAATCTAGGATATTATTGATCTCTTGACTAAATTTGATCATTTACATTCTATAAGAGATAATTTTTCTCTAGATCAACTTTCTCGATTGTATCTTAAAGAGATAGTCATGTTACATGGAGTTCCCCTATCTATTTTATCTGATCGTGATCTCAGGTTCACTTCTAACTTTTGGAATGGCCTTTGGAAGTCGTTACGTACTGAATTAAATTTTAGTACAGCTTTTCATCCTCAATCAGATGGGTAGTCAGAACAAACAATTAAGAATTTGGATGATATTTTACGAGCTTGTTCTATGGATTATCAGGGAATTTGGGACCAACATCTTTCATTGGTTGAGTTTTCCTATAATAAAAGTTTTCATTCCAGTATACAGATTGCACTATTTGAGGCATTATATGGGAAGCGGTGTCGAACTGTAGATTTTTGGGATGAAGTGGATGAAAGGAAGTTGATGGGACCAGAATTGGTAGAAGAGTTGGAAAAAAAAGTTCAGATGATAAAGAAACACATGAGAACAACTCAGAGCAGGCAGAAATGTTATGTGGACAATGGGAGGAAGGATCAGTATTTTGAGGTAGGTGAATCATGTCTTCCTCAATGTTTCACCATTGATATGTGTGATGTGATTTGGTAAGAAAAGAAATCTATGTCCAAGGTTCATTGGACCATATTAAATTCTAGAGAGAGTTGGATCAGTTTCATAAAGGGTGGATTTACCTCCGAATTTTTCTCATGTACACAATGTTTTTCATGTTTCAATGTTATGAAAGTACATGCCAGATCCATCTCATGTTTTGAGTCCAGAGGTAGATCAGCTCGAAGAGAATCTATCTTATGAGGAAAAACTGGTCAAGATTATGGACCATAGGGATCAAGTGTTGTATAATAAGGTGATTCATCATGTAAAGTTTTTTTGGAAACCCACATGATTGAAGAGGCAATATGAGAATCTGAAAATGCAATGAGGGATAAATACCCCCACTTATTCGATAAGTAAGTAAATTGCGGGGATGCAATTTCCTAAAGGGGGAATGATGTAACATCCCAAGTAATTAAAGAATAATAGATTTACATATCTATGTATATTTATGAATTAGATAGTGTTTTAGAGGCTTAAAATGAGAATAAGTCCAATCATAATCATAGAATACTATAATAGTTTTAAAAGATTGTTTTACCACCTTTTGATGGAAAACCATTTTTAAATCTAAATTTTGACAATTTTGTAAGATCTATTTTTCAAAATAAACATATTCTTTAGAATTGGGACGTTGAAATTTACTTTGGATAAATCTTAGGTATTTTTCTCACAATGTTCATTTTTTTAATGAATAGTGAAATTTACTGCATTTTACTTCAAAACTATTTTTTAATCTAATTTAATTATATATTTATGTTATCCTTTTAATTGGTTTTAAAGTTTAATTAGAATATATTTTTACACTTTAATTCAATGGTGTTCATTGGGATTAATTTCACTTTGAAATTGGACATAAACAAGTGCCAATCTTTTGATAGATATTGTTTCTTAAAAACGCGCTATTTGTTTTGACAACAAGAATTATTTTTAAATTAATTACAACAATTTTTGTGTTTGGAATTTGGTAAAATGGATAAAAAAAATTGGAATCAAAAGGTCTAAATTATGTAATTAAGACTCTTTTTTTTGGACATTGTGAATAGTAATGACGGTAATTATCTTTAATTATTGTGATTAACTAGTAATCGCGTAGTTATGGGTAATAAAATAATATCATAATAATATTAAATGACTGAAAAATGTGTTTTAATCTGCTTTTTTAAGTCATGTCCGACCATGTGAATCTTCTTACCGAACCTAAGGGCCCACGGACTCACATGGGTGTGATAGTGACATTTATGAAATTATTTTTTTAAAAAAGAGAAACATAACAAATGAATGTATCTCCTAAGTAAAACAATTTTAATTTTGATTAAATAAATGATCTCTTAGACTATAAATATTCCTTGGAAAGATAAAAATATTTCCTACACTATGGTATTTTTTTAATAATTTTTAGACAGGAAATAAATAAAATTATTTATGACACCATGATGATGCAGTGATTACCTCATTAATGAATGATTTAAATATAATGAAGAGATAATGTAAAATATAAGACTTAAACTAGCCTAAAACCTATAATATGGGTTCATTTATAACCCTTATCACCTTATACTCATAATATATAATCTTGGGACCTTTAAAATCCGAAAATCATTTAATAATAAAGTAACATTTCATGACTTTCCAAAAGTGACCCTCCTCCCCCTTATAAAAGGCCCTCACCTCTACCCCATTACCCATACCTATCAAGCCATTGGATCGTCCAACATCAGCTCATATTATCTCCCCAATTCCCTCTGTTACTCCTAGAAGCCTCACTTTGGGCATAAGTCTTTCCAAGGAATCCTTTGGCTCAAATCAAAAAAGAGTTACCAGATTTAGAGGTATTTCTTTCTCTCGAGTTTCTTACATTGATTTTCCTTCATCACTCACCACTATCATATTATTATTTGATCCCATAATAAAACAAGTATCCTAAATATTCTAGGATTTTGTTATGATAAAGATTCTACCTACACTTACACACACCTTCGTCTAATGGTTAAATAATATACAGTTTCTGTGGGTGGTGAATTACTGCCTCATGAGAAGATGATTGTTCAATCTTTTTTTAACACCTTTCATGGTGGCCATTATGATGTAACTGCATTTATATATGATATATATGGTATTTATTTTTCTATATTCTCCTGAGTTTTATTTTTAAATCAAACTTTTAAGCATTTAATGTTGTGGAACTGTAATAATTTCATATGAGGAAGTGTGGACTACCGCCCCCTCAAGTGATGTGACTCGTTGATGCCAAACACAGAATTTATATAGAATGTAATTAATGAACTTATGTTACCATTTAACTTATATATTATACTGTAATTAAAAAATCATTATGTCTCATTTAGTTTTAATTCCTTATATATGACAATGAAATGAACATAGTGTTCATGCGTACGTATGGCCTACCGTCTCCATGAACGGTGCATTACATTTTTCGTCTGAAAATGTTATGGAATAGTATAAAATTAATATATACTGGATATATATGATATTTAAATAATTAATACCATTATGGAGATGATCTAATTATATCTACATGGAATATTCTTTTCAAACAAGTTCATATTTTACTCATGTATCGAACATCGACAAAACGTATAATATGAACTCAAATAATTAACTAATTATTATAAAATGATAATATGTGACATGAATTGAATAATAAAAATAAAAGTAAGTCCTTAGTAAATTAAAAATTGACCTATGTTTATTATTCCGGAATATAAATAATGAATGAGAACTAGTCGGACTTGAGGTAAAGGACTTCATCTCAGTCTCCTTTCATTGAGGAATACTTCAATTTATATACAACCATCGTTTAGTAGTGGTATAATAAACCCTTTTGACTTTTAATTTCATTCAAAAGTAATCTTTTTACAGAAATAATTTTACTAAATGAAAAAATTAAAGTTTTTGTCTTACATATGCGGCGACAATGACTTTTCTGCCACCGTGACCATTATTTGAGTTTCAGCTTCCTCTACAAGCCATTAGTTTTTAAAATGAAAAATAAATACCATGTTTTACTTTATTTTGGTATTGAAAATGGTTTCAATAATGTTTTGATTATGTCAAATTTTTTTATTGATATCTTGTGATTGAAATGTGGAAATGTTATGTTTCCTTTATAAATGGTTTATGCGATACGATTATGTTATGGTTTTTGGGCATTGTTTATAAAGTCGGGTGGTTCCGTGATAAACTAAGGGCGGGTGAACCCAAGATAGCTCTCCAATGAACTATGTAATGTGAAAGAGTTAAATTCTATGGTTTCTCTGAGGAGATTTAGGGAATATATTGTGATGGGTATTCCAAACGTAAGCATGAGGGTTACTCCATTTGTAAGAATGTTATGAATGACTCAAGTAACCTTTATGTCTTATGATTTATATGAGTTATTCATAAATATTATGATTTCATGAGGTATGTGAAAGTGATTTTATTTTATGGGTAATGTATTATTTCATTGATTCATATGTATGCATTTACTAATGTTTTCTTTCAGTATTTTTAATATCCCTTACTCAGCTTTTTTATGATCATTGCAAGTTTTTCAAAAAAAAATCACAGGTCAAGGGAAAAGTACATGATATGATGATAGTGTCCTAGAAGTGTCAAGAAAGAATACATGTTTTATTTAAAATATGTTTCCTTTTATGTAAAAAAATGAATATTGTCTTTGATGTAACCACCTTGTTTATATGTTGAATGTAATGCATGGTTTATTATCTAATTCTCTAAAACTCTAAACCTGAAAAGATCCTCAATTTGAATTCTTGAAATAACCCAAGATTATATAATGTTTAAAGATGGGGCCTTATATAGATGACCTCAATCACTCCAAATAAATATATACATTTTTCCTCCAATTATGTGCCTCTAATTTCCAACAATGTTCTCTTAATCAGGATCAAAATATGGTGGTGACCCTTTCATTTCCTTTTTCCTCTTATTAAGGCTAAATATTATTAAACCAATTTCCGATGTGGGTCTTCTTGAAAAGGTATTTTCTATTTTAAACCATTTTTATTCGAAAAAAAATTTCAAATTGCGAGTATGCAATATATTTAAGGAGGGAATAATGTTACACCCGATGATTTCATAGTACGTTATTTCTTCAAAATAAATCAATAACATGCACTACATGCCACACTGAGTTCAAGCGCACCACAACATTCCAAAATAGCTGTTCAAAAGTGGTTATGAGTATTATTAATGTAATTTTGAAGTATATATAATCCTTATAATTTTAGAATCCATATTATTATTTTCATAGACATAATTCAAGAAAAATTCATTTTTTCAGATAAAAGAAGTAGTTTTCAAAAAAAATGCAATTTTACCGCCTTTCAATGGAGAATATATTTTAAATCCAATATTTGAAACTCTTATATATTCAATTTGACAAAATAAACTTCTTCTTTCGAATCAGGACACAAGAATATAGTTTCAATACAATTTGGGGGTTTTTCTGATAACATTCATATTTGGGTGAATAGAAAAAAATACTATATTTTAACTGAAAACAACTTTTTTAATCAAAATAATTTGTAGTGTTAAACTACACATATGTGTGGTTTGGAATTATAATTATGTTATATTTTTACAATTTAATCCAATGTTGGTCATTGGAAGTAATTTCACTTTGAAATTGGACGTAAACAAGTGTCAATCTTTTGGTAGTTATTATTTCTTAAAAATTTGCTTTTTGGTTTTGACAACAGGAATTAATTTAAAATTAATAAATGAAATTTCTATGTTTTTAATTTGGAAAAATAGACTTTGTTTTTGAATTTGGAATATCAAAATTATCTTAGGTTGATTTTTTGTTATTTTTTTGAAAACATTTAATTTTTTTATGAATACTGAAAACACTACGTTATAGGTTAAAACGATGTTTCATTTAAATAATTATTAATTTTATTTAAATTTATTTTAGGTAAAAATAGATACATTATTCTTATATATGATCAATTTAATTCATTTGAGCCATTTTTTAACAATATTAGATATATAAAATTGTATTTAACTTTTCACCGTCTTTTACCCACCTCCTAGGAGAATTTGAAAATTCGCATAAAACTAAATTTTACCACTCCTTTGAATGGAATTTCAAAAATCCATGAGACATGGTTTAAATAATTAATAAAAAAATTTTCAATAAGATTAAAATAATTTTTGGTGAATAATAACTTTTACTTTTATTTACCACGTTTAAAAGTAAATTGGGTAATTTTGGGTAAAAATGATATTATTCTTACCCATAAACATGTCCTAATTCTATTGGATAAATGTAATTAGATGAAAAACCAACATAGAAATAAAATATGATCATTTAGGTCCACTTGGATTAGATTAGGACATTTATTATTATTTTATTTGAAGAACAGTTAAAAGAGTTAAAATCAATGTTTAATAACCAAAGCATTTTAATATAGGGTTACACACAATATAAATTCTACTATAAATATTCATTATAAATCTAAGAATATTTCTTAAATCATGGTATTTTAGTTTTAATTTTTAGAAATTAAATATTTAAATTTATTTATGACACAAGGATGATTCAGTAATAACCTTATTAATGAAAGAATCAAATAAATGGTATTATAAATATTAAAATAAATATAATTTCAACGTTTTTTTGACATGAAAAAATTTTCTAGGTGAAAATGACATGTTAGAGTTTATTAAATGTATCTTGTAAAAATAAATCAAGTTGTGATGACTTTAACAAAAACCAAATACCAAATAATGGAAAAATTGACGTAAATTAATTTTTAAAACAAATACCATGTTATTAGATGATATAATATTTCTAAAAATATAATGTTTGGCCTAATGGATTATATAATATTATATATTTCATTAATGAACCACTTGAGGTTCACTAGGATGTTTGGAGTATGTTTGTTAACCATATAGTGTTAGAATTCAATAAGACACGGTAAAATGTAAACTTTTTAACTTAGAGTTAAATCTAAAAGATAAGGTTATAATGGTAACCTAAACTTGTCTAAAACCTATTGGATGAGAGGGTTTAGACCCATACCCGCATTATCTTTGAAATAAATAAAATTGGAGCCATCATATACTGAATATGAATTTATTATAAAATAATATTTCAATCCTTTCCTAAGGTGCCCCTCAACCCTAATATAAAAGGGAACTCGCTCTTCTCTCTAATTCAAACCTCCAATGACAATTGTCTCGGACAAACCCTACAAAAATATCCTCTCAACTATCCAAACTTCATTTTATAGGCCTTACTTTAGTCAGAAATCCAACCTAAGGAGCCCTTTTGATCAAATCAAAAAGAAGAACCCGAATAAGAGGTAAATATTCCATCACCTCTTTCAAGTTCTTTTCTTCGTCCTCTTCTTCTTTACTTGTTGTTTCCATTATAAAATAATAACTCTAGCATCTTCTGTATACTATGATGTTATTATAAATATGGTATGACCATATTCATTATTCAATTCATCGTTTCAATGACATGTCACCATACGTGTGTATATACGGCTTACCGTCTCCACGTCGTGGTGTACTTGTTATTCAATATATTATTATTTGGTTGGGTATAATAATGATGTGTAATTGTTGTTAATATTAAATATAACATGATAGTGATTCTGTATATATGACATACCATCCAATTATATATTATTATAATATCAAAATAATGATATTGTTGCTCATGCGATCGTACGGATTACCGTCTCCACAAACGTGATGAGATTCATTCCCCATTGTATCCATTCAAGACTAATTTTCATTAGATAATTAAAAATAATGTTTAAAGACTTAATATAATTATGAATATTAATTAGATACATCCTATACATAACAAACATTACTTATGTAACAATGTATATAAAGGAAAACGAATCAGTTAACACCCGAAACGACGATAATACAAAAATATTATTAACAAAGAAATATATGATATTATATTAATTTATATGATTCTTGTATAATTTAATTACAATTATTTAACCATTATTAAAGAGGTTAACCTAACCTCAATCATGGAAATTTACATGGTAAGGGTTAATTCTACAACCTCTTCATTATTCAAGGTTGTTTTTATGTAATTGTCTATTAGGACCTCTTTATCATCCACATTCGTGTTTTCCTAAAAATGTATTCCAAAACATTTTTACAACATACTATAATATGGTTTAAAGTCATTTATACCCTTATTTGACCATATACGTTTTGAAAGGAATCTTTTCGTCGTTTTCCAAACAAGGTACTTTATGACCTTTTCAACAAAATTAAGGTAAGAATGTTTTTTACTTATACAGCAGCTGCAACTATTTTCCACCTTAATAACAACATCTAAGCTTACCTTACATGCTTATAAGAATATTTTAAAAATAAATGTTTTCTTTTATAATTATAAGAATTTTAAAAGATTTCAAAATAGTAAGAGATATTTCTCTAAAAAAGGTTTTCATTTCATCTATGTTAGCATCCTTTGATTGATTTTATGCTTATTTGAAGTAGATTTATTATGATACCAAACTTCCATATTGTATTGAAGGTTTTTTTATATGTTTTACTGTGGATGTGTTATTTTTATACTATTCAAGGTTTATGGATAATGTATTGACATTTCAACTTCTAGTTTTAATATGAATGTTTATGTTATATTTAAAACTTTTCATATGAGGAATGCATTGGACTTAGTAAGTGAGAGGTGGAGCCCGCTATAGATCCTCGATGCATCGGTAGGTCTCATGTGACAAAATAGTGTCTTGGCACAAGGCCTTGAAAAAAATCTTATTTGTGATGTTGGACCATGGTTTTGACTATGTGGTTATGAATGTCTGTAATTATGTATTCCATCATTATGAAAGTGGCTATTGATATTGCATGTAAATATTCGACCAGTAGAATATCCATGTGAATACGTAAATGGAATTATTGGATTTTATCTTTTCTATATTATGCTGAAGTTCTAGTTTAAAAATATATTTTTAGTCTTATAGATTTCCTTAAATGTTTATTCTTATTTATGAATGTTTCTGCTATATTGTTATCCTTACTGAGCATCTCAGCTCACCCCTTTATTATGTTTTATTTTACCAGGATCCCGAGAAGTGTTTAATGTTAGAGATGCATGGTTAAGCTAAGGGAACAATGGAATTCTCAAAGGATTTCTTTGTGTTGTATATTGGTAAGTGTAATGTAATGTTCATGTCTGTAATCTATTTTCCAACACTGCTAAACTGATCGGTCTTTTCGGACATGATTCCTTGTAATCATGCCAATGTATTAAAATAATTCCCTGACTCTAAGAATCTAGGGTCGGGGCATTACCGTAATGAATGAGTAAGAGTGTAAGTAATATTATATTAATACAATTTTATATTGTAAAAATTATGATAATATAAAATCATTATAGTGTTGTATTCTATTTATAATGAGTTTAAATTAGAAGTTAACTGGAATGCATGCTGAGGAACTAGATATATAGATGAATTTGTTCTTTCTCTATATGGATACCTCCGGAATAAAGGTTTTAGAACACATTCATAAAACTATATTTTGTGAATCTTATAATAAAACATTGGTATATTTTAGATTTGATGTTTTCAAGAAGAATCCAAATGAAAAGACACGTTTTAGAGGAGTGTAGGAGGTCTCCTTTATATGTCAATTATGAATATCATTTCTTCAAATACACATTCGATGTAGTGTCGGGTTGTAATTTTAGATTGAATGTGGAAAAATTCTTGAAATGTAATTGATATAGGCCTACCATCCCCTCATACACCCAATTTATATATATATTAGGGGATACTGTAAGCCATTACCCCTTAATTTCACCCTTATTCCTCATTTCACCATTATCATGTTTTCTTAATTTTTACTTTATAAAACTATTTTTTTAATAAAAATAATAATCTAATACCCTAAGACAATCCTTATCAGATGAATCAAATTTTAAATTATAATTTATCTATTATCATTTGAAAACATAAAAAAATGTAATTTTAAATGAAATATATATATATATATATATCGGAAAATATATTTTTATAAATGTATAGTTTCATTATACATTATGTGTTCTAAGTGTTATGTAAAATAAATTTATAATTTAATGAGTATTCATATGTATTTTGTTACATTGAAATGTTAAATATTATTTTAATCATCCTTAAAAATTGATCAATTTAATTTACTATGATAAAAAACATTTTTAAACACAATTATTCCAAAATATATCACCTTTTTACAAAAATTGATGTTTATCACATCTTATTGAATTTATTTATTTATAATATAATCAACCAATTAAATTCATAATATTTTTTTGTCATTTGTTAAACAGAACATGTTAATATATAATAATACTGTTATTAATAATTATAATAATTTGTAAGGAATATATAATACTTATTTTTATAATAACTCATTTTAATTAATTTTTATCATCAACATTCATTACATAGTTTTTTATTATATATGAATTATATAATGTTTAATTTGTTATTAAAAATAAATTATTTCAAGGTAATTGTTGGATATAATTATAGCCAATGACCATATATTCGGTATCGATATAGTTAATAATAATATGTTGTATGTACATATAATAAACAACTATATATTTTTCTTTCATATCATATTCATAAATCTATCCTTACATTCATCTTTTAAATTATTTATCCAATTATCTAATTTACTTTTCAAGTTGATTGTTATATTTTTTGATGTTTATTATTCATTTCATATTAATCATTGGTGGTACTTTCATTATGTTAGATTGTGAGAGTGAAAATTTCATAATTTCAGAATTTTTATTTACATGTGGTTTCATTCCTCCAGTAATCTATAAATTATGTATAATTTAGTTATATTTTGATTTATTTAATTTTTTTAATTTTATAATATAATTAAATTGTATACATATCATTTTAGTTTGATTTTTCATGGGTCGCAAGCTTTGGAACACACATTATTAATGTAATGAGAAAGGAATTGTAATATTATGTGGTGTTACATTATACAAATATAAAATAATTTAACATTAAAATGTTTATTTCCATGATGAAAAAACCAATGATTATTTTTTATAATTGTGTATTTATATTAACATATTTATTTTTCAATGTTATTGTTCCCCTATAGTACTGTAGTTGGGAGTGTGACCTTCTATCATAGTACATTATCTCTATGATCAATGATTCATATCGGTTTTATCCCAAAAGATAGAACATTTTTCAATATTTATACATCCAATTTTAGTACATTTGAATGATTAAATATATAATTTCTCAATATTGATACATAGAACACATCATGCACATGAGGGAGGATCAAAGGAGGTATAAATATATAAGCTACTATTCTCATGAGATGATGTATTTCAAAAGGATTAATATTTTCAGTATCAATTTTCCATTCTTCCAAAATATAATAACCCTCTTATATGGTGATACTAAATGTAATGACTTTAATTTTATTTAAAATACCAAAAAATCACCAATAATTATTATATCTCATATATTCAATTTTATAAATTTTAATGTGTTATCAAATGTTTCATTATTCTTTAACATTTCATGAGAAATATCGTATATAAATAGCTTACTCTCACTATCTTCATCACAACATTTTGGATTTCTAAACATATTCAGATGAAGATACTCATATAGTTCTATTTGAATGAAAAAATGGAAAAAATATATGATAATTCTACTTTTGGAATGTGATTATCCAAACATCCTTTGAAATCCATCATGAAAGATCACATCATATCATCTAGATTTTAAATGATTATTTCATATTTTAATTCTTAAATGTATGATATTAAATTATAAAGCTCAAATTTTTATTGAATTAAATTAAAATACTTACATATAAAATTTAGGTAAATCTTATATCTCAATCCAATATAATGGTATGTGGAACCCTATACATTCATTCCACTTTATATTTTTTTTATAAAATGTTATCGAGAAAGAAATATTCTCTAATATAAATGAAATGTTCTAACATTAAAAAGTGATCAACTACAACCTGAATATATGTATAACTCATACATGTATTTTGAATACATATAATGAAATATATGGTGATATTCCAAAAAAATTATAATGGTATGGGTAAGGGATTCATCATCTCCTTAGATACCATATGTTAATCATTAACATGTTTATATATTGAGCATCTTGATATACACTATTTAATCTCCCTCTTCATTGAATCTCACTATAAACGATTATTGGGATCTCCATATATCATGGTTGTTCATGTATAAATAGATAAGGTGACCAATGTGCATCACCCAAATAATCATTCATTATTTATAGTTTTGAATGGATGAAATTTTTTTCCCCAAATAAAATAATTCAATACTTTTCATGGATGAATTCGGGAATAGTTATTTCCTCATACAATTACTCTATATCCTCCTTATATCCATAATTTATCTTTAAATAGATGGATGGTTTAGAAGTAATAGAGTTAAGATTTGAATTCCCCTCCTTTCTTATACTTTAATGTTCTATCCTATTCAAATCTATTAGAAATTTCCTTATTTTAATCTTCATCCTGGATAAGGAATCATGATCCTTCTTATTTATACCATCAAGCACCTTGTTCACCTTTACATAATGGTAATGTATTGAGAAGTTATGGTCCTTTATAACATCCAACCATCTCCTTCAGTGCATTTTACACTCTGATACGTTATGCTCCTATGATCAGTATATTTTAAAAACAAAAAATTCGACTGTGATAATTCATCCATATATGTAATGAAAATATGACAAAGTCTTACTCCAGATCATAGGTAATATATATAATCTTTTGATCCATTAATTGATGTGAGTAATAATCCACAACCATGTCATTTTTCTGTAAAACATCCCAATCCAATCTTTTATACATTACTACACATCACAAAACAATATTTACTATCAAGAAACATGATTACTAATTGAGAAACCAAGATTCACTTAAAATCATGTATATTTTATTCACATTCATATATCAAATGAGACCTTAATCCTTTATAATTATTCATTGTTATTTTAATTTAAATTCACTGCATATTTCTTAAAAAACAAATCAAAATATATATAAAATTCATGAAAAATTATTATATTTTTTACTATGGTAAGTGACATACCTGTCTTTGGGTCATATCAAACAATATTTTTTCAACTATTTTGATTTTTGATATTTTTTTGTTATTTTATAAAAGATTTGGAAAATGGAATTTTTATTATGATAGAATGAAAGTAAAAAATTAGACATTCTTGTGTCGATACCAATATAATACGGTAAAGAAGAAATGAGATACTCTAAATATATTAAATAGATTGAACCTTCATTAGAATATTGATAGTATTCTTCCTACTAAATGATAACACTGAATTTTATATTTAGTCACCCTACTATTACAATTATATTATTATAATTTATTCCTTACAATATAAAAGAAGTTTCTTACCAACCTCCTCCTTTTTTAGAATGTTATATGTCACTTTCATTGATATAATATTCAAAACCACCTTCCTAGTATGTGTTTGCAAAAATTCCCCACTTAACAATAGTAGATCTATCACATTCCTAAAAGATCCTGAGAAGGGAGGTAAAGGTGTAAAAAGATGAAATCCATCCTAATATCCCTCTCATGAGAAAACTATCACCAATACAGATCGATAAAAATCATCAAAAAACACGAGGTATATAAGAGATAGTTAAAATATTTTGGAAAATACCACTAGTTCATCAATGGAGTATTCCCTCAAGAAATCCTTCATAATGGATCTTCATTATCATGAATATCATAGTGATAATGTAGAGGATATTTTTATGAATAATCATAATTAAAATGATGTATAATTGATAGATAATACTAAATTTGAATTTCTAAAAAGAGAATTTATTTCAAAATAAATAAAATCTTGACAAAACAAAAAACTACTTCATTTAGTCACCGATATTCTATTTTTAATCCCAGTTTTGGAAATTTGAACACCATAAAATGTGGAGGGAATGTATTTTAAATATATATTTGATAAATCAATTTATATGGGTATATATACTATACCTAAATTTTTTTTCAATAATATTTTTCTAATTGTGTGTAGCTTTGAATTCTTTTCAGTTCATTATACTTCAAAATATCCCTGTGATCCTAATTAAATTTGTTCCTTATTATTTTTACATTAAATTCCTTTCATAAAATTATATGAGACAGTATGTTTTTTTTTCTATTCGAGGATCATGAGATGAAGTAACTTTTCATAATTGGAATTTTTTGATTTCTCCTTCTCATGAGTTTCACTTAATATCAATTATGCACTGAATCTCATATTAATATGATGCACGGTAGGTGGATAAGTTATGAAGGATTATTTTTAGCATTTAGAAATAATTTTATGTTTATATTACACAAAAGTTTTACTAAGAGGTTAATTATATTTGTCTTCTTCATTATTTGATAAATTTTATGGGGGGATTCTTATACTGATGTGTCTTTGTAGGATTTCCTCTTCAGTGTAACTCATTCACCTTGTGTGATAATAATATTTAACTGAGGTAGATTTTTTATCTCACTTGAATGATGGGTTAATAGGATGTGGTGTCATTTTAATCGCATGTGACTCGATAGTGGAGGATGAATTTTCCGTAAATATCCATCTTGGTATATTCACCTTTCAAATCCATAGAATTATTTATTATTTTTTAAGGTAATCAAATATATTTTTATTCAAACAATTATTCCGAAAAGACAATTCTATCCAATGTGGTATTTCTCCTCACCTAAAAATGACTTCTTCATCAAAAAAATAAGGAAAAATTTATTTAGGTATAGAAATAAATATTTCTATGCATAAAAATAAAATTATCACTAAAAAAATTGATTTATTCCACTTGAAAATGAAACCTCAACCTATTCTAAAATAAATATATGTTATAATATTAAAAAAATAATTAAATTGATGGAAATAAATTCATTTATTTTGAATAATAAATATATAAAATTTTGTTCTGTGTTAATTTCCACCACACATTTTTTTCACTCATTACTAAAAATGACTTCAATATCAATTTCACACAAAATAAAAATATGAGAAATATTTTCAAATATTTTTCAAAACCACATTTTAATTGTTTTTATTTTTTAAAACAAAAACATTTCCTTTCAAATAACATATTAATTTTTTTTCAATCATAATTATACACTAATGTCCAAATCACAAAATACCCCACATGGATATCTATGTCACACTTCAATCTAGGAAAATTTATTTTAGGGTTATGATCATAAAGGAAAACTGCATGTATCTCTTTAATCATATAAAATTTTTATTTTTGTATGTATATATCTTTTCATAGTGATTTTTGTTGCTAAGTGTTGACGATAAAATTCACATAAAATCTAAAGGCTAAAATGAAGATATTATACTGATAAATAAGACGCCTGAATATTCAATTGACACTACAATATTAATTGTTTTCACACAATACATTTTTAAATTTATCATTTCTTCAATAGAAATGTATTTGAAAATTAAATTGTAAATATTGTTTTATGTATCATATTTTAATCATAAAAAAACTGCTTTTTATGTTAGTTATTAAAAAAATAATCATAAAAAACTAAAACATAAATATAAAATCAATTTTAGTTTTACAATATATATATATAACTAAAAAAATATTTACTCTATTATTAATAAAATGTGAAAATTTATCCTCCTATGTTAGGTATTTTATAATTGATATAAAAAAATAGTAACATTTTATTTTTACATCATTTATAAAATATACAACATAAAAATGTTATTTGTTAAATTATTTTTGCAATTAAGGGTTATATATCCTATAATACATAAAATCATTTAAAAATAGAAACAAAAAAAATTAGCACAAAAACCATTTTATAAAAAATATCAAATCTCATTTCTTTCAACAGATAACAACTTTACAATTTGAAATTAAAACTCAACAAATCTATAATAAAATTCTGATAAACTGAAATAGAAAGAGGGTTTTTCAGAAAATCATTCTATTCTATTCTTTTATGATTTAAATCTTTTCCAATATAGGTTCGAGAGTCATAAGAATCATATAAATTAAAAAAATTATTTGGAATTTATTTTCAATATAAAGATAATAAAAATAAAAATAAATGTAATAATAGTATTGTTACCTTTTGTAATATTGTAACTATCATAATGAAAATTTATTAAAACATAAATAAATATACATTAATAAAAAAATTATAATTTCTACATTAATTAAATAATTCTTAATGATGAAGAATATGTTTGAAATTAAATTTTCAATTGAAAATAACATTTTATGTAAAGGATAAATTGTTTCAATTATAAAGGAAGTTACCTTTGTGCACACATATTTAAATTTTCATTTTTTATTCCCAATTATCTCTCTATATTAATCTCATTACTTACATTAAAATGTCATTCATGAAACAAAAATTAATTTGTTACTATTCAAATTATAAAACATACATCTAAAATTTTACATTAAATTTTTCTAACACATATCATTGTGTGGAGTATAACCAGTGCTCTATATTTTCTTCTGGCTAACAAATAGTAATCATCCAACGGTCACCAATATTAATAAAACATAAATTCATTAGTCCATTATTAATTATAAAAAAACTTTTTGAAATATTTTTTATACCTTCCAAGATAAGGACACATGAAACACTATATTTCATCATTATGAAATGTTTTAGAAATACTTGACTGCTTTTATGAGCCATGTGTCATAAATCCAACAAATCAACTAAGTAATTTTGTACCTAGAAATTTCATCATACATTATAAGCTGATAAACATCAAACAATATAAAATCATATGTTGATAATTTATAAAACCTTTGAAAAAAAGTATCATCCTATGATTTAGAGGCATTGACATGTATCTTATTTCTAGACGTCATTTATTCACAATTAATGTACTCTTATATATATATACATTTTTTTAAATTATTAAAATAAATGTAAAACTAATTTGAACAATAATGTTAATAACCTATATATATGACAATTATTTGACTTCAAACATGTTTAGATAGACAACATAGAAGAATATTTCATTATTTTAGCTATAGAAACATTGTATGTGGAGAATGATACTCTAGATGATGCGTCTTAAATATTTTTTGTTGTGATACTAGGAAGATCCAACATCACATGATTAGGTTGTATAGAATATGTAATATAATGTATGGACACATATGACACAGTATGATATTGGTGATCATATATATACAACACACAATTGATTGGATGTTGTGGTGTAGGAGGGGTGGGAGTGGGGTACACAGGCCAAGATGGAGGAGTGGGATACGGAGTTGGGGGTATAATAGTGGGATACTCACCATAAAATGTTCTCCGCATTTTAGGATACATTGATGGCACAGAACTGAAAATTCAATCCTATGTCACTTCTTACAACTCCTAAAATTTAACTCATAATGTTTCTATTTTTTACTTTATATACAACCACACATGAAGATTTTAGAGGATGACCAAATAAATTTTTTCATTATTACTCCCACCTCTTGTCCTTATATGAGACCCTGGTGTTCATGATTTTCAAATGTGATATCTAAAATATCATTCATATACTCCAGTATTAATTTCTATAGAGTGGTCAACTCCTCAAATTAGAAAATATAATTATTTTAAAAATTAATTAAATTACTCTTTAAAATATTCCAAGTTACATCCCTTGAGTCTTATATAATATATATTCACTATTTGGACATTTCTCCCTCTTCCATTTTCCTTTTCTGTGAAGGGGGATGGTTAATCTATGCTAATCCTACACACATGATAGTAAATTTTAAGAAAATTTAATCCTAAATTAGCTCCCCCATTCATGGATACCCTAGAAGAAAATGATTGAGGGTATATGTTTTTGGATTAGATATATTGTTTTCTTTCATTTTTTGATATTAAAAATGTGAAAACAAATCATTTCTATTATTAGTTTCTATCATTATATAAAAAACATAAATTTTTTAAATTTTTATTAAAAAATGTTTCTTACCAAATATAATCAAAAAATATATACTATATATCTATATATGTAATGCGACATAAATCCTTTGGATATAAATTTTTAATTGTCCTATATATGAAAATTGATGTTAGGGATGAATACATATTCATCCATCTCTTAGTAAAATAATATAACATTGTTTTTTGACTTCTTTTTTTATATTCATATCACATGTTATCATATTATAAAGAAAAAATTACATATATTATTAACTAAATGTCACAATAGCTAAAATAATATTAAATGATATTAATAAATTTGTTTTTCCTAGTTATAGTAGTGATATTTTTTACTATTCCCAAATCAAAAATGAAAATGATTATATTTTTCCTTCCTTTATTTTTGATAAAAATCATTAATTTTATTTAATTTCAACCCCTAGTATTCCAATTATCATCAAACTACATAGATATCCTCAAGTCCTGGTTTTGAGAAATTGATACTCTAGGTAATAGTGTGCAACCATGTTTAAAAATCACAGAAGTCATATCTATTCCTATAGAATTAGAATGATCTGATGTAGATGAATTGGTAATCTCCTCGGCATAACTATGAAAATGGACATCATTGGAAGATCAATGTGAATCACCTTATTTGATATGACATTATCATACAAATCAAGATAACAAAAAATTACAAACATATTATACAAATAAAACTGTTAAATAAAAAATTAAATATATATTGAAAAATTAACCAGCATAAGCAAACTAAAATAATTAATTTTTTAATTATTTTATTTAGTGTTTAATACTAAAATGAAAAACAAAAATTACAAAAAAATTTATCAGATAGGAAAAGATTCAAATATTAAAAAATAATCATATGTAGAATATTATACAAATTCAATTATTATATAAAAATATATATTCCTTACTCCCATAGGTCACAACCCCCCCCCCCCCCAATTTTATCCCTCCTAGTTTAGTAGCAATGGGATATAGATAATTATGTTGAAGCCCACCTCCAATAGGCAACATGTAGGCAAGATGTTCTGATGGTATATCATACCCACTTATGGGATGCATTACCCTCTAAGCAGATTAGGGGATGGTAGATTTTATAAGACCAGAAAATTACTCATTCTTATAATAAATAAAGGATTCCAAAACATGGATGTAGTCTCATAAAATATGAAAATTTGAAAATGAAACTACAAGTAACCAATGAAAATACATGGCACTAACTTCAAAGACCAAAAATCTCTTGAACAATTCTAGGAGCTAGTAGTGTGAAACATGATCACTAACCAGCTCTTGTTGACATGAAAATAGTATACATTGATATTGGGTAATTTTAACATGTATACATAATTGAATTCTTTTCAAAGACTATCATGAAAAAGAAAAAAAAGAAAAACAAGTTTTAGAGTATAATATAGGGAAAATAAATCCTCATCTAACTTGGTATACTATGTTTATGACCTCACTATGGTCCTATAACTATGTTTTGAAACCCATTAATAATATAATTTCCAACATTATATAAATAAAAATGCACCATGATACTATTTCACCATTCATTTATCACATGGACCCCAACATCATGTGTCTTGATCCATCTCTCTCCAAATAATTAGTAGGATTAAAAGGAAACCATATAACTGCCTAAACCCCATGAATTATATAATATCAACGTTAACATCCACATATAATTATATTATTCATGTAGTTTATCAGATCCATTGAATCTTTTATGTCATGTATTATACCTTAATCCATCATAGCTCATACACAACAAACCCCTAATAATGCTTATGACACAATATCTATAGATAATTTTTTTTCGAAATAATAAAGCTCATATATAACCCTCTACAAAATAATATTGGAATGGTAACTACCATGCATGCCAATAGGTAATAATCCTAGGATAACAGAGCGGGGGAGAGTGGGAAGTCCACTATCTATCCCAACTTACCAGATATTGGGAAGACACACTCCAATGTCTAATGGTGTCAACAACCCTCAATACATTTATGGCATATCATATGAAAAAATTAACATAATAATAAAACATCCCTTTACCAAATTATGGTAAAATACTTGTCCTTAACTTCAACTATATGTATCATCTCTCAAACACCCAGTTTCCATCCCTGAGGACAAGATATCCAATAAGAAACCAAACATTTCATTATAATTTAAGTGAATTATTTAAAAAAAATCAATTAACAAAATTATCAAGCCAATTTCATAGACGCCAGTAATAACGAGGTATCATATATGGTTCCTTAGGAATTATCATATTTTCAAAAAAAAATAGAAAATAACCCCTTGGATCAAATTATCCCACATTACCTTTCCATAATTCTAGGTGGTCTTGGAATCATACTAATCTACCAAAATTATTAATATAGTATGCACATCCATCTATGATATTTATTGGGAAAAATAAATTCAGAATCAATAAACCAATTAATTTGGAGGTAAAATAATATTTATTAATAAGTAATCATCCCATATTTTCTCCCAAAAAACAATGTCCACTCCCATCTTGGTCTCACTCCATCTATACCAGTCCTATCCCAAACACCAAAATACATATAACTATTTATCCCACAATTATAGGCACTAACTGCTTCCAAAAATCCAGGAATCACGACCCTAGCATCACCAAACAAGAATCCATCCAATTCTTACATAAGGTCACACATAAAGCACACTCATCCCAAGCTATCAAAAATGGAAATAAATAAAAAAATATATTTATCAGTGTATCTGGGCCCTATAACCATGGTATCAAACCTTCATAAGTCAATGAGCTCAATAAAACCCAAGAAATAATCTTTATCAAACAAAGAATTTATTCATTTATTGAATTAATAAATTTATTTAACATTTATTATAACCACCGTAATCTTAAGGCCTTTGTAATGAATAACTAATAAGTTATCTAAATAGTATTCGATCATAACATCCATTTCCATGAATTATATAAATGAAACATTATAATTAGACATGAATAATTATTAATTATAAAAAAGTATTTCTAGAATTATATTTTATTCAAATTTCCTATCATACCATAATTTGTAAACTATAGTATTAACAAAAAATGGAACACAATCAAGAAAATCAATTTCAAAATCATTAAAATGAAATAAACACATGTGATCACTTCCCCCAAAAATAAATTCATTATTTAATTTTGGATTTATCTTCATTATGGTTAATTCCATTGTTAACTGATGACATAAAGCACTATAAGATCACAATTTAACATAAAATAAATATAATAAAAAATTACCCTACCACATGGATTTCAACATTTGGAGATAATAGAGTAATAGGTATTGATCTCTAATCACCTAACTGACAAGTAAGTGAAGGTCATTATGGACTATAAACCATGAAAAAACCACCAAAAATAAATGTAACTTCTTGATAATGAAGGATATCAACTGTTATATCATGGGAAGATAAAACAAAATGGAAAATAGAACCTATAAGATACAACAATATAAATATGTAAAATCACCTTATTTCACCACAAATCGAACAAGAGAATACAATGATAAAAACCAATTTTAATGGATTCAAAGCACCCTGAATGATCACCTCTGGAAGTATATATTTCACTCATATTTCAGTATTTTCAAGGAAATTCGATTATGAAACTGGATTTATAGGAATTCTAATATATGTACTCTCATGGTGTGAATGGCCCATTCATGTCATGAATGGTCCAAATTTAAGAATCACCAAAATAATGTCTCACCGGGATCCTAAAAATATATAATGAATTCACATTATGAACTATATGTTCAATGTCATGTGGTTTTGGAGAACAACTCACCAAATCCAACACCCCATCCAATCACATATTTAAATAATGGTTCAGATCATAACGATCAACCAATGAAACACATTTACCCATGTTCTAAATCACTATTCATGCCAAAAAATACTTTCTCACATCATGAGATGAATTTCATTCCATGAATTCTCCCCACTTTTATATTTCAGCTCCTAAATCCATTGAAACTACTCCTGGATTCCCCCAAGAACATTAGACATTAGAAAAATGAAATGGATCCTGGTATAAATATTCCATTCCTTAAATAAAATATTAATAAAATAATTCTATCCCAATATAATTTAATATGATACCCAGATATGAGGAATGGAATAAGGTCCCCCAAACAATCACCTAGTGAGATACTTTGCAAGAATCTCACAATCATAGGAACACAACCACACCACATAGAGTAATAGGTTGAAAAAATATGAAAAAAACTCCCAATAGAGGTACCTCTCAAATAGTTGAAAAGAAATATAAAAGGAATAGAGTAAGAGAGAACTATATCATAATCCAGATAATTATAAACATTGTTAAACAATCGATACAAAATAATTTTCAACATCCAAAAACTGTGGGTATTCATCACGTATCTATGACTCAATATATAAGTTGATCTCTACCATGGCACTATGTCCCTAATGGAAACCAACTAATGGAATATCACACCCACCCAACAACTTATCCCAACATTCATGTATCTCTATAGGAATATCCTTAACGGGATCAACACTGACAATTTTGATCTCTCTAAAATTTATTATAGGAAAATTTTCAGGAATGTAGTGATAAAGATGTGACATATGAAAGACATTATAAATCCATATAATATATATAAGAAGACTAAATAGATATGTTCTGGATCCATAATATGCCAACACATTTAGAGACCCAACAAATTGTAGAAAAATCTTACTCCCCTGAACAAACCATTTTCAACATAATGAGTAGTCACATTCAATAACATTTGTTCTCCAACATAGAACTCTAGATAACTCCTCCAATCGTCATCGTGTGACTTATGTCAATCCTTTTTCAACTTCATACTCTTTCAAATCACCTATCATGAATCTATCATGCTATTTACTAGTTCTATCTCAAGAATTATTGATTTTACAAACATATATCAGTACAACATTGAATTAAAAGGTCACAAATATAATGACCAATATAATTCCAAATCAGGGGTGGAGTGAAAATTATATTTGTAAGAAAACTATTCCAAATTATTAGTTCATTACGATTAAAAATCCAAAATATAGGACCCAAGGGCACAATATATCTTCAAGAGCATGGATGTTCAACTCTTTCTAATCATCCGTCAAGGGAAAAAATATATCTAATCCACAACTAATAGAAAATATTCCATTGAATACCTACTCACACATTTGAGGTTAAACAAGGATCATGATAAGAAGTGATCATCCCCTTGACTCTATAATTACTCACCCAATTCTATAGATATATAATAAACAAAACCCCCTCTTAGAATGAATCTTAATCACTATGAGGCGATCTAGTTTTTTCAAAGGGACTATTATCTCCCATATAGAACTGAATCCCCATTGAGATCGAGGTAAACCATTGTTGAATTCCTTATAAATTTTCCACCACATCTAAAAAAGATTATCTAATAGCTATACAACACCACCATAAATAGATTATTCATTCGTAAACTTCTATTATACTAAACAGAGGGACACAACCTCTACATCCAACTTCTTCAATCCAAGCCAAAAAAATGTAACTCTCATTGAAATGTAAATCCATTTCACATCGTGATGTTTATCTAATAGTGAGATGTTGAAGTCATAGAGAACCAACGTTTACATCATCGAAATAATTAAAAATATTCTATGAAATAACACTAATTTTTATTTATCTTCAGAACACCCATCAAGGAAATTACTAAATACAAATCAATCCCACCAAACTTCATCCTCAAAATACCTCTGATGGGACCCCTCCACCTGCTTCACATACGATGAATATATCATCATCTCAAAAAGACATTAAAATCAACCCCATATAATTATACATCATATATATATCTTCCATTTCTCTCCATGAATTCCTAGATTCATGTAGAGAACCACTATGTGACTTCTATCTAACAATATTTACCACTCCATAACACTTTATAGGGGTATAATATTTCACAAATATATTGTCAATTAATAACTACATCCACCACTGATGTCACAAGTTCATTTAATATTGGTTGAGGACATGCCTTAGGCTCTTATTATATATTCAAACCACAGTGTGTTTTCTGATAAGATAGTGTTGAAACAACATCAAGGAAAACACGACCCCTGAAAACTCAAGATCATGAGTTTCATTTTTACATTAGTGTGGTCGTAACTACAAATACCTAAAATAAGAAACCACTCTTTTCATAATTAGTACATAATAATAGAGAAGATTCATAACATCATAGAAGACCTCAAACAAGATTCCAACTTCTAAAAATTGAATAACAATGATTTTGACTAAATTCATCTTTAGATACTCAAAAAATCCTAAAGTAGTTCAGTACATATAAACTACTAATAATTTCTAGTAATGTCTATTAGAGGATCCACAATCTGAGATATGATTGGTATGAACCTTATATAATATATTGCACAATTGAGGAAACACTACCACATCGTAACATTCTTACGGGTGCCCAAGAAATAACCACCCCAATATTTGAAGGATCCACAACTACTGCACACATGGACCAGAAATTCCAAATGAAATTAACTTCATGACCCAAGAACTCAGAAAATGAAAACGTTTTTAAAAGTGAGGACAAAGAAAAACTACCATTATATTTTTCGGATGCTCTATATAAACCTTCCCAAAAGTTATGTATATGAGGATTACATCGATAAGATACACCCTGAACAAGTATAAAAACTCATAAATCAATATATTCATCAACCCCATAAATATAGATAATGAATTAATTTCACTGAATATAATTACAATGAACTAATAATAATCATAACGTCTTGGGAAAGTTATCTTTAGTATATTATCATCCTACACCTGTATCTAGTGATATCCAAACTAAAAATCTATCCTTGAGATCCAACTAGGGAATTTATAATTATTGAATAATTCAGAAATTTATATAAGAGGGTATTTATTCTTCACAATCAAAAAATTAAAGTGATGATATATGATACAAAAACATATAGTTTCATCAACCTTATTTGTGAAAAAAATGGTGAACCACAAGGTGAAATTTTTGAAGAATAAAATATCATTAAAAGCGATATATGATATATATATATATATATATATTATTCACACCACACAGAAGACATATTCCAACATTTATAAAGTCAGTTTATAGAAATTCCAATTTTATCTCATTCCCAAACTCAATCTCCCATTGATGGGGTAGCACCATAGAATCATTAAGACTGATATGATTGTACTTGATATATCAAGGGAGAAAACTAATTGTTAAAATCATTTTGAACATAGCATAAAATAATACATCATGTATTATAAGGATCGAACATGCATCTGAATCAACTAGTTGTCTCAAACCCCAAAAATCATGATATACTATCGATTCACATCATAGAATAAAAACTGCCTCCTAATGAAATCCACAATATCCTACACTAAAAAAATTATGTCAATTATCAGGATAATTTCATATATATATATATACACACAAAAATCCTTAATAAGAATTTTACTACCCTAACATTAACTCATAGTCTCTACACACTACACAAAATTAGGTTTACCTCCTGCTAGAATAGTCTACACCAAAGGCACTGGAAGACTCTACACCAAAATTCCCAATACATGGAAAGGTTAGGTGAAATAAAGGGTTTCATTGCTCCCAAATCAATCAAGGCACACACCAAAGTAAAATGTATGAAAATAGTACCTTGAATGAGGTCTGGCTCTCTAGCTTCTAGAAACTCTAGAGATAACTACTGACCAATATGTACTCTATGACTTCGTTAAACCTGATGATGACCACCTCCATTCTCACACGCTACATTTTTAGGATAAGGGGAATGAAAGGGTTTTCTTATGCCTTATTTTCCCTCCTTTAATGAACATAGTATTGATCACCCAACTAATGTTTCCTCACCTAAACCAACTGTAATCTCAGAACCTGATGTGAACAACCAACCACATGTTTTCTTCTCAAAATGTTCATGCATTTTTTCCAATGATGACCATGTCCTCTATAGTAATAACAAATTTCGGGCCCCTTGGAAGGGACTCGATAATGCCAACCCTTGATAAATGAGATAAAGACATTTGGGTTATACTTACCCCAGTCGTATTGTGTGGAAAAATTAAATTATTTTCTCAGTACTACATAGTGAATGAATTAGATCGAATCACTTGAGACTCTTCTTAGTTTTTTCACTCAAATAATCTAATTCATCTAAAATAATTATTTTTATTTCTCTTCATTTATTTATTAAATAAATGAAAAATAAATTTGGCATTTTGTTTGTTTTATAGGATACAAAAATGACATGCAATGCGAAATTTAACCATTATACTAACATGAATGTCTATATATAATGAGTAAGGGAAGAAATAATTTAGTTCAATGATTGGATTTGGGTTCCATAATTATACTACATAATTTTTTTTTAATTTTAGTTTGACAATCCAATTATGAAATGTTATGAATAATTTGAAATATTTTTTTGGAAATTTTGAAATTTTGAATTCCTCAATCACTCTCAATTCCACATCCTCTTATAATCAATGATGATGACACACCTTGGTAGTCGTGAAATCTTCTTGGACAAAAATCTATTGATTTTTTTCATCCATTGATTCACTCTAATAAATCATGTGAATAGATATCCAATGAAGATATAGAAAAGTGTTTAATAAAATTAATCAAAATACATTGAGTTTCGTATCTTAGGGGTCATTTTCTACACCCATGCATGATAGTAAAATATATAGCAAACTCAAATTAAACACTAAGTAATATTAAATAACAAATTGACCTCCCTATTGTTAAGCCTCAATTTAGCCCCCCATTATCGAGTGTATGATAACACATTGTGGAATTAGAATGATGAGAATAAAATAAATAAAATTATAAGGATTAAATAAAATAAAAACAAGAATGATAATAAAATAAAATGAAGAATGGGGGAAGAGAAGATACAGAGAGAGAATGAAATAAAATTGAATGATAAATTAAGATAAGAAGCTGTTTAAAACCATAAATTAAACTAAATAAGAATTAATTATTAATAATATTTAAATAAATAAATATAAAAAGAAATGAAACGAAAATAAGAATGGAATTTAAAGAAAAATATGATGTTGAGATAAATAATAATATGGGCGTGGGTGCGAAAAATTAATAATAATAGGGATGCATTAATTAATTTAATAATTCTGTATTAAAATTTCATTTAAAATTAAACAAAAACAAAAACAAAATAAAATAAACAAATGAAGAAACATAAATGGAAGTTATCTTGGTACATCGGCATCAGCATACTCCTCCCTCATGATTTCCGCTCTCTTGGTAGGGGATATGGACCTTCTTTTATTTATTGAGGGAGATCCATTATTATTCCTTAAAAATCACTATTGGATCTATATTAATAGATAAATTCTTGATATTGGGGTCTTTTATATTTGAAACACCCATAGGAATCTGATATTTAAAATTTTCATGTTGACTAAAATCCATGGGGGCAGTGACCTCAGTGTTCATTTGTGTAGGGAATTACTACATGGTAGTGTAAAGGTGGAGCATACATAGAATTAGTGTTTAATGGTGAATGGAATTTTGGTAGTGGTTGAATCGATATACTTTATGTCCTCCAGCATTTAAATAGCCAAATGAATCTAGATATTTGAAAAATAGGCCTGTTGAGGTTCATGTGGTGGATTATGGTGATTAGGTGTAGTTTTAGTTAAAGATAGATCAAATATTAACTTTGGTTGTTGTGAACATGGATGTTCTCGATGATTGTATCGATGGTATAGAATGATCATTGTGTTGAAGGCATGTATTGATGGTAGGTCTCATCAATGATTTGTGCCGGAAGGAGAACGAGGTGTAGGTGATGTGGGATGATGGTGTTTTTGTGAAATTAGAATATAAATCCAAATAATTTGGTCCAACATAAATAATTTTGGTGTTATGATGAGTAATTAAGAATAATGATGTTGGAGATCGGTCTAGATTGAATGCAACCAGGACAGGCTCTTCCATGACAGTTCATAAACTCCTAGTCTGTGTGCACTGCATAGTCCATGTGGGCCATCAACCCACCACTATTCATTATGGGATTTACCATACATAGTATACCTCTGTATGAAAAATTATCCTCCATGCGAAACCAATATACTCATGTAGTACCTTCTAATTTGGAAAGGTAGACTTCCCTTTTGGGCCAACTACATGGTTATAAAGCTTAGTTGATGGGCCATCTTTGAGTCTGGCTAATTTTTTAAGTAATCCTCCTAGAAAAGAGTTAGGAGAATTTAAAATCACAATAATAATAATAATAATAATAATAATTTCTTATAAAATATTCAAATTGAAAAAAAAAATATTTTATTCATCTGAAACAATTTTCATCACTTCTATTTAGAATTCCATCTGTTAGATAAAACATTGAAAATAATGAGTTTTATCATTGAAAAAAAATTTAAAAATAATTAAAAATTGATTAAAAATATGCATGAAATTTTTTTCTGTCAGATACCCCCACACATAAACCAAGATTTTCAGCATGTATAATATATCATCATTGATAATTAGAGGGCATTTATGTTATCAATAATCAAATTCTAAATCAACAAAATTAAATTATAATCAATTTTAAATCAAATTTCCAATGTTCACAAAAAATTACAATTCGATTTATCAATATTCAAAGAAACAGAAAAATCATCCATTTTATTTTTTCCCGTTTTAAATTTCTGGATACTTCATTTCTCATTCATTCAATTTCTTCAATAGGTTGTTATTAATAATACTGAACCATGAATTACTTATCTTATGAATATTTTCACTCATCACTGATGTTTCAATTCATGAAAATTTATTCCCATATAATGAGAACATAATCTTACTCAATTTGCATGAAAAGGATCTATTTTCACCCCATTGTAATGATAAAAGACACATAAAATCATGAGTAAATTCAATACAGGGTTCAATGAATCTGGTGGAAAATGTTTGTAGAAATGGATGTTAAAAAAATAATGATACAATTTTAGGTATCTATCTTAATTACAATGCATGATATCAAAAGTAAGTGTCATGAGATTTTCCATAAAAATTTTAACAACATTAACTTTCCCCAAAACTCATAGTCATTGTTATTATAAAAATATAGATTATCAATTGATTTAGGAACCCTCTTGAAATTTTAGCTTGTTGTATACATTTTTTCATATAACGTTTTCAAAAAAAGTCAACAATTACACTTATAATAGACCTCAAAACCACTACCTAACCCTATATGATAAAAGTCAATGATCTATCAACCTGGATGTTTTGTTTTCCAAAAGGACATCAAATTTTTTCCTTTTTGGATCTTTTTCTGATTGTTATTTTTAATCAAGATAGGAAAGGCCATAAAGAGTAAAATGAATACATCAAAAAATTATTCTTACTAGACAGAAATATAACTGTCATTTAAAGACCCGTGAAATTGAAGGGAAATTTTTTCTTAAATTTTTATGGGATTTTACGAGTACGTAGTTTCTGACGGCACCTGATTCTGATGCCCAGTGTGCCCGGAATCAATTTCCGAAGTTTATCTTGGGTATGTTTAGTGAAATGAATGAGCGGGTTTTTCTAACTTTTGAACCCGTGCTCGAAATCGAAATTCGAGGGCACCGATGAAACTGCAACGCCGGTTTTTCCTTAAGGAGACTTTCTCTGGAGTTGCGTTTTCTCAGGAGGTGATGTTAAAAATAAAGTGGTTTAATTAAAGAGTGAAATAAAATACGTGCTGAAATTTTATTTCTACTCTGTATAATTATAACCTACGTATGGATGTTGAGGTGGGAGCCACTAAATATTAACTCATCTTGATAGGATATTAGTGAGGTGGGCCCGACACGATCCCCACCTTTTAAATTTCCTAAAACCTCCCATAAATTTGGAAAACCTCCCCATTAATTTGTATCCCCTCCACATTAAATTACATGCCAATAAAACGCCTCATTAATTGGACGACGCACGTAAATTAATTCAGTGAATTCATTTCAAATTAATGTTGGTGTGTGTGTGTGTGTGTGAATAAAATAAGACAAGGTCTTATTTTATTGTTGGTGGATTTGTTGTGGGGAATAGAGGAGAGAACTCTCGCGGTCTTGAAGAACATCATCTTCTTCGCGAAGAACGCCGAGTCTACGACGAAGAACTCCGTCACTGCAAGGGGAGATCACCGTACCGTATCCTCTTCTCTCCGTAGCCGGTGAGAGACACCTTCTAAGGAGAATGACGATGCGCCGCATCCTTCTTCGGGCGAACATCGACGACCCTTACGAAGCGTCGTTCCGCGATGCCATCTTCTGTGACGTCTTTTTCCCACAACGATCCTCGTTTGATGACTTCTTCGAGGCAGGGGTTTGGTTTTGTTCATGAATATTCTTTGTGTTATTTGCTAAATATTTGGGCCGCCTATTATAAATTTAACGAGAGGAGTTCGGACTGCCCGAACATGGCCGATCCGCCTCCCCCTTTGTTGTTGAATTCATTGCGGCTCGAACGATGGCGGTGTGGTGCAACAGCACCGTGCGGAAACAAGGTGGGATGCAGAGAAGAAGTGTGGCACCGTCACACAGCGCTATTGAGGCCGAAAGAAGCCATGGCCGGAGTCGTGCCGCGGTGGAGAGGTGTGGTGCCGCCGCGCCGCGCCGGTCGGACAAAGGTCATGCCCTTTGGCTGCGGCGGAGCAGGGAGCGGCAGTCGGAACTGCCGGCTGCCTACGCATGGAGTGCAGGACCTACCGGTCCCGCGTGGTACACTGGCCGGCCGTTAAGACCGGCCGCATCTGGAAAACCAGGGGTTTGAACCCCAGGTCAACGTAGCAGGGCGGACCCCCCTCGGGTCCACCGTCCGGTTTGAAGGGGGTGCCCCCCCTTCCGCGCTCACACGGCGCGCGGCACCCTCGCCGGACCGGGCCGCCCGCGCCGAGCCGGGCCACGCCCTGATAGGCTAGACCCGGACTCGGGTCGGTCCGGGCCCAAAACGACCTAAAAACGGACCGGTTCATTCAAACGCCTGTAACATGGGCTACGGACATCCGATCGACGCACCGTCAGTTGAAATGCGATCCTTGGATCGAGAAGGTCGTTTCAGTATATTACACTCAAGGTTTCGGAGAACTTTGGGTATGGCCGAGTTTGTTTGAGAACAAAACCAACCGGGCCCTCAGAGCGGAAACACTTATAATTTGAGCTTCAGACGTTCGTTTGACGTGCCGTCGACATTGTTGGTTTCTTATTAGTGAGACAGACCTTTTGTCTTACTCCGGTCGATGTTTGGATGTATTTGGAATACGTTCGGGTAGGTTTTGACTTAAAAACCAATCGGGCCCCTCGAAAGAAAAAGCCAATAACTCTCAGACCGGGCGTCCGATTGACGTGTCGTCTGTCGCGTTGTGTTTCTTTGGACATGATGGTTCTTTGAGATACATCAACTCTGGTCTACGTGACAATTGATGTATCGACCTCTTGGCTCGTGGAGCAGACCATCTCAGAACGAGCATGCTATGTGCGGAAACCCTATAGCTGGCTGAGACTTGAAGAATGCTGATCGATAGACTCGGAGGGTTTCGATAGCCCAGTGGGGAGCTCATGGTTGTAGCAGTAGACCCACGGTGGAGGAGCGCTTGGTTTTAGCGGCAGACCCGTGGTACTCAATAGAAGGATTACCTCTGTAGGCTATGAGGGGGAGCGTTTGGTTGTAGCGGAAGACCCATGGTGGGAAGCGCTTGGTTGTAGCAGCATCCCCACAGTACTCGACAAGTGGAGTACTACAGAAGTCAAAGGTTAGTGGGAAGCGCGTGGTTGTAGCGGCAGGCCCACTGTACTCTATAGAGGAGGAGTTCCCCAACAGCTATGGTTTCGACATCATGAATAAAATCCTTGTTTGAGCTGAGTCTTGAGTTATAATCATTATCTTTGATGTGAATGACTTGATATCCTGTGTGGATTGGACTGTGCTTTCATGTGTGGATTGGGTCATACTTTCTTGTGTGGATTATGTTTTACCTTCCTGAGTGGACTGGGTTATACTGGAGCTCGTGAGTTGGAGCTGAAATGGATTTGGTGACTTAGGTATATGTATGGGCATATACCTAAGTATTGATGGATGATACTGCATTATTGTATATTTTCATTGTGGTTTATCCTTTTTGGATTCAAGGAGACCTTCGGGGGACTCGAGGTCCCTACTGAGTATCATATACTCACCCCTGCATGGGCTTTGCCCACACTACGTTGTGTTGGTTGCAGACGTTTGACATAACTGATCGTGGTTGAGGCTTATATAGCTGTACGGAACCCTGAGGAGGACCTCACAACGATTCGTTGCCCGAAGGTGGATATCACATCGAGTTGGTGCCCGAAGGTGGATTCACAACCAGTCGGTACCCAGAGGAGACAGACGGACGTGGAGTGATGAGGATGAGATATGTACCAACCCATCAGATAGGAGACCAGAGGATGATCCAGGCGCGGCTTGTAACCTTTCAGATGCTGTTCTTTGAGTTGTACTTTACATTTAGGTGTAGCTGTACCTTTCAGTTGGGTTTGTATTCTGGCCCATTTTACTTTCAGCACTTTCTTTTGCACTTAGTTTTGCTTCTGCTTTTACTCTGTGGTGTTTTTTACTTTTATAAAAGAAATGCCTTCCCATTTTATCGGGATTTATGCCTTTGGTGCTAGTCGCTAGCCCCTGGCCTATGGAAGGCAGGCTTGGGGTGGTCACCGCACGGGCCCTGAGGACGGGTCGTGAAAAATTAGTATCAGAGGAGTTCAGTTCTACCATAGAACTCAGAACTCAGATCTTTCTTCTATGTGAAGTAATACTGTTAAGGGTATTAAGTGTGGTTATCAGTCCAGGGAGTCTAGTGTTGGTGTTGAGGCCGACATATCCATACTCCAGGACCCTGACTTCTGATTTCCATCTCAATACATGAAAACATTGATTTCATGTGTGTTTCAAAGTTTTCTTTGTGTTTTCTTGTGTCAGCTCACCCAGTACTATTTTGACCATGGCGCACCTATCTCCTTTTAGGATGGCCCCACGACGGCAACCATCTAGGTTTTAGTGCTTTGTGCGAGTCGACAACCCACCAAGCGATGAGGCCTCGGTGCAGGGCCCCATTACAGCAGAGGCACTGATAGTACCACTACCCGCTGCGTCACCGATGACACCAACCCCAGCTGCTGAGAGTGCACGTCGCCTGAGTGCACTGCATGAGTTTCAGCGTCAGAGACGTCCTAGTTTTGGTGGGGAGACGGACCCTCAGGCAGCCGAGGATTGGCTGGAGGCTATTGTTTGAGTTTTTAGATTGGTAGGGACGCCAGTAGAATTCATGGTGATCCTTGCTGCCATCCTCCTTCAGGCAGCAACAGGCTGATGGTAGAGCCTGATGCTCTAGGTGCACAACGAGGCATCCCTTTTATGGGTAGACTTCGAGAGAATGTTCCGGGCAGAGTTTGTACCAGCCACCCTTCGAGCAGTGCGCATACAAGAGCTACTTCATCTTTAGAAGGGTAGCATGATGGTGGCACAATATTCAGTGAGGTTCACCGATCTCTCACGTTACTCCACAGATATATTACGGGGACTCGTTCTTCCAGGCCCGAACATTCAAGCAGGGGCTCAGGAAAGAGATTAGAGCTTTAGTTGTTTATCACAACATCCCGACGTAGACATGGGTGTTGGAGCGATCCCTCGTACCGGAGAGTTTCCTTGTTGATCAGTCTCCAACAGCTGGACCCACCCCTAGATGGCATGCGGCAGAGTCTTCTACAGCGGGTAGTAGACAGATGACGCAGAGGTCCAAGAGGACTAGACCTACAGGTGATCGACCGCATGACACATGATCATGTGTACGAGGCACTCGGGGTGTAGAACGACTTACCAGGAGCGGACATTGTTACTCCTGTGGCGGAGTTGGTCACATGGAACGTGACTGTCCAACCCACCATACAAATTACCAGTAGATAAACAAAGGACCTCCCAGGAAGAGACATAGGTTCGATCGGGGTGGATCGCAAGGAGCAGGAGATCGAGGCAGGGGAGCTGGTCATGCAGCTGGTGGTGGATGACGCTTCGAGGTGTTTCCACCACCACCACCAAGAGGTCTACCCCGACCGCAGGGAATAGATGGACATGGGAGATCTCAGCATCAGGTAGTTGAAGCATTTGTCTATGGAGCTTCGGAAGCTTGCAGACAAGAGCGGGACTAGTTCAAGGCATGTGACCTTTGATCTTGGTGCTTCTAGTTTCCTTGTTGTCGTTGTTGTGTGTTATTGTACATGAGCTGTAATAATAAAAGACACTTGTCCTTGTGAAATTTGATTCCTTCCTTTTTGTGTACTAAGAGGTTCCGGTTTAAACTGTTGAATTGACCCTCACTTTTGAGATTCCTACTGGAGGAGACCCAGTGACCACACACTGATGCCGAAAGTGTGACTCAACCCTTGGAGGAGAGAGTAATGGTTGGATCACTGGGTAGTAGCGTCGAGGCCTTACGACGTCATCCTTGGTATGGATTTGTATCTTCCATGTCGGGATTACCTGTATTAGGAAAAGAACGTAATTTATCCTGGGGATGAGACCAGATTTCTCTTATCAGAAAAGAAGAAATCGTAGCAGATCTTGTAGGACCAGAGAAGGCCCAGGTCATCCAGGAGCAGATGAGGAATACTCAGAGCCGGCATAAGTCTTATGCTGACAGGAGGTAGAGACCACTAGAGTTCGAGGATGGCGACCAAATCTTCTTACGGGTCTCACCTCGACGTGGATTACGGAGATTTGGCTGGGGCGGCAAGTTATCTCCACGCTTCATTGGACCATTATTGGTTCTCAGTAGGATAGGCGAGGTGGCTTATCGCCTAGCACGACCACCTCAGTTGCACTGGTTGCACGACGTCTTCCACGTATCTCAGCTGAGGAGATACATGCATGACCCGACGCATATCATCGACCATGGGGAGATGGACATTGATGATGGGGTGAAATTTGAAGAGGTCCAAGTGGAGATCGAGGATCGACATGAGCGGGTCCTACGTGGGAGGTTGATTCCTCTAGTGCACATCAGATGGCATCACGGGAACCTCCAGGAGAGCACTTGGGAGCGGGAGGCTCAGATACGTGCTCAGTACCCTCTTTCGTTCCCCTAGTTTGTGATGTATCTTTACGGGGATGTAAAGCCATGAGGTGGGAGTAATGTAAAGACCCGTAAAATTCAAGGGAATTTTTTTCTTAATTTTCTTTGGGATTTTACGAGTAAGGAGTTTTCGACGGCCCCTGATTCTGAGGCCCGATGTGCCCGGAATCAATTTCCAAAGTTTATCATAGGTACATTCACTAAAACGAACGATCATGTTTTCTAACTTTTTAACCGGTGCTCGGAATCGAAATCTAAGGGCACCGATGAAACCGCAACGCTGGTTTTTTCTTAAGGATACTTTCTCTAGTGTTGTGTTTGCTCGGGAGGTGATGTTAAAAATAAAGTGGTTTAATTAAAGAGTGAAATAAAATACGTACTGCAATTTTATTTCTAATCTGTATAATTATAACCTATGTATGGAAGTTGATGTGGGACCCCCTAAATTATAACTCCTCTTGTTAGGATATTAGTGAGGTGGGCCGCACACAAGCCCCACCTTTTCAATTTCCCCAAACCTCCCATAAAGTTGGAAAACCTCCCCATTAATTTGTATCCCCTCCACATTAATTTACATGCCAATAAAATGCCTCATTAATTGGACGATGCACATAAATTAATTTAGTGAATTCAATTCAAATTAATATTGGTGTGTGTGTGTGTGAATAAAATAAGACAATGTCTTATTTTAATGTTGGTGGATTCATTGTGTGGAATATAGGAGAGAACTCTCGCGGTCTTGAAGAACTTCATCTTCTTTGCGAAGAACGCCGAGTCTACGACGATGAACTCCGTCACCGAAAGGGGAGATCGATGTACTGTCTCCTCTCCTCTCCACAGCCGGTGAGAGATGCCTTCTTTGGAGAATGATGAAGCGGTGCATCCTTCTTCAGGAGAACACCGACGACGCTTACGGAGCGTCGTTCCGTGACACCGTCTTCCGCAACGTCTTTTTCCCATGACGATCCTTGTTCGACAACTTCTTTGAGGTAGGGGTTTGATTTTCTTCGTGAATATTATTTGCGTTCTTCATTAAATATTTGGGCCGCCTGTTATCAATTTAACGGGAGGAGGTCGGACCGCCCAAACACGGCCGATACTCCTCCCCTTTGTTGTTGAATTCATTGAGGCTCGAACGAAGGCGGCACGGTGCAACGACACTGCGCGGAAACAAGGTGGGACACGGCGAAGAAGCGTGGCGCCGTCGCACCGCACCGTTGAGGCCGAAAGAAGCCGCGTCCGGAGTCGGGCCGCGGTGGAGGGGTGCGGCAACCGTCGGGTCGCGCCGGTAAGACCAAGGAGGGCTGCGACGTGAGCGGGGCGCGGCGCCCTTGCGCCGCACCGGTAGGAAAAAGGCCGCGGCCTTTGGCCGCTTCGAAGCAGGGAGCGGCGGCCGGAACCGTCGGCCACCGGCGCATGGAGGGTTGGACCAACCGGTCCCGCGTGGTACACTGGCTGGCCATTACGGCCGACCACATCAGAAAAATCGGGGGTTTGAACCCCCCGGTCAACACAGCAGGGCGGACCCCCCACGGGTCCACCATCCGGTTCTAAGAGGGTGTCGATCCCCCCTCCCCCCCCCCCCCCCCGCCTCTTCCGTTCTCACACGGCGCGCGACGCCCTTGCCTGGACAACCGGCCACGCTGGGCTGGGCCTCGCCCTGATGGGCCAGACCTGGACCTGGGTCGGCTCGACCCAGTTTGGGCCGACGCAGGGGGTCTCGGGTCGGGTTAGTCCGGGCCCAAAACCCCCTAAAAACGGACAGGTTCGTTCAAATTCCCATAACTTGGGATACAGACCTACGATCGACGCACTGTCAATTGCGATGCAATCCTTGTATTGATAAGGTCGTTTAGGTGTATTAGACTCATGGTTTAAGAGAACTTTGGGTGTGTCTGGGTTGGTTCGAACATGAAACCAACCGAGCCCTCGGAGCGGAACCGCTTATAACTTGAGCTCCGGACGTCCGTTTGACGTGTCGTCGACATTGTTTGTTTCCTCTTAGTGTGACAAACCATTTGGATTACTCCACTCAAAGATTGGACGCAGTTGGAGTATGGTCTTGTTGGTTTTGACTTAAAAACCAACCGGGCCCCTAGAGCGAAAAAGCCAATAACTCTCAGACCGGGCGTTCGATTGACGCGCCGTCTGTCGTGTTGTGTTCCTTTTGACGTGACAGAACTTTGTGATACATAAACTCTGGTCTATGTGACAGATGATGTATCGACCTCTTGGCTCATGGAGAGGACCCTCTCGGAACGATCGTGCTGTGTGCGGAAACCCTAGAGCTCGCTGAGACTTGACGACTGCTGATTGATCGACTCGGAGTGTTTCAATAGCCCAGTGGGGAGCACTTGGTTGTAGCGGCAGACCCACGAAGGAGGAGCACTTGGTTGTAGCGGCAGACCCACGGTACTCAACAGAAGGAGTACCTCTGTAGGATATAAGGGGGATCGCTTGGTTGTAGCAGCAGATCCATGGTGGTAAGTGCTTGGTTGTAGAAATAGGCCCACAATACTCGACAGGTGGAGTATTACAGTAGTCCAAGGTTAGTGGGAAGTGCTTGGTTGTAGCGGCAGACCCACTGTACTCAATAGAGGAGGAGTTCCCTAGTAGGTATGGTTTCTAAATCATGAATAAAATCTTGGTTTGAGTTGCGTCTTGACTTACAATCATTATCTTTGATGTGATTGACTTGATATCCTGTGTGGATTGGATTATGCTTTCTTATGAGGATTAGGTCATACTTTCTTGTGTGGATTGTGTTTTACCTTCCTGAGTGGACTGGGTTGTACTTGAGCTCATGAGTTGGAGCTGAACTAGATTTGATGACTTAGGTATATGTATGGGCATATACCTAATTAGTGTGGGATGATACTTCGTGATTGTATCTTTTCTTTGTCGTTTTTCTTTTGTGGATTCAAGGAGACCTTCGGGGGTCTCGGGGTCCCTACTAAGTATTGTATACTCACCCCTGCACGGGCTTTGCCCGCACTACATTGTGTTGGTTGCAGACGTCAGACATCACTGATCGTGGTTGAGGCTTGTAGAGCAGGACGACACCCAGAGGAGGATCTCATGATGATTCGTTACCCGGAGGTGGATATCAGGTCGAGCTGGTGATCCGAGGTGGATTCACGATGAGTCGGTACTCGGAGGAGACGGACCGATATGGAGTGCTGAGGAAAAGATCTGTACCTACCCTTCTGGTAGGAGACCGGAGGACGATCCAGGAGGGGCTTGTCACCTTTTAGCTGTTTTTCTTTGAGTTGTACATTACATTCAGTTGAAGCTGTACTTTTCAGTTAGGCTTGTATTATGGCCCATTTTACTTTCATCACTTTCTTTTGTACATAGTGTTGCTTCTACTTTTACTCTGTGGTGTTTTTTACTTTTATAAAGGCAATGCCTTCCCTTTTTATCAGTATTTACGACTTTGGTGCTAGTTTCCAGCCCCTGGCCTATGGAAGGCAGGCTTGGGGTGGTCACGGCACAGGCCCCGAGGACGGGTTGTGACATGTCACCATTTTCCCTTAAAGTTTATTTCATCCCATACACCATGACCCCCTTCACCCAAACACTTCATCTTAAAAATATCATTAAATTATTCTCAAATGAGGCTAGGAATGGGTAATAATTGGATTGAGATATAGATAATTACTAAAAGGTGATTCATCATCTCTATGGCCTAAACAAGTATTTATGTTGTGGGGTTATTTTACATATAAAGTATTATTAAAAAATGCATCACTGATTTTAACTTTTCTTTTCATGGCTTCGATAAGTTCAAATGAAAGATCTATCAAGTTGTATATCTTGATATTAACCAATAAATATAATCCCTAATAAAATAATAAGTACTCGGCCAATAAATACACTTTGTATTGGAGCAATGAATTTTCAACAATCTCTCAAGGAATAGAATATAATAACAAATCAATTGACATTAATTTCATAAATTCAATGAATGCAAAAAAAGATATTTATATTTTATTTACATGTATCAATTAATCCCCTCAAATAATGAATCCTCATTTTAATATCTATATATCACATTAATAAATTAATTCTCCATTTTTCTCATTCAATGTTATTAACAGTGAAATATAAAACATGGAATCCCAGGATTCTGATGAAATTCATTTCTTCGAGATATGTCAAGTAAAAAACAATTCATGTATTGGCGTGAAAATTAATTTTTTAATTCTTAAAACATATTCTTGATTAAAAAATGTAGGGATTTTGAATTGAAATAAATTAAATTGAACTCCATATCCCCTGATGATTAGTCATTCGTCCCCATTATTTACTTGGTATTTCATGTTCCATCATTAAAATTCACTATAAAATTTCTCAATTAAGTATAAGGATCATTTAATTTAAGCTAACAAAGATAGAGTGAGTGGGTTTCATGTTAGAATACTCCTAGTAAAAATATCGAAATATAAATTCCTAGAAAAAATTTAAAATACATATGTGTTGTAGTGATACTACAAGTGGGCCTTAATTTTCACTTCCTCCAATGGTCAGTACAATCTATTATACAATTTATAATTGTGGATGAATCATATTTGATTTGACCCAAAACAAGTGGATTTTACCATCATGTGTTTATTTTGTTTTGGTGAGGAATTATCCATTGATAGTGTATACCAGTTGTTCCACTATCACAATTAGGTATACCTTGCATGAAATCGGTAATATGATGTATGGGACATCAGCCCTATTGGATTATACTTGTTAAACCTCCTCCTCTACCAGTGCTAGATAAAAATTTTCTGCATGAATTGAATAATTAAAATAAAAGTAAACATGTATTTCTATATAAAAAATTTGAATTTTAATTTTTAATAAGTAATTTATATCTTTCAATATGAGAAACCTAATTCATTATTTCATAATTCTAAGCTACTTGGATTTTATTAGGGGGTCCGCATATAAATTTTCATCGAATTTAGGGAGCTCTATCTCTTCTTGAACAACTACATCTCTTGTTTCATCATTTTCCTTGAGGGAAAATTATATATTTCATGAATGTTAATATTCAATAAAGTTGGAATTAATAAATAATTTAGAATTGAATATATTCAAATAAATTTAGTTTAAAATAAGATCACATAATTTAATATATTTAGTTTCACTCTCTTAGCTAGTGGTGAGTGCCTCTTATAGTTGGATGATTTACATTAGAGGTATGTAATCAAGATCCCCCCTATTTTCATTGAATTCCATCACTGGTGTGTCCTCCTATATGGATAGAGTGACATTCAATAGTACATGGATCTTCAATATTGAACTGATCATGGAGATAATTTGGACCCTTGTACTCATTATAGAGTTCATATAGATCTTATTAATCCCTCAAAATTAATTTAGTAGGAATTAATTCTACATCAAAGATCTTATATATCTAATCATGGCCTTGTTAGATTTGTCTCCTCAGATGTTTGGGTAATGCATATTCTTCTAGCTTGTCTAGAACCTCATTTATGTTGTTATTAAGATTGTAATTCTCTGGTGGAACATCCTTTTTGGCCTTCAGTATTGGAATATAAACATTTAATTCCTCATGAAAATCTTCGAGATCATTGAATGAAATTATGGTGTTATTACCATTTATCATAGTGTTTTCCAACAGAGTGAGTTATTTATTATTTGGAATAAGATCCTCCTCTGCATCATATTTGAACACTTGTTCTTACACATGAGAGTAATTTTTCAATGAATTGAAAACGAGTCTCTTGAAAAAATAATGGAAAATTATTTTTATGGTCTTTTAATGACAATAAAAACTATCTTCTAAGAAAAATGAAAAAATAAAATGAACTATTGATTGGATCCCTAGAAGAGGAGGTAGTTTTGATATGCACTCATGTCATAGAGATGGGAAGAAATAGATTATTTTCCAAGTGAAACACAGTGGTTACCAAATTTCTACTCACTTTAGGGGATAGTCATTTTGTTAAATTAATATAATTCACCTAAATTATTTTATTTATATTTTTCTATTATTTATCAAAGGGATGAAAAATATATATATTTTATTTTATATGATATTTAAATTACTATAAATGTTATATTTAAACATTATACTAACATAGAAAAAAATTCATAGTAATCAACAGAAGAAAGAACATGGATTATGGTTTGGTTTTGGTTTCTATCCTAATCCTCTTTTATTGGTCTCAATTTATTTTGATAATACAAACATGAAAAATAATGACAAATTACTATTTTTTTATTTTATAATTTTGAGATCTTGAATTCGATAAAAACACTCAATTCCACCTCCTCTTATAATCATGGTTGATGACACACCCTAGCCCAGGGTGTGAAATCTTCCATGACCTGACTCTATCAATTTTGTTTAATCTATTGATTATATTAGCTCCATCATGTGAAAAAATATTAAATGAAGATTGTAAAAATAAATTATATAAAATAATTGTAATAGATTTATTTGAATTTTATAGGGGAAATTCTCTTCACCCATGACATCTACCCAAATATATTACAATCTCAAAATAACCATTAACTAAAATTCAAGACCCCTATGACCTACTCGGGCCATGCTTCGAGACAACCACCCATTATTCAAAGAAAAATATCAATTGGTGGAATAGAGAATTATAATATAAAAAGAAATATAATAAAAAAATTTAAATAAAATAAAAATAAGAATTAGAATAAAATAAAATGAATAATGGGGGATGATAAGATATATATATATATATAATGAAATAAATTCGTCTAATAAAGGAAGATAATCATAAGGTTAAACACATAAAACAACTAAAATAAGAATTAATGAATAATAGGAATGAAACAAATAAATATAAAAATATAATAACTGAAAATAATAATGGAATTAAAAATAAAATATAATGATTAGTGGAAGAGAAATGGTGTGGGATGAACAAAAAAGTTAATAAAAGAATGCATGAATTACATTACTAAAAATAAATAAAAATTACAAAAAAATAAAACTAAATAAACATAAAATGAAAACAAAATATTATGAAAAAAAATCGACAGTATCACGACACATTTTCCTTGGTAGTGTCCTCTCTCATGGTTTCCACCATCCTGGTAGGGGGAATGTCCCTCCATTTATAAACCAATGTAGATGAATCTATATTCCTCTAAAATATACCTAGGATCACTCAGTGTATATTTATCTATGAGAACCAGGTTGTTTTAAATTTGAAACAGACATATATATCTGGTGTTAAAAATCGGATTGTGGACTAAAATCCTTGTACGAAGCATCTTATACTTTAATTTCATTAAGGAATTGTGGCATGGTAGTGGAAAGGGTGAGCATGAATTGAAGAGGTGATGAATGGCACATGGGATCCTTGCATCAGTTTAATAAGATCCTTCATTTCATCCAACCTTCACATTTCTAGATGAATATCTAAATTTGATAATGGTTTTAGTACTATGTGAAATTGGTGGATTATGGTGATTTGGGATAGTGGAATTAGATGAGTTGTTTAATAAATACATTGGACATAGTCAACAAGGAGGTTCTTGACAAGTGAAATGGATTTCATGTGAGAGCATTATAGTGGAGGTGAGTAGATAAGGTGGGGCACAATGGAGCTGAGTGTCTAAGGGAGAGTGAGGAAAGGGAGATTCATGAAGATGGATTTTTTGTAAAATTTTATAGTAACCCAAATAATATTGGTCCCACATCAAAACAATAGGTGTTATGGTGAGCTCTTAAATATCAAGATGAGGGAGCTCGGTCTAGATTTCTTACAGTGGGGATGAGCTCTTGCATGATACTACACATATTGCTATGTTTTGTGTACTATGTTGTCCACATGATCCTTTCACACAACATTACTCCATTCAAGGTTCACCACACGTGGGACACCTTTTCATAAGAACTGTTCCCCATTTTATAACATCTCAAGTCTAGTACCCCCCCCCCCCCCCCGTGATAGCCTGGTCGGATTGCCCTTTAGGGTTGACTAAATGGATGAATAGCCTTGTTGATGGGATATCTTTGAGTATAGTTATTTTTTTATGTAAACTTCTTGAAAAATACTTAGGAAAATTTCAAGTAAAAATCATAATAATCATCAATAATTCATAAACAATAATCAATTGAAAAAATAATTTCTTTTATTATTCTAAAAAATTCATTAGATCCATTAAAAACCCCAATTTTAATTAAAACATTGAAAATTATTGGTTTATCATTGAAAAAAATTTAAAAATCCATGAAATTTGATTAAAATATTAATTTAATTTCTCTATGTGAATGGAACCTACCCAAAAATATATTAGAACCTATCATTACAGAAATCAGGGAACACATAGACACATCTCTACTTTGTGGAAACTCCATATGACTACCCCCTCATGATGATCTTCTCCTAACATGTGTCCTATAAAAAACCTGTGATGTATTCAGTACCAAAATATTTTTAAGTGTTATAATATTATTGAGTTAGAACTAGATATATAGATGTAAATCCCCCCCAAAATTCATTACCCAAAATCCCATATCTAGTTACATGTCTGAATATTATCAGAGAAAATTCTTGAAATGAATCCTAAACACTCACATGTTGGAACACCCCTATAAAAGTGTAATTAAATAATAGTATTTGGATACCTTTGAGGTCAAAAAAATTAATCTAATCACAAAATTGATTTCATTAGTTAACTTAAAAAGTAATCGAATTCTCCCAATCCTTATAAAACAATATCAACCACTGACTATAAAACCCACACAACATCATCATCTAACAAAACAATGTACTCCTTCAAATTATGGATCAATATTAAGGATATTTCTACCTCCTCTGTCCATTCATCTATAATTGAATCTAAAATTGAGCCCGGATACTTATTTAGAATTTGGAATTCAAACTCTAATATTTTCTTCCTCTTAGTGTCAACAATGTCAACCACAACCCTATTTATATATACTGACATATCATGTTGGACATCATCAATAGGAACCTGATGAGGATGTTGACCTAGATCCGTACCTATAAAATAAATATATTTAAGGGTCTAAAACATAGAATATTGAAAATTAAAGAATAATTAATTTTGGTTAAACCTAATTCCAAGTTATACCCATTTCAATCACATTCACATAAAATAATTATACAAGATTCATTTATCCATCTCTACTGGACAAATAGTGTATATTTTCTTTGTTGGATCATTATATTTTAGGTCCCTTGAATTGAATCACAAGGGGCATTAAAATCCCATGTCTAAATCAATCTCCTTAATTTACAATACATATTGAGTTCAATTGACATTGTTTACCTTCCAACTAATCTAGTCCCAACGGGTTTATGCATCCATAATCAATCCAATACCTCAAACAATCCTTGGATACCATGATTTCACAACCCCCTCCCCAATGGTACCCCTTCTAGGATGATTGTGAATGGAGAGGGAGAATAAAGATTGAATCCCACATATAATAGGCTATGGTTTGGAGACAGTCATCAAGGGTATAACATAACCATATTTTGGAGGCATTATCCTCACGAGAGATTGGGGAATGATAGACTATATTATTTCTATAATATACTGATCCCCATAATGTCTATTAAATTCGAAAAGTTACATTTATTGTCATACAGTTTCAGTTTCTTTAAAAGATACTATAAGTATATAAATAAAATACTTTCCAACAACCTAAAAGTTAAAAATTATCCAAAAAACCCCACGAGATAATGATTCATATCTTAAACCCAAACTAGATCCTACATTTATAAAAATATATATAGATATAAGGTGACCATTAAAAGTATACATAGTAGGATCCTCCTTGGAACCTTCCATGAAAAATATATAGATGTAACTCTAATGATGAGTGAATAAGTTTGTCAAAGTAATGCACCACCAAATTAGGTATACTATGTTCCTAACATCATCATGTATTTCTCATAAAGTATTTTATAATATTAATAATATAATAAACAACATATCATAAAACTAATGGTACCCCAATACCACTTCCTCACTGGTTTTTAACTTTTACCCCAACACCGCACATACTAATCGATAACTATCCAAACAAGACACATGTGTCAGTGGATACATTAATGAAACCCAATCCTCGTGAGTCCTATAACACAATCATCAACATCAACATATCATGATTGTAACCATGTAGATTTTGGGAGCTACCATAGCTTTTATATCATGTATTATACCTCAATCCAACACATCCCAAACACAAAAAAACCTATAATAATCCATAAGATACTATAACAGTGATACATTTTTATGAAATAACACCAATCCATTATATTCCACTAGAGATATATATGGAAAATTTAACACTCACGAATAACAGAACATAATACTAACAAGATAAGAGATCGGGGAGAGGATCATATTGACCATCCATCCATTCCAACCTAGATGTTGGGGAATTTTCCATCTATAGTCCACTAGTGTTGGCCTCCCAATTAATATGAGAATTGTACTGTATAAAATAATTTTTTTTATAAATATATATTTCTCATGACCACAGTAAGGGAAACTACCTATCCTTGAACTCAACAACATCTATCATCACTCAGAAACTTGGCTTCCACTTCAATGTATTATATATCTGAAAAGCATAAAAAATTATGAACACATTTTTAATTAATTATTTTGATAAAAATTTCGTTTTACATAATTATCAACCAAACTATAAGAAATAATCAATATTTACATTTAATGTTTTGGAAAATTAAATGGGATTATTTCAAGACTAGGCTAATAGATGGCATGTAATTCCAAGGCCCTGATTGGCCAGAATGTGTTTTTGAACTATTTTGAGGTTTATTAATTAATCATGTGATCTGGTTTTCATAAATTTTAAATAGGTTCCTGAATCAAAAATAAGAGGGAACTATTAAATTCACATCATCAGGATTCACCTAGAAAGGGTCAAATATTCGTCGGTGTAGGCCAACAGTTGAAGTTAGGTTTGGTCCGTAAATAAAATAATTAATTAAAATTTATTTTATTTTCATATAATTGTAACTCTTAATGGAAACATGGATTGTGAATCCGAGAGTACCGTTGAGTTCATGGGTGAGGTTTTCCCATCAGTGGATCTTATCATTGAATGGAACATGTTTACGGTGAAAGATAATCTTAAAACATTTTAAGATAAATTAAAATTAAATAAACATTATTATTTTATTTATTTTTTTGAACTTTTAGAATTTTTGTATTGAAACGATGATGTAACTAAAATAAATAAAAACACTATTTTTTAAATGAAATAGCCAAAATGGAACTACAACACAATGTTAATAGAAATGCATTTTTTCCTTTAATGTTTTTATGAGGGGGTGCGACTTTGCCACATTTGGAGAAACACTACAGATCGATGAAGGGTCCCTTTTGAAAAACATGGAATTATGATCACCATTGACTAGAGAACTCTCCCTCCTCTTTGAGAAATCCATCCCATAGTGAGGGATCAAGGACCTACACATACAGATCTTATTAAACGATGGATTCTTCCTGAAATCTAACTCCAATGATGTAGGGGTGTTTCATTTTGATAATTTTAATGCCCTGTACTTCTTTCTAAAATAACGAACGAAGATCAACCCATGAACAGGATGGCATGTCGGTCAGTTGTACTTATGGAAAGTTGTTTTATCTTAGGGATTTCATTAGGTTATCTATTGATAGAACCTTAATAACCTCTTCCCATTTTTGAAATACTCTAACATGGAGGAATCGATCCAACATGAAAAAGTCCCCAATTCATCTATCTTTGGATGTTCTTGTGATTTTCGTGACCACACCATAGAATTGGAGGCATGTTGACTTTGAGTCTGTAGTAGGGAATCTGGAAACCCTAGAAGTCCGAGGGTGCATATAGTTGAAGAAAAGGACCAACAGAGAAAACCTGGTCGCAACGCGTTGAGGTGGAGGCCACAACGGTGCAGTAGGGGCTGCCGACACCCATGTCGGTAGATGGAGGAGGCAGACACTATAAGATGTCTATGTCGGAGGAGAATACGATGACATTTACTAGCACACAGTCTAGTGGAGATCATTTGCGAGAAAGGGGTGGTTGGCCTCAGCTGGCTGTGTGGAAGCCCAAGCTGGATAACTCGTGGTGTCCAGGCAGGAGAAGAGTCGACCAACCCAATAGGCCTGCAGTAGGCGGGTCATGTCAGATCCAAACCGGGTTGGACCCAAGTCAGGTCGGAGATCCCTGGTCTGGTTGGGGGACCTCGGGCCTAGTCGGGTCAGGTCAGTCCAACCAGATCCAACCAGAACCAGACCCGACCAACCCGATTTTAGAAAAAATTATCATAACTCCCAAACCATACACATGATTTGTGATCTGTTTACAGTGTTGAAACCCTCACAATGAGACGTATATTTTAGACTGTTCTAGGGATCCATTCATGGATGTTATGATATGATAAATGTATTGAGGAGTTGATTCTCCCAGAATCAAATGTGATACATACTATAATCATGTGGTTTTATGAGACACGAATACTGTTGAGGAGTGGGTCTAAGTGATCAGGCAATACTAGATGATAATCGGCCCAATGTGGAAAAGATACAAGTGGATCAGTGTGTATCGGCTATAAGAGGTTCTGTGAGAACCAGCTATAAGTGTCCCTATGTGGACCAACTATAGGAGTCCCTATGTGGACTACATATAATGGCCTAAGTGGAGAGCGACAATGTGTGACCCAACCGACCCCCGATGGGGAGCGAATCATTGTGACAAAAAAAACCATGGTACACATCAAGGATGAGTACCTAAAAATTACATGGTGTTTAGTGTTACTACTGATAGTCATGATTTATATACATTAGATTATACCTATGTGTGATGATAGTACCTTTTGAATACTTTCCTTTGTGGTCTTTCCCAAGAGTTGTTGGATCCCTACTGAGTATTGTTTTACTCACCCATACATGGGCTCCACCCGAAAGTGTCATGTTTTGTGAATATGATATTATCTTCAATAGAGACCTTATTGGACTGGGACCACGTGGTCACCCGTGAGATACAACAGGAAGGATGTACTTTTATAGCTTCTAGTTGCCACTATTAGCCTACCATTCATGTGGGGATCTCCTGTAAATGACTTTTCCGAGATCTTTTGTAAATTCTTGTATTGAGTTTTTCTTTTATTGGGATTTTATTTTGGACCATTTGACTTACATATTGTACCTTTACTCAGTGGTATTTTAGTTTCATGCATGTTTTTCATTATAGCTTTCTAGGACATAGTTGTGTGTGTGTGTGTGTGTACATGTACTCAATAAAATTCCCCCACTTGTGGGATAATGAGTTCAGTGCTAGTTTTCAACCCCTTTTTATTGGGAGGTGGTATTGGGGTAGTCACTTCATGGTACATGGGTGATGGTTCATGAAAAATTTGTATGAGAGTTGGTTGGTTCTACCATAAAGATCGGTAGTGTGTTGTTATTTTTTTGGGAAATAGCTTTAAATGTTTGGTGTTCAACTTTTAGGTTCAGGGATTCTGGTGATGGGGCGGTCGCTAACGTATCCACACACTAGGACCCTGAATTCTACTTTTTAACTCATTACATGAAACCAATGGTTGCTTGAATCATATTGAAATTGAGTGTTTCTTCATGTTTTTCAAGAATCAGAGTCAGCTCAGTAGTTATAATCTGTTGACTATGGTACAAAATGATCTATTTCAGGATGCCTCCAAACTGACCACCAACTAGGGTTTTGATGCATGACCTTGAGGAAAACCCACCTAGTGATGAGGCATTGGTTTAGGGACTAGTTCTTGGGATGGCCCCACCGGGTGGTTCACCTATGATACCACAAACTATTGATCAACAGTTACTTCCAGAACTACTGGTATATGGGGAAATACGTTTTAGTGCCTTTCACAAGTTCCAGCGGTAGATACATCCTATGTTCATGGGTGAGACTGACCCCCAGGTGGCCGAGGATTGACTTGGGTAGGTTAAACGTGTCTTCTGAATAATGAGTAACCCTCTTGACATGATAGAGATCTTAGACACAAGCCTTCTTCAAGGATTAGTAGGGAGATGGTAGAGATTGATCATCCATACACATGATTAGGGGAACCTAACCTATATATAATTTTATTGCCCCTTCACAGAGGAGTTCTTCCTAGTGACATTTCTTTCTGTGTCCATACAGGAGCTATTGCACCTACTACAGGGTAGCATGACAGTATCAGAGTACTCAGCATGAATCACCAAGATTTCTTGCTACTCTACATACATGGTGTGAGACCCGTTCATTAGGCCTTGAGCCTTTGATTAGGCATTGGGCTGGGAGAATAGGGAATCCATGGTGTCTCACTGCATCCCTACTCAGTATGGGGTGTTGGAGGGAACCCTACATGTAGATTGATTCCTGGTAGAGAAGGTGACAATAGCTTTAGACACCAATAGACAGCAAGAAGAAATGTATTCATTACTAGTAAGCAAGAAGTAGATGCGGGGACCCAAGATGTTTAGTCCTTTTAGGGGATGTCCCCAGGAATTAGGGTCTGTAGCAAGGGGATCCCAGAGCAGAGGTAGTTAGAAGGGGTCATTTTGTGATTCTTACGCATTGGGAAGGGACATCTATCTCCTGATTACCTGAATTGTTGTGGAGATGATCAGTAGACGATTGAGGGCCCACCAAGGAAGACGCAGAGGTTTGAGCAAGGAGGTTTACAGAGCAGATGATGTGGTAGTGGAGCAGGCCAAGTAGCAGTCGGTGGGATAAGGTTCGAGGTGCTACCCCCCCCCCCCCCGCCATGTGGTCCTCCATAGGTTCCAGGGACTTGTGGTTTGGGGAGACCTCAGTTTCAGGGAAGGGAGAATGATGAACAAAAAACTATAGATATTATTAGAGGTATGATCTATGAATTCTATACATTAGCTACAGTTCTTATAGACACAGGTTCTAGTCACTCTTTCCTTTCGACAGACATTATTAGGAGCTTGAAAATTCCGGTGGAGCAGTTGGCTCAATCTTTACAATTAAAGAATCCTATATGAATTGGTTTAACAATCTCACTCTGGTACTAACAATGTGATGTTACTCTTGTATGTGAGATCTTCAGCTGGAATTTTCTCATTGCGGCATCAAGACCATACGACGCCATTCTGGGTATGGACTGGTTATCCACATTCCATGATCAGATTGACTATTTTAGGTGCCGAGTGTGGGGTATCTATAGAGATGGAACCAATTTCTCCATTACCAGTGAAAGGGGGATGCTTAAATCATGAGATGAACTTTCTCAAAGATGTTTTCAATAGATTGGTCACCAGTTGGCTAGCCCCACCCTTGGTGTGGTGGATTAGGAGAGTCCCTGGTTCCCTGTAGTGGTGGATGAGTATGATGATTTCTTCCCAATGGATGTTACATGATTGCCTCATTATATTGAAGATGAATTCATCATTTATCGATACCCTTGTATGACACCAATATCTACGCATGAATATCAGATGGCTCCCGCAGAGCTCCATGAGTTGAGGGTTCATTTAGAGGACTTGCAAAGTAAGGGGTTCGTAAGACTTAGAATTTCACCATAGTAAGCCTCGATATTGTTTTCCAAAAAGGTATACAATATCATGAGGCTATGAGTGGACTTCCAGCACCTAAACAAGGTAACCATGAAGAACATGTACCCTCTACCAAGGATTAATGACCTCTTTGACCAATAAAGGGAGTGAGATGGTTCTCAAAGATAGACATCAGATCAGGATATCACCATATTCAAGTGTGAGATGAGGACGTCTTGAAGATGTATTTGAGAATTCTCTATGACCACTATAAATATTTTGTGATTCCATTTTGAAGGATGACTTACCCATCTATGTTCATGGGACTCATTAATAGGATCATCCGGTTGTACATAGAACAGTGTGTAGTGGACTTCATTGACGACATCTTAGTGTATTCCACATCATAGGAGGAGCACACAATACACCTATGTATGGTTGTGGACCCACTCTGGAAGCACCAACTTTACAGTAAGCTCTTAAACTATGGGATCTAGATATGAAAGTTCCACTTACTTGGACATTTCATTTCAAAAGCTATATTTGGTGTGGATCCAGGGATGATTGAGGCGGTGCATTCTTTGGATCCACACAAGAGTGTTACCAAGGGGCCGAGATTCCTAGGGTTGGCTTCGAACTATCAGAGGTTTCTACCCAACTTCTCTAGAGTAGAAGCACCTATGACAGCATTGATGAAGAAGGTAAAAACATTCATCTGGACAGAAAATTCCATAAGAGATTTCAGCAGCTGAGGGAGATCTTGATGAGTGTTCCTATCTTAAGACTACAAGAGGAGGGCGATGACATAGTGTTTTATTGTGATACATCAGGAACAAAGCTTGGTTGTGTCCTAGTTCAGGGGAAGTCATTGGTTGATTATGTATCACAATAAGCTTCCCACGTTGATATGGTCTCGATATACTCTAGGGAATAATTTTGAGGGAATCCCCCTCCCCCTTCCCTTTTGGATCATGAATCGCACATAGGAATATCTCACCGCCTTTCCTATTGTCTGGGGAAGCCAAATGGGGGGAATAATTTAAATAATTTATTTTTTTAATTACCCATTTAACACTCTTTCCATGTCCTAGAACCTAAAATGAGTGTTTATAATGCCTGGAAAGGATCCCCATTTAGGACTCAAACATTGAGTCAGAATCAAAATCTGATGTTGTGTTCAGAATATATCACCAACCGAACCCATGTAGATTATTTCATATTTCATTAATTAAATATTAAATATTCCTCCAAAACTAAAATATATCAAAATTAAACTTATCTATTTTCATAGGGTAAAATCCAAATTTCAAGACTGAAGAAAACATAAGAAATTTTATCTTAGATCATCCGCATTGATAAATTGACTAAATTACCACTCATGAGATCCTGATATAACAAATTCAAATTTCCCATCAAATTCTAATACCTTTATAATATCCGGACTCTATAAATAAACAATATATGATTTAATTTAGAATAATGATAATGCATATTCATTCACATTATAATATTATTCAAAACTAGATTTCAAATCAAGTATATGGAAAACATTTCAAAACTGTCTTATATTATAATTCCATTAAATTTAGAGGAATTTAAATAAAATAGTTCTATAATCATTAACATGTCACATAATCATTAAATTGAGTAGGTTTCTAGTTCAAGGATCCTCAAACTCCTCAATCGGTGATCAGAGGTCAATTGATCACACATACTATGAAACATGCCATCTGGAAAAACACCCCCTTGTGTGAAATCATAACGACTTGGTTTCTGTTATAGTTTTCATCATAAATATATTTATAGTGAATCAGGATCGAAGAATTATTATCAAATTCATCCAATAACTAAATTGGTTTTCATGTGGTTCAATTGATCAAAATACCATGGGAAAACTATTCACTTCAAAAAATTTAATCATTCATAGTTAAATTTACATGTTTGAATGTTTCTTCATGACATTTCAATTTGAAAACCAAATCATGTTGTTCATAAAATTATTTCCATAGAATATATTCTTTCATTTCAATCCCTTTTTAAAAATATTGAGCATAAAATATTATCATCAAATAAATTTATAGTTTAATCCATCTTCTACAAATAATCCACCCAATGTATCCAAGATAATAAAAAAGTGTTTTCTTTAAAAAAAACCTCCATTATTAAATAATCATATAAAGTTTCATAAATGAATTTAAAATTAATTCCAATAATGTAATGAATAAAATATTCACATGTATGTAAAATCATTATAAAAAAATCTATAATTAATCACATGATAAAATGATCAGTTATCTCAAACAAAAATAACCAATGGATGTAATATCAAGAACAAATATTGAAGAGAGATAAAATGCATTCACTGGCAATGCGATCTGAGAAGAAGAATGGTTAAAGTATCCAAAATCATCTCTTGAGAGCCTCTAAAAAAACATTGTTTGAATAGATTCAAAAACGAAGATGGTTAAACAATAAAACATATGCTCTAGATTTTTATGTTTCGAAAAAAAACCACACTAAAACCACCCACGAACATGGTGTATAAGTGTTAAAAATGGATAGACCACAATGATATGAATCAAGAAATGATGGTATCAACCCTAGTACAACATTATCCTAGATCTAATATGAAAACCTCACCCAAATACTATTTACCTATGGTAAGGATACAGTGCAGCGCACATGACATGTTGTAACTACACTCATAATATAAGAGGCACCCCAAATGACTCTTATTACATAACTATCATCCATGAGAAAATCATGATTGATATGGAAGATTCTTTGAGACCCTAAATTCAATATATATTTTTAAATGTTATGGTAATCAAAAAAATTAATCTTGGGGATCGACACCAAAAATAAACCACTACACCGCAACCATTCCATAAAGGGGAGAGGCATAAAAATCACTTATATCACATCAAGATCATACATACCATGGAATGTATCTTAACATGATAGTTGAACTCATCAATTGTGTAACCCAAATTATAATCTATAATTTTTAAATAAACCTCATTAAATATCTAGGAGAACAACCAACTAAAAGGATATTAGTGAAAATGATAGAAAATTACTTGAATTTTGGTAACTGTTTGTTATTGCCTAATAATCCTAAATGTGATATACACCTAAAAATTTAATCTAAAAAAATAAATTCCAAATAGAAAAGGTAATTTCTCTCTTATCAGTTCATCAAGCTCGCATGTCTCCTGAAAATCCGAATTACTCTTCCATAGCACTAGAATAAAATTTGTTGAATTCCCATAAAAACATTATTCTCATAATAAATGATCATAAATGGCTTCTTATTCATAGATAATAATGATTAAAAACTAATTACCCCTTAATCAAAATATGATATGGATCAAAATGATTCATTCTGGTCATAAACATGTGAAACTCATTATCAATATACATTAACGGATGTGAAAAATCCCAATGCTAATACAACTTTAAAATCATCTCAAAACCATCAGCCAGTCCCAAATATCATTGTGAAATATTTCCATGTTTTATAGGTAGTCAGTTATTTAATAAATGCGAGTCTCTAAAAAACAACTATCCACTGAAAAAACATCAAAGGGTGTCTATGAAAATCAGTATATTATTTATACTAGCTTCATGTCATTACAATTCTCTGATGAATGAATTGAATATTTGTCATCATCTATTAGAAAGAACATTTCCTATCCAAATAATCATCACAAATCCTTAATCAAGATAATAGATAACTACAAGGGAGGCCATATAAGGACTTAAATTGTTCCATCCAGATGGATGACTGGTAACATATATTGTAAAAAAATTCACTAATTCAAATGTTTTTTTCCAAGTTCCACCAAAATCAAGAACGCAAGAAAGAAACACGTATTCAGGAATCTATAAAGCTCATTATGACCTATCAAACATTTAGGTATGATATTTCATGCTCATGATAAACTATTATTTCATCTCCTTTTAGTGGCCTCTCTAAAAACAACAGGTGAAATGTAGATCTTTACCCAAATCTATAACAGATATACCTATGTTCTATCTGAAAATATATTTCATATACCAAATTACCAATTCCTCATCATTTGATATATTTTTATTGGGAATTTAGTATTATAATTTGGTCTACCAATAGATCACTACCCATTTCTCATTCTTCCATCAACGGGTATGAGTTAGCTCAATCATGAAATCAATCAAAATATTATCTCACATCCAAGACTGTATATGAAAGGGATGAAGTGTACCTAAAGAATTCTATTGATTTACCTAGACTTGGTGATAGGTATAACAATAAGAAATAAAATAAACAATTTCAAATCATATTTCAATATAGTAGAATCCACAATGAATTTCATAGAACATCTTCATTGTGCCATGGTGTACCTCCAGCTAGGAATTATACAAATCTCCCATAATGTAAATTCTCACAATAAAAATTATAACATATCAATTATAGAAACATATGATACCCTCTAAAGAGGGTAAACACTCACCAAATTTGTACCCACTATACAAATAGCCTGTAGTTCGATAGATCTTATCATATATATACTTCTCCAAGAGAATCATCTCAAGAAGAGGGTAGATCAACTAAATTCCTTTCAAAAGAAACTTAGTCTCTTCCTCCCCGAATCCCATGTGAATGTGATTTAAGAGATCCATCAAATTACACTCATATAAGGACCATTTAATGGCTTGGTTTAGAAGTTTCTTACCCATGGAATTAGCGATGACATTTAGCTTAATAGTGTTTTATGAATAGTTGAAATTAATGAACTACAAGTATTTCACACATTCTATCTGATGAAGATAAATATATTTTTGAGAAAATATATAATCAATGGTTTTTGAATTGAATAAATTCTATACTTTCTATTATATAGTAATTTCACCAACTATTTAGAGTGTACATCACATCGTTGAGTTCAAATTCATAGATATGTTATTTCTTATCATGTGGCCTAAACTACCAAGAACAGTAGGACACCACATGATCACATTATATGAGATTGTAGCCCAAAACCAAAACATATTCATAAAAATACACCACATAGACTTGTCCAGCCTCAGGAATACCCTACCCTCACACATATCTAAAATTATGTTTCAACACATCAATATGATTAATCTATTTAAAATTCCATAAGAACATTGCCATTTTTAGTGAGATCGGTTATTAGAGAATCCAATTTTAAAAACTATTTCATAAACTAGAGATATTAATGCACTAAAACCTTGAAAATATGGATAAATAATATAATGCATTGTTTTCCCATGTCATAGTAGCCTTCATCTTCTCAAGATAAACTGGAGAACCATGTTCGGGGACCCTATTTCCCAAGATATTCACTTTTCAAATCTAGAAATAACATTTTGAATGATTTTTTTTATTTCAATGACTCCTCAACATTTATAGAACTTTTATAAGATGAAACACATGATCCTGCTCAATTTTAGAGTAATAAAATATTTCATACAAATTGACTACTATGAAAAAGTCAAGGGAGTCTTTGAATTTCCTATTCATCATTCCAGAAAAAACCATGGGATCATTAGTTAGACCAAAAGTTGTAATAATGCAATAATAATGGATATTACTACTCTATAAGTATATCCTGTTTATTTTAGATTCATTAATTCTTAGTTGGTGATAAATAGATCGATGATCAATCGTTGAGAACCACTTCACCCCTTTCTACTAGTCAAAAAAATCCCTGATCCACAGTAATGGATATTTATTCTTTGGTGTAACTTGATGGAGTTTTCAGTGATCAACACATTGGTGAGGAGTCTCATAAAATTTTTTGTATGAAATTCTATTGCTCCAACCATGATGAAACACTCATATGTATAATGACTTTATCTAATTAATCATCAATCCACATATTCAAATATTTTAGTTTAGCTAGTTCTATAAGGTAGGATCAATTTGGGATAGGGTGAGTACCTATTATTTATCCAATAGAAAACACTTCTTAACATATCGGTGGAATGATAAATAATTAAAATTGGAATAGTTTGAGAAACCCAATGACAACCAAAGTATGATCTCCTATAAAATATTCCCACTCAAGGTAATAATTTAATTATGATATCAACTTGACCAAATACGAAAGGATAAGTCCAATTCTACTTGACCTCGGGTTCCATTATACCTGGAAATATAGGAATATCCCATCAAAGGTATTAAACAGGAATTTCTAATGATAAAATTAAATCTGGTATTTATTATTAGTCAAGAAATCCATCTTGAGAATAACATCAAGAGGCTTCATGTTCAGATCCAAAAATACCATGTTTCCTATATATTTATTAATGATAAAGAACAATAAGGGAATCAAATACATTTATCACTCTTAATTCTGAGGTTCCTCGAAATATACATCACAGAAGACATAATTTTTATATGAGGATTCATAAAATTCACAACAAATGATTATATGAATATGTTGGATGATCTAATATAAAAAATTGTAGTTAAAATAGAAGAAGTTATAGTGATGGAATCATTCATTATCACTAGACCTACATAATCATCTATAGATATTGTTCCACTGTGTGAGGAAGTTATTTTCTAGATGCATGTGGCCAAAACCACATAGACATTAAATCATCTGATTACAGCATATAAAATTCTGTATTTTATGATCTTGTGCCCCTGTATAGGGTATACAAGGAGTTTAATAACTTATATAGGTGTATTGTATGAAAATAAGAACTACACACATTTGAACCTCCGGGAAAAACTTCTTTTAATGATCGACCGTTCCACATTTAAAGTATGTTAGTGGGCCTCGTCTTGAAGCAGTATATGGAATATATTATTCATTATATCATGATACACCAGGAGACTCATCACACTTATTCATCCCTATGTAGGGCATACAAAACTACTATTACTATATAGTGGAATTCTCTTCATCCCTGACTTATGAGCCAGGTGAAGCTCATCTACAAACTGACTACCCATAACCTACACATAATAAGTAAGCTTCAACAATAAAAATTGAGATTAAATCAGGTAAAATACTCATATCGAATATCTAAGCCTTCAGTTTCTCATTCATAATTTGAACATGATAAAGTATAATGATTTCAAAAAAGTTGTTTGAATACTTATTCCCTATCTATTGACATTGTTTATGGATTAGGAACTTTATAGACTATTCCAAACTAATCATCTCCAAATGTAATTATTCCTTGGAAATATATTTAATTTCCTTCCAATATCATCCTTCATGTTTATTCACTATAACAATTGAATACCAACACATCCTTTTAGGACTTCCATGCTTGATGGTATCACATTTCACTTTTCATTAATCTTATTTTTCCCCAAAATGAAAAAAAATCAATATTTTTCATCGAATCATCTCCCTCAAGAGGATCATTTGAGCATCATAAATTGGTTTCCTTCTATCCAAGAATCTCTTAATCAAGATTTAAATATTAAAACCTTCTAGGTTTCACTACTACATACATAATTGGAATTCTTAAAGGAACCTCTATAAGAGCATGGATAGAAAAATCCATTATCTCAATGAGGTTATAATCCACCATATGCTTTTCATTCATTGGTTAATTAAAAAATACCTCTTAATGTATGTTCAAACATCTTCTTTGGAGAATGGTTATATAGAAAAAAACATGAATCCATGAAACATTAATAATGATACACAAATCAAAAAACCAATCAATATATATATGAATACAAATTCCTTTAATTAGATATAATTTTATAGTATTTCAAAACACATAGATCCGGTTTGTAAAAATATGATACTCATAAATTTATAATCATCAATCAGTATTTTCCCTACCATCCACACTGACATAAGGCTCACTATGATGAAATATTTTTATATAGTCACCCATAACTACCAATTATGTCACAAAAATCCATCCTCTGGTCTACCATGACATCCAAAAATAGTATACCAACAGAATTGAAATATCGTTAACCTCACACATCTAATAAAACTCTCTTATAATCCTACCTAGATACCCTTGTACACTAGTACCCAATATAACTATAAAATGATCTTCCATACATTCTTGATCCCCATAGGTTGGAGACTAGCACTTGGGAATCATCAAAATGTATAAAGGAATTATTTTAACCTCAAAACAGACCACAATAAAATAATAATGAATGATAAAATTAGAATAGTACATATGAAAAAATACTCCCCAAAGAGAAAATTTCCACAAGAAAAAAATTTAAATAATAATGTGATATAAAATCAAAAAGGTATCACAATATCCATCAAAATAAAATACAATAATAATTTTTTAATGAAAAGACCCCATCACCACCTATTACTGCCATCACCCAAGTCTCATTCTGAAGAAAACCTACTTGATTCAAGTGGAAAATTCCATTTTCCAATACTTGGCATGAAAACAATATAAATACCAAGAAAATTAATAGTATGAGAAAATTTTAAGAGTATAATATCCATAGTCTCCCATAATTAGTTTCATTAAAAAACATATATTAAGGAATTTATATATAGACAAGTCTTGGAAAATCATTTTACAATTTCAGTAAAAATATGTTTAAAAAATAATTAAGAGAGAAAATATATCAAAGAAGTTTTAAATAATCACTTCAATAAAATGGGTGGGAATTAATTGAAATAGTTTTATAATCGTTGGAATATAATTATCAAATAAAAAACATTGAACCATTCCATAGGCCCTAAGGTTAGTTATATTCTAGTTTAAGTATCTCCACACATCTAAATCAGTTAGCATGGTTCATGTTTTCATACATCCCTCAGTATTTCCAATAGGATAAACACCCCATTAGTTAGAATTATGAAGAATATGTTTTTTAGTTTCCATTTTCAATCCATTAAATGGGAGTTAGAGGCCAAGTAAGCTTTTATTATTCGCACACAAAATACCTAAAATCACATGTTCTTCATCAATCAAAATATAATAAAAAGATAACATGTTTCTAAAATAAAATCATAATTTATAGTTTTATATCCTTGTTATCGAGATTCAACACAACTTTTAAATTTCAATTTTTTTTTAAAGGATCAGGTTGAAGCCTCATTTTATTATTTAAAGAAATGACAAATTTAGACTGGGTAGAGGGAGACCCATTACATAGCCCAAAGGACCAAGGTGAAGTGGCCTAAAAATGAGGCTTGAAAGCCCATTTTTTCGGCCCAAAGGGCACCTTGGTGAATAGTAATTCTACAGTACTCGGGGTGCTACAGTACCGCCACCGCTACATTACCTACTACAGTGCCTCCACTGCTAAAATGTCACCACCGCTACAGTTCTGCCGCTGTTACAGTGACACTACAGTACCCATAAAATTAATCTATTCCCATATTTGAGCGTGGGTCTTTCAGATGTTAAGCAGAAGCCTATACAACTAGGGTACAAACTCGTTGTCTTTTAAATTTCAAAACCAAATTATTGTTTTTATCAAATTATTTCATTTAAAAAACATCTTTTATCTAAATCATTTTTTCTCAAAAGTCTGTGTAAAATAATTCTAATACAATCATTTCTCAATTAAATCCATCATCTATCGAACGTCAAAACAAATCTCAAATACTCTAAAATGGTTTTTATTTATCAAAATTATTCCATTATAGAATGATTTAATATAGGCTAGTAAATAATTTTTAATTCTTTTCCAATCATGAAATCAATCAAAAATTCATATATATAGAAAATCCTTATAGAAACCCCTACCGTAAATCACATGACAATTGATCAATCACCCTATACTAGAATCTAAAACAGAGAATAAAATCTGAGTAATACCAAGAAGTATTCCTCTAAGACGATAAAACACATTTCTCAACACTATTATACAATAAATACATAGGTAAAATAATATAAAACCCACTATTATGATCCTCCACAATCCATACTGTATGAATGGAGTCTAATGGGGAGATGCGGGAATAATGAATCTTGATCATGGTGATTTTATGTCTTGAAAAATATAATACCTTGTTGTTTTTCCCCATGACCAAAGTAAGATTTGATGAAAAGTTCAAGACCGTAGCATAGTACATGAGGCTATGTCATATTCACCCTTGGTCCGACTGAGTCCTATGTCCACATTTCATACCTATAATAGATCCTATTAACCCAGGTTAAAGATACGGAATTACCCACACACCACTCCCCACATATACCCAAAATGCAATAGGTTCCCCCAATTCCATCAGCATCGCAACAGTGCATGACTTAACGGAGAATCTTAAATTCACCGCATTGTAGTTGCCTATTGATGCTGATGTTTTGACTAAAATATAATTGCAAAAATAAAATATTTCCTGGTGCTCCTTATATTATATGAATCCATATTCCATATCAAAAATAAAAATTTAAAAGGCATTAAAATTCCACATCCCATAGTTGAAGCATCCATTCTGTAGACAGCCTCTATACGCGATGATACCTCTCTTATGTGGCACAACCCCCTGTAAAACAACATAATTTTAAGAATATATATAATGATATAAATGAGACAAAATACAACCTATATATTATCAAATAAAATGATAAAAATTTACTTAAAACTATGTAACAATATACTATAAGTATACTTCAAGAATCTAATTTGGATATGTTTGTGTGTGGTATGACAGTGGATATTTAATTTATTCATTATTATCATCCTCAAGTTCGTGAAATAAAAATATTGCGGTAAATAAATAATCCCCTATTTTTTATTGTATTAATGTACCCATCTATGTTTCATTGTGTTCTTTTAGTAACTATTCTAATAGTTCCACATGATTCTTTATCTTTTTCACATCCTCTATAATATTTTTCAACCATGATTATCTTTCATCACTTAAATTATCATTATACACCTATGAGTATTTTTACCCTAAATAATAGTGATCTAAAATTAAATAAATCATGATGAAATTAATTGTTTTTATAGTTTTTTATTAAAATTAGGAAATAATATTCAAAAAATTTCAATGGAGTAATAAGTGACTGACTAGATCCAAGATAACATTGTATGATTTTTACCCACATTATTTGTAAGGGTATAAAATAATTATTATTTTACACCAACTGAAAAACCGTTCCTAACAATAATCTTATCTCAATGATATTTTTATGGATATCTAATTAGATTTTTCACTAGACCCATTTTTTGTATTTTACAGTATTCTATGGAAGAAATAATGAAAATGGTGTTTTTTTAACATGGAATGAAAATATAAAATAATCATACATTTTATATGAAAAGGTAATGAGGTTGGGAAGAGAGAAGATACTCCTTAGGTAATTTCCCAAAGTGAATCTCTTTTTTATTATTATTTTGTTTCTTACCTACTTAGTGATCATGCTACATCATATATGTCATAGTGAGTACATGAAAGATAGATATGGGATGAGAAACAATTGAAAAAAGTGAAGAGGGAGGGTGATAGACAAGAACATGAATTAAAAATATTGAATGAATCAGAAAAAACTAAAATTGATGAAAAATCCTAAATAACATACAGATTTAATAGAACCACCATTGTGAACCCCAGTATTTATTCTATGAATCCCTTTTAAAGGATAACATTTTTTTAAAAAGTAGTTGGAATCATTATGTACATGGGGATGGATTCCATTCTAGTTGTATGATTTATGGTTATTTTTTCATGTATCTATATGATTCTAATTATCCATATATCATATCTATTAAAAATATCCATATTATGTTTTTCTATTTTGTCATTGTCCTTTTTTGGATCAAAATATTATAGTCATAGGATATGAGAAAACCGTTAGTTTTTTGGTTGAGGGTATCAGCGGGATGTAACTCACAGTCACTTGCTTGATAGGACTTCTCCTTCTCAAGATATTATATCCATAAAATGTAAACATTTAATCTGGTATTAATATGATACAAGGAACGTTGATCATTCACTAAGTGTAACAAGTTATATGAGGTATCCATTTAGTGTTCATATACCATTGTGAGATTCTAAAGAGGTTAAGCATACATGTGCTTTAGTCATGAACAATTTTCCTTTCATAATGGATTCTTAAATTTTAGTTCATTCATTTGAGTTACTATTATGTTTGACTCGACATGCCTTATCGATTCTATTGTTGATCCAGCATACCCTGGTATATATAAAATGAGTAGTGATTTATACTTTCAATTGTTTTTTTAACCATACAATAGTGGATGGTGCATGATGAATCTAGCATTAATTTCATTCTTTTTAATTCCACCCTACATAGCATAAAAATTATTTAACTCCAATAGTTTAATTAAATTGACAATAAATAATATAAAAATTCTAAAAAAGAAGATTCAATTCTATATGGTACCTTCATCTAAAGTTATTATGAATTATTCCTATAAAAAATTATTAAAACACAATTTAAATGACATGGATTTATTTATTTCAATAGATAAATATAATGTACTGAATAAAAATAATTATTTTTTCCATTTTCACATTAAAAATCAATCAATTCCTTATGTAAAATATTTTTTAATTTCCTAAAAATAATGATTTTGTTAAATAATTTCATTTAACTACAATAGAAAACAAATGGAAATGTTTTTTCTAACAATTTTTCTAGTTCATAATTCAATGATTCCTATCATTTAAGAATCAACATAGGCACCCTTTTTTGTGATTATATAACCTACTAATTATACATCCTATAATAATAATTCATTCTTAAAATATTCTAGTTATAGTTTCACATTTCTCTAATACTTTATCAACATCATTAAATAATCTTCATTATCTTCCTTTTTCATAGAATATATTATAATATTATCAAAAAAGGGAACCCAAAATATTGAATAAGTTAATTTTTAAAGACCCAACTCATCAGATCCATGAATATGGTGAAGGAATTTCTAGGTTACAATGGAATCAAAATGAATTAATATTGTTAATATATTTTATGAAATTTTTTTGGATAACAAATATCATTACATCCATAATTTATTATATCAAGACCAAAGGTATTCCATTAAGGATTTTTGATCCCCTCATAATCGAAAAAATAAGTCATCAATATAAGATTGATGACACTTTTTCTTGATTATGAACGTATCTTTTCAGGATAATAAATTAAGATCCACATTGACCCATATATATACTAAATAATGAGGTATATTTTCTCTAATGGTGAGTAACATAGTGATATAACACTATTATCTAAATTTCCAAGAAGTATCTTGTTATATTCCATCAATTCAAATATTCCATTATAAAAGGATTTATTGATATTATCATAGCACAATGTATGAGTTCTACTCGAAAATGATATTCTAAATATAGGGGGAAACCATGAAAATTTACTATAAATATATTAACATATTCTTAATAAATAGACATATAATCATCATCAGGTTTTTCTCCAAGAATTTCATCTAAGTAACCCTCATTATAATTTAATAATACCCATACCGTTGAGGTAACTTCCATTAGATGTTTATAGTGATCATTTCATAGATATATGATAATAGGTTGATTTTTGATTTGTAATGTCATTTATAAATTCTATTAATTAATATGGATACATGTATAAGATTCAAAACATTAAAAATATTACATAAATTTCAACTTACAGGGGAATATTTTAATTTATGAGATTTACATTCCCAAAAAAATAAATAAAATAGGAGTTATTGGCATCATATTCAGTCGTGGAGAAACAATGAGTTTTTATTTTTAATTCAATATCTAATCATTAGGGTGGTGAATTTAGTTTCATATAAAAATTATATACAAAAAATGGTTGGTGTAACTATAATCAAATTAGACATTAATAATTTTTATGTGGATGAAGAGTATACCCTTCATGACATCATTTTGATGACCCACTATAGTTTTTTTTATTACATAAGAATTCTTGTTATCAATTTTATTTATTGGTTTATTTGATCAATTGTTTTCATTGATCCTTTTATTAGTACACTAGTTGGAATAATGTCAACAGTTCTTATAATTAATGAATTTCAATATTGGATGTTCATTAGGTTGACATTTATTTTCATCCATTTAATAAGTTATCTTATTCATATTACACCATATTTAATATTCATGATATATTTCCCTATCACATTAATAATTTCAATATTCAATTAATAAAATTACCAATTTATTAATTCTCAAATTTTCAACATGTAGGATAATGTATATTATTTCTTCCATAAGTTTTATCATTTTAATTTTAATTAACCAACATTTTCCTTCCATTTTTTATTACAAAAATATTGAGAATAATGGGAGTATCCAGATTCCATTTAAAAACTAAGAGTCCATTGAAATATATATTATTTTATATTAATGTTTTGATATATAATTCTTTTTATAGACTGCGTATTATGACATTAAGGAAGGAATGAGAGGGTATGGCTACGCCATCGAGACCTGCATGTTCTTTCATGGGATTCTTAGCCAAACGACCATGCGAAGGTGGAGATCTACCATCATGATGTAGATGCTGGGGAGGGTTAGTTCCTTGTAGTTAACGATTGGTTGAATTCCCTAAGACCTCCGGGTCATGTAATATCTCATAATCCTATGGTCTATGTAAAATCTTAGTCTACGAGCCTTGTTGGGGTTCTCCCTCATCCGTTGAATAGGGTGTTAACAAAAAATTTAATAGAACTGAAGGCCTTCAGGCCATTCAGGCAGTAATAATTGGTACCACTAGATTAATCATCATTTTTCTTCATCTCAATGATTTATCTCTCTATTTTAGTGAGTTGATTTTAGGGAAAAAATTTATTGAAAAAAATATTATCAAACTCGTCTTATTCTATAGAGTTGATTTTTTCATCCTACATAGTTTTATTAATGATAGTTAACCATTAATCAATTAATCGTTATAAATGATAAATAGAAAAAAATAAATATATAAGTACTTGAGAACATAAAGTATCATTTATTTCATATCGATCCAATTCTTTGTTATTAGTGGACCATAAGATCCACTAATGTTGTGTGATTATTTCTGTATGAAGGAATTAAGGAACAGTTTTCGTAGGCATGTTAGGGAGTTTTTCATGGTTTTTGATATTTCTAAAATCATGAGAGATTTAGGTGAAAAGATCCAAGAGATTTTATATTATACCTAATATCTTTTAAGTTTTTTCATTAGGTTAATACTTTCCTTTTCCATCACACTCATTATTAACCTGATTCCACTTATATCCATCCATTGAATATAACCATAGAGGGTTAATGGGAGTGATAAAAAATATATATACTGTAAAATCTCATTATAATGAAAAAAAATCCAAATATTTCTATAATTATTTAACATATAACATCTAATGTTAAACGTATTCCACTCTTGGTTTTTCATATACCAATTTTGGTTCAATATAGATTAATTTATGTTTTCCCCTTATTATTTACAAACCAATCCATAAAACTAAATAATCCACTCTATTATACCATATTATATGAGCAAAACATAACATAAAAACATATTACATAATTTTACATCAACATTAACTACAAATAATAATAAATTAAATCATAGAACCAATATGTTATGTGTCTTTGGAGATAAAAAATATTACCAACAAATTTTGGAAACATTATTTAACATATCCCATTTATAATATTCATTAATGATACCATTATAGAAATAATATACATAATTAAATATTCATTACCAAGATGAATGAGGTATAATATTGGATGATTTCAAACACTCGAAATGGGGTGAACATAAGTGATATCAATATAAGATGATAAGTGACCATAAGATGGACATTGGTGTATGAGAACATATTAAAGACACATGAACTTAATATATTAGGAAACAATACCTAGTAAAACCAAGATAATAAATAATGAATTAAGAAATAAAGAACTCAACAGAACATTTTCGAAGATGTATTGGAATATGGAATCATGATAAAATTATTTCAATCTAATAAATCATAAAATATGAATGTGGAATAACATGGATTTTTGGCACTAGATAAGAATAAAAATTCATTTATAATGTTTTGCATCATATCCATTTCTACCATATCATAGTTGAAAAATTCCAATGTCATAGTACATTGGGATCACTATATATTAAAATAAACATAGTGGATTGTGTTCACTCTGCAGTCTCGTATATATTATCTCACTTGATATAAAGCATTATCCAATGAATTATATGATTAATTTTTTTTGGTCAAACCCTATCCTAATGAAAAATAATATATATGTATTCCACATGAATAGAAAAACATTCATAATTATGTAATATCTTAATTATGAAATGATAATGAAATATATTTAATGAATATATCCAAAATAAATGGTTAAAATCCATCCATAGAAAAATGGGGATGGTATCATTATTGTATTACCCCATAAACATTAACGTATTTTGAAATTTATTAAAAAACATTGGAAAAATATTATAAAATTATATGGAATATTTGATGGAATTTCATTACAATTATTAATAATATATTTTGAAAAATAAAAATATTTTGAAAAATTATCTTTATTAAAATAATTAAATGGTATATATAAATTACACTATAAAACAATGAAAATATTGAAAGAATTCAAAGTAAAAATGAATAAAATTGTTGGAGAAAAAACTCGGATGGAAAAACATTATAAATTTTACATTATTAATTTTTTAAGAAAACAAAAATCAAATTTGAAATTAACATAATAAATAATTGAATTATGGATAATGGGTAGCATACAATTAAATTAAAAAAAGTACATAGAGGATAAATAATATCAATTGAAAATAAGATATATTTTTATCTCCACTTAATATAACGTATTCGGTTTAATTATAAAACAGAAGGAGGATAAATGGTATAGAGAATTATAAAACACAAAAATAACCATAAAAAAGAAAATAAACTGTTTTTTAGATATATATATATATATATATATATATAATTCTCAAAATTTTAATTTAGAAAAAGTCAATCCAAATTTCTATGTGATAATGGAAATGAAACCATTAACATTCCTCCTAACTTCCATGAAGGAACTTAATCATCATGTATTATAAATACAACCACATTATTCACTTATTTTATATACATATTCTTATCTACAATTTATTTTATAGTAAATTATAATCATGTATTCCACATATATTTATTATATTTCATATATTTTCATCCTCGAATATTAGAAAAATTTATTATTTTATAAAAGATTCATAATGGAAATGTACATTATTTGATAATATGTAGATCATTCTTATATAATTAAATGTATCAGAATCATTATAAATCAATGATTTATTCAATCCCGTGTTCATTTGATAGATTTCATAGGAATGGTTCATTAGAATAGAATCCACAACAATCATGTTTTATGTAATTTTCAATTACGAATGAGTTTATTTAAAACATTATTATAAAAATGACCTATAGCCAAAGGTATATATCTATTGACATAAGTAAAAATAGAAAAAGTTAAAAAATAAACATGAAAAAATACATGTGATTATAGTTCACCAACAACCATGATTATTATTGACTGAGGATATAGGTCGGTGTTATAAAAATTCTACACCAATAATGTTGGGAAAAAAATTGTAAAAAATATATAGCCTCACCAATTTTTTCCATGGGATATATCCTTTTTTATGACCCTATATCCATGGGTATCTTATTCCATGGATCTATGGATTTTATTAATTGGATATATCCACAGGTGATATATACCATTATTATTGCTAATAAATTGAACCCCTATAGCCATAAGAATGGTTTGTTAGGGATATAAAAAATAGATTTAAAATTTTTCATATATATATTTATATATACATATTGGTGAATGTATGTCACATACAATATTTTGTATCAAAATGGATTACTAGTATGCTTGGTTTTCATGAGATCTACCCATGTACCATGTTTTAAACCATAAGGGTTTTCATAATTTACTTATAACCATTTTTTTCAATTGTCCTGGTGATCATGGATAAATCGTGTTTTACATAAACCATACTTCAATGATAAAAATGATTGTGAATATATGCCACATGAACCACATTATATGTCAAAGTTTCTATAATCCTAAATCTATAGACATTCCATACATATCCACAAACTAACAACCTATGCATTCATCAGATATCCATTGGCATTGGGGATATATCCATAGGCATGGCTCATGGCTATATCCCAATTTTCTACTTTTGTAATGACCATATATTTTTTTCACCATTATAGAACCATATTAAAAATATGAATTACTATTTAATATCATATATTTCTAGTATTAATTTCTTTATATAGTTTCATGTTTTATATAGAGATATTGGTATATAATCCTTCGTGTATGTTGTTAAACTAACCTAAATAAGAACATGATATACTATGGAACGACTATGAGTATTGGGTTATATTCAATTAATATAATTTTTTAAAAATAATAATGATGTTAATATTTCATCACTAAAATAGAGTATGAGATTTATAAATATTTTATACAATAAGGTAATTAAAAAAGAATGTGAATAACTTCACTATTACATAGATTAATTCTCTCTTAAAAAAAGGATCCTTATGAATGATGTATTTAGGATGCCTTTATGGAACTGTGGGCTATCAAATTTATACTAAACAGTTATGTGAGAATAATTGGGTTGTTATTAAGGAGAACCCTAATGGAATAAAGTGGTTTTGGAGGGTTAGATATGGGTCATTTTATTACGGGGTTTGAGTGGAATTTCTACAAATAATGATTTTATTATATGAAAGGTTGTCATTTTACAAGGAAGGAGGATATAAATTGTACAAATAATGGATATATTTCATGATACCCTCATATATAAAATTTATTTTTATTTCAATAAATATTTTACGCTTTTAATAATTAATTTTACACTATTACCTCATTTTACCAATATATTGGAAACTCCACTTTTTTACTTCGGTGACATTTTCTCAAAAAATAAAACTATCTCTATTCCATAATTTTTAATTTATGATTTCAAATTTAGAATTCATTTAATATAATTAAATTTCTAAATATTGATAATTTATATTTTTAATGAAAACATAATATTTATAGAAGAATATTGGTTTATTAATGAAATTTTTTTAAATATTAAGTGTAATGGACCATATTTTATATCAATTACATAATATATTAGTATTAATATATATTAATATAGATTGAAATATTAAATTTCATCACGATAATCCTTAAAATTTGACATACTAAATTTATTGAGTTAAAAAACAATACATAAAAAATAATTCATTGAAGAATATAACATTTAATCTTAAATGATTTTTAACACATATTATTAAAAATAATTATTTAAATTCATTGTATTAAATTTTATCAATATATCATAATTTTTATTTTAATTTATAAACATGTAAAATCATTTGATGATAATTGTTATAATAATAATAATAACATGTAAAAAATAAAACAATATATTTTTATAATAAATCATTTGAATAAATTACTATATTTTTAATACATTCAATAATTAATTATTATATGTGAATTATAATATTTTTTATTTTCTACTAACATTTACACAACATAAAAATTCCTATTGGATACATGTATATCAAAAAACTGGGTACTAAATGGGCATATATCCAATAGGTATATTTCCAATGATAATATGACCAACTAGTATATATATAATGATAATATTACATTCCTATATATAACCTTAAATTTAAATCCAAAATCATTCATCATATTCTATATTTTATTGTTTAGATGTTTAACTTATTTATAACATGTTTTATTCTTTCTATAGTTACCACTGACGGTAATTTATTCATGGTGGATCATGATGATGAGAATTCCCAACATTTAGTATTTTTATTTACTAAGGTTTTAATTCCTATAGTAATTTTAGATATTATATAACATTTAAACATATTATAATGTATTTCATTTTTATTTTACACTTCAATCATAATAAAAAATGGCATTATCATTTATTGTTTAGTGTTTTATGTAACACAAGTTGTTGAGAAGACCTGATTTATTTAAAGGTAAATAAATTATAAAATATTAGGTGTTAGAATTTCATTGGTAATGCGCACCCAATATAAAAAATATTTTATTCATCAATATAAATTTTTTATATACGAAATTATATGATTATCCCTTTTCTATCTACTATCTTAGGTATATGTAATTAATTCATCTACTCATATTCCAAATATAATAAATTAAACTATTGATTATAAATATTTCCATATATAGTAGATATTTTATTTGAATATTAATGAAAAGAATTATTCTTATAGAAGGAATAAATATTTTTAGGATTTATTTTTAGACCATAATTATTCTAGTGTCCTGGTAATTTAGAAAATAGAAGCATAATATCTGAAGAATTTTTCCCAATGTTCCATTGGCCAAATTATTCATTATGGTTATTTTTTTATGATTTTATATATGTTGGTTCTTTTTAGACCACTACGGCAGGTGAATTATTTCTTCCATGTTTCACAACTATGAATGTCATTTCATAAGTAATCTGATTTGTTTTAAATTGGTGAGTTTCATTTTGGGTAACATGTAACATAGAGAATCATATGGGGGCCCTATATCTTATTTATAAGGTCCAACATGGTTTAACAATCACACTAACATATGTTTGATATACATAATGTGGTATAGAGGAATATATATTGAATAAGTAATCCTAGTTGAATTTTTAATATCTTAGTATTTTTATATTTTCAATAATGCATTCCTCGTATCTTTAATTGAAAATAAATGTACATGAACCCAATTTGGTTTTTATTAAATAATGGGGTTTGATTCCTATAATTTCATTTCATTTAAATGTTTACATATTATTCATGTTTCACTAAAACTATCACAATTTTTTGTGGGTTTTAAAGAACCATATATTGTTATTTTTGGAATTTTGATAATTCATGGGTGTTTTATCATTCTTAGGACAGAACTAAAAATGGTCATTTTAACATAATATTTGAAAATTTATGTAAGGTATTAGATCTTCAAAACCCTTATAATTTCATTTCATTCTCATTGATGGAGTCTGAGAAGTAATTTTGTGTATTATCAAGGTTGATGCAAAGAATAAATTGTTAGATTTATGGTTTTAATTGGAAGAGGTGTACCGTGGTGTAATGGTATTTGTTCCTCTCTAATTACATTATTGGAATATTATTTCATTAAATGGGTATTTTATATGGATTGGTTTGTGGGATGTGAGATCTTGGTTCCACACTATATCAGGTAAAAAGTATAGTAATGAAATGGAATGATTATATGTGAATTAAATTCCCCATACAAATGTTTTTAATTCATTATTGTAAAGTATAAAAAACTATTTTTAAATTAAATATTATATATATATTTTTAATCTATTTTGGTCATAATTTGATAACTAAATGTTATAAAATAAATTATAGGAGATTTATTTCCAAGGTTATACATCTTTAAGAGTCATTTCACCATGGAACATGGCCCATTCTGTGTTGATTTACTATGGTAGGTTAGGATGGGGAAGGAGGATGGAAATCACCCCATGATCTATAATGGTTTGAAAATTATATAATAACATAACAATATATATAGTGAAACTTATTATTCTCATCAGGGAAATGTTATTTGAACCCAATAAAAGGAGTGTTATATGTGGAGATCTCGCCATGGCCATTACATCTAGGCACATGGTGGTTTGATGAATTCTATTGATTACATGATGTTGTTTTTTAGGATTATATATATATATATATATATTCTAGGAACCCAATATATTCATTCTATTCATTCACAATTATTTCATAAATGTTGTTTTTGTGGGATTATTTTGGAATATCCTAATCCATGGTGATTTATTAATAATCATTTTCTTTTTAAAACAACTAACATTGATCAATGATTTTTCTATTACAATGATTCTCTTGTCCATTCTTATTCTGTTCCATAATGAAAAGCCATGAACTTCCCAAAAACTCATCTTCTTTGGATTCTCTTCTACAGTTGATTAATAATTCATGATAATATAATTTTTTTAGAATTTTTGGGTTTATCATTATTTTTTGTCTATACTCATCAGCCGTTTTCTCATTCTAGTTTGGTAATAATAGAAACATTATATTGTGATAGGGGATTATTAAAATCTTATATTTAATTACATTTTCATTTGGGATTATCATAATTTTGATTATAATTGGTAAGGGTTAATATTTAAATAATGAAAATAATAATATTTAATTTGAAAATTAATATGGATGGGGTATCTTCACAAGTGATTATGTTATTATTCATATTGATTTCCTCATGATATTTTGTAGATAGAATAATTATGTATTGTTATGATTATATATTTATTCACATATTTGACATTAGTAAAATTACTAAATAACATCATGATTGAATTATAATAACAACAATGTATGAGGTTTCCATTGAAATAATCATTTTTCCTTAGAAATACCTAACATGAAAAAGTATTTCTTTGATAACATTATTTGAAATATTATTTCTTTTAATTTCAGATTCTATATTATGTTTTTTTTAGAACCGAACCATAATTAATATAATAAATTAATATTGTAAATAAATATGATGGTTTGGGAAATAATACTAGTGGTTGATTCCATTCAGTCCTTGTTCGGTATAATCCTTCATGCATTGATTGAAGTGGCATTGGCTTCTCATTAGCATTGTTTCTTTAGGTATTATAATTCACATCCATTATTATTCATCAAATATAGATACCATTAGTGAATTAAATGGATACTCTTTATAGTTATCAGATATAGAAAATATGAAACTATTTTGATATTATTAATGTAACAGATTAATGTGATTCATGGAGGGATAGTATGGATGGTTAATAAAACTGTATGGGATAATAATACTGGTGACGTTTTATTGATTGTATCCATACTAAGTTGTTGTTTTGTATTGAATTTTTTATTTATTTCATATAGAATTTATTTCATATCATTCCTTAAATTAGGTATAGTAATTTTTTATTTTCAAGGATCAAGGATGGTAATAGTTAATCAATTAATTGGTGGCTATTTCATGAATACTTAATGGTTATAATAATATATTAATAAGTGGAAGTTGAAAGTTGGGTAAATGATTTTTAGATCATGGTTTATGGTAATTGAATTATAATTTCAAATAAAGTAACATTTGTATTTATATGGTTAATGTAAATATTAATTTACAATTTATGAATGTATGTTATGAAATGGTTTCTATTTAATTAATAGTATAAAATTAGTGATACAATTGAACCCGGATATTAGTAATCCTACAGAAGTGTTTACTTATTTTGTCATAATGCAAGATTCTTGGTTTTCACACATGAATATATATATATATATGTGTGTGTGTCTGTCTGTGTGTGTTTTTGTGTGTGTGTGTGTGTTTAATATAATATTAGATAGTTTCCCATAGAATGGTTGTATAACACCACAATTGTTTTAATAGAAAACAATTTTCGATTGTGTATGCAATAATAGACATCGAACCTTTGAAAACAATGATTATTTAAATATTTCTATTCAATCATTTAAATTAAAAGTTGTGATATGTTAATTATTAACTACATTATGAAATATATTTTTAGTTTCCAATAAATATTGATATAATTTTAGAAAATAATCAATCAATATTTTTGTAATGTCTTTTTTTCCTTCAAAATATATTTTCTTAGAAATTGTTTTTTATTTATTTTTAAATAATAATTACTTTAAAAACATTTAAAATTTTATTTTATGAGAAGAAAGCCAGTTTTTATATCAAAATATTAAAATTATGTTATGGTTAAATTTTCGAATTTTTCAGAGAACATATATTTGTCAATAAACTGTCAAGAAATTTTTTTTATGTAAAATGGTCATTTACATTGATAAATTATTTAATTTAAATCATCAAAATTTTATTTGAATTTTATTTCAAGGTAATATAATTTTTCTCTAAAATATATTTAATTTAATTCATTAAATTTAAACAATATTTATATTGGAGATTAGTATATGTTTATTTTTAGGATTAGAAAAATATTTTTCAGAAAACTGTTTTAAAATGTAAAATGATTCTCTATAATAATTCTTAAAATAACCCATAATTTGATATTATTTAAATTTAATTTATATATATTATATATATATATATTAATTTCAATTAATTTAAATAGAATAGTATTTATAGTATTAATGTAAAATAATTGTTTCCTTGAAAAATTAATTGTTTGGAAAACTTCTTTCTCTCATGGTTCCTGTTCTTTTATTAAATTAAATTATTAAACTAGTGTCAATTGATTTTGAGAAAATGGAATCTGTATTAAGAATCATCATAATTAATATTAGGTAATATGGACTACTTATTTTTTAAACAATATTAATATTAATTGTTGTTAATATTTATCATCACGGTTATATAAAAATAGGTAAATTTCGGGTAGAAATAATTTAACAAATAATTCAAAAAAAATTATCCTAACTGTATGAATATTTATATTTAATTTTCAATGAAATTATCATAATATTTATAACTTATTTTTTTACTTAATTAATGACTATTAAATTAGTTAGATAACAATCATATTTAGATACAATAAAACATAAACATCAGTTTCAATTAGTATTCAATTTAAATTAATACATTTAAAATATGGAATTAATGGATTTTTAAAATATATAATATTTTAATGAAATATTATTTCTAAAAAAATTATTAATTATAAATTGTCATATTAGACTTTATTTAGTCAAATTTAATTTTTGTAGGGGTCCCAAACTATTATTGTAAAAGCCCAACATTTCTCAATAAATGATGAATATTATTATAGAAGTAAAAATATTCATATATATAATATTATTTTGGTAAAAATAATATTATTTTTTGAATATGAAAGTATAAATTCTCCAATGGTGGATTTTCATAATTTTCAATGATAGTCCAAATTTCTTTATAATACTATGATTTTATTTTCATTTGGTTAATTTTAAAAATATGTTATAAATCTATGAAAACTATTAATATATTTTAAGGATATAAAATAATTTCCTTAAAAGTATGACTCACTTCTACTTAAAAAGGTAATTATTTTATTAATATTATACCATTTCTTTATTAATTATTTAAAGAAACTTTCATTTTGTATAATCTATGTGGAAAACTATGGGTTGTTTTTTGGTTGTGGTTATTATAATATATAGAGTCTAAAATATATGTTTTAAAAATGATAAAAAAATACCTAGAACATTCAGAAATAAACACACCCAAGATCCCATTTATTATTAGAAAAAAAAGTTATTATATCATTAGTCTGAACTCCCCCCTCTAGAGTCATAAAAATGTTTTCCCAGTCCCTAAAAAAGAATTTCCCAAGAATTTGGAGTCACACACTCAATTAAGGGATCTTCCACTCTCCTTTTTATTCAAGAACCTATTGTCTATTATGCTTCTTAATTTTAAATTATTCACATTGGGATATGTTCTTCCATATCCCCTATAATTTCTTTTTTATTTATATATTATGAGGGACCCATTTCACTCTCATTAAGAACTCCCATAACCATTATGTAGACCCATTACTGTGCCAAAATTTAATAAGGGGTCATCACCTTCTCTTATTTATTCAAGTATCTTTATTATATTATGCCTTATGTTTCCAATTAATTATTTTAGGATATGTATTTTCATTTAACTATTAAAAAATATATTATTTCCAAATTATTATATTCCCTTTTATCTATCATCAAACCATTTTATGATTTTTTATGGGACATCATTATGATACCTACATTTCTCAGAGATTATTTATGCCAAAATAATTATGTAGTGAATAACATATCAATTTTATATGAAGCGTGCTCACATTTATAAACATATAATTATTATAATTGGTATTATATATATTAATTAAAAACAACTTGATCATGGAAAAAATATGATAATGAATAAATCCATTTTGTGTGATCTATGTGGAACACTTAAGCCTTAGAATGAAATTAAATTGATGGGTGTTCCACTATTATATAGTTCTACAATGCATTGGATAATGTTTAGCCTCGTGAGAATTCATTTTGGGATATTTAGTGAACCATATTTCATTATGGGAATTTTCCCATCATTTTAGCGTTGAAATTAAAATCCAATTATATTTATGTTGGAGTGTTTTATATTGTTCTCACATTTCCTTTGATTCCTATTATGATCATCACATTATATCATGTTTTTATGTTCAGGTTTATGATTCTTACTCATTTTTGATATTCCTAATGTCAAACATGTATTACCTTATTCATTTCATACCCTTTATATTCCCTAAATTTCTTGTATAGCTCACTACATTTTTATGTATGTCTCTAGTATATCCCATGTAGTTTTAAAAGCTACGGAAATTTAAAATAACTCTATGGAGGTTTTCTATAATGTTGTTGTATTCCATTTTCAAGATGTTATGATATGTAATGAATTCCCAAACACACTAGACATCTTGATATCTAGGATTTTAGTTTATGTAATTTAATGTAATAATTCATGTATTAGTCAATAATAACGATTAGAGTTTTTATAGTTTGTATAAAAGAAATATTTTAGTTATTTTTGGGTTTAAGATTAGAAAACTCTAGTGAAAACCATGTCGATTAGACCAAGTATAAGAAAACATCCCTAAATTGTGGTAAGTATTGAGTTAGTTGTTTATCATGTAAATAAATACAAATCATGATATGACAAGTGGATGTAGTTCTAGCACATATGTGCCTAGGGGAAACAACTATGAAAAGGTGGATTGGGATTCACTCAGTATAACTTGGTACACAACGACCGACCATACTGCACATCTGGTTTGACACTCTCAGGGTATATTCTTTTTAAAATCCATAAGCTTATCAAAACCCATTATTAAGGGAACATTAAATACCTATAAGAATATATGTTAGGGAATTGATCATGGATAACAAAGATTGAATCCTAAAAATTCATATGATATGGAAATATATCAAATATATAAGATATCTCTTTAATATTATTGGATTCACAATAATGTGTTTAATAGTTTAAAAATACTCACCCTTAATTTTCCAATTATTTTACTAAGTGGATTTAGATTTGAAAAATGATTGTCATAATAAAATTTCATGGTGGAAATTAATTAAAGGGGTGATTAATATAACACCTCGTGTTTTTAATGAGAAAATATAGTTTGATAGCGTATGAAATACCCCACACCAAACCAAAAAAACAATGATTATTTAATTATTTATATTTTATAATTTCCATTAAATTTTAGGATATTAGTAGGATTGACTAATTTAAGAAATATATTTGTATTTATTAAATATATTGATAAAATATTAGAAAATAATCAATCCATTTTTGGTCATTTCATTTTGTTCTTCAAAATATGGTTTCTCCAAAATTGTTTTTTATTGATTTTTATATTATAATTTAATTCAAGAAAGTTCAGAAAATGTTTTTTATAATAACAAAAATTTTTTTTATTATAATAATAAAATTAATGCATGGTGAATTTTCTAATTTTTTGATACATATTAATTTTTCATTGAATTGTGGAAAATACCATTTTTATGTAAAATTGTCATTTATTTTCATAAATTAATTAATTTTTAAAAAAATTAAGTTTAATTTTATTTATTAGTAAAAGACGGTTCTCTAAATATATTTAATTCAATTAGTTACATTTAAATTATCTTTATACAATACTTTAGTATAAGTTTACTTTTCTGATTGAAAACATATTTTTCATAAAACTGTTTGAAAATGAAAAGTGTTTGTCCATTATAACTAATTAAGATGAACATTAATTAAAAATTATTTAAATAAATTTTTGTTAATATAACTATATAAAATTATTAATTCAAATTCATATAATGAGTTTCCATGATAAAGAATAAAAATAAAATCATTTTATTCCAAGAAAAATGTATTTTTCAGAAAAACACTTTCAATTATGATTTCATGTTTTATAGTAAATTAAATTATTCCATCACTAAGAGTTTATTTTGAGATAATGGATCCATATTCTTAATTGTCGCAACTAATATTAGGAAATAATTTCAACATAATTTTTGAACAAAATGAATAGTAAGTGTTGTAAATTACATCACCATGGTAAAATAATAAGATATTAACTAAGTGTAAAATCATTTTAGAAAATACTAGAAACAAATAAACCTGAATAGTTGAAAAATTTATACATTATTTGAAGTGAAATAATTATAATATTTATTCTTTAGTTTTTTTCTTATTTAATTATTATGTAACAGGTTTGATAAAAATTATATTTGGATGCTATAAAACACAAATTGTATTTTCAATTAGTGTTAAATATCTATTATGATATTTTATTTGAAGAATTAAGGGATTGCTGAAATAAACAGTATTTTAAAAATTATTATTATTAAATAATTTTTATTAAATATAAGAGATCACATATTATATGTTAAAGAAAATTTAAATTTTATAATGGTTTAAAAACTATTATTGTCAAAAAACCATCATTTTTCAATAAATATTAATTATTATATTTAAGTGAAAATCAAAATATTTAGATTTTTTTACTACATCGATATTGTTTTTTGAATATTATATTTTAAATAATATAACGATGATTTTTTCATAATTTTCAGAGATAGTTGAATATTTGAATAAAAATTAAACACCATATAAATATACTTTGTGTATTATGACATCATTATAACCAAAAAGTGATGAAATAAATATTATATATGGGATCCAAGACCAAATATATGTTTTAACATAAAAATAATCTTATTTTAGGTTTATTTGGACAATTTTATAAATCAATTATTAATCTTCCAAAACCATTGATATATTTTATTGTTTTAAAATCAATTCATTAAATGTATGACCCACTTAACCACAATCAATGGTATTATTTTTATAAATTACAACCCTGCCCTTATAAAGTAATTAAATCTAATCCCATTTTGAAAAAATCATGGGGATAAACATGGGATGGTTATGGTTTTATTTATTTTATTATGTTGTGTCAAAAACCAATATTTGAAATATAATAAAAATTTCCCCACTCCTTTCCTATATAACCCACCCAAGATTCCATTTTTATTCACTAAAAACAATCAGATAAAATCCAAACCCCCCCCCCAAACCCTACTAGATTCCTCACAAGGTTCCCCTAATCTCTCTACAATCTCTGCATTTGCATTTGGAGTCTCATACTCATGTATGGTATCTTCCACGCTTATTTTTTAATTCAATAACCTCTTTTATTTTATGCTTTATAATTTCATACTTATCATGTAGTGGTACATTCATGAATACCCCCCTTACTGTCCATTTTATTTTATTTTTATGTTTTTACATGTCCCTAATATGTAATAATTTTTGTAAAAATTATGAGATACCCATTTTTCTCTCATCAACCCGTTTTATGAATTTTTAGGTGATGTTGTTATGCTATTGAAATTTCACCATGATTTTTCCATGCCAAATAAATTATGTATTGAATAAAGTACCCATTTCCTATTAAGGGTGTCCACCTTTATAAAAATATAATTCTTTTAATTTGTACTTACATGTATTCATTCCAAAATTATTTATTATGGACTAAAATATGATTATGAATGAATCCATGTTGTATGATCTATGTGGCACACATAAGCATGAGAATTAAATTAAGTTGAATGGTGCGTCTGGAATTTTATAGTTATCCAATGCATTGGGTAGTTTTTCGTAACATTATATTTCATGTTGGGACAACAAGTGAACCTAATTCATTTATGGGACATTTCCCGTCCGTATGACATGAATGTTAGCCTTGGCTAATGATTATGATGTAGTGATTTATATTATTGCCACATTTCCCATGTTTTATTTATGATTATCATGATATGTAATGTATCCTAGACCATTTTTATGATTATTACCCCTTTTGATATAACATATATTACCTTATTTAAGTAATTCAATTTGTATATCCTTAATGGATTTTATCGCTAACCCATTCCTTATGTATATCCTCGGGTTATCCCCTATAGTTCTAAATGCCATGGAATTTTAGAAGGTTGTTAAGGAAGGTTTTAATAATGTTGTTGAATCCCATGTTCACGATGTCATGTTGTGTACCTACTTCGCTAATAAACTTTCCTTCTCTATATTTTGTGTTTTATTATGTTTATATCAATTTAATAAATCATGTATTCCTGTTTAATAAGGACAAGTAATGTTATGGGTTTTGTGTTATAGTATTCATTATGTTTTTTATTTATTATGCTCTACCATGGGAGTTGTATGGTATTCCTAATACCAATACATGGCCTAGGGTCCTATGTGTCTTACATATATAGAGGATGTCAAGGTTATATAAGGATTATTACTCGACCTACTTCAAACTGTCTTCCATACATAGTGTATAATGTTTTTCATTTTCATGCTATAATGACATACTACTATATGATTTATACTCATGCAGGTTGTGATGGATTATTGTATTGTGTGTATTCATATCATATATGATTTCTCTTGGTTTTAATAAACAATTAAATGGTTTTTATGCTAATTTTTAATAGTATGTTCATTCTCAATGTGTTATATAGTCAATTTTTCAGTTTTAGGTTCTAAGTAGATGTTTAAGGGGGATTATGTGTTGGTTATAGGTGTATTAAAACTATATTAAGTGGTTCATGTCATCAAATAGGAATTTTGGATGTGAGATGATGTTTTGAAACATTTAAAGATTCTCTTATGGGTTATATGTCAATGAAGATAATTGTTTTAAATGAATTTTTGATGTGAATGTGGCATTCATGATTTTAATTAAAGCAAGTCCATGGATGAATAATTTTAGAGGAAGTTGAAAACATAGATGAATCATGACATAAATTCAATTCCCGACATTGATTTCATATACCAGTATTAATTTACACTTTTAATACATAATTCAAGTCCTTAATCAAGAGACATTCATCATGTTTATTAGTTTGAGGTTCGACTGGATCCATTTATTTAGATTTAATTCCCCTTATTTTCTAGGAAAACCATATTCTTATTTCAAGGATCATTCAACAAATTCCCCCATACATTAATACATGGTTTTAGTAGGTAGATCATTGGTAATATATGGTGTGTTCATCCATTATTCCCCTTGTCTCCCTTTCATTCCCCTCTTCTGGATTCATTGACGTTATTCCATTTTTGTATAGAGTGTGTTTGGATGTATTATATTGTATCCCATGGAGTAAACGTGGTTGGCTAGAGGTTTTCCTAGTATGGATGTGGTTTTCTGATTGTTTATCCTTCTCATGGTTTCATGAAGAAAATTAGAAAGATTCATTGTGTATGGGGATCCTTGTTCTCTCCCAATTTACGTGCATGTATGGGAATATTATTCTTTTTTCATCATTTGGGTTAATATTAAGGGTTATCTAAATAATGATAATGAATTATAATAACATATAATTGGTGGGGTTGGGGTTAAATATGATTTTTTTTACTTCTTTGATAATATTTTTAATGATATTACGTGTGATAATTCCATTATTAAAAAAATATCAATTGGGAGACTTTCATGAAAAATTGTATTTTTGTATAAGAAACCCTTATTGTGCTGATTGTTAATATCATCCGGAATAAAAAATCTAAAAATTTATATATGGATAATTAATCAATTTCCAGTGGATATATATATTTCTTCCCATTATAAATAATGAATTAATGTGATGTAATACCTTTAATATATTTTGTTGATGAATTGATGTGACAATATTTGTGGTTCTATATGTTGTGTTTCCTTGTGTACATTGGGTTATCTTGTAGTGATGGTGGTGATCATCTAGTTTAAGAAATGTGTGGGGAAATGATATGATAGCATTACAATGGTATATGATATTGGAATTTTAGTTATGGTGGTGATGTGATGATATGGTGATCTATAGCTATTATGGTGAGATAGATTTGTTTGGTGTATGTGGAGTTTAGTGATGGATTATGTGAGGTGGGTGAGTAGTTGTGTGGTGTGGTTTTGTTACATTAATAGTTATATATATAATAAACAATAATAGTGAAATTAAATTACATGGGTTGGTAAATGAATATTAATTGGTTTGAATATTTATGTGTAAAATTTTTTTAATTAATCTAAATAAATGAAATTGGGCTATATGTGTGTGAAATGAAATTTTATAGTTAATTTGTGTTATTGAGGCTTGTTTAACTATGTAAAATGGCATGATATTTAATATAATGTTGGTATTGTGTGTATTTTTGTGTTGGTTGGGTTGTTATATATATAGTGGTGTAAGTGGTTGTGATGGTTGACATTTGGTGTAGTGGTTGTGTGTTTGTGTGTGCTGGTGTAGTTTCATATGAACCGATTGTTTTTGAATTTCTTGTTATGTATATATCATGTAGTTTATGTTATTTCTATATTTTCCCATCCAGAGTTGGATAACCATTCTAATTCCGATTGTTTTGGGTTCATGTTTATTTTCCCAACATTTAGTTTAGTGGTGATACTGATGGTAGACTTCCCCCTATTCCCCCTCTCTTCCATCATTATTGTGGATACAAGTTGGTGTGGGATATTTGCGAGTCATGATGTGATGTGATGTGATGTGATATGATTGGGGGGACATGTGTGATAGAAGGAGAGAATGATTTTTATTTCATTTATTTTTATGAAACTGTAATTCCATGGTTATGTGGTGGCCTAGTGTCTTCGGTTTAGATTTGATGTCATGGCGTAGGTTTTTCTAGGGTGATTTTTTATTTTTAAATGACTAATACTAGAACCGTATGCTAGACCACGCATTGGTGGGTTAGGTTAGGATGCATGAAGATCTATGTAAGAAATTTATGATTATTTTATGTGATACATATGGAAGGGATAAGAGAATAGGATGTTCGATGATGAGTTCTAAGAGCAGAAAATCAATTGGAAAGCAGTATTCAGGATCTTCTGTTATGTTTTTATAATATGTTACAATATTGGATGTGTGATTCGGTGACAGAGTCATAGTTAGTCTCAAATTTTTTATTATTCCTCCTTAGGACCATTTTGAATATCTTTTTTATACACTGACATAATAGTATGATCTCTTCACATGATCACATGATATCATATGTATGATCCTACTATGTATAAATGTTATGCTAACCCATAAAAACAACTTATTTGGTCCCCATGAGGACATTGTAGACAATCCTAAAAATTACTAGCTTAGGTGTTATAATTAATTCTGAGTCATTCTTGTATGACTTGTTTTTTAAAAATTATTTAGAGGCTCATATTGTTTTTTTACATTGTCAATGCGTTCCGGTATGGTTTTGGTTTAATTTTATTTTATATGATGGTGTTTCATAAGGGTTTCTTTTATCATATCATAATTATATTTTTTTAATGAGATTAATTTCATCCATATGTTGAAATCATACACCATTATATCTTGTTAAAAAGTTGTGTCCTAGTGGATGTGAGACTTATGGGTCATCATCTCTGTTCTATCATTACCGATTGAGGAGGGGTACCATTGGATGGAAGGTGGTTGTGATAGAGTGGTATCACAAGATTTATCTGATATATAGGATTCAATTTAGAGTTATTTGGTATGAGGATTGTATGGGATTGTTGGAAAAAATGAGATTTAGTCTTTGGGTATGACATATTCTAGGGACACCATATAAGAAATGGGATTTTATGGGCCATGTGATTCAATGTTAGTGAACCGATTTTGTAGAATGGCTTTGTGAGGTGGACATGATTGAAGGTTAGGGACCTATGAGAGGTTCATGTATCATGATTGATTTTATTTTTTTCTATAATGGTTAATCAATAAATATTAATTAAATAAATGAATCAATTAAATAATCCTTTATAAAATTATTTGATATGAGGCTTAGGATTCCACATGGATTTTTAGGACTAGCTCTTGGTCCTCACTCATGAGTTTCTATGGAAGTTGACCTTCAGTGGGTTGCTCCATTTCATTATCATATGAGATTCATTATATTGGGGGATTAGGCATGGTTGTGGAATTTTCATTGGTTTTTGTGGTATTATTTTGGGGAAGTATGATGAGAGTATCTCATATCTATAGATAAAGTACTCGTTAGAGGAGATAGAGATCAATTTTGGTCTAACATCAACTCACTCTGGTTTGTGGGTGTCCTTGGTAGTAAATTATTTATTCAGATTATTTCATTAGTGGTATATCATTAATAACTTATTAATGAAACTTTTTATTCACGTTTTGTATATACATATGTAAGGATATTCGTTCATAGTTCCTTTCACCAATCATAAAGATATAAAATAGTTACGAGTTTCTATCAATTAAAGAGGGTAACTTGTGTGTTTGGGTTCTTGGGATCATATTCAAGGACTTCAAGCATTTTCTTCGCATATGTATTTCTTGATGTGGAGCCCTTATAATAATGACTAGAGGAGGCTTTTTACCCAATGACCAGGTTAACAATTAACTCATTTATGATTTATATATACATAGAGGCGAAGTTTAAGGTGTATGTTAAAATATGATTCACTAACCAGTATTCCAGGCTCTATGGAGTTTCATTAATGGAATAAATATGATAATATATTCAACAAATGGGATGTAGGCATTAAGGGAGTCAGGTTTTTGAGTAGTGGGGAACCGACTATGATAGATCGTTTCTAGACAATCTAGGGTAGGTGGATTCTTAGAATATTCTAATGGATTCCTTGTTTTTTTAGATATTTGTGGGAAATATTGTAACCAACAATCATAGTGAAAAACACCAAAGTATTATAGTTATATATTGGAATTCATCTTCATTTTCAGCTATATAAATAGTATACTCCTTGGTAGCTTAAAAAATAAGGATCACTGGTGCCCATTCAACTAAAGAGACACAATGGTGTCAGAAGGGGGAGGACTCATGATGACCCTTGACTATAGGTACATAGGAAAGATCATGGTCATCGAGGTCAATAATTGAAAGTTAGAGGTGTTATTTGGGGACAAATTCATGTGTTAGAGGCTGCGGTACAAGTATGACTAGAGGTTTTTTAGGAATATATGTTCATCATCTACTCTAATTTTTTCATAATTTGACGCATGATCCTCATAATACTACGACACTCCGACTTATTTTGATGAATTTTCACAAGATGTGGGGTGATTTCTAGTTCCCTGGGTGCTATCATTTATAGTTTGATGCTAGGTTAATTTCTTTGATATGTTTCGGGGATAAGGATTGGTGATGGGGAAACACCAGCTTGTGGGGAATTTCCTCATACTGCTGATATATACATATGATGTTATACTTGACAAGTAATAGTTGTATACCATTCATATAGTAACTAATTTCTTCCAAAGTACTTTTATCCGATGTGGTGGTATAGAGAGTAGCGTTCATTGGTGAGTGAGTTTGTCTGAGTAGTGGAATGAAATGCAGCCTATTCTTTCTCAGTTGGAAGATAAATCATTGGAAACACTTTTATAGAATGTTCCTAGTGTTGTGGAGGAGTTAATGAATGTTTTAATATATAATTTTATGACAACCCCTCTCAATGTAACATCAATATTGGGATAGTTTTTAAACCATAGACATCTTCGATTTACATGTCACTCTATCAAGTAATGAATCTGGTTATACATGAGTTGAGGTTATAGGTGGATATTCTCATTTATAGGGGTTTCATCAGAACTAGTTTTTCTCCTTGGGGGGTTATACAATATTTTTTTAAGAAGATAGATGATAATATTTAGTTGTTCGTAGACTACCGGAGGTTGAATTAGGTAATGGTCAAGAACCTTTATTCCCTTCCAAAGATAGATAATATATTCAACTATATGGAGGTAGGAAGTTGGTTTTCGAAGGTAACATTTCATTATTGACACCACTATATGGGAATTAATGGAATGGATTTTCTAAATAATGACTTTGGGTGATTGTATGGGGACATCATGTTATTGGTCATGTCATTAAATGTGATGAATTCACTAAACAGGTTCATAGGGATCAGGAACTCCATATTCCTAGATTTCCATGAAAGGTTCATCACAATGTTCATCAAATATATCATAATCTAAATGAATTCAGAGGAGTATCATTTTGATCATCTTAATGTTGTCTAATAGTTCATTCAACACCATTAACTATATTTAATGTTATACATGTGAAATTTCAAGATATGAGAGTTTCATTTCCTTGGGAATGTGGTGTCTCTGAAGGTTTTTTCTATAAAATCATCAAATATTTATGTAGTTAACTTTTGGGATTCAGAAAAGAACATTGTATTGGTTAATGGTTTTCTCAGTGTTACCTGTTACTATTGGAGGACTAAATTTAAATTATTTTGGTTTGGAGGCCCACTAATTATGTTGAATTGGATTCATCAGGCCTACGTGTGGGATGGTCAGTCCCAGATTGCATTTAGTTACCTCATGGAAAAGTTTATCTATGATCCAATTATTTTGACAACATAGGAATGTGTGGGGTTTTTGTTTGTCAATGAAACATGTTATTTTGGCTTGGTATGTCTGTTGATGTATCAAAGAGTGGCGATATCCTATTTTTTAAGGCCCGACATTAACAATTACACATTCATGTGAATATTGAAACGAATTAATTTTATTTCATACAAAAAAATCATCTAGGTTTAGTGTTTTAGAGAATTAGGAAAAACTTTTAAAAACTAAAAACAAACATTATATATGTACACTTACACTAAGTGTCAATATTTTCACCAATGTAAACCCTTATAAAATAAAACATTTTTTATTTTCATGACATGTCTTTACATGTTTTATCATGACCCTATCCTTGTCCATAATCCTCCTTAAACCCTATGAAAAAAATTAATACTAGATATGTTAAAAAAATCTCAATATAGGACATAAAAGAAATGAAACCATTATCCGAGTGAAAACTCAAAAAAAGTTTTCTTCAAAACAAGATTTTCACCCTAAAAAGATTTCATCATTTCAAATATATCATTATCATACCTTTTTAATATCAAGGAATTTTCATGAAAACTCATGAATACAATTATAAAATATAAGTATTTAACATGGAAGATAATATTCCATGTCACTCTTATATATATTGTAGCTTTCTTGGCTACACAGGGACAAACCATCATGGGTACATTTGGAATAATCATTGTAGTACTATTCTAATAATCTACTAGGAGAAAATGAATTGGTTAACTTTGTCTAATTACACCATCCATAGGAGATGTATAAAAAGTTCACACACACACAGTTTACTATAGAACCACCCATCCTCATAAAAAATTACTAAGAACAATAAAATAAGTATAACACTTAAATCTTGTATATGATAACATTCATGAAAAAAAAGCTTTCCATTTGAAACCCCCTTTCCTTTTTACAAAGTCTCCAACTCATATATGAAAACACTTTATTTTAAAATTAAATTAAAAACATGTATTGGAATCATCAAAAAAATAATGTTTCTGAAATGAGGGAATATATATTCATCTTGTATAAGTTAAAAACCATTCCTTTTGACTAATGGAAAGTAGTTAAAATATATACTTTAATATATAGATTTTTAAATAATATTCCTTTGATAAAAAATAAAAAATTTGCCTTTTTAATATCATTTGGTTGAAATTTGAACATTAACATATCAAAATAATCATTTTAACATAAATAAATTCCAAAAACCTACTTTTGATCAAATTTAGATGAATGATAATGATTAAGAAGAATAAATATTTCAAATATTTATAAGGATGTTTTAGTTAAAGAGTCCCTTACTGGGAGTCCAAAATGATACATCTAATATTTATATTGTATAGTAATATACTCATGTTAATTATATAATTTATTGAGAACCATTTTGAATTTTATTTTTTTTATATAACATAATTTCAATTATATAAAAACTACTTCATTATTTAGGTTCATGTCGGATGTTTTTATTGATATTATGTACATGAGTAAAAAATGGTTTTGGTATGATGAATATAGTCAAAGTGGCCATTTGTAAATAAACTACACAATAATAATAGTGATATAATTATAATTTTTATACATCAATTATACATCAAATTACATCCCTTGAATATGGATAGGAAAAATGAGTTGGGTTATAATCATGGAGATAGTATGTCATATATATGCATGTATAATGATTCCATTTATCAGTGATTATAATGGAATGAATTTTTTATAATATAATCATTCAAGAATCCTCATAATATAATTAATATAAAAAATATATTTTAAATGTAATTATATATATAATCTATGTGATTTGGTGATGAAAAATGAATCAAATCGCTTTTTGGATGTCATAATTCACAAGTACACAGGAACAATTTTATTATTTTTTAAGGGAAAGAAATATAATAACATAAATTATATATTATCATTGAATAAATATAATTTTTTACTTAATATCTAATATAGTAATTAATTATATCATTGTATCCATTCTTGAGTCATGGTGATTGAAAATGAATTTCATCAGTTCACAAGGTGGTAGTCTGTCAAACACACGAATGGTAACTTATTTTCACCCTTTCTTGTAGTTGAGAAGGATTTAGGTGATGATATTAATATTATAAAATAGATTTATTTTAAATAATCTTTATAAATTATTTCCTCTAGTTTGAATAATATTTGATGGTGGTGGAATAAGAAATAAAACAGAAACACTTAATTAAAAATGATACCTCCTCTTTAGAAATATATTGTGGATTAACACCTTAAGACCACAAATAATGGTTTTATGACTGAAATAAGAGCTCTAGAATATATGGCGGGATTAAAGGATCGTATTTTTTAAGATATTTTCTGAAAAAATTGTTTTTAAGGTTATTTAAATGACAATAATTGTTTTTTTATATGAGAGGGAAGGGTCACTCCTTGGATTTTTTGAAAATATTAAATTAATATAAATCAATTTTAAAAGAAAAATGGTTTAGTAATATTTTATTTTTAATATAGTATTATCTTTGGTCCAAAGACAATCATCTAATAAAAAATTTACCATTTTTACTCTTTTTATACCCTAATAGTTTTGGTTTTAACCCTTATTTAAACCCATTAATTCTTAATGTGAAAGAAATATGATTTTACTCTTTAAGGTGAATATATTTAATAAAAAATAAAAAATAAAAAATAAATGAACCATGTAAGAAATTTTTAACTTTATTCCTATTATTTGGAATTAATTAATTAATTTTTATTAACTTCTTTTCATTTAATGAAGTGTTGTTGATTATAAATATTAATAATGTAAATTTTTACACTATTTATTAAATTTATTTTTACAAAAAAAACAAAAAAAAACTAGATATCACCCAAAAAATTTTAATGATTCTTCAATATATAAATTTCAACTACAATTTTTTTTATGATAATAAATATCAAAAATTATATTTATTTAAACTGTTGTAATATCGTTTATTTGATCATTCTATTAGTGAAATTATTACTACATAATCATTGTGCAAGCCATTAAGGTAACTATGTTTACATTAAAAATTAAATGTAAATTACAATGGTTAATATTTTTTTTTAAATTTAAAAAAACTATTTATTTAAACATATATATTCTTAATAAAATTTTATTACAAATGTTATACTTATTAAAAAAATTAGTGTTATAAGCTTGGATTTTCATAAAATAAAATTATTTATGGATCCTAAAATCTTCCTTATTGAACCAAGATGCCATATTGTAAAGACCTGTAAAATTCAAGGAAATGTTTTTCTTAATTTTCTTTGGAATTTTACAAGTACGCGGTTTCAGACGGCACTTGATTCTGAGGCCTGGAGTGCCCAGAATTTCTATCCGAAGTTTAGCTCGGGTACGTTCAGTGAATGAACGAGCGGGAATTTATAACTTTTGAACCGGTGCCCGGAATCAAATTCTGAGGGCACCGATGGAACCACTGTGCCGGTAATTTCTTAGGAACTCATGTTCCGGAGTTGCTTTATCACGGGTGTGGATGATAAAAATTGTGGGCATTAATTTATTATTATTCTACAATTTTTATTTTATGTGTTTAGTTCTTGATGGAAGTTGGGTAACCACCCAAACTCCCTTGGGATGTTATGAGGGTGGTGGGGCCCACACGAACCCCACCCCTTTATATCCTCTAACCCCTCTCAACTCCCATTAAATGTTGATAACTCAATTTTACTTAACCTATGGAATTAATGTGGTGAGTTAAATGTAAGTTTTTGAAATTCAAACCCTTGAATTTTCATAAGGATTGTTGTGTTAATAAAATAAGAAAATAGCTTATTATATTTGTGGTTAGAGTTTTGTCATTGAGTGTTTTTTGGGAAGAACATATTCTTCCTTGACAAAGAACTCGAAGAACATCGGTCAATGTCGAAGAACACCGAGTCCTCGGAGACCGACTCCGCGACATCGACCCGCGACACGATGTCTCTTTCCGCAACGACTCTTCCGCAACACCGTTTTCGTGACGCGACATCCTCCTTCCAAGTCGCCTCTTTTCGCGATGGTTATACCGCGAAGTTTTCTCTTCGACGAACCTCCGAACAAACTCCGCTCTTGAAACCAAGTTAGGGGTTTTATTTATTTAATTTGTTCGTGTTTACATCCCTGAATTTCTTCGTGAAATTTTAACCAACTGCTATCGATTAATGTGAGGGGGGCCGGACCGCACAAACAAGGCCAACCCACCTCCTTATTATTCTTGATGGATTCTTTTGGTTCGATATGGAAGTGGCGCGGTGCCGTCGCACCGCAGGGGTTTATGAGGCAAGAAATACGCGGCGTCGTCGCGCCGCGCCGCGAATTAATACAAGGACGCGACGCCATAGCGCCGCGTCGGAGACACCCGAAAATACCGCGGCCGGTACCGGGGCCGTGGCGGAGGGGCGCGGTGCCATCGTGCCGTGCCGGACAACAATGTCCACGGCCGGTTCTGGGCCGCGGCGGAGCAAGGTGACCGGCGGCCGGACCGGGCCGCCGGCGTTGGAGCTGGAAGGGGACCGGCCATCGCCGGTCCCGTTGGGCAGGAACCGGCCGGCCGGACATGGTGGATACGGGGGAATTAATACCCCCGGCCGGACATCAAAGCGGCCCCAATTAAGGGGCCGCGGTTACAGAAAACCGGGTGTGCAGCCCCCCCCCCCCCCCCGCGCGAGCCAAAACGGCTCGGCCGTTTTGGCCGAGCAGCCGACCGGCGCGCCCAGAGCGCGGGTCGCCAGGGTGGGCCGCGCCCAGTCCGGGCCGAGCCGAGCCGTGCCGGACCGGGCTGACCCGTACCCCGGACGGGTCGAACCAGTTCGGGCCAACCTGGGGGTCTCAGGCCGGGCCCGAAACCCCCGTTTTCGGACCGTTTGGGTTCAATTGACCATAACTCAGGCTACGGACCTTCGATCGACGCGCCGTTAGTGGCGACACGATCCTTGGAACGATACGGTCGTTTCAGAATATCGCACTTAAGGTTTCGGAATACTTTGAGTTCGTCCGGGTTGGTTCGTACACGAAACCAACCGGGCCCTCGGAGCGGAAACGCTCATATCTTGAGCTTCGGACGTCCGTTTGACATGCCATCAACTATATTGGTTTTCTCTTAGTGAGACGGATATTTTGGATTATTCCGCCCGAGGTTTGGATGCAGGTGGAGTACGGTCGGGTTGGTTTTGCCTTAAAAACCAACCGGGCCCCTGGGACGAAAAAGTCAATAACTCTCAGACCGGGCGCCCGATCGACGCGCCATCTGCGACGTTGAGTTCCTATTGACGATACAGAACTTTTGGATACATCAACTCTAGACCATGTGTCAGTTGATGTATCATCCTCTCGCCTCGTGGAGCGGACCCTCCCAAACGATCTTGCTGTGTGCGGGAACCCTAGAGCTGGCTGCGACTGCTACTGTGATGACGACGACTGTACAGAGATCCTCAGTGGATTCGACGACGACAACTACAGCACTCAGCGATCCTATGTGGATCAGTGCTACCGATCCTGTGTGGGTCTGATCCTGTGTGGGTCAGCGCTCAGCGGTTCTGTGTGATCCATCGCCTATAGATCCTGTGTGGGTCCGATCCTGTGTGGGTCTTTGTGGGGGATAGTTTCCTACCGATCATGTGTGGGTCTTTGCGGGGGTTAGTACCTATCGATCCTTTGTGGGTCCAACGACTTATATGGATCAGTGATCATCTATATCGTCTTTCGAAGAAGTATACCTGTGTGAGCTGAATCATGTTTTCTTTCCTGTGTGGATTGTGTTGTGTTATCCTGTGTGGATTAATTTTTACTTTCCTGTGTAGAATACGTATACTTTCCTGTGTGGACTGGGTTGTACTTGGGCTTGGAGTTTGGAACATATTGGAATTGATGACTTCGGTATATGTATGGGCATATACCTAAGCAGTGTCGGTGTTTACTTCATGATTGTATCCTTACTTTGTGGTTTATCCTTTGTGGATTTTGGGAGACCTTCAGGGGTCTCGGGGTCCCTACTGAGTAGCTTATACTCACCCCTGCACGGGTTATGCCCGCACTACGTTGTGTTGGTTGCAGATGACGGACAGTGTTGATCGTGGTTGAGGCTTGCAGAGCAGGACGGTACCTGGAGGTGGACCACTGGGCAGGACATACTCGGAGCGGACGGCGGGACCCGATGAGCAGTGGAGCTATCTGTTCCCACCCTTCAGGTGGGATTTCCAGTGGACAGCTCGGCGTAGCAGCTTTACTTTTCTGTTGCTGTTATCCCTTTCCAGTTGTACTTTACTTTCAGTTTGGGTTTGTATACTGGCCCACGTACTTTTCCGCACTTACTCTTGTACCAGCTTTTACTTAGTGTTTACTTCTACTGCTTGTTTACTCTGTGGTGTTTGTTTACTTTTCAAAGGCAATGCCTTCCCTTTTTACTGGGATTTACGCCTTGGTGCTAGTCGCCAGCCCCTGGCCTATGGAAGGCGGGCTTGGGGTAGTCACGGCACGAGACCCGAGGACGGGTCATGAAAAATTGGTATCAAAGGAGTTCGGTTCTACCGCAGAACTTGTGACTCTGATCGTTTCTATGTTAAGCAATAGTGTTTAGTGTATTGAGTGTGGTTATCAGTCCAGGGAGTCCAGTGTTGGTGCCCCGGCCGACGTATCCGTACACCAGGACCCTGACTTCTTATTTCTGACTTAATGCACGAAAACATTGATTGCATGTGTGTTTCAAGTTTTCTTTTTGATTACTTTGTGTCAGCTCACCAGGTATACTGTTCAGACCGTGGCACACCTGTTTCTTTTTCAGGATGGCCCCACGATGGCAGCCAGCTAGGGTTCCGAGAGTCGAGCGTGACCACAGCCCACCGAGTGACGAGGCCTCTGTGCAGGGCCCTTTGTCAGCAGTGGCACCGGCAGTAGCCCTACCCGCCGAGCCACCGATGCTTCCAGCCCCAGCCGTTGACGATGCACGTCACCTTAGTGCACTACATGAGTTCAAGCGCCAGCGACCGCCCATGTTCCGCAGGGAGACGGACCCCCAGGCAGACGATGACTGGCTGGAGGCAGTGGTACGAGTTTTTCGGTTAGTGAGGACACCAGCAGACCTCATGGTGATCCTCGCAGCGAGCCTACTGCACGCAGCAGTGGGCCGATGGTGGAGCTTGATGCTCTAGGTGCACGATGAGGCATCTCTACTCTGGACAGAATTTGAGAGCCTTTTCTTCTCAGAGTTTCTCCCATCCACCCTCCGTGTGGTGCGCATTCTGGAGCTTCTTTAGCTGCGGCAGGGCAGCATGACGGTCGCCCAGTACTCGGTGAGATTTACCGATCTCTCACGCTACTCTATAGACATGGTACGGGACCCATTCATTCGGGCCCGGACCTTTGAGCATGGATTGAGACACGAGATCAGGGCATCGCTGATCTCCCTCAGCATTCAGACTCAGACAGGAGTACTAGATTGGGCCCTTTTGATCGAGAGATTCCTTGCTGAGTCTACACCAGCGCCGAGACCCACCGTAAGGCGGCACGTAGCAGAGTCTTCTACAGCAGGCAGTCGACGGATGACTCTTGGTTCCAGGAAGACCAGACCCTCAGGCAGATGACCTCAGGACACTGGCTCAGCAGTGCAGGGCACACAGCGTGAAGCCAGTCTTTCAAGAGGCAGACAATGCTACTCGTGCGGCGGGTAGGGCCACATGGCTTGTGATTGCCCGACCCGCCGTGCCGAGGAGCAGCAGACGGTTGAGGGACCACTGAGGCAGAGGAATAGAGTCGGTCGTGGTGGTCCGCAGGGAGGAGGCGGACGAGGCAAAGGAGCTGGCCGAGCAGCTGGTGGTGGGCGACGCTTGGAGGCTCTACCACCACCACCACCAGGAGGTCCACCCCGACCACAGGGAGCTGGCGGGAAGAGACAGGCACAGCTCCAGGAAGCAGAGGCCTACGACCACGGCACGCCTGAGATGATTCGAGGTACTATCTGTGTCTATTCCACCCTTGCTGCATTTCTTATAGACACAGGAGCGAGTCACTCTTTCATAGCTGATGGCCTTGTTCGGAGCTTGGAGATTCCAACAGAGCCGTTGGCTTGATCCTTACGGCTAGAGACTCCTACGGGAGCAGACTCGATGATTACGCATTGGTGTCGGCAGTGTGAGCTTACTCTATGAGGTGAGAGCTTCAGCTGAGATCTTCTTGTAGCAGCGTCGAGGCCTTACGATGTATCTTGGGCATGGATTGGTTGTCTACATTCCATGCACATATTGACTGTATTAGGCGCAAGGTATGATGTGTACGCACCGACGGGAGAAGGTTCACCTTCACCGGTGAGAAGGGAGTCTTCGCAGCACATGATGGACTTTCGCAGAGGAGAGGACATCCCATCACTCGTCAGTTGGCTAGCCTCATCCTAGGTACAGTTGACGTGCGGAGTGCTAGTTTTCCTGCAGTGTTGGATCAGTATGCGGACGTCTTTCCCGACGACGTTCCAGGGCTACCTCCTCACAGAGAGGTAGACTTTTATATTGACCTGTACCCCGGGACAGCTCCGATATCGACTCCAGCATATCGGATGGCCCCCATTGAGCTTAGAGAGTTGCGGGTACAGTTGGAGGACTTGCAGGGAAATGGGTTCATCCGACCCAGTGTTTCACCCTGGACTTCCCCAATTTTGTTTGCCAAGAAGGCGGACGGGAGCTTGCGACTTTGTGTTGACTATCGTCGCCTGAACCAGGTGACAGTGAGGAACAAGTATCCGCTATCGAGGATTGATGACCTCTTTGATCAGCTCAAGGGAGAACGGTGGTTCTCGAAGATCGACCTCAGGTCAGGCTATCACCAGCTCAGATTTCGAGACAAGGACGTGCAGAAGACGGACTTCAGGTGTCGGTATGGCCACTATGAGTTCTTGGTTATGCCCTTCGGTGTAACCAATGCTCCAATAGTGTTCATGGCCCTCATGAACAGGATCTTTCAGCCATACCTCGATCGATTTGTCATGGTCTTCATCGACGACATTTTGATTTACTCGACGACTGAGGAGGAGCATGCCTACCACTTACGGGTTGTACTAGAGACACTCCGAGAGCACCAGCTTTATGGTAAGCTCTCGAAGTGTCAGTTATGGATACGTGAGGTTCACTTCTTGGGACACATCATTTTTGAGGCGGGAGTTGAAGTGGATCCTGCGAAGATCGAGGCAATGTTAGCTTGGGAGCCACCCAGGATTGTGACGGAGGTGGGAAGTTTCTTAGGACTAGCTGGATACTACCGGAGATTCGTACCAGAATTCTCCAGAGTTGCGGCACCAGTCTCAGCTTTGACGAAGAAGGGGAAACCCTTCGTGTGGTCAGACAGATGTCAGCAGAGCTTCCAGGAGCTGAGGCAGAGATTGACCAGCGCACCTAACTTTAGGTTTCCCGAGGAGGGAGTAGGGTACGTAGTCTACTGCGATGCATCAGGGACCGGAATCGGTTGTGTCCTGATGCAGGAGCGGGAAGTGATCGCCTATGGATCACGTCAGTTGAGGCTGCATGAGAAGAACTACGCTACCCATGACCTGGAGTTAGCAGCAGTGGTCTTCGCTCTGAAGACATGGCGACACTATCTGATGGGCGAGCACTTTACAGTCTTTTCTGACCATCAGTGTCTCAGATACATATTCTCTCAGTAGGATCTGAAACTGAGACAGCAGCGATGTCTTGAGTTCCTCCAGGACTATGACTTTGAGATAGTCTATACTCCTGGGAAGGGAAACATAGTAGCCAATGCCCTCAGCAGGAGGACGGGCATTCAGCTACTTGAGGAGGCGGCGGAGTAGCTATCCTCTTTGCAGATACCTTTTGTGGATAGAGATGGAGCAGCCTTCCTTCAGTCTCTAACAGTCACTCCTCCACTACTACAGCAGGTCAGAGAGGCACAACGTGGGGACACTGACTGTGAGACGTGGCGTGCACATATATCCTCAGGACAGGCACCTGATGGTTTCTCCTTTGGAGAAGAGCACAACATCCTTTTCAGAGGAAGTACCTTGGTACCAGTTACTTTACGGGAAGAGGTGCTGAGAGAGTTTCACACTTCTCACTTGGCAGTACATCCGGAGTGGTGATGATGTACCAGGATCTCAGACGACAGCACTGGTGGCCAGGCATGAAGAAGGCTGCGGCAGAGTTCATTTCTCAATGCCTCACTTTCCAGCAGGTGAAGGCAGAGCACCAGGTACCAGCAGGCTTGGTACAACCCTTAGAGGTTCCGGAGTGGAAGTGGGACGGAATATCTATGGACTTCGTGACTGGACTTCCACGCACATCCAGAGGTCACGACTCCATTTGGGTGATTGTCGACCGACTCACCAAGTCGGCTCACTTCTTACCCATCAAAGAGCAGGGCTTAGTGGAGAGCTTCAGACATCTTTATGTTCAGGAGATTGTGCAGCTTCATTGTGTTCCATATTCTATCGTCTACAATCGAGAAGCTCCCTTTACTTCTCGGCATTGGAAGGGGTTACAGAAGGAGTTCGGGACACAACTAAGTCTGAGCACAGCCTTTCACCCTCATACGGATGGTCAGACAGAGAGGACCATTCAGACTCTTGAGGACATGCTCCGCACATACGTCCTCGACTTTGGTTGCAGATGGGAGGACCACCTACCCTTGGTGGAGTTCGCGTACAATAACAGCTACCACTCCACCATCGGGATGGCACCATACGAGGTGTTGTACGACCGACCTTGTAGATCTCCTTTGTGCTGGACAGACCCTGGGGAGTCAGCACTTGTGGGACCAGAGATGGTCCGTGCCATGACAGAGAAGGTCCAGGTCATCCAGGAGCGGATGAGGACAGCACAGAGCCGTCATAAGTCTTATGCAGACAGGAGGCGGAGGGCACTAGTGTTCGAGGATGGCGACCACGTCTTTTTGCCTGTCTCACCTCGACCTGGATTACGAAGATTTGGCTGAGGCAGAAAATTGTTTCCAGGCTTCATCGGACCATTCCAGGTCCTCAACAGGATTGGCGAGGTGGCTCATCGCCTGGCTCTACCACATCAGTTGCACCGGGTGCACGAAGTCTTCCACGTATCTTAGCTGAGGAGATATGTGCACGACCCGGCGCACATCATTGACCATGGGGAGCTAGACGTTGATGATGGGGAGACTTTTGCGGAGGTCCCGGTGGAGTTCGAGGATCTACAGGAGCGGGTCCTATGTGGACGGTCGATTCCTCTAGTACGCATCAGATGGCAGGACGGGAACCTCCAGGAGAGAAATTGGGAGCGGGAGGCTCAGATGCGTTCTTAGTACCATCATTTTTTTCCCTATTTATGATATATCTTTATGGGGACGTAAAGCCCTGAGGTGGGAGTAATGTAAAGACCCGTAAAATTCAAGGAAATTTTTTTTCTTAATTTTCATTGGAATTTTACAAGTACGCGGTTTCAGACGGCACTTGATTCCGAGGCCCAGAGTGCCCGGAATTTCTATTCAAAGTTTAGCTCGGGTACATTCAGTGAACGGACGAGCGGGAATTTCTAACTTTTGAACCGGTGCCCGGAATCGAATTCCGAGGGAACCGATGGAACCGCAGTGCCGTTAATTGCTTAGGAACTCCTGTTCCGGAGTTGCGTTATCACGGGTGTGGATGATAAAAATTGTGGAAGTTAATTTATTATTATTCTACAATTTTTATTCTAAGTGTTTAGTTCTTGATGGAAGTTGGGTAACCACCCATCCTCCCTTGGGAGGTTATGAGGGTGGTGGGGCCCACACGAACCCCACCCCTTCATATCCTCTAACCCCTCTCAACTCCCATTAAATGTTGATAACTTAAGTTTACTTAACTTATGGAATTAATGTGGTGAGTTAAATGTAAGTTTTTGAAATTCAAACCCTTGAATTTTCTTAAGGCTTGTTGTGTTAATAAAATAAGAAAGTAGCTTATTTTATTTTTGGTTAGAGATTTGTCGTTGAGAGTTTTTTGGGAAGAACACCTTCTTCTTTGACGAAGAACTCGAAGAACATCGGTCTCCGTCGAAGAACGCCGAGTCCTTGAAGACCGACTCCGCGACATCGACCCGCAACACGATATCTCTTTCCGCAACGATTCATACGTGACGCCGTTTCCGCGACGCAACTTCCTCTTTCCAAGTCTCCTCTTTCTGCGACGGTTATACCGCGACGTTTTCTCTTTGACAAATCTCCGAACAAGCTCTGCTCTTGAAACCAAGGTAGGGGTTTTATTTATTTAATTTGTTCGTGTTTACATCCCTGAATTTCTTCGTGAAATTTTAACCAACTGTTATCAATTAACGTGAGGGGGGCCGGACCGCACAAACACGACTGACCCACCTCCTTATTATTCTTGTTGAATTCTCTTGGTTTGATATGGAAGTGGCGCGGTGTCGTCGCACCGCGCGGGTTTATGAGGCAAGAAATACGCGGCGCCGTCACACAGCGCCGCGAATTAATACAAGGATGCGACGCCATCGCACCGCGTCGGAGACACCCGAAAATACCGTGGTCGGTACCGAGGCCGCGGTGCCATCGTGCCGCACTGGACGACAAGGGTCGCGGCCGGTTCTGGGCCACGGCCGAGCAAGGTGACCGGCGGCCGGACCGGGCCGCCGGCGTCGGAGCTGGAAGGGGACCGGCCATCGCCGGTCCCGTGGGGCAGGAACCAGCCGTCCAGGTCGGGCCGGCCGGACAGGGAGGAGCCGGGGGAATTAATTCCCTCGGCCAGACATCAAAGCGGCCCCAATTAAGGGGTCGCGGTTACAGAAAACCGGGGGGGGGGGACCCTCCCGAACGAGCTTGCTGTGTGTGGGAACCCTAGTGCTGGCTGCGACTGCTACTGTGACGACGACCACTGTACAGAGATCCTCAGTGGATTCGACGGCGACGACTACAACACTCAGCGATCCTATGTGGATCAGTGCTACCGATCCCGTGTGGGTCCGATCCTATGTGGGTCAGCGCTCATCGGTTCTGTGTGAGCCAGCGCCTACAGATCCTGTGTGGGTCCGATCCTGTGTGGGTCTTTGTGGGGGATAGTTTCCTACCGATCCTGTGTGGGTCTTTGCGGGGGTTAGTACCTATCGATCCTTTGTGGGTCCAACGACTTAGATGGATCAGTGATCATCTCTATCATCTTTCGAAGTAGTATACCTGTGTGAGTTGAATCATGTTTTCTTTCCTATGTGGATTGTGTTGTGCTATCCTGTGTGGATTACGTTTTACTTTCCTGTGTGGAATACGTATACTTTCCTGTGTGGACTAGGTTGTACTTGGGTCGGAGGTTGGAACGTATTGGAATTGATAACTTAGGTATATGTATGGGCATATAACTAAGAAGTGTCGGTTGTTACTTCATGATTTTATCCTTCCTTTGTGGTTTATCCTTTGTGGATTTTGGGAGACCTTCGGGGGTCTCGGGGTCCCTACTGAGTAGCTTATACTCACCCCTGCACGGGTTATGCCCGCACTACGTTGTGTTGGTTACAGACGACGGACATCGTTGATCGTGGTTGAGGCTGAGCAGGATGGTACCTGGAGGTGGACCACTGGGCGGGACATACTCGGAGCGGACGGCGGGAACCGAGGAGCAGGGGAGCTATTTGTACCCACCCTTCAGGTGGGATTTCCAGTGCACAGCTTGGCGTAGCGGCTATACTTTTCTGTTGCTGTTTTCCCATTCCAGTTGTACTTTACTTTCACTTTGGGTTTGTATACAGGCCCACTTACTTTTCCGCACTTACTCTTGTACTAGCTTTTACTTAGTGTTTACTTCTACTGCTTGTTTACTCTGTGGTGTTTGTTTACTTTTCAAAGGCAATGCCTTCCCTTTTTACCGAGATTTGCGCCTTGGTGCTAGTCGCCAGCCCCTGGCCTATGGAAGGCGGGCTTGGGGTAGTCACAGCACGAGCCCCGAGGACGGGTCATGACACATATATTCAACCAAAGGATGTTTTTGTGCGAAATAAATCATATAAAACAATTAGGTCAGGTTTTTTAGTAATTTTCTAATTCTTATCAAATTATTTTTACCCATAATTACCTAATTTTCCCTTAAATCTGGTAATAAAAATTACTAAGTTTATTGTTTATATTACCCAATAATAAAAGGTAATTTTTTTTGTAAATGTTTACCTTATTATTGAAAATATTTATTAAATTTTTCATAATTCAAAATAAATAATTGGATAAAATTAATTTAACATTAATCTCATGGATGTAGCAAGGAAACATATTTTTAAAACAAAAAGGTTAAAAAGCATCAAATGTTTTCATACAAAAATTATAATTAATATGATAAAATGTTAAAAATGATCTAAATTGAATTAATAGAATTATGATTTATCTAATTTAACATTGAAATTAATTTAATATTATATTTAAAACATGATATTACTGAAATGAAATTCAATTTTCAATTAAAATGAAATTTTTTCACTCTTCATAAAAAATTAAACTTATCAGAAAATTACAAAAATATAAACAAATTTTATTTTTATATTAAAACTTCAAAAATAAATCATATACAATTCATGAATGTTCCAAAAATTATTTCTAAAATAATTCATCCATTAAAATTCTCCTTTAGAGAAATACAACTTTAAATGGGTAAAATGGGATTTATTTTCATATCATTTATAGAAAACACCAAGGATGAATGTTAAAAAATATATTAAATATATTATAAATATATTTAATTAATATAATAAAATAATAGAAATTTTATTTTTTATTATTATAAAACACACTTGTCTACATTTAAATAATATTTCAAAAAATGTTTCGTTTAATTTTCAAAATGGTTTTACATTCAATAACAATTAATTGGTCGAAAATAAATAATTATATATAAATATAAAAACCATATTATAATAATTAAGATAATAATTTTAATTCTCGTGATTTTAACATCGAGGTTATAATAATATCATTTAATTAATAACCTTTAGTTGTTCGGTTATGATCTATGTGGTAAATCCCATAATCTATCAAACAAAGTGTTTCCTTCTTAATATATCTAGATGTTACACCCTCTAATAAATTTCGTCCTCAAAATTTGAACTTATATTTTGTAACCTAGGCTTGACACTTAAAAATTCTTTTATTTAAAACTCACATAAAAAATTGATTAAGAAAACATCTACATTAAAATAATGATAGGGATTTATGAAGGTTACATGAGATAACACACACTAAACATCCATATAAAAAATCATAAAGAGATAAATAAATATCACGTTTGGATAAAGAGTGATATAGTACATGATTATTATAATGTAAACCATATTAGGACTGTAAATTTGTGATGGGCTAAAGGGGCATCAATTAAATAGTATGAAAAGTACGTAGAAAATGTTATTATTTCAAGATATTTTTCATTACGGTGGGGAATTATTTAAATTGTTGGACTAAGATCATAAAAACATATATCTAATTGAAAAGAATATTTTCATATTTTAATCACATTCCACTATAATATTCATCTTATTTCTCCAAATGATGAGTATTTAAGATGAATTTTACAATCTTGATGAATTAGAATCAACATCTATCGATAAGTAATTACAAAAATGTACAAAAATCATTTCCACAATTCATTAAACATTAAACAAAAAAATTATTTTAATATAAGATAATTCCAAAAAATAATAAATATTTAAACAAATTAAACCAACCAATATCAATAATATATGCTGATTATTTCCTAAAATTACCTGAATCACAATATGTCTTAGAAAATATATGAATTGTTCCTAAAAATACCTTATTATGTTTTAACATTAATGGTTTCTAAAAACTTTCAATTCTCATTCCAAAATTTAAGAACCCAAAAATTCCTAAAAATGAATGTCATTGAAAATACCATTAATTACCACGAAATTTCATATTTTGAAGCCTCAAAAGTGGTTCCCAAGACATTGAACTTATGATCAACCTTCAAATTATAAACCCCTGATGATATCTGTAACCCTTAAAAAACATCCTAATATCTAAAGTTGCATAAATAATTCTATGATAACAACTATAAGGAAATATCCTTAAACATTACATATTCTAGTGAGTTATGAGAAGAATTATATTTATTTCATTCCAAAATTTTATTTTAGGTTTATATTTTTAGAGAATTGGGAATAAATTTTTCAAAATAAACCCATACATTAAAATTATACACGCATTCTCAGTATCCATTTTTTTCCGAAAGAAGTTTCATTAAAATAAGAAATGTTTTCTCTTCATGACATATAATCAATATTTTATTCATGACCTCATCCTTGTCCCTACTATTCATTAAACACTATAAAAATCATTTTCTCAGTTGTATGTTAAAGAGATAGTTAGGTTACATGGAGTTATACTCTCCATTGTATCTAATCATGTGCCTAGGTTCACTTCTAGATTTTGGAGAGGCATTCAGAAGTCGTTGGGTACTAAACTAAATTTTATTACAGCTTTCGAACCTCAATTAGAAGGGAAATCAGATAAAAAAATATATACCTTAGAGAATATACTACATTATTTTCCATTGGATTTCTAGGAATGTTGGGAACAACATATTTCTTTGGAAGAACTTTCTTATAATAACAGTTTTCAACCAAGTATACAGATGGATCCATTTGGTGTATTATATAGAAAGTGGCGACGACCTCCATATTTTTTGGATGAATTAGGTAAAAGAAAACTAATGGGACTGGAATTGGTAGAATAGATAGAAGAAAAAGATCATTTGATTCAAAATAAAATGAGGCTAGCATAGTGTAGGTAGAAACGTTATGAAGAAAACCGATGGAAGGATATTTATTTCGAGGATGGTGATTGTATATTTCTCAATGATTCTCCATGGAAAAGTGTGATGTGTTTCAGAGAGAAGGGAATGTTAATTCTGAGGTTCATTGGATACTATGAAATCCTGGATAATGATGGATCAGTTTCCTATAGAGTGGCATTACCTCCATGTTTATTCCAGGTACACAATTGTTTTTCATGTTTCAATGTAGAAGAAGTATATGCCAAATCCATCTCATGCTTTGAGCCTAAAGGTAGTTTAGTTAGAAGAGAATATCTCATATGAGGAACAACCAGTCCAGATTCATGACCTAAAAGAGAAAGTATTATTGAATAAGGCAATTCATTAGGTAAAGATTTTATGGAAAAATCATATTACTGAAGAGGAAACATGGGAATCTAAAAATTCCAGGAGATATAAATACCGCCATTTATTTGATAAATGAATAAAATTGTGAGGATAAAATTTCCAAAAGGGGGGAAGGATTTAACATCACAGGTAAATAAAAAATATGAAATCTTCATATTTATTAATATTTTTAAATTAAATATTAATTTTACTTTAAAGGGGATGATATGTCTGGTAGCGAACCCAATATGCAACAACGAGTTTCATTGAAATCATACGTTTCACACAAAGTTGGGTCAAACATAAAAATAATAATATATTATTATTTTATTATTTTTAATTCCTAGTTATTGTAATAGCAGGAATGAATCGAACTATCTACAATATTATTATAAATGTTATTTTAATTATTTTTACATTTATCCAATAAATGTTGGAGGCTTAAAATGTGAATGAATCTAATTTTAAGAAAAAATTCAAATAATATTTAAAAGATTGATTTACAACCTTTTAATGGAGAAACCACATAAAATTTAGTTATGGTAACTTTTATATATTCTATTTGACAAAATAAAATTATTCTCTAGAATCGGGATATCGAAATTCTCTTTGGGTAAATTTTTAGTATTTTTCTGATCAAATTCATTTTATAATGATTAGTCAAAATACTATATTTTAATTCAATAAAGCCTTTTTAACTAATCTATTTATATTGTAAGATTATCTTTTTAATTGGTTTTAAAATAAAATTAGATTATATTTTTAACTTTTAGTCCAATTTTTGTCATTAGATGTAATTTCACATTGAAATTTTTCATAAACAAGTGATAATCTTTTGATAGATATTATTTCTTAAAAACATGTATTTTGTTTTGAGAATGTGAATTAATTTTAAATTAATTAATGAAACTTCTATGTTTTTAATTTTGTAAAATAAAAATCATTTCTGAATTCATAATATAAAATATATCTTAGGCTAATTTTTTGGTATATTTCTGAAAAACATGAATTTTTTATAATAGTGAAAACACTGAGATGTAGTTAAAAACCCGACTTTTTCATTTAAATGAAATTTTAATGATTCTATGAATTTAATTTCTAAAATACAAAATATATGGTAGATAATAGTAAGCAATATTTGGTTCAATAACATGAAATTATTTTTTGGTGAACAGTAACTTTTGACTTTTATTTACTGCCGTTAAAGGTATATAGGGAAATTCAAGGTAAAAATAATATTATAATAAAACAAATTACCCTAACATATGTACTATTACTATTGGATGATACATGTCTAAACACTGGTTTCCATGGGTCTATTTTGGGACCCCGTGTAGCCACTTGGGAGTGATAAGGACGCTTTATGTTAATTAATATAATGTAAAGACAAAAATGACATAAACATATATCTTTTAGTAAGTCAATTTTTACATTGGGTTATATAAGTTATCACTTTGAATATAAATATTAATTTTATTAATAATAATAATTCCTACATCTGGTTTTTTTAAAATTTTTAAACATCAAATTAATAAAATTATTAATGACACAATAATAATGCAGTGTTTACCTCATTAAGGAATGATTTAAATAAATAAGATTATAAAAATTAAAAAAATATCTAAAACCTCTACAATTGTTATTGGATGATATTATTTTTAACATGAGTCATATTATATTCTACATTAAATATTTTTGGACGTTTAGAAACCTAATATCATTATATAATAAAATAATATTTTCAAACATTCTAAAAGAGCCCCTCCTCCCCCATCTAAAAATCCATAATCTCTAACCCATTAATCACAACTCTCGAGCCCCTTGTCTCCTCCATCCTCTAAATAAATAATCTCTATACATCTCTATCTTCCTTCAAGAACCCTTACCTTAGGCATAGAGCACTTTAAGAAAATATTTTGGTTCAAACCAAATGGAGTTACCCAATTTAAAGGTAACGTCTTCCCTTAAGTTCTTTTCTAGTATATTACTTCTACAACCCCTGAACTCTTTTTTTACTTTATTTTGTTACAACACCAGTATAATAAATATACTTGGTTGTTTTAGTGTGATGTATTTTAACTACACATACACACACCTCCATCTAATGGGTGGATCAAACACTGTTTCTCAGGATGGTGAACTACTGCATCACGAAATGACGATTTTTCAATTATCTCCTACCAACGCATATGGTGGCCATTAATATGGAACTATATTTATATATGATATATATTATGTTTATTAGTTCTTTATTCTTATGTATTTTTCATTTATATAATACCTTTATGGTTTCCATAATGGGTGAAAACAATAATTTCATTTGAGGAAAAGCAGACTACCACCCCCTCAAAGTGATATGACTTGTTCATACAAGACATGGAACATATAAAGGATGGTGTTAATGAACATATTTAATGTATAAAATATGATATTATACTATAATTATGATATACTTATGCATCATTAATTATTAATTCCATTAAAATACAAAATTGAAATAAAAGTAGCGTTCAAGCGTACGTACGACTTACCGTCTCCATGAACGGTGCATTTCATTTATTATCTCCAATTGGTATGTACTATTCTAAATACTTATATATATATACTGCATATGTATTATATATTTGATATCTAAATCATTAATATCATTTTGAAGATAATGGATGTTCTACCACATGGACAACATGCAATTATATGAAGTTCATTTTTGACTCGGGTACCAAATATCAAAAAAACAACCTTTATTAACATAAATAATTGTTTAGTGTTTAAACTTCATAATAAGTGATATAAAAATAATTATAATAATAAAAAAAGGTACATAAGAAAGTATAAATTAACTTTAGATTATCATTCAAGAGATTAATGAACGAACAAGTCACATCAGATATGAGGTAAGGGACTTCTTCTCAATCTTCTTTCCTTGAGGCATATTTTTCTTCATAAATGAATTTATTTTATACGGTGTTTAACCACCCTTGAAATTTCATTTCATTAAAATTTAATCACTCTTCTACGAAGTGTTTTACAAATGACAAAGGAATTTTTTTAACGTTTGCGGGGACAATGATCTCTCCACCACCATAATCGTTAGTTGGCTTCCTCTGTAAGAATTAATGTATTTAAAATGAAAATGAAACCCATTAGTATGTTTTGGTTGTTTTGTTATTGAAAACTATTTTTGAAATTAATTTATTATTTCACTATCATGAAATTATTTCTTGTGATTGCAAATGAAATTTTATCAGTGAAATGCAATATTTTTTGTGTTATGATTTTAATGGTACTTAGACATTTGACGAGTGGTTACATGATAAACCAAATGACGGGTGGTGCCATGATAAACTATGATGGTTGGTAACATTATAACCACCAATGAATTGGGTGTGGATATCGTCTGTATGGAAATTCCATTTAGTAATATGTCTGGAAGTCGACAGTATGGTTATTCCATTTAAGTATGTTTATATCCCATGATACCTTTATATGTTATGTGTTCTTTATAAGGGTTTTATGGTAATATTTTGGTTCCAAAATGGTAAGAAATGATATTTTATTCCTAGAAGAGTATTTACATCATCATAATGGTGAAAATTTTTACTTATGATAAGGTATTCATGGTTAACTTTATGTTTTTAAAAACTAACAATTTTCCTAATTTCTGTATCAATTACTGAGATTTTTATGCTCATCCCATGTTTTTTAAATTATTTTTATATGAAATAATGTTTTATATGGTCAAGGATGGGATCATGGAAAAGAAATGTTGTCTAAAACAAGGAACAAGACATGACTCTTTTTTCAATGAGTTTTTGACTTATGATAAAATGGATACTGATAAGAAGTGTCTATATGTAATATTCAAGTTCTTATGTGTATGTAATGACCAAATTATCTAAATCTCTAAACCTAAAAAAATCCTCAATATGAATTATTAACATAATTCATGATCACGTAATGTTTAAGGTCAAGGACTTAAAGTTTTTAGCAGAGGTCGGTTTAGAAAAATTTAAGAATTATAATATTGTTAAATTAATATCCATAAATTAATTATGGTAATATTGAAATTATATAGCATTTAAATATTTCCATGTTTATTCTTCTAAGACATTTCTATGTTAAGAATGGTTTTCCATAGAGGAAGCAAGTAAAAAATGATGGGACGACATCAGGAGGAAGACAACCTTCCAAATCAGCAACCTGTGATGGTCGAAATCGAAACTAAATAGTTTTTTGTAGTGATGGAACAGTTGAATAATGATATAAATGGTGGTGGTATCCTTTCACAAGATCAGCCAGATAATCCACAATGGAACATGTCTGTAGTGGAGCATTTGATGAGGCACCATCATTAATAATTGAGATGGTCGTCTGACCTTGTGCTAGATTAAGGGTGAATTAAATCACTGGAGAAGCTTTTTGATGTTATGGGGTGTTCAGAACATCAAAAGGTTAGTCTCGCTGGTTACCATTTTGATGGTGAAGCTGATCAGTGTTGGTCGATGGTGAAAAATATTAGGGACAATGAGGAGATTTATTCTCTTTATTGGGATGAATGCAATGGTTTGATTCATGATAAATATTTTCCTAAGGTATATCTTCTTAGGATAAAAAATCAATTCCTGGAATTGAGGTAGGAGGAAGACTCATTGGATTCTTATGAATAAAAATTCACTCAATTGATATGGTTTTCTATGAATTTTATATGAGGACTTGATACTGAGATAAATTGATTTTATGCAAGAATGAAGACGTGGTATCAAAGACCATTATCCTATAATGAATTAAAAAGCAATGAGAATCAACTAAGACGTGCTGAGAAGTTAGAAATGGAGTATTCTTATGATCAAGTGTTCCAATAGTGTAAACATAAGAATAGGTCCAGTTGGCAGGAAAAGGGAATTAATTATTCAAATAAGACAAGAGGAAAGTAAAATAAATATCCATCTTGTGAGAAGTGTGGAAAAAATAATCCTAGAGAATGTTTATCCAAGTATGGAATGTTCTTCTGGTGTGGTAAGTCTGGACATATTGCTCGTAACTGTAAGGAAGATGATCACACAAGCCATGAAAAGACAATAGTAAGATGTTTTAAGTGAAATAAAATGCGACATTATGCAAATGAGTGTCCAACAATGAACACAACAGAGGGAAAGTTGTCGAACTACAAGTAGAAAGGGGTGGTGAAATCCTTTGAAACTACTTTAGTAAATGTTGGGCTATAGAATGATGTAGTATCAGGTACATTGTTTGTTTGTTTAGATTATGCCAACTTGTTATATGATTTTGGATCTAAAGATTCATTCATTTTAGAGAATGTTTTTAATAAATTGGGAATTCCATCTCAAGATATAAATACTAAACTTATAGTAAAAACACCTAGAGGAAATGATGAGACAAAAAGAAATCAAAAGAACCTACCTATCCTTGTGTACAGAATGAATATACCAGCAAACCTTATATTTTTTCCTCTAGTGGAGTTTGATTTTAATTTGGGCATTGATTGGCTTTCTTTTTATCTTGAAATGATTTACTACGGATCTAAAGTGGTTTATTTTCCAAAATAATTTCAGTTTGTGTACAAGAATTAACCCTTACATTTGATAACATATAAGGAAGCTGAGAAACTAGTAAAATATATAAATTAATGTTACCTTTGATGTATTGTTGAAAACAACAGAACTGTTTATATTAATGATGTGCCAGTGGTAAATGATTTCCTTGATGTTTTTTGATGACTATTTTAGTATTATACCTGATTGAGAAGTTTAATTTACTAATTACTTATTTCCTGATTCCATTCCAATTTCAAAATCCACTATCGAATGATTCAGAATGATATTTAGAGTTAATGAAGAAATTGTAGGGGTTATTAGATAAATGTTTCATTCGACCAATCACATTACCATGGGGTGATCTTGTCCTGTTTATTAAAAAGAATTATGGTTCAATGAGACTATGCATTTATTATAGAGCATTAAATAAAATCACTGTTAAGAACAAGTATCCTTTTCCTCATATCGATGATTTGTTTGATCAGCTCTCGGGAGCTCAGTATTTTTAAAAGATTGACTTGAGTTTAGGGTACCATCAGTTTAAAGTAAAGGAAGCAGACATTCCAAATACCATGTTTCATACTAGATATGGCCATTTTTAATTTGTACATAAGCCTTTTCAGTTAGCCAATTCACCTGTTGTATTCATGGATATTATGAATAAAATATTCTGTTAGTTCTAGGATAAGTGTGTGGTTGTGTTCATTGATGATATTTTAGTTTATTCTAAATGTAAATAGGAGCATGAATGTAATTTATGGTTTGTCTTGAAAACTATAAATAAATGAAATTGTATCAAAAATTAAGAAAGTGTGAGTTTTGGTTACAAAAAATATATTTCCTTGGTCACATTGTTTCTAAATAAGGCATAATTGTTGATCCTACTAAAACAAATGTTGTTGATGAATGGACAACACCCACAAATATAACCGAGATCCATTATTTTTTTGGATTAGTATGTTATTACTGGAGGATTGTTCAAAATATTTCATGGTTATCTAGCCTAAAGACTAAGATAACTCGAAAAGGTATTAGGTTCCTCTGGACAAATGAATGTGATGATTGTATTCATGAATTGAAAATAGAATTGGTGAATGTCCCAGTTTTGGAACTTCCTTCTAGAAATGGTGAATTTTTTATCTACAGTAATGCTTTATTGAATGTTCTTGGATGTGTCCTAATGAATAATGATTAGGTAATTGCTTATACTTCACGTTATATGAATCCTAATGAGTTAAATTACCCAATACATGATTTTGAATTAGCAGTGGTTGTTTTTTCTCTAAATATTTTGGAGGCATCATCTGTATGGAGTAAAAAATGAAATATATTCTTACAAAAAATGATTGAAGTATGTATCTACATAGAAAAAATTAAACATGATACATAGGAGATGGTTAAAATTAATTAAGGATTATGATTGCATGAACCATTACTATTCAGGAATGGAATATAATGTGGTTGATGCTTTGAGTCGAAAGAGTAATGCTACATTAACCATGTTACTATTAGAATAAGATTCTTTGATTAATGATTTGATAAACTTCGGCAAATAAGTTGTTGGTGCAAGAAATTCCTCTATTTCTATTAGTAGTCTATGAAAATAATCTTTATTAAAAAGAGTAAAGTAAGCATAGAAAGAATATAGTGAGTTACAGAAAAAATATAGAGTTCGATCAAAAGGGAATGTTTCCAGATTTTCACATTGATAATGATTGTGTTTTGAGACTTGGTAATAGATTATGTGTTCCTTGTGATTCAAAATGGAATAAAGAGTTATTATGTGAAGCTCATAGTTCTCTGTTTTTTAGTTCGTCCTGGAAGTACTATGTTTTATAGGGATCATCGGGTATATTACTAGTGGGATAGAATGAAAAGAGATATATCTGATTTTAATGTGAAGTGTTTGACTTGTCAATAGGTTAAAGCAGAGCAGCAATTAACAAAACAGATGCTATAGTATTTACTAGTGCTAGAGTGGAAATTGGAAAACATATCCATAGACTTCCTTGAGGGATTACTAAATACAACTCGAGGTTACAATGAAATCTAGGTTATTGTTTATTGATAGACTAAATTTTCACATTTCCTTCCAATTCTAGATACTCTATATCTAGATCAACATTCTCTATTGTAGGTTAAAGAAATAGTTAGGTTTCATGGAGTTAGACTCTCCATTGTATCTGATCCTGATCTCATGTTCACTTCTAAATTTTGGTAAGGCCTTCAAAAGTTGTTGGGTACTGAATTAAATTTTATTACATCTTTTCATCCTCAATCAGATGGGAAGTCAGAAGAAACAAATCAAACATGGAGGATTTGCTACAAGCATGTTCAATATATTACCAGGGAAGATGGGACCAACATCTTTCATTGCATGAATTTTCTTATAAAAACGGTTTTCATTCCAGTATATATATGCCTCAATTTGTGGAATTATATGGAATTTAGTGTCAAACTCTAACGTTTTGGGATGAAGTAGGTGAAAGGAAACTAATGGTACCATAATTGGTATATGATATGAATGAAAAGGTTTAGTTGATTCAGAAGAACTTGAGAACTGCTCAGAGCAGGTAAAAAGTTATGCGGACAACCTGAGGAAGGACCATTATTTTTATTTTGGTGATCATGTATTTATCAATGTTTCTCCATGGAAAACTGTGATTCATTTTGGCAAGAAGCAAAAGTTGAGTCTGAGGTTCATTGGACCCTATGAAATCCTAGAGAATTTTGGATCAGTTTCCTACAGAGTGGCTTTACCACCATGTTTATCTCTGGTACAAAATTGTTTTCATGTTTCATTGTTGAGGAAGTATATGCCAGTTCCATCTAATGTTCTAAGACCAGAGGTAGTTTTGTTGGTAGAGAATCACTCTTATGAGAAACAACCAGACCCTATTTTTTATCGAAGAGAGAAAGTGTTGTGGAATAAGTTAATTCATCATGTGTTGGTTTTGTGGAAAAATAATATGTTTGAAACGGCAACGTGGGAATCTGAAAATCCTATGAGTGATAAATAACACTATTTATTTGATAGGTGAATAAAATTTGATGACACAATTTCGAAAACGAGGGAAGGAGGAAACATTCCAGATAAATAATGAATATGAGATTTTCATATTTATTAATTTTTCTGAATTAAATATTAATTTCACTTTAAAGGGGATTCTATCTTTGATAGTGTACCTGATATGAAATAATAGGTTTCTTTGATAACTTATGTTGCCCACAATGTTGGTTCAAACTGAAAAATAATAATATAATATATTTTTTTAAATCGTAATTAACACCGTGTCATTGTAACAGCGGGAATGAACAGAACAAACAAAAATATGATTATACATGTCTTTTAAATGTTTTTATATTTATCCAATAAAATATATAGGCTAAAAATGTGAATGAATCTAATTTTAATCATTAATACTCTAATTTTCATTAAAAGGACGATTTACCAACTTTTAATCGAGAACCCTCTTCAAATATATTTTTGGACACTTTTATATGTTCTATTTGAAAAATTATAATTCTTATTTAGAATAACGATTATAAAATTCACTTTGGGTAAATTTTTGGAATTTTTATGATTAAATTAATTTTTAAATGAATAGTGAAATATATTGCATTCTAATTCAAAACTGTCTTTTAAGCTAATTTATTGATTTGGATGGATTGTCTTTTTAATTGGTTTTAAGGTATAATTAGATTATATTGTTACCATTTAATCCAATTTTGGTCATTGAATGTAATTTCTCTTTGAAATTGGATATAAACAAGTGTCAATCTTTTGATAGTTATTATTTCATAAAAACAAGCTTTTGGTTTTGACTACATGAATTAGTTTTAAATTAGTCAATGCAACATATTTGTTAGGAATTTGGAAAAATAGATATAATTTTTGAATTCATAATATCAAATATATCTTAGGCTTAATTTTTTTATTGTTCTGAAAAACATCAATTTTGGATAAATAGTGAAAACACTGAGATATAGTTAAAAACCCCACTTTTTCATTTAAATGAAACTTTTCCTCTTCTGGGAATTGAATTTCAAAAATCGGACATAAATGGTTGATATTTCTAAGTAAAATATGGTTCAATAAGATGAAAATAATTTTTGGTCAATAGTACCTTTTGACTTTTGTTTAACACGGTTAAAGTTAAATAAGGTAATTCAATGTAAATCAAATTTTACATGGGGTTATATAAGTTATCTCTTCGAATATAAATATTAATTTAAAAGCTAAAAATATTCTCTATATCTTGTTATTTTTTAATAAAATTAGACATCAAATAAATAAAATTTTTAATGAAACAATAATGATGCAGTGTTTACCTCATTAATGAATGATGTAAATAAATAAGATCATTAAAATTAAAACAGTATCTAAAAACTATCCAATTATTATATGATGATTTTATTTCTAACATTAGTCATCTTGTCTTATAATTAAATTAGTTTTGGACCTTTTTAAACTGAATATCTCTATATTATAATATAATATTTTCCAACTTTTTTAAAGAGCCCCTCCTCCGCTTTGTAAAAATCCATCACCTCTAACCCATTACTCACACCTCTCAAGCCCCCAGACTCATCCATACATTTCCAAAATAAGAACCCCGAATCCCTATTTTTCTCCTAGAATCCTTAACTTAGGCATATGCCACCTCATCAAATATTTTTGGTTCAAACCAAAGGGAGTTACCCAATTTAAAGGTGACGTCTTCTCTTAAGTTCTTTTCTTTTATTTTACTTCTCCATCCCAGTTAAGCCTTTTTATTAATTTCTTTCATAACAACACCAGTATCCTAAATATACTATGTTTTTTTGTTATAAAAAGGATTTGAACAATATTTTCACACACCTTCGTCTATTTGTTGAAGAACATATTTTTTCTGTGGACCGTGAACTACTGCCTCACGAAATGATGATTGTTCTATTATCTCCTACCACCTCTTATGGTGTCGATTAATATGTCACTATATTTATAAATGACATATATTGTTTTATATTTTCATTATTATTCTGTATTTTTCATTTATATAATACCTTAATGGTTTCCAAAATGGGTAAACAAAATAATTTAATTTCAGGAAGTGCGGACTACCTCCCCCTCAAAGTGATATCACTCGTTCATACCAAACATGGAACGTATAAAGGATGGTGTTATTGAACTTACGTAACATATATTAAATATGATATTATACTAGAATTTTAATATACCAATTTATTGTTATGTTTTAATTCCATTATAATACGAAATATAAATGGAAGTAGTGTTCATGCATACGTACGACTTAGAGTCTCAATCAATGGTGCATTTCATTTATTTTCTCCAAATGTTATGTACTATTACAAATAAATATATATATACTGGATATTTATTCTACATATGATATCTAAATCATTAATTTCATTCTGGAGATAATGGAATTTTTTCCACATGGATAACATGTCATTATAAGAAGTTGATTTTTTACTCAAGTACCAAATATCAACAAAACGAATGTTATTAACTTAAATAGTTTTGTAATGTTTATAACATAGTAATATGTGATAAAAAAGGAATAAAAAAATAAAAAAAAATGTATGAAATTAGAAATTCACATTATTTTATCATTCAATATATTAAAGAATAAACAAGTCACGAAGGACATGGCAGAAGGGACATCGTCTCAATCTCCTTTCATTGAGACATATTTTCCTTTATAAATGACTTTATTTTATATGGTGTATAAACACCATTGTCTTTTCATGTCATTCAAAGGGAATATTTTTTCAACAAATCATTTTACTAAATGACAAAAGTAATGTTTTAAATGTTTGCGGTGACAATGACCTCTCTATCGTTGTAATCGTTAGTTGGCTTCCTCAATATGCCTTGATGTTTTTAAAATGAAAAATAAAACCCTTATTATATTTTTCAGTGCTTTCTTATTGAAAATGGTTTTTGAAATTGATTTATTATATAAATAACTTGTAATTATTACATGTGATTGCAAATGAAATGTTATTAGTGAAATGAAATATTTTATGTGTTATGATTTTTTAATGGTACTTGAACATTTGACGAGTTGTTAAATAATAAACCAAATGACGGGTAGTGCCATGATAAAACAGGATGGGTGGTTACGTTATAACCTCCAATTCATTAATTATTAAAGAAGTCCGTATGGATATTCCATTTAGTGATATGTGTGGAAGTCGATTGTATGGTAATTCCATTTATGTATGTTTATGTCCCAAGTTACCTTTATATGTTTTCTGTTCATTCTATGTGTTTTCTGGTAATATTGTGGTTACAAAATGGTAAACTATGATCTTTTATTCAGTAAAGATTATTTACTACTTCATAAATGTAAAAAGTATTACTTATGATAAGTTATTCATGTTTTACTTGTTGTTTTAAAAAACTAATAGTTTACATTCTTTGGGTATCACTTAATGAGCTTTTTATGCTCATCCCACATTTTTTAAATGTTTTTCACAAGACATAATGTGGTATATGGTCAAGTATGTGATCAAGGAAAAGTCATGCTGTCTAAAACATGGAACAAAACATGAATCTTTTTTACAATGACTTTTTATCTTATAAAAAAATTGATACTACGTATAAGTGTCTACAAGTAATATTTATGTTTTTATCTATATGTTATGACCTAATTCTCTAATACCATAAACCGGAAAATATCCACAATCTCATTTATTAACTTTATTAAAGATTATGTAATGTTTATGGTCGTGGCCTTATACATATACAATTCTAAATAAGCATAACATAATCATAACACATAATTATTTCATAAAAGATCATTATTGGGGAAAATAAATTTTCTATTTGACATGACATTTCACTTTTACAAAGCATCACACATATAAATTAAACAAGTATATATGAAAATCAAATTGTAAAATTTAATTGGATGTTTCAAAATTTAATATATTCATCGAATTGGTAAAATATATTAATTTTGTATAAGATAAATTTTTTAATATTTAAAATCATTTTAAAGATAATCTTTTAATGATGGTTTATAAAAAAAAATTCCTCTACACAAAACCTGAAAAAGATCCATTTTTGAATGGTTTGAGGGAAATTAAAAAATTTTGTTTCAAAATATTCTTGTAAATGTAAATAAATTCCTAAAAATCATTTTTGAAATAATTTTCATAAAATATATGTATCTATAAGACTTATTCATTAAAATGTTTTAAAGGATGTTTTAGTAAAAGTGTATCATACTTAGAGTCGGACTCATCATGTACAAAAATTATATTAACGAATAAGAAACTGAGGTTAATTATTTAATTTATAGAGAACTTATTGTTGGTTTATTATTCTTTACTATCATATATTAAAATTTTATAAATATAACATAATTATTTATGTTTTCATCGGATGTTTTGACAATATTGGGTACCTTAGTCAAAAATGACATTGTATGTTGTCTATATTCAAAGTGTTCACTTGTCCATTATCTAAAAAATAATAATCATTTAATAATTATTATTTTAATACATCAATTATTCTTTTAAATATATCCATTAATTATGGATTTAAAAAATGAACTTTGTTACAATCATGGAGATGGTATGTCATATGTGCGCATTAGGTACATTTCATTTTTCAATGATCATATTAGAATGAATATAAGTATAACTTTATCATAAAAGAATGATAATTTTATAATTAATATCATATTATTAATTTAATAATACTTATATATATCATCCATTTGATGTGGTGAAGAAAAATGAATCACATCATTTCTCGGAGGTGATAATTCACACATAAGCACAAACTACATTATCATTTTCCTATGCATGGAAATATAAGAACATGAATGATATATTATCATTTAATAATTATAAATATGTCATTAATATGATAAATTATTATTAAATCTATAATTATAACTATTATTTATAGAAGGTGATGTAAAATAAATTTCATTGGGTATTGAGGTGGTAGTCCACCATAGACACGGACAATAACATCATTTCCCAATTCATGGAAGTGGAGATGAAATTAAGAGATAATATTAAGAAATATATATATTTATATTATCAATAATTTGAGAATTATTTCATCTTGTTTGAGTAATATTTTAATGAGTTGGAAGAAAAAAATAGAAACAATTAATTAAAAATGGCACCCCATCTTTAGAAATCCTTCGTTTCATAATGCATTAAGACCACTAACAACGGTTTTACACTTAAACTAAGAGATATAAAAAGTGGGTAGGGATTATAGGAAGGTATGTGGGGATATAATTTCTTAAAAATTGGTTTGGAAGTGTATTAAAATTATAATAATGGGATTCCTTTTATAGGAGCGGGAAGTGGCACTCATGGGATTTCTAAAAATATTAAATTAATATAATTAAATTTTTAATAAAAATTGAACTCAACTGATTTATTTTTAGTATTGTTTGATTTTGGAACTAAATTCGTTCATCAAATTTAAATGGTACATTTTTTCCAATTTTTCAACCTTTATAATTTGTTTTAGAGCCATATTTAACAACATTATTTCATATTGTGACTACATGTGTTTTTACTCCTTGAAGGATAATATATTTACTACAGAATGAAAAACAAAACCACAAATGAATTAAGGATTAAATTTTTAACATTGTACAAATATTTTTTTTCAGATTTTATATTTTTAGAAATTTTAAATAATTGAATTAATTTTAATTTATTATAAATATAATTAATGTAAATTTTGCAACTATTCATTACATTGAAATTTACAGAAGATGAAAAAACCTGGTATCATATAAAAAAATTTTAATTCCTAAAAAATTTGTCAAGGTATTCTGGAAATTTATTAGATGACAATAATTAACTAAAATTATACTTATTTTAATTGTTTTATTATCATTTGTTTGATATTTCCACTAAATAAACAATTACTAAATCATCATTGAGAAAGTTTTTAAGATAATTATTTCCTCAATAAAAACTAAAAATAAATTACCAATATGAATAAAAATATATTATATTTTTTTAAGAAAAATTCTAAGATATATTTTTGAATACCACTATATTAGAATTTTTATACTTATTAAATACAGTAGTGTGACAGGCTTGACTATTATTAAAATAAAATAATATAAGGGGTGTAAAGTATTTATAGTGCCAAAAATATGTAATATATTTCGATAAAGGATATTTTAGTAAAAAATATTACATATAATATAAAATTAGGACCGGTGTTATAGTAATTTTCTATTCTTTATCAAAAAAAATTACCCTTAATTACCGGATTTAACATAATATTTGGTAATAAAAATTGCAATGTTTACTATACAAAATATATGAAAATAAAATTGAAATATTTACTAAATTTGTTTCTTATTATTCAAAATAGTTTATCCATTTTCAAAAAATAAAAACACATATGTTTCAAAAATTAATTTAATATTATTCAAACAGATGTTACTAGAAAACAGGTTTTTAAAGTGAAATTATTCAAAAGATTAATATGTCTTTATACCAAAATTCATTACAAAAATTATTCAAATGTCCTAAATTGGATTAATATGTGTATAAATGATCTAATTATACATCAAAACAAATTTAATATATTTTTTAACATTATATATTATTTATATGAAAAGGAAATTTCAATTAAAATTTATTAGTTTTAATTATTCATAAAAAATTAAGGTTCTCATAAAAATACCAAAAACCTTTTCCGAAATAAAAAAATGATATTCTAATTTAAAAATTGAAGTTTATTTTCAAAAATAAGAGATATAAAATATTAAAAATTTATTTTTAAAATAAGTGTGCCTTTAAAATGTGATAAATATATCTATAAAAAATATATCTTTTCTGTGTTAATACACCAAATAAATGTGAATTGGTGAATAATAACAAATAAGTCTCAATGGAATATAAATTGAGATGAAATCCCTTTCTTTATTATTCCTTTTTGTTTTTGGATATTTATTCTCATGTATAGTGGTTTAAAATATGTTACTGACTAATTTAATAACTATATTCTTGATTATAATACCATATATGAACTTCTTATAATACCTTATTACACATTTGTTAACAAACAATCAATACTTTCACTATTTCTGGGGTTAACTACCTAGTTTTCTCGAGAAAGATTTAAATTATTGTCTATTGTTATCGTTTATTAGATCATGTTTTCATCATCACCATCGTGTAAAACATGACTTAATTATCATCTATAATAATTATATATATACTGATAATAATATATAATAATTTTATATTATAAATGAAGTGCATCGTTCATGTATATGGTAGGTCGTACCTATGCAAGAACGTTATATTCATTTTTTTATAGTATTGAAAGAATGAAAAATAAATTATACATATATATATTATAATTCTAGTATCATATATATGTTATTAATGTTACATAGGTTATTTCAGTCCAACCTTTTTACATTTTATGTATGGCCAGAACGATTCATATCGCTTTGATGTCGTGGAAGTCAACACTTCCTCAAATGAAATTATTGTATTTACAGAATATGGAAGTAATAATGTAATGTTATAAATAAAAATAAAAGAAAAATAAATACATTATAAAGATTATATATATTATATAAAGAGTGTTTCCACCATTATGGCCACCATGATTGGTGGTAATGGAAAAATGAACAATTATCGTTATGTGGGGCAGTAGTTCATTGTATAGAGGTACAATATGTTTGTTACACATTAAATGGAAGTGTGTTTTAGTGTAGGTATACCCCTTATTATAACAACATTCTATTGTTTTGAGGATACTTTTTCATTAAATATGAATGAAACATATAATATTTTAAGGATTGGAGGTTTAAAATAATTCTAAAAACCATAAGGATTTTGGTTACCTCTTAATCAGGTAACTCTTTTTGGTTTATACCAAAATGATTCCATGTATGGATTTATGACCAAATGGAGGACTATAAGTAGAGGGGAGGAATGTTTTGAAACTATTGGTGTAGAGTTTGGATGAGCCAAAGTGTCTTCATAGGTGTGAGGATGGGGTGGAGTGCATTCTTTTTTATAGTGGAGGCAAGTGGACCTCTTGGAAATACAAAAATGTTTTCAGTAATGGGAGTTTTACTTTAATTAATGTACTCAAATATGGAAAAATAATTTTTTAAATGGTAATAATGGTCGATTAAAACCTCCTCCACCAAAAATATGTTCATTTTAATAATTTGGATCCTCAACTTCTATGATTCCCCAATTTTATCAATTGTGGTTTTATAAAAACATATAGTTTTATAATATAATTAATTTAAAATTTATGAATAAAATAAATTGAGATTTATTAAAATATATAGAGAAAAATATTTTTCAATATTATATAGAATTTATACAAAAAAAATACAATATCGTTTGGAAATTAATTTTAAAACAATCACAAGTGAGAAGCCATAACACATCTTAAATACAAATCACGTTAATAGTGTTTTTATAGTATATGGGCCAATATTATAATTATAAAACATAAATATGTCAACTAATAGACCATATTTTAAAATTATTAAAAATTACAAATCACTTTTTAGAATTATTATTTTCATTAATTTTAAATCATTTAATAAAATATCCATTTTTTAAACACAATTATGTAATTTTGACATGATGTATTTAATTTTAATTATAAAATACCAAAAATACTGGAATTAAAACATATTATGTTGAAATATATATATTATGATATATTAATATAAATAAATAAATTAATACAATAATTCAGTCAATTCACTTCACTTTAATTACTTATTGTATCATTTATTTGAGATGGTTATTAATTAAATAATGAATTCATTGGAATTTCTTAAGAATTTTTAAAAACTAAAAACTATTTAATAATTATTTACAAATAATAATGCTAATAATAACCCAATTATCTTTCAATGTGATATGTATAACATAAAATATTAAATTTTTACATATCTCAATGTTTTAATAATTTTAAACGTCTGGAAAGTTCTCATATTGTCTTTTTCCCTTACATATCCTTTTATATAGGGAAGTTCCATTTAATAATATCCCAATAACCCTTAAAATTTTGACCAAGTGTGTATTGAGTGGAATTATTGGAATCCCACGTCTTTTGGACTAGTTTCTAGGTCATTTTGGTCCTTAAGATTACATTTTCGTCCCTTATTAAGACTAATCTTGTAACGACCCAAAGTTTCATTATTGGAAATCCTTCTTGATCTAATAAAATTTCTCTTTATGTTTATATAAAATGTCAACTTCATTGGTTTTATGTTATGAATTTTTACCGTTGCTAATATAGTCGTTTAACAATGATCACATGATTAGTATAAATATAGGGATTTAACAAATCCAAATTTACTCAGACAAAGGAAGTGATGGCCTCATCCAGTAGAATTGCCCCATACAAAGCCCATTTGTCAGAGCTCGGAACAGAGGTGGAATCCTTGGGCTTCACTCTTGACCATTCCCAAGCTGAGCTTCATCATGTCAAGCTCGAACGGGACCGTCTACGGGAAAAGTGGAATTTGATAGAGATTACCACTCGAGCGATGTTATCTGAGCCACCCCAAGAGTATGTCCCCATCGCACACCTTACCCTTAGGTCTTATGAGGCTATTTTAAGGGGTTATGTAACAAATCTCTAGTACTATGTTCATGTATATTATTTTTTAATATAATAATGAATATACCTTCTTGTTTTTTTGATACATTGTAAATAGTTTTAATGAACAAATAGTGTTTTTAATTTTTATTTAATTAAGAATTCTATTTTTTAAAATTAATGAATTTTTGAATTAAATAATGTTTTAATAAAATATTATTATTATTATTAAATTAATATTTATTAAATATAAATGATCTTATAATTTTATGAATGCAATTATAATTTTCATTAAGGTTTGAAAGCCATTTCTGTCAAAACCCGTGAATTTTCGACAAATGTCGGTTTTTATTTTAAAAGTAAAAATTAACATATTTAGAAAATTACATAGATAAAATGAATGTTATTTCTGGAATCAGGACGTCTAAATTATCCAACGGTTATTTTTTCATAATTTTCTAAGATAGTCAAATTTTTGGGTAAAAATTAAATATCGTTTAAATATATAATATGTTTTATGACATCATAATGACCCAATAGTGATGTAATAAAATACTATATGCTTTGTGTTCGGCCAAATAATTTTTTACCATTAAAATAATGTGATTTTGGGTTTGTTTGACTGACTTTTAAAAGCATTAATGGACCCCTCAAGACTTATTAAACACCTTGTCTTTTTAAATTAATTTCCATGGGAGTGTGACTCACCTCCACATAAGCAACCCTAATATTTTAAGAATTTCGGACTTTGGCCTTATAAAATATTTTTTCCCTCTTCCCTTTTCCAAAAACCATGGGCAAAAACCATGATATGGTTTGTGGTTTAGATTAATTTAATATAAGGGGTCCCAAACCTAAATAATAAAGAATTCCCTCACCTTTCCTATATAAACCCCCACAAGATCCCACTTCCTCCTCACTCAAAGCCTTTGGAGTTCGTCCAATATCTGACCTAATCTCTCTAGAATCCTCCCAAGGTTCCCCAAGCTCCCAAGAAGCCTCTCACAGGCCCCTCTCTAGTCTTTGAAGCACACTTCCAAGTAAGGGTTTTTTTCTTCCTTTCTCATTTTGTCCAATTTTATTTAAGTTTTTTTGCCCATTTAATTTCAAATATGAATGTTGGGGTATGGTTTCACACCTCCCTCATACTGCCCTATTTATTTTTGAATGATTGGAGACCCGTTTCTCTCTCATTAGATGCCTCCCATGTACACCCGTTACTATGCTGAAATTCCGAAAGGAACTTCTCTCTCCTCATTTACATTCAAGCAATACTTTTGTATCATGAATCTAAATTGCATTACAATTGTTGGGAAATGTATCTATATAAACTCCTTAATATCCATTACATGTACATATTATGAGGAAACCCGTTCTCTCTCATCAACTGTTTTTATGAATTCTTATGTCACGCTGTTACACTGCCGAAATCCCACAGATTTTCTAAGCCAATGTCATTTTGTAGTGAATACCATGCCCACTTACCCATCAGGGGTATTCAACTTTATGCACATTTACTTATTGATTATAAATTTTCATGTATGAATTCCACATTCCTTCATTGTGGAATAAATGATTATATTTTATGAATCCATTTTTTATGATACATGTGGCACACTTTTGCATGAAATGAAATGTTTAGGAATGGTGTGCCCTTATAGCACTCCAATGCATTGGGTAAAGTGTAGTATCATGATACGTCATGTGCAATGAGTGTTGAATCATGCTAATTCAAGTGCAATGAGGGTTTACTCGTGCATTATGTGCAATGAGGATTTAATCATGCTCCATGTGCAATGAGCCTTGGCTCATGCTAATTCCATGATAAGTGTTGTTGCCATATTTCCATGTTATGATTATCATGATTTATCATGACATTATGTTCATGTTTCTTTTATGCTATATTGATATGCCTATTGTCTAACATGTATTGTAATCCTCATTTTATTCCATGTGTACTCCCTTACTGGGCTTTATAGCTCACCCTTTTCTTATGCATGTCCTCGGGTTATCCCATGCAATGCTAAGTACGAGGGAATGTAGTGGTCATGTAAAGGATGTTTTCAATAAAGATGTTTTATTTCATGTTTTAAGTTTTTATATAATGATCCTATGCCCCAAAGACACTAAACCTCTCGATCTTATTTTTTGTATCAAGTGAAGTTTTATGTAATAAATCATGTTTAAGTTTGTAATAAAAGCAGGGTTGTCAAAGTTGGTATCAGAGGATAGGTTTAGTTATTTTTGGGATTAGGATTAGAAAACCCTAGTAATTCCTTAGATACAAGACTAAGTATAATAAAAACGTCCCTAAGTTTTGGTAAGTACTGAGTATGTGGTTTATCATGAAAATAAATCCCTGTCTGGATATGAGCAGGTAGAGGCTGCTCTGGCACAGATGAATCCTAGTGGTAAAACCCGAAAACACCACATTGAGCTAGACTCGAACGGGAACTGCTGCACGACAACGGGCCTTGATGAACTCTTAGTTATGACACTCCCAGGGGATATGTTTTGAATAATTCACAAGCTTATTATGAACCCTTCTTGAAGGAATAAAAAAACCCCTAAGAATATATGTTAGAAAGTATATCATGAAAAGCCAACATTGAAGCCTATAGAATCATGAGTTAAGGAAATAAAAGTTTAATTATAAGTCATAAAATTTTGGCTTTGGATTACCCTTTATGTGTTACCCCTAACTTTACTTTTATTCCAGCCAATGGCTTGTAATATGAGGACTCGGGCTAACAACCGTTGTGAAGATTAGTGTGATGACTGTACTAATGAGATGCCCAATCCAATGGGAGCAGGAATCGTGAACTTTGTCATGATTCTCTCTCAGCTAACTCAAGTTTTGAATAGAAACACGAGTCAAGAGGAACGTTCAACCCCCCCCCCCCCCAAAATAAAGAACAAGTCGCTATCGAGAGCTTCATGTGACAAAGGCCTCCAACTTTTAGTGGATCATCCGATCCCACGATCGCTGAACAATGGATCAACTCCATTGAAAATATATTCTCCATCCTTAAATGTTCTTAACAAGAGAAGGTTCTCCTAGTGGTTTATCGAATGGAGGGTGAAGCTGATCAATGGTAGAAGTTGATCAAAAATACGATGCCTGAGGAGGAGATCGAAGGGTTGGAATGGAAGGGTTTCCGGAAGATGTTTTTCAATAAATATTTTCCACACACCCTCCGACTTAAGATGGAAAGGGACTTCCTTTCCCTCAAGAATAAAGTCGAAGAATCTGTTGGAGCATACGAGGAAAACATCACAAGTCTTTCAAGATACGCTTTCGGCTTTGTCGTTACCCCCAAATGAAAAGTTGACCACTTCTTTGGTGGGCTGAAGCCTAGCCTGCGGAAAGCATTAGCTTTCCCTGACTTCGACAGCTATGGGGAAATTTTCAGATGTTCCCTCAAGGTCAAAATGGAGATAGGGGAATAAAAATGGTATCAAGGGGATAAGAAGCGTAAGGTGGACTTCAATGCTGGTGTTCCAATGGATAAATCCAACAGTGCTAAGATGATCCAACACCCCTTTTTCCAAAAGTGCGGAAAGAAGAACCCTGGAAATTTCCTTAAGGGGACGAGGAAATGCTTCAGGTGTGGAAGAGAAGGGCACCTAGGTGTTAACTGTCAGCAAGAAAGACTCGCGGCTGCGACAGAGGAGAGGAATGCTCCGTTCGAACCTCAACGCATTTTTCAATGCTACAACTGCAAAAAACCGGGGCATTTTTCAAATCAGTGCCCTAATCTAAGGGTTTTTGGAGGCAACCCACAACCTCCTAGGCAGCAAGGAAGTGCTTTTTCCATCACTTCTGCCGAAGTGAACCCCGAAAATGATGTGGTGATAGGTACGCTATTTATTCATTCAAGAATAGCAAACGTAATTTTTTATTTAGGTTCTACGCATTATTTTATATCTCAAATGGTTAGTAGAACAATCTCAGCACCACCACAAATCATGGATGTGAAGATGTCGGTGAGTACGGAAAATGGGGAAATAATTGCATCCCATTAGTATAAGTCCTCTCCTGTTATAATCTGTGCATTGAATTTCTCAGTGAACCTCATCATACTCCCTCTGGTGGAATTTGATTCAATTCTTGGCATGGATTGGATTTCCTTATATAGAGCCAACATAAATTTTCGGGAGAGGGAAATCACACTCCATATGGAGAATCGACCCCCGATTTTTACAAGTGTAAGGAGGAAGATGAATCTTTTTTAGATACATTATCTCAAGCATGGATATTACTTCCCTATGGGCCCACGTATCTGGCTCAGATGATTGAGTCCAATGAAGAAACCATCCTTGAAGAATTTCCTATTGTGAGGGAATTCGTGGAAGTGTTTCCCGAGGAACTGCCTGGTCTTCCTCCTAGAAGAGATGTTGAATTCACAATTGAACTTATACCCAAGGCTTCACCAATATCCAAGACTCCATATTTAATGTCTATTGTAGATCTTGAAGAGCTGAAGAAACAACTATAGAAGAATCTGGATATAGGGTTTATACGCCCAAGTGCTTCACCATGGGGTGCACCAGTCCTCTTCGTCAAGAAGAAGGATGGGTCAATGCGGATTTGCATCGATTATCATGAACTTAACAAAATCACGATAAAGAACAAGTATCCTCTCCCAAGAATTGATGAATTGTTTGATCAGCTGCGTGGAGCACAATACTTCTCCAAGGTGGACTTGTAGTTGGGATATTATCAAGTAAGGGTGAAGAAGGAAGATATCCCCAAGACTACTTTTCGCACAAGATACGGGCACTGTGAATTCATAGTAATGCATTTCGGACTCACTAATGCTCCAGAAATCTTCTTGGACATAATGAATAGAGTCTTTAGAGATTACATAGACAAATTTGTGGTAGTCTTTATAGATGATATTCTAATATACTCCAAAACCAAGGAGGATCATGAGGAACAATTAAGAACTGTAATGGAGACTTTACGCAAGGAGAATCTCTATGAAAAGTACAAAAAGTGTGAGTTCTGGTTGAAGGAAGTCTCATTTTTGGGCCATATCATCACAAGAAATGAGATATCAGTGGATCCCTCCAAAACATATTCAATTGAGGGATGGCTGAGGCCAACCTTGGTAACGGATATCCGTAGCTTCTTGGGGTTTGCTGGGTATTATTGACGATTTGTGAGGAATTTCTCACGATTGTTCAACCCTCTTACCAAGCTAACTCGAAAGGGAGTAAAGTTTTCATGGAGTGATGAATATGAAGAAGGAATCAAGGAGTTGAAATAGAGGCTTATCACTGCGTCTGTGCTCACTTTACCCACAAGTGGTGAAATTTTTGTGGTATTCAGTGATGCTTCGAATAAGGGTTTAGGTTGTGTGCTGATGCAGAATGATAAAGTGATATCATATTCCTCAAGGCAGTTTAAAATCCATGAGCGAAACTATCCAATACATGATCTGGAGTTGGCGGCAGTTATCTTTGCCTTGAAAAACTAGCCGCATTATCTCTATAGAGAGAAATTTGAGATATATACTGACTACAAGAGTCTTAAATATATATATTCACACAGAGAGAGATTTATATGTGCCAGATAAGATGGATATAGCTCATCAAGGTTTATGACTATTCAATACATTACCACCCTGGGAAAGCGAACAAGGTGGCATATTCCTTAAGTAGAAAGGACCTAGCAATTATATCAATGATGAGAATGAAGATGGACATGGGAATCATAAAGAAGGGAACATCATCAATCCTTTCACAAATTATTGCTCAACCGTCTCTTATGGAAAGGTTAAAGGATGCTCAAAATGATGATGTGGGAATTCAAGAAAAAGTGGAAGCTATCAAAAAGGTGAAATTCTCGGAGTTTAATGTTAATGAAGAAGGAATTGTGCGGTTTGGGAAAAGGCTATGTGTTCCATCAAGTCCGGAGCTAAAGAAGGAACTTTTGGACGATGCACATAGTTCAAATTTCTCTATTCACCCAGGGATCACAAAGATGTATCGAGATCTTCGAGAAAACTTTTGGTGGGATAATATAAAGAGGGTGATTGCTAAATATACATCAAAGAGCCTGGTGTGTCAGCAAGTGAAGGCAGAGAGGCAGATGTCTAAGGGTATGATGCAACCATTTCCCATACCAGAATGGAAATGGGAGAACATCACCATGGACATTTTCACCGGCCATCCAAAGACATCCAAAGGCAACAATGCAATCTGGGTTGTTGTGGATCATCTTACAAAGACTGCACACTTCATTTCCATTCGGGAGGATTTCTCATTGGATCAACTGGAACATATATATATTAGGGAAGTATTAAGGCTTCAAGGGTTTCCACTATCTATAGTGTCTGATCGAGACCCAAGATTCACCTCTATGTTTGGGAAGAGTCTTCAACATGCTCTGAAAACTGAACTAAACTTCAGTACGACCTATCATCCTCAAACCAATGGCCAATCTGAGCGGACTATCCAAACACTTGAGGACATGTTGAGAGCATGCTCAATAGAATTTAAAGGAGGATGGGATCAACATCTTCTTCTGGTTGAGTTCACTTATAACAATAGTTTCCACTCGAGCATCCAAATGGCGCCATATGAAGCCCTGTATGGGAAAAGGTGTAGAACACTAGCATGTTGGGATGAGGTCGGTGAACGTAAGCTGCTTGGACTAGAAATGGTCGAGGAAATGGTGGAGAAGGTGAAAACCATTCAGTAGCATATAACGGCACCCCAAAGTCAACAGAAGAGTTATGTAGATAATTATCGATGAGACCTTGAGTTTAAAGTTGGAGACAAGGTTTTTCTACGCATATCTCCATGGAAGAAGGTCATGGGGTTTGTAAAGAAAGGGAAGTTAATTCCAAGGTACATCGGCCCCTTCGAGATTCTTGATCATGTCGGGGCAGTGGCCAATCGACTAGAACTTCCACCTACTATGGCCAAAGTACATGATGTATTTCATGTATCCCTCTTAAGGAAGTACATACCAGACCCTTCACATGTACTCTCTTCTGAGGTGGTACAATTGGGAGATGATCTTTCTTATGAGGAGCAACCAGTGAAGTTCTTAGATCGTAGAGAAAAATTTCTAAGAAATAAGACAATGCCTCTCATCAAGGTGTTGTGGAGAAACCACAAGTTTGAAGAAGTGACTTGGGAATCAGAGGAAATGATGAAGCTGAGTTTCCCACATCTGTTTTAGTGTGGGAAAAGAAAATTTTCGAGGGAGAAATTTCTTAAGGGGGGAATATTGTAACGAACCAAAGTTTCATTAATGTAAATCCCTATTGATATAATTAAATTTATCTTTATGTTTATATAAAATGTCAACTTCATTGGTTTTATGTTAAGAATATTGACCGTTGCTAATATAGTCATTGAATAGTGATCACATGATTAGTATAAATATAGGGCTTTAACAAATCCCAATTTACTCAGACAAAGGAAGTGATGGCCTCATCCAGCAAAATTTTCCCATACGAAGCCCATTTTTCAGAGCTCATAAAAGAGGAGGCATCCTTGGGCTTCACTCTTGACCAATCCCAAGATGTGCTTCATCATGTCAAGCTCAAACGGGACCGTCTATGGAAAAGTGGACGTTAATAGAGATTACCACTCGAGCGATGTTATCTGAGCCACCCCAAGAGTCTGTCACCATCGCATACCTTACCCTTAGGTCTTATGCAGATGTTTTAAGGGGTTATGTAACAAATCTCTAGTACTATGTCCATGTATATTTTTTTTGTATATAATAATTAATATACCTTCTTTTCTTTTTTGATACATTGTAAAGAGTTTTAAAGTACAAATAGCGTTTTTAGTTATTAGTTTATTAAGAATTCAATTTATTTAAATTAAGGGATTTTTGAATTAAATAATATTTTAATAAAATATTATTATTATTATTAAATTAATTTTTATTAAATATAAATGATCTTATAATTTTATGAATGGAATTATAATTTTTATTATGGTTTGAAAGGCATTTCTGTCAAAAGCCGTGAATTTTCAATAAATGTCAGTTTTTATTTTAAAATAAAAAATTACCATATTTAGAAAATTATTTAGATAAAATAAAAGTTATTTCTGGATCAGGATGTCGAAATTATCCAACGGTGAATTTTTCATAGTTTTCTGAGACAGTCAAATTTTTGGGTAAAAATTAAATACCGACTAAATATATAATGTTTTCTTATTACATCATAATGACCCAATATTGATGTAATAAAATACTATAAGCTTTATGTTAGGCCAATATATGTTTTAACATTAATATAATGTGATTTTGGGTTTTTTGACTTACTTTTCAAAGCATTAATGGACCCCTCAATGCTTATTAAACACCTTGTCTTTTTAAATTATTTTCCATGGGAGTGTGACTCACCTCCACAAAATCAACACTATTATTTTAAGAAGTTTGGACTTTGACCTTATAAAATATTGTTTTCCTATTACCTTTTCCAAAAACCATGGTCAAAAACCATGGGATGGTTTGTGGTTTGGATTAATTTAATATAAGGGGTCCCAAACCTAAATAATAAAGAATTCCCTCATCTTTCCTATATAAACCCACCCAAGCTCCCACTTACTCCTCACTCAAAGCCTTTGTAGTTCGTCCAAACTCTACCCTAATCTCTCTAGAATCCTCCCAAGGTGCCCCAAACTCCCAATAATCCTCTCACAAGCCTCTCTCTATCCATTGGAAGCACACTTCCAAGTAAGGTTTTTTTCTTCCTTTCTCATTTTTGTCCAATTTTATTTAAGTTGTTTTTCCCATTTAATTTCAATTATGATTGTTGGGGTATGGTTTTGCACCTCCATAATACTTACCTATTTATTTTTGAATTATGGGAGACCCATTTCTCTCTCATTAGATGCCTCCCATGTACACCCGTTACTATGCCGAAATTCCAAAAGGAACTTCTCTCTCCTCATTTACATTCAAGCAATACTTTTGTATCATGAATCTAAATTCCATTACAATTGTTGGGACATGTATCTATATAAACTCCTTACTATACATTACATGTAAATATGATGAAGAACCCCTTTATCTCTCATCAGCCGTTTTTATGAATTCTTATGTCACGCTATTACGCTGCCGAAATCCCACCGATTTTCTAAGCCAATGTTATTGTGTAGTGAATACCATGCCCATTTATCCATTAGGGGTATTAACCTTTATGCACATTTAATTATTGATTATATGTTTCATGTATTAATTCCACATTCCTTCATCGTGGAATAAATGATTATGTTTTACGAATCCGTGATTTATGATCCATGTGGCACACTTATGCATGAAATGAAATGTTTAAGAAGGGTGCGCCCTTATAGAGCTCCAATGCATTGGGTAAAGTATTGTATCATGATATGTCATGTGCAGTGAGAGTTGACTCATGATAATTCAAGTGCAATGAGGGTTTACTCATGATTTATGTGCAATAAGTATTTACTCATTCTCCATGTGCAATGAGCCTTGGCTCATGCTAATTCCATGATAAGTGTTGTTGCCACATTTCCATGTTATGATTATCATGCTTTTTCATGCCTTTATGTTCATGTTTCTTTTATGCTATATTGATATGCCTATTGTCTAACATGTATTGTACTCCTCATGTTATTCCATGTGTACTCCCTTACTGGGATTTATAGCTCACCCTTTTCTTATGCATGTCCTCAGGTTATCCCATGCAATGCTAAGTACGAGGGAATGTAGTGGTCATGTAAAGAAAGTTTTCAATAAAGATATTGTCTTTCATATTTTAAGTTTTTATGTAATTATTCTAAACCCCAAAGACACTAAACCTCTCGATATTCTTTATTGTATCATGTGACCTTTTATGTAATAAATCATGGTTAAGTTTGTAATAAAAGTAGGGTTGTCATAAATCATACCTTAATCGTCCTAATTAATTGTAATAACAATAAGATATATTTTTGGTCAATAATCAAGTTGATATTATTATAAAAAAATATTTTACTGATTAAACCCATTTATTTCCATTTTTCAAAATTCAAATCACAACTGTAGGGAAATTTAGGATTAACGCTAATCCCGCACACGTTGCGAGAAACCGGGTTTTTAAGGTAGAAACATTAAAAATTCCAACAAGATATTATATCTAATTTCAATATAAAAAATGATTCTATTGAATAAAATTGGATTAATATATTGGTAATTGACCTATTGTGACATTAGAATACAATTCAATGTATAATTTAATAGTAATAAGTATTTAAATAAAAATGATGTTTTTAACTAAATTGCATTAATTTTTACTATTCCTCCAAAAAAAAGTTTGCAGAGAAATAAAAAAATAATCATAATATAATTTAGATATCTTGAATTAAAAAGTGATGTCATATTTAAAAAAAAAATTCATTAATGTTTCAGAAATATACATTTAATATATATTTTCATAAATAAGGGGGTCAAACTCCGTCTTGTGTACAAGATAATCTCATGTTTTATATAATATAATCATAGCCTGGTGTTTCATATAATGATAGGTAGAAGAAAAATTAATTTTATTCTAAAAATGAAATATTTTATTGTCTTGGTATGTTACATTCTCCACCACCTTATTTAAATGTAATCCTCACAAATTAAACATGTTCTCAATAATCTAGAGATTAATATTTGAAAATACACTATTATTCAAATACACACATTGTAAAAATGGTAAATATCAAATTTTATAAAAAATAGATGAAGGAAATTACAATGGTCACATAACTAGGTTCCCAAATAGGATAACATTGGTGGGAAATAGAAACATGGATATGGATGAAAAAACCCAATGATCAATTCTGATAGAGAGTGCTAGACAACATGATCCGATGAAAGTTGTTATCCAAAAAAACATAACTCATATGTGTGAATAAAGTTCCTTGATATCATACAAAATGATGATCAAAGGAAAAAATTTTGGTATAAAAACCTTTTTTATATATATATATGTAATTATTTCATCATATAATAATATAAGGAAATATATTTCTCTATAAACATAATCTTATCCTTTGATTACACCTTGAACTATTTCTACTTCATCTATTAGCATATGATGCATCATATGGTGATGTAATATATAATCCTCTAAACTTTCATCCAAGGATCAAATTAAACCATTTTATAAATTGTTATATTTTCCAACAGATTAGGATCCAATCACTTTTGCACGAAATTCACTAAATTTACCAAATGTACTTATCGTGAACATTTATTCTACATGAAGCGTCTCTAAATTTTCACATTAAAAAAATGTGAATAAATCCATCATGTATCATCATGAAATGTTGTAATAACTCTAATTACCATAAATTCTTATTGGAAACATTTGATATTTATTATTATTTATGTATGAAACTTGTTATTGAATATATTAATTAAATCCAAAAGTGTTGTAAACTCCATCAATGATAACATAGACCACTTTTCAGCAAGTCATTAATATGTTCCAATGTAGTCAGCACATCCAAATCCACAATTTCTTCATCATTATCTCAACATCAGAGACATATTAAGGGTTTTATTTCCAACAATCACGTGTTTTCCAAAAAAATAGTTTTATAATGAATATATTTTCTAGGTACCATTCAATATATAGTATCAAATTGTAAATAAAATATTATTTCAGTATAATCATCATATATTACATAAATGATATAACCTGAACATTGCTGATATAATATTCAAATTAAATAATTCTTTAATGGACATATTAATCATTGATCTTCATCTATGGCAGTAGAAAAACATCATCACTGACCAATACCATCATATGTTTTATATTCCTTTGATGGTGGGGACATTGATTCGCATATTGTCCCATCTCTTTGTTTTTAAACTATTGTAAATTGGAAGTCTTTTTTATAGACATGCAATCAGAAAATTGGTGTCTTCTATTACACACATATAAAAAACTCCCATTCCCTTTATGAAAATTAGGGAGTTTTTATTTCCACAATTATCACATGTTATAAAATTATTCTTTCCCTTTGTCTTCGTTGACTCATTCCCTTTTTCATGGTCCTCAAATGGACCTTTTCTATCTTGGTTTCCTCCAAATAAAACAGGCATGGATAATTATTTACCCATCTCATTTTCTCATGATACAATGTCCTCATACGATGATAATTTTTAGGAGACTATTTACCTTGAAAATTTTGTATAATTACCATGAAATATTTGACCCTCTATCTCATAGGATCATGTGCATCGTTGAGGTTAAAATTCAAACTACTAGGTTAGATTTATAAATAATTTAATATACAACATTATCTTATAAGGTTATGAATGTTGGATAATTATTAATATGGTATAGAAAATAACATAAATTTATTTATCATTAATCCTAGAACCATAAACTTTTGTTACTCTAGGGAAATATTTGTCTTAAATACTTTTTAATGGTATATAAATAAAATGAGAATAATCATAATGATATCCCTCAGGAGTTTCAAACCACGTGCGCAGCAAGGCCTATTGTCTTATTCCAGGTTGCCCTAGGTTATTCATACAACACATTGTCAAGGCTGTTACACCTAGGTACATGTGTTATGGAACCACATCCACTTGTAGTATCCAGATAGGGATGTAATTATATGAATAACCAAATAATCACTACCTTAGCAAAATTCTCAGATGCTCTTTTCAACATATAATCAATATATAACTTAAGTTTGTGATCCCTAAGGTATTTTTCATAAATCAAGCTTACATGGTTGCTGCTAAACTTTTTTGATACCAACTATAATGCCCAGACCCTAGAATCCTAGAGCCAGTGCGTTATTTTATTACATTTTTCATGATTACAATGAATCAAATCCATATGGACTAATTAGTTTAGCTATCATCAAAATACAGATTATATACATTATACCCATAATACATTGGGAAATAGAAAATAGAAATAAGATACATAATAAAATCAAATAAAATGCATCCATTAAAACTTAGTTATGGATTTATTATTCATAACATGGGGAAAGTATAGATAGTAAAGGTGAGATCAAATTCACATTAAGTTTAAGTAATGAGGATGCACTAATGAGTTCATGATAATACATTAACATGGAGAGGTAAGTAATATATAACTCACGCAATTAAAAAACTAGATAAAAAAATATAAATATAACAAATTAAGAAATGGAATAAAATTATATATAAATCAATAAACTGAAAGTGAAATGTATCCATGGATTTGTTGACCCAAAATATAATGGATGAATAATAACAAAATCTTAATGAGGGAAATTCTATATTATTAAACACCACGTTTCCCATGTTCATTGTACCTTTACCATCAATACTGTTTTGTAGAAGGTATAAAACATATACGTTATAATTTCTTCTAATTTGGAAAAAAGATTCATCTCATGAGAATATTGATGCATTGACAGGCTAGCTATAACTGAGCCCCATTCATGTCATACTAGTCCAAATCATTCCTCGTATTCATAAACATTATACCTTGTAGAAATATCTACATTAAATAAAAGATACAGACTTATAAATAATTCCAAAGAGGAGGATAAGTGAATATATGGGTTGTTGAAATTGATGAATGTAAATAGTATTAATAGATCATAACAATAATCTTGAGGGAAAGGACATTTTAAAATTTCCAATGTGTCTCATGCCACATTGAAATATTTAAATCATAAAAACCATGAAGGAATAATATTAAATGAAACATGTAATTTCATTTTATTAAGGATATTAATGATATAAAATTTTTTTTATTAGTAAATACACCTAATAAATGGGAATTGTTCCATAATAATAAATAAGTCTCAAAGGAATGAAAATTGAGATGAAATACCTAAAATTATTTTTCCTTTTTGTGGTATTTATAAACCTATATTTTGGTTTAAAATATTTTACCTACTAATAAAAGAACTTTAATAATTTCTATAAAACAATATATTTACTTTATATAATATCTCATTACCCTTATGATAACGAATTTTTATTAGTTTCACTATTTCCTGGGCTAATTGCCACAATTTATTGAGTAAGTTTTACCTTGTTATTTTTTTTTATCATTAATTAGATAAGTGTTTAATCATATCAAGATAGTTAACCATGATATAATTATCATATATAATCACAATATATTTATTTATAATAATATATAATAATTGGATTTTAGAAATAAAGTTCATCATTCATAGATATGGGTGGTCATATGTACACATGATCCCTACTTTCATTACTATTTTTTCATAAAAGAATGAAAAATAATTGATACATATGTTTATAATAATTCCAATATCATATATTTGTTATATATGATACCTAGGTTTATTAATTCAATCCTTTATATGAGGCATGTATGGCATGAATGATTCATATCGCTTTGAGGTGGCGGTAGTCCACAATTCCGCTAATGGAATTATCATATATACACAAGATGGAATGCATAAAATAATGTTATAAATAAAAATTATAGTTGCATATATATATATATTAAAAATATCATATATATCAAATATAAATATAGTCTCCATCAAAATGACAACCTTTATAGGTGGAAAATGAAAAATCAACAATGGTCATATTGTGAGACAGTAGTCCACCATAAAAAGATACAATACTTTTGTTACCCATTAGATGGAAATGCGTGTAAATTTAGGTCTAACCCTTATCAGAACAACATACTAATATTTTTAGGTAGCTTATGATTTTATAAAACCTTTCAAATAATAATATTTGATGTATTGGATAATATAAATAAAACTACAAAATATAAGGAACATTGCTACCACTTAATGAGGCAACTAATTTTGGTTTGAAAAAATGGCTCCCTTGGATGGATCTCTATCCAAATGGAGGCTTCTAGGTCAAGTTGTGATATGTTGTGAGATTATTTGTGAATATTTTGTATGACCCAAAGTGTCTTGAGATGTTTAAGGATGGTGTAGAGTGGTTTTCTTTTTATAGTTGAGGGCAGTGGTAAATTTTAAATACTAAAAGGTATTCATTAATGGGAGGAGAAGATTACCTAATGTGCCTCAAAAATTGAAAAAATGGAGTAAAGGGGAATCATGCTTGATTCAAACACCCACTACATAAAAATATATGAATTTACTAATTTTGTTCCTTAGCTTCTAAGATTCCCGAATTTTGACATTTTGGTTTTTATTAAAGAATCTAGTTTTACTATAAAATAAATTAAACTAGTAAGAATAAAATAAAGTTATATTTATTTGAAAATATATAGAAAATAAATTATTAATATGATATAAAATTTATTAAATAAAAATATGATGTTTTTTTGAAATTAAATTTAAAACAAATGCTAGTGATGCGCTAAAACACTACTTATACACAGACCACATAAATAATATTTTTACATTATGAGGATCAATATTTTGATTAAAAAAGATCAATTGGTACCTTAATATATCATATTTCATATTTATTAACACATAATAATAACATGGTGTAATATTGGAATTTTATTAATTTTAAATCACTTAATAAAACATCATTTAATTTAAAATAACAATAATGTCAATTTTTACATTATTTATTTAATTTTAGTTCAATAATATCAAAAAATATGTAAAATAAAATAAATTTATTTTAATGATATTTAAAATTATATATTCATTTATATAAATACATAAATATAATAATTCAATCAAATCACTTAAATTTTAATATTATTAGTATCATTTATTTTAGATGGTTATTAACTAAATAATTTCTACATTGGCATTTCATAAGAATTTTATGTATCTAAAACATATATAAAAATTATTGATAAATTATTATTAAAAAAATAACCCATTTATCTTTCAATACTATATGTATAACCGAAAATACGATGTTTTTTACATATCTAAATATTTTATAAATTTTGAAGGTAAGGAAAGTTCCATTATTGTATTTTTCTTTAGTTAACGTTTTATATAGATAAAATCCATTTTATAATATCTGAATATCCAATATCATTAGATCCAAGTAGGGATATTGTTTAATTATTTGAATACAATGGCTTTTGGATAGGTTTACAAGTCATTTTAGTCCTTAATAATAAGGTTTAGTCCCTTATTAAGCTTAATATTACTTTAATCACATTAAATAATTTTAATCACAATCAAATTTTTTTTATCAAAATTAATTTGATATTATAATAATATAAATTTTTTATTGATTAGAACGAGGTATTTCCCTATTTTAAAATTTAAATCATTGAAGTGGGAAAATTATGATTAATGTTAATATTGAACACATGGTGAGAATGTAGGTTTTTCATGTATAAACATTCATATGTTCAATAACTTCTTTATATAGAAGTTCAATATACCAAAATTTCCAATGAACTAAATTTTATTAATATATTAGAAATTGATCATTTTTTACTTTGAAAAAAATTTAATGTATAATTCAATAATAATAAATATTTAAATGAAAAGGTTGTTTTTAACTAAAGTAATGTAATTTTAACTATTCGTCCAAAATCGATGTTTCTTATAAAAATCCCAACATTTCATGCAAATATAATGTTATCATAATGAAATCAAAAATTATTTTCATATTTGGAAAAAAATTCATTAATGTTTCAGAATTTACTTTTAAAATAGTATCTCCATTAAAAGGCAGTTTTACCCAGACTTTTGTACAAGCTAATCCCATTTTTTAGATAGCATAAGCATAATATGGTGTTGTGAATAAAGATAGATAGAAAAAAATTGATTTTATTTTAAAGTTAAAACATTTTTATGTCTTGGGGTGTTACAGTGTTGTCTATAGTGATGAATGAGATGAATCATTTGAGGATAATAGAAATTGGATATTGTTTTACGGGAGGATTTTTATTCTATTGGGATTTTAGAAGGGACTTATATATGGGTCTAAAAACATTCCTTTATAGGTAAATAAAATTTTTTCCATTATGTATCATTGATTGAGGTGATAGATTATTTTCTAGGGAAGAAATTGTTAGAGGTTGATTTTGGGCCTAACAGTTTGGTTTGTCAGTAGGTCAAAGAGGATAGCCATGTTCATAGAGGTTTGTTACATTCCATGGACGTCCACATGTGGAAATTGTAGGATATATTATAGGATTTCATCAATGTTTTACGTAAATATTTGGTTGATGTAATGTGTATTGGGTGAGGTGGAAAATTATATGATGTCAGAAATTTTTTTGGAAATCTATGAATCATGTTCCATGGATGCCTTAGAATGTTCGTATATGGATATTGTATTAAGGACTCATATGGTATAGAGAATCATCATATATGATAAAATATTCTCATTTTACCTCATAGTTATCGAGGTGATGGTACCGTTTTTTTTAAACCCATTTTCCATTGCACTACTTTCCATCCTCAAACAGAAGGGTAGATATTGTAGATCACACAAATTTTATAGGACATATTACGATCTTGTATAATGTTTTTTGGAATATCTTGTATAAGGAAACATCCTCTAGTTGAGTTTTATTATAATAATTCTTATCACTCATCCATTAGAATGCCTTTTTTTGATGTGTTGAACGACATGTCATTTCAATCTCTATTACACTGGATAGAAGTTGGGTAGTCAGTGGTTATTGATTTGGATGTGGTGTATAGAATGATAGAAATGATCTAGTTAGTTAAAAAGAAGATTAGGGTAGTGGTGTATATTCATAAGGTCTATAATGATTGTATTTGTAGGCCCTAGATTTTTAGGTCGGAGGCTAGGTGTTTTTTAGTGCCTCCCCTAAATGAGGGTAACTTTCGTTTGACAGGGGAGTATACCTTTCTCCCAGTTCATAAGTCATTTTTATTTGTTGGAACGAGTTTGTGAGGTGGAATATTGGTTGGGACATCCATCATATCTGGATAACATACCTGAAATATTCCATGTGTCCCAACATCATCAGAATCATCACAATGAATCCTCCATGATTCACTTGGGATAGTTATATTTCAATTATTTTGAGACGTGTGTTGATCAGATAATGGAGATATATGATTTTTTAGAGAGGTTTTTGTGTGGGTGAATCATCCCCTTATTATGTGTGTTATGAATTCATGTTGTTCTTGAGGATAGTACTTGGGAGCATGAGATGAATCTATGTGCCTTGTACCCAGAATTTTATTTGTTTATTTGGTTCTTCCTGATAATGTAATTTTTGGATCATGTTGGTATATGAAATGTAATTTTTAATAATGATGTAATTTGTGTTCAGGATTCCAGAATTATGAGATAGGATGAACTAATTCTATGTTACGATGGGTTATAATATGACATGTTTTAAAACAATGTGGGAAATTTAGTGTCACCAAATGCAGGTAATATCACGTTTTGGATGAATAATTTTTTTAAATGTGTTATGGGAGATATTTTTATGTCATGGGTTTTCTAGTTGTTACCTTGGGATGTGATGAGATTAAAAGGATTGTACATATGGACTTGTAGAAAAGAGGTGGATTGTGGATTTTGTAGGATAGTGTAGTGTTCGTCCCAGTGGGTTATAGATATGTGTTTATTCAAGGTGTTTTGATGATGTTTTATTTTTAAGTGTTTGGATGGGGGTGGTGATTGGGATGTACTGTGATCCCTATGAGGTATCTAGCAGTGTTGTTTTTCAGACCCACTCATTTTGGGGTCATTTTTAATTTCTGATAAAGAGAATAGTTATATAGGTATCCAATATAATGTAATATTCCCTCTCAAAAAATTACATTTCATGTATATTAGTTGGAGGTTCTGAAAGGAGTCTTGAGGAGGGTTCAATGGATGTTGTAGATATAGCAGAACAACATCAAGTGGTTAACATCGTGAAATATGAATTCATGATGTAATATGGTGTTTTGTGACTTATAAATACTATACATAATATATTTTATATGGGTCATAATGAGTATTAAATTGAGATCATACACCATGAATTTTATTGGAAGTTGAAAACATTGATGATTCATCTCATAAATCAAATTTAAGGCTTGGATTTAAGAGACCCACAAGAATCCACATCATGAATATAGATTTCACAACATGAATCAGGATAGATAATACAATTTTATGATTATGTGGTTCAACCAAATCCTTTCATTCATCTATAATTCTTCCTAATTTAGATAAAAACCCTAGGAGACTTTGTTAGATCTGATATTCCCTATCCCTCATCATTGATCTATAGGTTCTAGAGGCTGATCATATGCATTATGAGTTATTTCAATATTCCCCTTGTTTATTTTTTTCTCTCATGGATTCACAATGGTGATTCTATTTTTGATTGGGTTGTGGTGAGAAACATTTTTTAGATTATATAGTGTGATCTAGGTTTTTTCTTGCTTTTCTTGACGTGGTTGTGGTTTTCGAGTTGGTTTCATATTCACCATAATTTTTTAAATAAATCAGAAGGATTCTTTAAGTTATGTGATCCTCATTCTATACCTATATTTGAAATATGTGGGATTTCATGATTTTTTCATCCGTTGAGCGGATAGTAAGGGAAAGGTTAATATAGATAATGAATTGGAATAAACTAAATTTTATGGGTTTGGGTGAAATAAGATATTTTTACGACTTTGATGGTTTTTTTTATAATATAATGTGTACTTGTTTTCATTTCATAAAATCATAGGTGTCGAGATCCTATCATGTGAAATAATTATTATGTATGCGAGACCATTTCGCTATTTATTATTGATATCTTAATGAATTTAATGTAAAAGAAAATATATGTGGCAAATGAATCAGTTTCACATGGAAATATGGCTTGTATGAAAATACCCATGCCAAATAGTGATGTAATGTGAAATTTTTCCTTCAATATAAAATGTGGAAGACAAAATTAGTTTCAATTTTTGGTTATTCATATTATTTTTTATTAGGATATATGGTATATTGTGTAGTGATTTTGGTGATAATTTGAGTTTTGAAATGTGTGGGGCAATGATGTTATGGTGCTGGAATGGGATTCAATGTGTAATGATATGTCATGGAGATGATGTCTCATGGTTGGTATGTGTCGCTATTATTTTCATATAGATTGGTTTTGCAGATTTTTTGTAGTTGAAGCAAATTTTGTGAGTTTTGTGAGTTTTTATGTTTTATAGTTTTGTTATTTACTCATTTATCCCTCAAATATATTTTTATAATAAAACAAAATGACATGGTTTTTAAAATGAATATGAATGGGTTTGAATTCTTGTGTGGTGAATTAGAATAATGAAACTTAATGAATTTTAATGGTATATATAAATTTTAAAAGAAATGTATTAGTAAATGGGAGTTACTTGGAACTTATTAAAACTAGAAAATGGAGAAATATTCAAAATGATGTTGGGTTTTTTTCATTTTGTGATGGCTGTTATATGATTAATATAGTAGTGGAAGAGGTTATGAAAGATGATGTGTGATGCAGCGGTGGTGTTATGGTATGTTCTAATGTTTCATCTATAAAAAATAGCTTAGGTATTTTGCATTATATGTCTATCATATATTTTATGCTTTTTATATGCTCCCCACTTGGGTTCGATATCCTTACCAATTACCAATGGATTTGAAATCAAGGTGTTTTCCCCAACATCAAGGATGATGGTTATATGGATGGTTGACTACCCCTCTACAAATATATTCTATGATTAGTGATGATAAGGGTTTGTATTAAATATTACCTAGTAGTGATGTGATTTTTTGAAGATATTATTTTTATTGGGGGTCATTCATAGTAGGAGGAGGGTACAAGGTAAATTCCCATAACATTCATGATACCCTAAATCCCAAATTATGTGAAGGACTAGGTGACTTTGGGAAAGTTGTGATGTGTTGGACCAATTATTTTCAGTCAAGGTGTGATGTGATTATATATAATGCCAAAATAAGATTCTAGACCTAACAAGTGTGGGGAAGTTTGGGTTGTGTCTTGAACCACATCAATGATGGATGGTAATGTGGTGTGATATATATGAAAGGGATGGGAGAACATGACATTATAAGTCGGATCATGAGAAGAAAATTAAGTGGGGAAGAAGTAATCATATGCCTTTTTAATATGTGGACACAATGTTACTTTATATTATATATAACGTGGTGACCAAACCCTTGTGATGCAAGGATTGGTTAATTTTCCTATTTTATCTCATGTTCATTATGTTGTTTATTCATTGGTTAATGTAACAGCCCTCTTTTCCACATTATATTGAGAAGGAGGAAGGATGCTACATGGCCTTAAGAGACGCCACCAAGGTGCCAAAGGCAGGAAATAAATGCCAAGTGGATTCATCAAACATGTGGGGGAAAATTTTAAATTAATGAATAAAACAACTAACCAATAATAAATAACCAAACATACCACTACGTGATTCATGTTAACTATAGAAGAAAACTCAACCTATCATATATCAAAATCGTACTCAAATCAAGTTCCAAAATGGAAGACTACAACATCAAGTAAATATCATAAGATGACTAGTAATACTCCAATACGACCACAAGAATCCTGGATCCACATGCTCCATGAACCAAAATCACCAAAAAAACCAAGTATCATAAAAAATTGCTAAAAATGTGTGTTGCATTACCTTTTACCTTGTCCTGATATACGACATCTGTAAAAGTACCATAGTTCCAAAGTAGGGGTGAGTAATAAAACTCAGTAGGTTTTCCACAATGATTTCCCTAATCACTCCACTAGGATCGAAGAATTAGAAACATTAATAAAAAAACATTATATAAAATAATATCTAAAAATGCTTATAAGAAAATATAAACAACTTCTAAAATAGTTAAAAACCAAATATAGTCAAGTTCTATACCAATCAATTCTCAAGAAAGAGCTATTTTCAAGAAAACAACCAAACCAAACATTGGAAACAATTCCACAAAATCCATTTGGAATAACCATTTTATTCCATACAATCACATTACCAACTATGAAAGCTTTATAGTTACAGTTCCATACTCATGATTGGTGTCTCTCCAACCAACCATTTCATCAAAAGGTAATTATTTAACATATTCTATTACACCATTGGCACTAAGATCAAGGTCATATTTTAATAGATCCTTATAAATGCAATATGTACACACACCCATGTGTCCCCAAAATCTATTCCTATAACAACAATCCAAGTTAATTTCAATACAACACCCTTTTTATTTAGTACCCATTTTTTAAATACACTATTTCGCAAATCCATCCAAGACAAACTATTAAAATCCCCATTTTCAAATCATGAAACTAAATCACTTTTCACAACAATTCATCACAATTTCACAATATAACCAAAAACCATTATAATCACTAATGAGGATTTATACCATTCATTGCACCAAAATTTCAAAAATAAATTTCAATGAATTTAATAAATTTGACACTAAGATACTCAATTCTAGCAATATGAGTCGAGATTAAAGCCACCAACCTTTATGTTTTTTGAAAAATTGATAAACGGTTGAAGAATGCCTAGAAACCTAGGTTAAATATCCATGAAACCACCTTATATCTCTACAACTATCACAAAAAAGACCAAATGTAACTATATTTTCCCTCTAAAACCTTCTATCTACCCAAATTTAGTTCAGATATTAGAAACTGAGAAGAATGGTGAAGTAGATCTAAGGATGACATAAAGAACAAACAAGAACGACGACTTATCCTGAGAAATTGGCTTCTAATAAACATGCGAAGGATTCAGATAGGCTTCGGATTTATTGAACAACCATACATGATCTTTAGGGAAGAAATACACTAAGTAAGGGGTGAATAAGTGGAATAATGTAGCTTTAAACATTTATCCCTACACAGATGCTCTTTTTAAGGAGGTGGTTCTGAAGCGTGCATGGTTATGAAAACTATTTGTTATCCACTATCTCAAAGATGTCCCTCGACACGATCTCCAAAAACATGTTCCAACCATGCCTAACCAACTACCTCAAAATACCTAAACCACATGGTTTCTCCTATACTATCACATTTTTTGGAAAAACTGTCCATCGCATGAGAGCCTTCCCTCTAGCTCCAAAAACAAAATTAATATTCTAAAAAATCTCACAAACTTCACCCATATAATTTATACACATAAAATTATAATGAAGGGGATACATAATAGAAATAGGGGTACTAAATTATCCCCACCATTTTTCTTTACATATCCAAAAAGTAGAAACCCATCGGTTTCTTGGAAGGGTTTTGGCCATTACTCAATAATTTCCTTCTCGCATTCCCAAGTCTCTTTCCGAATTTGACCATGTTGACACAAAACTCACAATAGACCAATTTTTTTTTCCTTTTATTACTTTATCCTACCTATCCACCATTAATATCTAGATATGTAGACACAATGAATCATTCTCTAGGTCAACATGATCCCATCTGATCACATGGCTACAATCAGGATGATACATTTTCAAATATGATACATTGAACACAATATGCCCCACACTAAACTGTGGTGGAATTTCCTACTTATATGAAACATATCCAACCCATTCCAGTATCTAAAAAGGGCCAAATTATCTAGTAGTTAACCTTAACTGCATCGTAAAATGTTGATGACCACGCCTTGCAGAAATCCTTAAAAATGCATGACCACCCACTACAAATGACAAAAGTCTTCGACGATGATCTCGAGAATATTTCTAACTACTTTGAGCTTTCTCTACTTATTTCTTCATCAACTGAATATTCTCAATTTTTTCATGGACAAGGCGTGACCCAACAAGATATGTCTCACCTATTTCTACTCATCATTGAGTATAATAATAAATAGCCTATACAATGTTTCAAAATGAGACCTTTGTATCGTTTTTTGATAGCTGTTATTATATGAGAACTCCACCATGGGTATGTTCTCTTCTCATGAGCCTCCAAAGTCTCTTACATAATTCCATATAATTTCATCCAACATTTGTATCATCCTTTTGGATTTCCAATCCATTTTATGATAATAGGATGTACTCATAGTCAACTTAATCCCAAAGGCATTCTATAAATATTTCTAGAAATGAGACCTGAACCTCGGATCTCTATCTATCATTAACTAAACTGGTATTCCATGTCTCTTTACCTCATTGTGGATAAAGATTTTGATTAGAACCTCAACCTTTTGTGTTTCTAGAATAGGGATGAAATGAGCTGACTTGGTGAGCTGATCTACTATCACCCATATGAATTAATGCTTCTTATCCTTTCATTGGAAACTCGTGAAAAAAATCCACAATTATCTTCTCCCACATCCGCACAATGATAGGTAAAGAATAAAACATACAAGCTAGTCACTAATGCTCTACCTTTACATGCTAAAAAATTATACAGTTTCAATCAAACTTTACCAATATCCATTTCACACCGTTTAACCAAAACTTTGCCTTTAACACCAAATACATTTTCTATACACCAGGATGAATAGACCATCTTGAATGGTGGTATGAATAACAAAGTTGTTCCAAAAAACCTTAGGTGCAACCATCCATTTGCAAAACCACAACATAGACCACCCATCCTATTTCCAAATCTCAATGGTCTCCTAATAATTTATTTTTTAACACATAACTAGGAATTATGAATTGGATGTTTGTACCTCATTTACCATCTTCACTAAATCTAGAACCAAGGAAACTAAAATGAAAACAACAACATCACCACGATCTTCACATTCCATATGCATGTCGGCTAGGACTGACATGAACTGCCACTCATATGATATTTATTTTACCATATGATCATATGAATTTATACATAATTCATTTTTCATTGTATTTCATTTTCTTGGTGCATACATCAAGTAATAGTCAAACTTCTAGGGAAACTCCATTAGTATACTTTTCCTCATATCCAAATCCCATTGTGATAAAATATGTTTCAATATTTAATGATCTATGAACACTATAAATTTCTCACCATATAGATAATGATATTGATTCTTCAAGGAATGGATGATAGCAGTTAACACCAAATCAAGTGCTAGTTAATTCTTCTCATACTATCTTAACTACCTTGATCTGTAAGCAACAACATAGTCTCCTTGCAATAGAATTCATCCCAAGACAGATAATGAAGCATCACAATATACCACATAACCCTATCATGATTCCTTAAATATCAAGACACGTGTAGTTATAAGGAAAAATTTCACCTCTTGGAAATATTTCAGATATTCCTCGGTCCATTGGAATTGAAAATTATTCTTTTTCAAAGCTTTAATAAAAAATTCTAATCATCATAAATCATGAAAAAAGAATCACTAATAACCAATGATACCAAGAAAACATCGTATAAAAAAACATTTCTTGGTGGTTTTCACGAGATAACAACATCTATCTTCTCCAGATCCACTAAAACATTTCTTTTATTGATTACATGACCCTGGAAGCGTACATTTCTTATCCCAAAAATCACACATAGATCATTTTTCCTAAAAGAGATGATACCTCAAGATTCCAAACACTATCAACATTTGTTTCTCATGATTATCCTTTGTCCTTGAATACACCAATATGTCATCCACAAACACCACAAAAAAAAATCTACATATCTCTAAATTATACAATTCATCAAATCCTTAAAGACTTATGGTGCATTCGTAGGACTGGAAGGAATCACCACATATTCATAATGGCCATATCTACATCTAAATGTTTTTTCCCTAAATATCTTCCTTTTGAAATCGCAATTGGTGATATCATGATCACAAATCATTTTTATAGAGCCACATATATCCCCTCAATTGATTAACTAGATCATCAATTCATACTTTTGGATTTCGGTTCTTCATCAAAACATGGTTAAGCTTACGATAATCCACACACAACCGTAGAGTTTTGTCTTATTTCCTCTCGAACAATACTAGTGAAGCCCATAGAGATGTGATTGTCCAAATGAAACCCTTGCATTCTATCTCCTCCAAAAACAAATTCACCTCCATTAAATTTGATGGTTCCATTCGATAATAGGTAAGTGGTATAGGATTGGTCCCAGGGATGAGATCAAAAGAAAAATCCACTTCTCTGATGGATAGAAACAGGAGACATTATTGGGAAAAACATTTAGAAATGGATCCAAGACTACTATAAAACAATTACCCTCGTTGTCTCACCTTGTTGCTAAAGTCCACACTGTCAACTGGTAAGATATTGTTCCCATTGTTGGTGTTATCATGATTATTACACTTTTTATTAAACCCCTTTTTTCCTTTGAAGTGATTCTCAATTCCATCCTCAGTCATGAAACTAACTGATCTTCAATAGTCTATGTGAGACATAAACTTTTTCAACAGATCCATTCACATGATTACATCATATACATCCATATCTAGCACCCTGAAGTCCCATTTTGGATTATATATATCATTAGTTATTCAAGATGTTCTACAAAAAAAGGTTCTACATTCTCTATGACCCAGAGGGGTTTGATGTTTTATTACATAAAGATTTATCTCATGTTTCCGACAAAGAAAAGTAAGATCATGAGAAGAAAAGAAGTAATGTGATGAACCTATATCAAAAAACACATTCATAAGGGTAGAATTAAAAATAATTGTGCCTCTTAATGTTGATGGTCTAGCTTAACAAACTATAATCATCTTCTAAGCTCTATATAATTGCTTCATCATTGCACCCTTTGCCTTGTTTCCTTGATGAGATTTCCCATGCTGAGCAGTCTTGTAATTTCTAAAATCACCATGGCTAGCTCTGTTTTGATGATGATATTGATTCTTCTATCCCCACGCCATCGATGAATATGATGCTTACAAAACCTAAGAAGTTTCTCGAGGACCTGAACCCAGAGAAATGCATCAATTTCCCATAAGATGTACCATCATACTGCAATTAGGGCTTTCTCTTCATGGTTCTCTAAAATCTCCCTTCATGTGGTCAATGGAACCACATTAGAAACATCATGCCTTTTTGGGTCTCGGAGTAATATTCGTTGTTACAGCTAGTTGATTCTGACTTCCTCTTCCACCTCAGAAGTAGGTTTCTTCCTTCGACATTCTACCCATATTAGAGTTTCCCCTATTTTGGGTTGGTAAGATAATACTTCCACCTCCAATAACTCCTGATATGTCCCATTCAACCACTATCTCTCTGTTCACCATATTTTTATAGTCCTCAATATAGAGAATAGATATCTTTTAGAGAATATCTTTCTAAGCCCCAATACAAATATATGTACCTTCAAGGACACACTAGAAGCAACCTATAGTATAAAAGACACTAAAATCATGAATTTATACACATACATGGTGAAAAAGAGATGTTCATGCTTCCGGATGAGGTGGTCTGTCATCCTTTGAATCTTGAGTGTGTGTGAATTGAATAATTTGTTGAACAATTCCTCAAAATACTCCCAACTATGGTCTTGATCTACTCAAACATGCACCACCAGATCCCACCACTAGTATTCAGGATCCCCAAGCATACATGTTTCTAGCTTTACATTTTTCTCTGTAGGTGTGCCAATAAAATCAAAGATATGATTTATCTTATTGAGTCACACCTCAGCCTTTTTTGGTTCAAAATCACCCAAGAAGATAGGGGGATTCTATTTATGGGACTGGATAGAATGATCAACTTGTCTGCGAACATACACCTGATTCCCCGCGTCCATAAGATGAAATGCTTGGACAATACTCTAAACCATCAATTGGTTCATATATAGCTCTGGTGCAACCACTTTCTCCGCAAATTCCTCTAGTTGATTTTGATGACATCTACTGCGTTCGATTATCTATGAATACCGAAAACTCTATAATTCTCTCTCTTTAGAAACTAAAGTCATAGCTTGTAAAACTCTACGACATCAACTATCACTACATTATTTTCAAAAAATATAACTTTTTTCACATTAAATATTTTTTTTGAAACATTCAACTCTCTTAGGAAAATAATACCATTTTAAAAATACACCATCAATGCTATTTTCAAAGTCATTCATTTGAAAACAAATGAAACATTTTTATAAAAATAGCACAATGCATTAAATAATAAATCATTACTCAAAATGAAATATAAAATCCAAGTGGGGATTCATTCATCTAATTCATGTCTTTCTCATCTCATTGGCTAAACCCATGACAATGAGATTCTAATATCCTATAATTTTCTACAAAACATTTATGTACCCAACTCCCTGGTATCTAGAATTTCTTCATAAAAATGACATATACATAATTTTATGCCGTAAATTTCTTTTCCTTAAAATCCAACTCCATTCAATGATTCCAACCCATGGAATATAAATGACTAAATTTTACTTCATAGCAATGAAGACTAATGACTATTGACCTAAACCTTCTTTGATGCTGGTCAAAGTTTAATATTTATATTCCTACTAACAACATTATATGTGGAAATCAGGGTCAATCCCATAGGGATGGCTATTTTGCCACTAATTTTCTAAAAAACCACTTGGAAGCTCAACTGTTGTCAGTAGTGGAGTGACTTTTATATTTTTTTTATCTTTTAATTTTTTAATGTTTTTATAAAATGTAAAATTAAACTACAAAACTCTTTTAAATTTCTTCTAACCATTACTGAAATAGAGAGCAGTTGAAAATAAGATGTAAAAAATAAAATAAAATGCAGAAAAAAGACAAACAGAAAAAACGGCTCGGGAATTACTCTATTCTACTGGTTTAAATTGTTTTACTTATTCATGTAAAAATACTCCATTTTACCACTTCATAAAGGCGACTTACTTCCATCTCCAGGAGTTAAGTCATGGAAATCGTACAACTTAGAGTTTTCCACTCCAAGAAGTACAACTCCAAAAAGATGATCTAAAAGAGAAAAACAGTACAAACTCACCGTAAGTACTGAAGTTTTTCATTATGAGTAGATTGTTTAAAATATGAATCCATAATCAAACTCGCTGAATGATTACAGAGTTTTGAAAATTCAGTGTTTGTGGTATGAAGCAGAAATGTGTAATTAGAATCAATCTCACCGATCAATTCTAATCATAGAATAATTGTTTAATGAAGAGGATGAAAAGATCACCAGTAGAACAAGAACTCCCCCCGAATTAGAAATTTAGATAACTAACATATTGTTCATTATATCTATCTGGAAAACTAAAACCATTCAATTGAAGAGGAAGAGATTTAGAAGAAAACAGAGGAAGAAAACTCCCTCTGCTCGCATGAATTACTACTTCTGGGCCTCGGATCTCCAATGGATGATTCTCCGAGAAGTGCTCCGGGTACTCTGATTTGCTCCAAGACTCTTGCATTAGCTGAGTGAATGATTTTCCTCTAGAATTTGCTACTACTATCCCTAAATACATTGCTATGATCTACTGCACATCACCACTTTCCTTTAACCGACATCAAGTTTCGTTCCCGAGCACACCACACAGGTGCTTTTTTTCGTGACAGGAACGTCATGCTAGAATATCCTTTGTAACTAACTATCAGTGAGTTAGTTACATGCACCTGGATGGGAACTCACTTCCCATATGAACCTATATAAGAAAAACACACAGAACATTAAAAAATACGAGAATTAAATAAATTAATAAGTAAGGTCATTAGTAAATTAAATATGTTAAAAAATTTATTTATAAACATATTAATTATTATTAATTAATGTTATAAAGGTTAATTTAAAAGTTTATTATTAAATTATTTACTAATTTATGTTAATAAGATTAGTTTATTTATGTTTGAAATAAATTATTATTAAGTATTTAGCTTTTTTTTAGAAAATAATTTTTTTATTATGCCACATTAAATTAATTCAAAATTATTTTAGATATTCTTATTAAATTTGTTTAATTAAAAGTTTTATTTAAGTTAAATAATTTTTTAATTCTGTTTAATAAATTAATTATTCTATAGTTGTTATTTTATTCATAACTATAATTATTTAAAATTTAAGTTAAGAAATTATTGATATTATTATTATTTTAAATTATGTTTCATATTTATTTTTCTTTTAGTTTAATTATTATTATATATTTTAACTTTATTTTATTTCCCTCGTGTCTTCTTCTCCACCCATTTCGGTGAAACTCTAGGAGAGTAGGGGTTTCCTTCATCTCCTCATCCTCCTGGCTCGAGCACGGCTCCAAAAGCCCTCCTTGTGCAACCAGATCAGCGGCTTGAGTTCCAGGGTAGTGGTCATAGACACCTTCAGGAATGCAGCATACAACTCGTAACATCTCTTCTCCATCTGCGGATCTGGTGACACCCTTCCCACAGTAGCGGTGGGTGGCTTCTCTGTGGGAGGAAGACCGGGTCGAGCTCCTCCTGTGGCTTTGCGATCCAAGGGCACTGCACTCCTCATTGTGGTTCTACATTCATAGCAGTGTGGCCTCTTCTCAGACTCGATGTCTTCACTCCTGACTCCTCTAATGGGAAAATACGAAGCAGTGGTGGCTTCCTATTTTTCAGTGACGAAAACTGACACAATCTCTTTCTGAAACAGGAGAACAGTACAACAATGTTCTCTTCAATAGGTTGTTCGGTGTCCCTGCTCCTTTGATCAGCTCTAGTGCAATGGTTCTTCAATGGAAGAAGGCATGACATTGACTCAGACCGGCGGCGGATCCCTCCTTCAGCTCATGGTGTCTTCATCCCTTCAACGGTGAGCGACGGCGGCGCAGATCCTCTTGGCATGGAAACAACGGAGATCTCATTCTTCCCAGGGAACTCGTCCTCACGTGGATGGTGGTGTGATGATTGTTCAGATGGTGGTTGGGAGGGTGGCACAGGTAATGCGAGTGATGCAGTGAGACAATATAGCTACATTCACAGTGGCACAAAAAGAACCTATGAGACCATGAAAATGAGGTCTCGATGCCATGGTGATAAGAATACGGTGCATCCATGAGGAATGTCACGGTGAGACAGTTTTAAACCATTTCATGGAGTAAATAGTGTCATGGTGAGTCTGTGAGCAACCCATGGTAGAGACACAGAGAGACCGTGATGAAACTAGTGCCACCATTTCTCCCGGAATGGTGAGATAGTAAAAGACATGGTGCGTGGAGACACTGTGACCATGACCGGAGTAAAACAGTGAACCTACAAAATAAACATAGTAAATAAAATAAGTTAAAACTGAAATTAAAAATGAAAAAAATAATTAATAAAAAATAAATATTAATTAAAACAAAATATTACTTAATTACAACATAAAATTTTATAAATTAATAAAACAAATTAAACATTAGTTAAATTATTAATAACTTAAATTAGTAAAATTTAAATTGCTACAAAATTAAAAACTAAAAAATTAAAAGGAAATTAAATTATTAAAAGTAAATATAAAATTTATCCATTTAAATTACAAAGTTATGTTAATGCTAGTTTAACAAACTAAATTAATTAAAATAGACTAATAATTATCATTTTATTAGACAATTGAATTAAGTTAACACATAAATTTATAAATCTTGAATATAATTAGTTTGTTTCAAAACATTAACTAGTAATTAATGAATTATCAAAAGACATATGATAACCTATTTTTTATACATGAAATATTAAATTAAGAATACATTAATTATATGCAAGAAAAAACATAATTTAATTAATTAATGTTATTTTATTAGATGTGCAGACAAAGTCAGCAAACTAAATAAAAAGTAATCATGCTATTTAATTAAAGTAAGAGATAAATTAATTATTTTATGACTTATAATACACAATTTATTATAAAAATTGACTATTTATTAAATTTAGTGATAAAATTACATAAATGTCATTATTTATCAAAAAGTGTTAAAATAATTAATTAAATTGATAAAAATTAATTAAGAAGATGTGGAAAAAAAAGTGTTTTTAAGGCCACATCAAATTCCCCCACACCTAAACATTTTTTGTCCTCAAACAATCTCAAGTTTTGTTAAACTTGAAAATAGAGGTATGTTTTAATTAAGATCAAAATGTGACATGTCCATAACTTTAAACAGAGGACTTCAATAAAAACACGTCAACAGGCTTTTAGAAACTAAATTGCTCATATGAACCTTGATCAGAACAAATACACACTGGTAGTCTTGAAAAATATGAATTAGAAAGTAATGATGATGTCATGCCTCATATGTGATACAACTTAATGACTCACTTCAATACAATCTCGGGTTTTAAGTCCAATAATGACATGAGGTAATATATCAATGGAATTAAGACCATAACCAAGGAACATTGTTCATTGACTTTTTCACCTAGGTTCCAAAAATAAATATATATTTTTTTGTGAATCACCCAAATGATACACCTTAAATGATTTCGATAAAAACCAATTGATCCCTTCTTCATCTGATGTTTATAATTCCCCTCACCTTAATGAGCCCATTTTGGACCCTAGACACTTTATTTTATTTATCCCAAGCCATGTTTCATTGTCCTAAGCACTGTGCAATGCAATTATTCAAATTGAACAGAGGGCTTATAGTTAACAAAAACACACCCAGCATCTAGATTCTCAGAGACTCGCCATGGGATCCCAGATGCCAAATTAAACCAGTTTCAAACGATTTATGTCAAAAATCATTTAAATTGGCTCATTAAGGTAATTACATTAATAAGTTAAAGAAAAATGATTCACCTATGATCAAAATCAAATTTCTGATTCCAAGAGTTATGATCATAATTCCATTAAAAGGGTACCGATGTCACTCTCAGAAATAGTTCCTAAACCAAATTTCCCTCAAATCACTAAGAGAGTCCACTTAGAAATAATCCATTATCACTAAATTTAAACTCAATAAAATTTTAACTACTAGCAAGCTACTTGTCCTGTGGAAAAACTCATTTATGAATAGACTAAAACCTAATATTAAGGCAGAATTTTGAAAAAATTTAATCATTTTTAACAAAGTGTTTGAAGTTGTAGTGGGAATTGATGGTATCTCATTAAAACATAGTTATGCACAGTTAGGAATTGACCCCCTCCCCACACTTAAAACACAACTTTTTCCCCAAAGCTAACTTCTAATGTGGAGAAATTAAAGTTCAAAACAGATTTTCAATTAAGTAGATAAATGACATGTATAAAGGGTATCTTTGAAGTTAAAAAATATTTTCTTGCCACAACGAATAAATAACCAGCAGGTTCATAAGCAAGTATATGCATTAACATATATTTCCAGTGAAAAATATTTTCAATATAGGTCTAAAGTAGCATATAAGGTGTGGAAGCACAATTAATTGGGTGTAATAATTTTAACAAAGTATGATTCAATTAGATGTTTGATAAAAAAGTAGAATTCATGCTAAACACCCTATAGAATAATCGGTTCCAATGAAAAACATAACTACCAGTGAAAAGTACCCCCCCCCCCCCCCCACACATAATTTCAAGCAGTAGATGATTTTAAAGATATGCAGAATTTTAAAAATTCAGTAGCAAGATATGCATCAGAATTTTATACAGTAAAAATGTAGTAGAATTTTCAGTACACATGTAGCAGAGTTTTTTAATTCAAGCAGAATTTTTTAGCAAAAATAGGAGTAGATTTTTTTTCTAATGCATTAAGGAGCAGGAAAATGAAATGCAACAATTATTAATTGAGTACTTACATAAAAGTATTTGTCAATTTCCATCAAATATGGGAATTATACTCTTTAAATGACACATCAGCAGAAAATGAATGATCACAAAGTAAGTAGATAGAGGCATAAATTTCTAACAGAGACAGAGCAAGTAAAAGGCAGCAAAGCAGCACTTTATTCAACACAAAACTGTACAAAAATGAAAATAAATAAGGAGAATGGGTTGAATCCCAAGAATAATTGAATTTAAAGTCTTCGATAAGACTTTATTTAATTACAAAATTTTTATTTATTAACACAACTAAGACCATGGGATGCCTCCCATGCAGCGCTAGGTTTTAAGTCCCCAGCTACAGTCACCTAGAAACTAACTCTAATCACTAGGTGGATGTGGTTTCTTTAATAGGAACCACCACATGTGTTTTCCCCAAATTTTTTTAACATATAGATGAAATTTGTGGGCAACAAGACTCAAAACAACAATAACAGAATTCTCATAGCCTAAAATAACCCCTAAATAACACCCTTTAATAGTAGTGGGTATAGTGCTGTCCACTTCCAGAATAAGTTCAGACATTTCAAGATTTGAATACTCATGAATGGATAACACAGTACTAGGTGCTTCAAATGGTGTGTCATTATTTTAATGTCTTTCTCTCTCAACTTCAACACTCAAGGATTCAAATTCAGGGTACATATGGGTAAATACTGAAAAGTAGGTTTAAGAAGAGATTCAACAAAGTACTAAAAAGAATCATTAGCAATGGATCTCAAGTCTAATTCTCCCTCTAAACTACTATCATTAACACAAGAAGGCTCAACACCCTTCCCAGGTGAGGATGGAAGTGATAGGAAGGGAAGGGAATTTATTTGAACAGTAGCAGATTTGGGTTTAACCATTTTGTAAATCTCTTCCAAAAGTTCCACATCCGTGAATGAATGATCAACATCTAATTCTTAAAACAAATTAGTTCTGCAACCATCATCTAATGTGTGTCCAACAACTTTTTCATGTTCATGTTCAAAAATCTCATTTTCTAAAACCATTTCTGTAGTGTGTTCCAAGAAGTTAAAATCAGGGGAGTAATGTTCAATTCAACTACAATAATGTCATGTTAAAGATTGATCCAATTTAAACATTTAATCCCATGTATATCAACACTATTTTCTAGTTCAATACACTCATTTTCAATATAACAACCAATCTAAGAATAGGGAGATGAAAGCTCATCATTTAAGCTTTCTTTAAACATCATTACCTCATCCTCTATATCATCTAACATCATTTAAGAAATATATGGGTTTGGAGTTTCAAAACCTGAAAGAGATGTGTTTAGTTCAAGTTCAAAGATTTCAGATTCCATGTTATCCAGTTTAATGATCTCATCCGGACTATAACCAATGTCAAAATCAGGCTCATTGTATAGAAAGTCCCAAAAATTGGGTGAAGAGTTTTTAACATTCAAGTTTTTAGTTTCATGTTTGACTTCAACCCGAGTTACCTCATTATCAAAACTCCTAAAACAGTTATTTTTCTCCAATTTAGGAATTATGAAAAGAACTGGGCTATCTTTTTCAATCTGTTTTAATTCACATTAAAAAATTTCCAACTCAACACCATTAAATTTCTTTATTGGCTAATCAATAATGTGTTCTTCATTAAGTGAGTCGGTTATCTTCATGTTTGGTTCAATAGTTTCAGATTATTCAAAATGAATTTTTTGTTTCCCAGATTCACAATCACTATCCTCTTCAACATGATGTTCAAATCTTTTATAACCACTTTATTTTTCTTTTTTCATATTCTTCTTGTTCTTTAACCCTTTGTTGTAATTTCAAGAGCATGGTTTCTAATCTTGTAGTCATTGATCTCGCTCTTGAGAATATCTAAGGTGAATTTCATGGGTTTTAGTTAACATTGTTTATTAGTTCCACCCTAGCATCCAGTTTAGAATTCATTAGGTCAATTTTATCTAGGGTGTCAGGACTAAACTCTTGTTTTTCATTTTCTTCAACATAAAAATTCTGTTGTGGCTAGTTATAGACACACTACCAGGTAGTATGTCCATAATCTCCACAAAACACACAATGTAGCTCAAGTTTTGGATCCCGGTGCTTATAATGTTCCATTTTTTTAAACTAAAAATAGGTGAGTTTAAACTCACAAATTTCCACAATTGATGCAAATTTTTAATGTTCAATAAAAGCACTAGGTTCCAGTTCACAGTATTTTTTAAATGATTTTTTATGTTTTTTATGGTTTTTTTTATTCTAACATTAGACTCTCAGTGTGTGGCTTCCCCACCAACGACACCAAATTTCCCTTGTGACTAACTACCGGTGATTTAGTTACATGCACCTGGATGGGAACTCACTTCCCATATGAACCTTCACAAGAAAAACACAGAGAACATTAAAAAATACGAGAAGGAAATAAATTAATAACTATTGTTATTAGTTAATTAAATAAGTTAAAAGATGTATTTATAAAGTTTTTAATTATTATTAATTAAAGTTATAAATGTAAATTTAAAAGTTTATTATTAAATTATTTACTAATTTATGTTAATTAGATTAGTTTTTTTATGTTCAAAATAAATTATTATTAAGTGTTTAGCTTTTTTAGAAAATAATTATTTAGTATGCCACATTAAATTAATTTAAAATCAATTTAGAAATGCTTATTTAATTAGTTTAATTTAAAGGTCTATTTAAGTTAATTATTTTATTAATTCTGTTTAATAAATTAATTATTATATAGTTGTAATTTTCTTTATAACTATAATTATTTACAATTTAAGTTAATAAATTGTTGTTGTTATTATTATTTTAAATTAAGTTTCTTATTAACCTTTCTTTTACGCTAATTATTATTATATTTTTTAACTTTATTTTATTCCCCCCCCCACGTGTCTTATTCTCCACCAATTTTAGTGCAACTCTAGGAGAGAAGGGGTTTCCTGCATCTCCTCATCCTCCCGGCTCGAGTATGGCTCCTAAATCCCTCCTTGTACAACCAGATCAGTGGTGTGAGGACCAGGGTAGAGGTCATGGACTCCTTCATGCACGCATCATACAACTCATAACATCTCTTCTTCATCTGTAGATCTGGTTACACCCTTCCCATAGCGGCGGTGGGGGGATTCTCTGTGGGAGGAAGACCAGGTCGAGCTCCTCTTGTGGCTTTGATATCCAAGGGCACTACACTCCTCAACGTGGTTCCACATTCGTAGCGGCGTGGCCTCGGCTCGGACTCGACGTCGTCACTCTCAGCTCCTCCAATGGAAACATACGAAATAGTGGTGGCTTCCTATTTTTCAGTGACAAAAACTGACACAGTATTCTTCTGAAATGGGTGAACAGTATAACAACGATCTCTTCAATAGGTAGTTCGGTGTCCCAGCTCCATTTCTCAGCTCTAGTGAAACTTTTCTTCAACGGACGATGGAATGACATCGACTCAGACCGGTGGTGGATCCCTCCTTCAACTCGTGGAATCTTCATCCCATCAATGGTGAGCAGCGGCAGCGCAACTCCTCTCGGCTTGGAAACAACGATGATCTCATTCTTCCCAGCGAACTCCTCCTCACGTGGATGGTCATGTGATGACGGTTCAGATGGTGGCTGGGAGGGTGGCACATGTAATGCGAGTGAAGAAGTGAGAAAATATAGGTGTATTCACGGTGGCATGGAAAGAACCGGTGAGACCGTGAAAATGAGGTCACAGTGCCATGGTGAGAAGAATACGGTGCGTCTATGAGTAATGTCACTGTGAGATAGTTTCAAACCAGTGTGTAGAGTAAAGGGTGTCACGGTGAGTCCGTGAGAAACCCATGGCAGAGACACGGTGAGACCGTGATGAAACCGGTGTCATCATTTCTCCTGGAATGGTGAGATAGTAATAGACATGGTTCTTGGAGACACTATGACCCTGTCCAGAATAAAACAGTGAACCTAAAAAATAGACATAGTAAATAAAATAAGATAAAACCTAAATTAAAAATGAACAAAATTATTAATAACAAATAAATATTAATTAAAAAATGAAAATGTAATTACAACAAAAAACTTAAATATATTAATAAAACCAATTAAACTTAAGTTAAATTATTAATAACATTAATTTGTAAAATTTAAATTGCTACAAAATTAAAAACTAAAAAATTAAAAAGAAAATAAATTATTAAAAGTAAATATAAAATTTAACCATTTAAATTACAAAGTTAAGTTAATGCTGATTTAACAAACTAACTTAATTAAAATAGACTAATAATTATCATTATATTGGACAATTGAATTAAGTTAAGACATAAAATTATAAAGCTTGAATATATTTAGTTTTTTTTAAAAGTATAATGAGTAATTAATGAATTATCAAAAAACATATGATAACCAATTTTTTATACACGCAATATTAAATTAAGACTACATTAATTATATGAAAGAAAAGACTTAATTTAATTATTTAATGTTAAATTATTAGATGTGCAGACAAAGACAACAAACTAAATAAAAATTAATAATTCTATTAAATTAATGTAAGAGATAAATTAATTATTTTATGACTTATAATACATAATTTACTATAAAAATTTATTAATTATTAAATTTAGTTATAAAATTAAATAAGTGTCATTATTTTTCAAAAAGTGTTAAAATAAGTAATTAAATTGATAGAATTTAATTAAAAAGATGTGGCAAAATAAGTTTTTTAAGGCCACATCAACTACACGTTCTAAAAGGATGACCCGTGTTGATACCACTTATGTCAAACTGACATTTGGCCTAACAAAACTAATACCATTTGTAACATCACCTCTTCTCCTCATTGTCTTGAGAAGGTGGGAGGATGCTACTTGGCCTTATGCTACATCTCTAAGACTCCAATGGCTGGAAATAAATACTGAAGTGCATCATTAAATAGACTGGGATGATTTTTCTATAAAGATTAAAATAACAAACCAATAATACAAAACCAAACATACCACTATATGATGCATGATTACTATATAAAACAACTCCTCATTTTATATTTCACAATCATTGTCCACTCATATTCTACATCAAAATACTATAATATTAATTAAATAGTGTATGATGACAAATAAAACTCCCAGATGACCACAAGACTCCATCCTCCACAGGATCCATGCTCGAACATCACCAAACATCCAAAGCATCACGAATTAATGATAAAACCTATGATACATTACCTTTTCCTTTGACATAGTATATGACATATTAAAATTTACCAATGTTCCAATGATAGGGTGGGTAATAAAACTCAGTAGCTTTTCCCCAATGACTTCTCAACTCACACCCCTATGATAGAATAGTTAGAGGAATTTATAAAAATTAGTTTTAATGAAAATATTTTGAAAATATTTTATGACTAAATATAAAAAACATCTAAAATGGTTCATAACCAAATATAAACAAGTAATATAACAACCAATTTTCTAGCAAGAGCTATTTCAATGAAAACAACAAACTATACATTTAAAACCATTCCACAATCTGTATTTGTCTTAACCATTTTATTTGGAAAAATTGCAATACCAACTATGCTTGTTTCATAATGAAAGATCCATTCTCATGAGTGGTCACTCATTGGTCTTATATGTCACCAAAATATAGTTATTTCCCATGTTTCATTACACCATTGGTAACAAGCACAAATACATATTTTAACCAATCCATATAAATGCAATATAATCACACACCCATGTAAGCCCAAATACATTTCCATATCCAAAAACACCAAACAATTTAAATAAAAAAACATTTTTATTGAAACCACATTTTTTCATAAAACTATTTCAGAAATTGATCCATATCGTATGCTAGAAATCCCCATTTTAAAATCTAGAGTCTAAATAAATTTGCACAGCAATTCAGAACAATTTTATAATATCATCAAAAACCTTAAATCATCATTATAGAGGATTTATAGCATGAATTGAACCCAGATTTCATAATAAATTTTAATCTACTAAATCAATAAGAAAATAATCTAATAAATTCTTATAATAGTAGTAGATTTTGAATCCATCAACCTTGAGGGTTTTGGAAAAAATGATAAACTGACAAGGAACACCAACAAAAAATCCGGTAAAATCTCCATGAACCTACCTTGGATCTCTTCACCTATCATAAAAAAGACCACATCTAAACCTATTTTTCATACAGAACCATATATCTACCCACTACATGGATAGACATATGAAACCTAGAATAAGGGTGATGTAGATCTAAGGAAAACATAATGAAAGATAAGAATGATGACATACAATGAGAAGTCGGCTTCTAATCACCATGTGATGCCATTGGATCGACTCTAGATCAATCATAGATCATTCCTTCACCATTGGAGAAGAATAATCCTGATTTAGGGGATTGTTGGAGGAGGAAATAGGTGTTAAACATTACGGTCATCATATATCCACTTTTTAAAAGGTTGTTCAAACCTATGCATGGTTTAGTCACATGGTCAGGAAAACCATTAGTTAACCTTGAATTATCAAATACCTTGATGATGTCCCATCACATAGTATCCTCACTTGGTCTTTAAACCCATGTTCCTACCATGATAATTCCACTACCACAAACTACCAAAACCTAATGGTTTCTCCTAGGTTTTCACACGATTTGGACAAATCCAGCAATGCCTGTTCACCTTCCCTATATCACCAAAAACATAATTACAACTCTAAAAACACTAAAAATGTTCACCCATATACATTATATACCTAAAATAATAAATAAATGGATACTTATCATGAATTGGGGTTTCAATAGTGAAATACAATGATAAATTCACATGTTCATTAGAGATCATGGGTTTGATCCAACTGAGTATACATGTTATTCTCACCCAAAATTTAAATACTATATTTCAGTTTTCCAATATGAAATTAGAGGCCACTATAGAAAATAATATAATGTGATTTTCTTTCTACTATTGAGTCACTGAAATATTAATTTTCTTTTGGTAATAATTTGAAGACTTTTATTATATTTATTGACATTTTTCATACATTTTGGGATTGCTTTGGATTGCTTTTATATTACATGATTATGTGTCTTCGTGGTTGTTTACATTATCTCTTGATCCTATTTTTTATAGTGGTTAATGCCTTCCATATGTAAAATTCATACACTCTTGGTGGTTTTCATTAACCCAGGCCCCACTAGAGGTGAGAATCGGGGGGTCATCATAGCTATTCATTCTTTTTTCCCTAGGAGGAGTGCCTTTTATATGAATTATAATTTTATTCCACAATTATTATCTGAACAAAGATCCATTGTTCTGATTTAAATGGAAAACAGGTATAGTTAGTTTATATATCATTGGTGGACCTTTTGTGAGATTATTATTGTGGTATCTTGACACAAATGATGGTGATATGATATGTATGGTGTAGAAATGAGTTGTGGATGAGGTTGGTATGGTTTTTTATTGATGAGAGCTATATTGAGTTGTTATTTTAATGATACACTCTTTTTATTCTTTATTCTTTGTTAGTTATATGTTTTAATAATGTAAGCTTAGTAATTTTTTATTGGTATGGGTCATGGATTGTAATAATTGATGAATTATTTGGGGGTGTCTCTTGAATAAATTGTGATAATAATGATATATTAAATTGAGGATTCCATGAGTTATGTAAATAATTATTAGAGCATGGTTTATTATAATTGTACTATAATGTTGAATTAAATCACCATTGGATTTATATGGATAATGTAAATATTAATTCATAATTGATGAAGTGATGTTATAAATTTATTTTCATTTAATTAATAATATTAAATTATTGGGGGAATATAACATTGAGTTTGGTTTTCTTAAAAGATTATTAATTTCCCATATCATATTCCAAGAATCAGGGTTTTATATATGACATTAGATATATATTTACTAAAATATTATATAATTTCCATTATAATAGATATGTGTTATTATATTCATTTTGTTTTTTATTTATTATTCTCATCCATCTGATTCATAAAATTTTTCTAACAATGATATTTTTCCTTCGGTTCAGGGTGTCTTCTCAACACCTAGTATTTCAATGATATGGATGGAAGATTACTACCCCTAACACACTATCACCTCTAGATAAAGTATAGTCTGTGTTCAATTAAGGGATATAATGGAAACATTTGATAATATTTGTAATCATTTTGGTTGTCATGGTTTATTGTATAGTTTTTATTTTCATGAGTTTTAATGGCTCTAATTTTTCACAATATAGTTAGAAGGATGTTATGATAATATGACTGTGATACACAGTTAAGGATGTTATTATGTGAATACTAATTTGATATGTTTTAATGGAAGTTCAATGTGACTTATATAGGGTATATAATAAATAATACATATGACATTAGGGTTTAGATCTATAGGTTTGGTTATTAATAGGAATTGGTACACCTTTCTCTTAATATATTGCTTTAATATTATGTTACCTACATTTGTTCACACATGGTGAGTGATATATGGTGAGGATGGAAATATAGTTCTATTCTTTGACATATTGAGTGGGTTTTTATGTTTATTCACTATAGATTTAGTATTCTTATTAAAAATTTATGTGAGAGGTTTTGGGGAGGATCAAACTTCATATAATTTTATGATCACCATGATATTTATATATATGTGTGTGATTGTCTGTGTCTCTGTGTATGTGTTTTTAGGTCATTAAGAGGTATTTGGTTATCAGTTCAGATGTTCCTAGATCTTTTATTCTATTTGGGGGATGTTTGTGATCATAATCAATATTGTAGTAGTTTTTCATTTTGTTTTCATATTTCATATTTCATTACTTGAAATTACATGTATTTGGATCATTTTGACAATTATTATATAATATATTAATTGATTATTTATCTTTTCTAGAAATTTTTTTGGTAATTACTCCCATATATGAATGTTTTAAATCATTGGTTCTAGTCTTGAACCTATAGCCTCTAGGATGTGGAATTCATGGGTGATTCCTATCATCATTATCAACCTTGGAGGGGTACCAGTGTGGGGTGATGAAAATATGGTATATAATATAATATAATGAAAAGGACTATCTAGGACATTAGAATTATCATCTAAACCTAGTATGATATGTATGTAGAAGATACAAAATAAGATATAAGCAATTATGGCCCCTTATTATCTTATGTAAGGAAAAAATTCTTGCTAAATTTTATAAGATAAGTGATTTTACACCAATGTTAGAAAAATAAGAAAGGTTCATGCTGAATTATTATTCCAATCAATGGTAGTATTCGATATAATATAGTGATTAATAAGAATATTGGTGAATTATTCTTATGTATCACACATTATAGGTTTCAGAAATTTGGAATATTTTGATATTTTTTAATGATGGTACATTGTACTATCTAAATAAAAATCTTGTTTATTATTTAAAAGAGGATTCACTATCAAATATTATTATATTTTATGTTAAAAAAATATATCCTCTAGAGAAATTATCTTCTTGAGTTCTAGCACTAGGGACAACATAAGTATGAGGGGTTTGTTTCTGATTAGGTAAAAATTGAATGGTAAGAGGGGGTGGATATTTTATTAGTTTGAAAAATTCTTGGAAGGATCAGAAGATTCCATTACATTTTATTAATTTTTGAGGAGTTTCATATAAATGGTTTGTTTAAATTCATTGTTATTTTGAAGAGTCCACTGATTAGTGGGGGAATTTCCCTGATTAGTTTGATATCACATTACATTATTCAACCATTAAAAAGGTATGTTGATTGGATTTTATCTATCATCACCAAGGGAGTTCCTATATATAAGAATTTAGTTTTCATATTAAGATCCTCTGATGTTATTTATTAGACCTCCTCGAAGATGTCTTAACATGATTGATTCTTTTTTCGAAGGTGTTTTGTCTGGAGATCTAGTGTATGGTAACCCTATTCATCTTTTCTACATTCCTTAAGGTATTATTGAAGACAATGTTTTCAAGAAGAATATATATATGACCATGTAATTTTTTGAATTAATTTGATGAAATTTCTATTTTAAAGGAGTATAGATATGAGATAACAATCATTACTTTCTGGTATGTAAAATTTTCCTAAACCAATGAGATCGATTTTCTACCATCTTATCATTTTATATGATGTACTTTCTAATAATAATGTCTGAGTATATTTTATATTTATTTATGCTTTTGTTTAGTTCATCAACATTGGATGCTCAATTTCATATCCTTATGAAATGCGCTGTGTTGCATTTGTTGTCAATGAGGCATGATGTTGTCATGGAATGAATGGATGTCAAGGAATGTCAAGATGTGAATGACAAAGGATGTGATGGTGATGGTGATGAAGGAGAATGGCCATGGTACTAAGATGCATGTCACTTAGGAGATTCACTAAGTGACATAGGATGTTGTGGTTGAAACATTCTCTATGTACATCAGACGATTGTTGAATAGGTCTTTAAGTGTAAAGAACTTGTATCAAGATGATACAATGTCAAAACAATATCAGAAGACCATGCATTGTCTTAACAATGCATGAGGAGATGAGGAGAACCATCCAGAACTCCTAAGTGGATGAAGTGGTACTAGGAGATGAGGAGAACCATCCACAACCACTGAGTTGATGAAGTGAGCAGAAGAAGTCCATGCACTATCTCTTAGTGCATGTGAATCATAAGAAGATCCAATTGATCTCTGATTAGATCAACGAAGCACATTGAAGAAGTTATGTGATTCAGGAGTTCGGTTGATGAAGATCATAGATAATTCTCTCCTAAGTAGAAAATGAGATGATGAAGAAGAATTATAAATTGAGGAGTTGTTTCTAGTCTAGAAGATTAATGTTTGAATTCTCAAGAAGAAGATGAAGGAGAAGAATGGATTGAAGGGCATGTGGCATATGGATTATACTCATAGGAGAACTTTGTATCTGACAAAGTTCCTCCTTATTTGCCTTAGCCAAAAATATGGCCAGCCCGTAGACACCTTGAGGGTTTAACCCCAAGGCATGGGCGCTAGGCACCACGCACATGGGGGTACCCTTGGGGCGAAGCCCAGGGCGGCAGGACGCACCCAAGACACCACATAGGCGTCTGGGGCACGCCCGGAGGAGCGCGGTAGGGGCGCATGAGCGCACCCGCGAGTGTCATGCAGTGCAGAATGGGCGCTAGGTGCGCGCCCGCATGAGTGAGGGTGCAGAGCGCGACAAGCAGGACGAACACGGTGCGGGGCGGCACCGTGGAGGGAGAAGGAGAGACAATTTCCGAGAAGCCCGCGGCGCTTGTATGTTATACCGCATGAAAATCCCGCGGTGATTCTTTGTGGGACGCGCAATTTTTCCGCGGAGCAAATCGTGGCCATCCATCTGATCTCGCGGACGATCTGCGCCGCACATCTCATCGCGCCATTCGCGATCTAATCCAGGCCATCTGATGTCTTTCAATCACACGATCCAACGACCGGCGAGCTGTCTTCTTCCTTGAGCTCGCCAGAAGGCCACCCGCGAGCTCCGTTCGAACCATAGGCATCCCGACGACGGTTTTTGAGTTCCCGGCCACCTCCGAGAAAACCGAGACCTCCATTGTGATCGTTATGCCACAACGAACTCATGCATGCATTAAAATGTTGCATGCATGCATTGAGAAAGAATTCTAAGTTCGGCCGAAGCAACCAAAGGTGCGAGTCCATTCGGTGTTGATGTTTGCATGGATTGGCTTAGAATAAGGTCATGCACACGTTCGGCCGAGCATGAACGTGAGGGAAGAGAAAATAAAAGACGCTCGCGTGAACCGAGGATAAAAATAAAGATTTGAATGATTTTTAAAGATCCGAAACATTCGGGAACTTGAGTTATTATCACGCGGATGTTTAGAAGCGTTTCTTTGCCTATAAAAGGAGCACCCGAGGCATGAATATGCTTTTGCTGATGTTTTTGTTGAATATCCGGTTCCGTGAGTCTCTCCCTCGCGAAGAAGAAGCCCCGCGCAAGTAAACTTGCGCGGCTGGAGTCCCTTGCGCGCAATAACTTTGCGCGACAAGAAGAAGGGGCCCCTGCTCGCCTCCCTTGCGCGACAGGAAGACCCGCGGCCGCATCCTTGCGCGCCCGTGGTTGTCACCCTCTCTGCTCGCAAATTTTCACGACAGGAGGAAGCGCCCCGCGGTGCTCATGGACCTTGCGCGACTGCCCCTTGCACTGAGGACTTTCACGGCAGTTGAGAGTGGACACACCCCCTTGCGCGACTCCTTTGAGTTTGCCTTGTGTGTGCTTAGTGGAGTGGAGGCTGTAGCCTTTGGTGGTTGTGCAAAATAACAAGTGAAGGCCATTGCCTTATGTGGGTGCACATTTTGAAGAACAAGAACACCCTATGGCCATTTAAGTGTGTGCCAAGTGCTAAGAAGACCACACATTGTGTGTGAAGTGAAAAAGGCCGAGAGGAAGTGTGTGCAAGTGGAATAGGCCGTAGCCAAGTGTGTGTAAGTGAATAAGGCCAAAGACCACACCTAGTTGTGTGAAAAGTGGAGAACCTTGTGTATGAAAATTGAAGAACACACCTTTAGTGTGTGTGTGCAAACAAGAAACAAGTTGGCCAAACCTAGTGGGTGCACTAAGTGAAGTGTATACACTTAGAAGAAGTGGAAGACTTCCACACTAAAGTATAACACACTTTTAAGTGTGTGAACAAATTGAACAAACTGTGTGAAGTTCATGGAAGGTGTGTGCTTGAAGTGATTTCACCCTTTGTGGGTTTATTGCACTAAGAGAAAGAAGAAGGGGAGTGAATGCATGCATGCATGCACAAGCACACGTGAACAAAGCCAAATCTGGTTGTGTGCATTTGAGGAGTCCAAGACTAGGAGTTCTTGAAGAGTTTTGAGAAGCCATGCAGTCAGTGCATGAGGAAGCAGAGATGCCATGCACTCAGTGCATGAAGTTGTTTTGATGTGAGACTAGATCAGACTGAAGTTATAGATATCAGTTGTCTGATTATTCAATAGCTGGAGAGAAGCCTGGTCATCCTGAGAAGAAGGAGATAAATCCTGAGCAAGACGAGAAGACTTATTCATCACAAGTGAGCAGAGGTACAGAGAAAGGCCAGCAGTCTTTATCCCAGACTGCTGAAGATATTTGAAGAAGCTTAAAGTGAAGAAGAGCTACTCGTGTGACTCGAGGAGCCAGGAGAAGACCCTGTGGGACTCAGGGAGAAGAAGTCTTCAGTGGGATTCTGGAGCAGGCCAGTGGGACTCTGGTAACACTGTGGGACGCAGTATAAAGACCCTCCTGTGGGACTCAGGAGAGATACAATGGGACTCTGTATCGACCATTTTAATACAAACAGATTATAATGGAGAAACCATGTTGGGGCGTATAACCAACATGGCAAGTACGTAGGCCTTTGGTGCCGAACCTTGTAAATCCTTGTGTCCAGTGCCTTTACATTTACTGCATCATTCATGGAAAGGTGAGAGATACAAGAAGAGTGGATCGAGGCTTTAACCAGCCATAGAGGTTTAATTGATTAAGAATCAATTAGTAAAAAGTTTTAAAGGATCACTGATTCACCCCTCCCCCTCTCAGTGATTAACACTGATCTGGGCACTTCAATTGGTATTAGAGGGAGGTTACCTCTAAATAGATCCAAGGGAGTCTTTATGAAGTGCAGATTTGAGGAAATGAAAGAACAGACTCAAATGAAGATATCTTCCAAGACTCAGAAAAATAGAAAGAAGAAACAGGCCAAGAAGATGAAGAAAGCCTATCCCAGCTGTGATGAAGTTGGAACAATGAAAGATCTTCAAAGTGCAATCGAATATCTTCAGAAGACAGTCCCTAAGGAAGTGGAAATGTGTATAGCTACAGGAATCCTTGATCTTCAAGAAGAAAAATCACAGTTAGAAGAAGAAGCCAATGCAATGGAAGATCAATTGGCAAAAAGGGTTGGCATAACCAACACTCTCAGAAAGCTGGTAAAGGATAAAGATGAAACCGTTTCTCTTTGCAATGAAAGATATGAAGACACTGCTGAAGAATTTCAAAGATGCCTTTCTGAGAAAGAATTCTTTAAGACAATGTTCAAAGAAGTTTTCCATGCACTGGAAAAATTGCACAGAGTTTCAATGGTTGTCAAAGATGCTCAACTTGAAGAGAAAGTCAAAAGGGTGAAGGAGTTAGACAATTCATTACAAGAAATGAATAAAGTGCATGAAGACCAGATGAAACAGCTAGAAGAAAAATGGGAATGAAGGCTAAGAACTCTTGTGGATGAGAAGAACTCCCTCAACATGAAATGCTTAGAACAAGAGGTGATATTGAAAAATCTGGAATCACCCAAAGCTGAAACCTCCCAGTCAGCTGATAGAAGAAATGTTGCTACACAAGTATGCATTGAGCAGGATGATTCTAAAATAAAGACATCCTCTAATAAAAGGGCAACAACTTCTAAAAAGAAGGTACCATCCATACCATCTTGTACTCATGCTTCTAAAAGTGTTTCTACTAAAAGTGCAGGATGGAAGAATGAATCCAAACAAGTATGGATGAAGATAGTGAAGAAAGAAAGATCTCCTGAAACAGCACAACAATTCAAGAAAAGTACCCTATAATGAAAAGTACTCAAGAGGTCAAGATTTTTGGGTCAATGTTGGTGTTGTAACAATTATGGGCATTGTGCAAAGGATTGTTGGTCCAATCCACTGAATGCCAAAGCACAGAGGAAGCCCGTGCCAAGGGGGAGAAAGCCAGAGGAAAAGAAGTAGCATCCACAGGTCCAGAGACATCTGTTTACTGAAAATAGATTTGGATTACTTGAAAATATCTAGGATGATTGCAAATGTGGTCAAAAAGATACATGTCAATCTCCAACTGTATCCAGAGCTCAAAAGAAGAAAAGATCACAGAACCTGGCTCAGAGAGAATCCTTGGGAAGCAAGATGAAAGTAGAAAATGCTCCCAAGAAGATTATGAAAAAGGAAAAGAAGTCCTTGGAGTCTAAATCGAAGAAGGGTGATGCATCCAGAAGGACCACCATGAAAACATGCTTCTACTGTGGAAAGAAAGGACACACCATGGATCTTTGTGAACAAGCCATGGAATTGAATAGAAGCAGACTGGACTTGAAAAGACAATCAATCCTGAAGAAGCAGAAGGGGTTGATTGAAAACAAGTTGCCTAAGAAAGGTATCTTGAAAGCATCAAAGGAACCATGTGGAATTTCCAAAACCGAGGCCACACTTCCAAGTGACTTACTAGTCATATGGCCAAATCAGTTGCAAATTGCCAAAGATCTCCAAAGAGCTGAAGATGAAGTTCTGGAAATTGCTAAGGAAAAAGGAAAGAAAAAGATTTCACATGAATATATATTGAGATCCACACCAGCACAAACATCATTGAAGATCAAATGTGCAAGTGTGAAGAATGGTGAAAATGGGACATCTCGGTTGAGAGAATCTTCTCAACCTTATTGTTCACATAAATGAACCAAGGAGGTTCCATCTTATTCCCTAATCACTTGTATTTACATGTGCTAACATTTCATGGAATTAAAGATGATGATCATTCTCAACTGGAGAGTGGTTTGGGTAGAATGGAGAGCACCCCTTGAGGGGGAGCCAATCTGTAGAAGATGGGATTCTGAGATTTAATACCATCTTGAGAAAAGTGAAGGTATTCCAATCATACTTTCATCCCTTGTTTCTTAATTGAGTTTATCTTGTCAATTAAGGGGGAGTATGGATTGAAGAAAAATGGATTAAAGGGGGAGCTTTATCTTTGCACTGAACTTTCTAATAAGTCTTGTGAAGTATGTGCAGGATTTAGCAATTTATTGTTATATCTGAAAAATTTCAACCCCTTGGAGCATGATCTCACATGTACAGTGAATGTTGGACTGCATTGAGTTCCTTGGTTACATCACTCTTGTTTTCTACACCGGTTTAGCCCAAGTAGACATAGAGATGATTTACTAAAGGTTCTTTGCTAAAGAGAACATGTGACATCATCCCTCTCTTAGTGCTTTTCAAGAAGATGCTATTCGAAGGGAGGAAGAGATATTTTTGAAGAAAACCACACCACACCTTTGAATTTGATTGCCAATAAGGGGGAGAAAATATTGGCACACATATTGACCAATTCATATGTGATGAAGAAGTGTATTGACAACAAATACAAAGGGGGAGATTGAAATGCACTGTGTTGCATTTGTTGTCAATGAGGCATGATGTTGTCATGGAATGAATGGATGTCAAGGAATTTCAAGATGTGAATGACAAAGGATGTGATAGTGATGGTGATGAAGGAGAATGGTCATGGTACTAAGATGCATGTCACTTAGGAGGTTCACTAAGTGACATAGGATGTTGTGGTTGAAACATTCTCTATGTCCATCAGACGATTGTTGAACTGGTCTTTAAGTGTAAAGAACTTGTATCAAGATGATACAATGTCACAACAATATCAGAAGACCATGCATTGTCTTAACAATGCATGAGGAGATGAGGAGAACCATCCAAAAATCCTAAGTGGATGAAGTGGTACTAGGAGATGAGGAGAACCATCCACAACCACTGAGTTGATGAAGTGAGCAGAAGAAGTCCATGCACTATCTCTTAGTGCATGTGAATCAGAAGAAGATCCAATTGATCTCTGATTAGATCAACGAAGCACATTGAAGAAGTTATGTGATTCAGGAGTTCGGTTGATGAAGATCCTTGAGAATTCTCTCTTAAGTAGAAAATGAGATGATGAAGAAGAATTATAAATTGAGGAGTTGTTTCTAGTCAAGAAGATTAATGTTTGAATTCTCAAGAAGAAGATGAAGGAGAAGAATGGATTGAAGGGGATGTGTCATATGGATAATACTCATAGAAGAACTTTGTATCTGACAAAGTTCCTCATTCTTTGCCTTAGCCAAAAATATGGCCAGCCCGTAGACACCTTGAGGGTTCAACCCCAAGGCATGGGCGCTAGGAACCACGCACATGGGGGTACCATTGGGGCGAAGCCCAGGGCGGCAGGACGCACCCAAGACACCGCATAGGCGTCTGGGGCACGCCCGGAGGAGCACGGTAGGGGCGCATGAGCGCACTCGCGAGTGTCAGGCAGTGCAGAATGGGCTCTAGGTGCGCGCCCGCATGCGTGAGGGCGTAGAGCGCGACAAGCAGGACGAACACGGTGCGGGGCGGCACCGTGGAGGGAGAAGGAGATACAATTGCCGAGAAGCCCGCGGCGCTTGTATGTTATACCGCATGAAAATCCCGCGGCGATTCGTTGTGGGACGCGAAATTTTTCCGTGGAGCAAATCGTGGTCATCCATCTGATCTCACAGACGATCTGCGCCGCACATCTCATCGCGCCATTCGCGATCTGATCCAGGCCGTCTGATGTCTTTCAATCGCACGATCCAACAGCCGGCGAGCTGTCTTCTTCCTTGAGCTCGCCAGAAGGCCACCCGCGAGCTCCGTTGGAACCCGAGGCATCCCGGTGACGGTTTTTGAGTTCCCGGCCACCTTCGAGCAAACCGAGACCTCCATTGTGATCGTTATGCCATAACGAACTCATGCATGCATTAAAATGTTGCATGCATGCATCGAGAAAGAATTCGATGTTCGGCCGAAGCAACCAAAGGTGTGAGGCCATTCGGTGTTGATGTTTGCATGGATTGGCTTAGAATAAGGTCATGCACACGTTTGGCCGAGCATGAACGTGAGGGAAGAGAAAATAAAAGACGCCCGCGTGAACCGAGGATAAAAATAAAGATTTGAAAGATTTTTAAAGATCCGAAACTTTCGGGAACTTGAGTTATTATCACGCGGATGTTTAGAAGCGTTTCTCTTCCTATAAAAGGAGCACCCGAGGCATGAATATGATTTTGCTGATGTTTTTGTTGAATATCCGGTTCCGTGAGTCTCTGCCTCGCGAAGAAGAAGCCCCTCGCAAGTAAACTTGTGCGGCTGGAGTCCTTTGCGCGCAATACCTTTGCGCGACAAGAAGAAGGGGCCCCTGCGCGCCTCCCTTGCGCGACAGGAAGACCCGCGACCGCATCCTTGCGTGCCCGTGGTTGTCACCCTCTCTTCTTGCGAATTTGCGCGACAGGAGGAAGCGCCCCGCGGTGCTCATGCACCTTGCGCGACTGCCCCTTGCACTGAGGCCTTGCACGGCTGTTGAGAGTGGACACACCCCCTTGCGCGACTCCTTTGAGTTTTCCTTGTGTGTGATTAGTGGAGTGAAGGCCGTAGCCTTTGGTGGTTGTGAAAAATAACAAGTGAAGGCTGTTGCCTTATGTGGGTGCACATTTTGAAGAACAAGAACACCCTATGGCCATTTAAGTGTGTGTCAAGTGCTAAGAAGACCACACATTGTGTGTGAAGTGAAAAAGGCCGAGAGGAAGTGTGTGCAAGTGGACTAGGCCGTAGCCAAGTGTGTGTAAGTGAATAAGGCCAAAGACCACACTTAGTTGTGTGAAAAGTGGAGAACCTTGTGTATGCAAATTGAATAACACACCTTGAGAGTGTGTGTGTGAAAACAAGAAACAAGTTGGCCAAACCTAGTGGGTGCACTAAGTGAAGTGTATACACTTAGAAGAAGTGGAAGAATTCCACACTAAAGTATAACACACTTTTAAGTGTGTGAACAAATTGAACAAACTGTGTGAAGTTCAAGGAAGGTGTGTGCTTGAAGTGATTACACCCTTTGTTGGTTTATTGCACCAAGAGAAAGAAGAAGGGGAGTGCATGCATGCATGCATGCACAAGCACACGTGAAAAAAGCCAAATCTGGTTGTGTGCATTTGAGGAGTCCAAGACCAGGAGTTCTTGATGAGTTTTGAGAAGCCATGCAGTCAGTGCATGAGGAAGCAGAGATTCCATGCACTCAGTGCATGAAGTTGTTCTGATGTGAGACTGGATCAGACTAAAGTTAAAGATATCAGTTGTCTGAGTATTCAGTAGCTGGAGAGAAGCCTGGTCATCTTGAGAAGAAGGAGATAAATCCTGAGCAAGACGAGAAGACCTGTTCATCACAAGTGAGCATAGGTACAGAGAAAGGCCAGCAGTCTTTATCCCAGACTGCTGAAGATATTTGAATAAGCTTAAAGCGAAGAAGAGCTACTCGTTTGACTCGAGGAGCCAGGAGAAGACCCTGTGGGACTCAGGGAGAAGAAGTCTTCAGTGGGATTCTAGAGTAGGCCAGTGGGACTCTGGTAACACTGTGGGACGCAGTATAAAGACCCTCCTGTGGGACTCAGGAGAGATACAATGGGACTCTATATCGACCATTGTAATACTAACCGATTATAATGGAGAAACCATGTTGGGGCGTATAACCAACATGGCAAGGACGTAGGCCTTTGGTGCCAAACCTTGTAAATCCTTGTGTCCAGTGCCTTTACATTTACTGCATCATTCGTGGAAAGGTGAGAGATACAAGAAGAGTGGATCGAGGCTTTAACCATCCATAGAGGTTTAATTGATTAAGAATCAATTTGTAAAAAGTTTTAAAGGATCACTGATTCACCCCCTCCCCCTCTCAGTGATTCACACTGATCTGGGCACTTCACCTTATATAGTGGTTAGTATAGACATGGTGTCTCAATTCATCTATAGTCATGGTAGTAGTATATTTTGAGGTTGCAGAAAGAAAAGGATGCTCTAGGATTTGATCAAAATAATGTATATGGAGAGAGCATATCACATCCATGTAATTCACTCATCCTCAGGGACACAGTGTATATAATTACTGTGGAGATGGTCAACATTAAGGGTAGATAGTTTAAGGAGAAGGGCATGGTTAGATTAATTATATAAAGTAAGGATTAGAATTTATAAAAAATTATATTTATTTTAAACCATGTATAAGGATAATTAGAGGGTTTTGAGATATTTTTAATAATATTGAAATTTTTTTTTAAAAAATTATTGAGTTTCCCCTAGGTGTATTAATTTTTATCCATAGTAACATAATCATATTATAAAATCTAGTGTTATGTGTTGTAAATGGAATATGAATTACTTTTGAAGATCTGTAAAGCACTTCAGAAGTGTCTTTCTCACTATAGACATAGAAAAATGGAAATGGAATGAATTTAAAAGAATATCTTTTATAATTTATAATGTTCAATCAGGAATTCATCATAGTGGATGAAACACTTCAAAATAGTATTTTATGACTTCGTAAGTGCAGTTTCCATCATTTTATAATAATTTTATACTTTGTAAGAGATATAATTTTTTATAATTTGGATTTGAAAAATATTATAATAGTAATTTTTTCACATGGTATAACTTATTTGATTACTTCATAATGGGGACTGATTGATTTAAAATGGTAAATTAGTATATTAAAAGGGTAACCAGAGACATTGTAAAAGTATGTTGAGACATCCTCAAAGTGATTTAAATGATAAAAATAATTATTTTCCCTTATAAAATCTCATTTATGTGAAAATTCGTAAAATGATAGAAAACACAGAGTATTTTTTATGATTCATTTTGAGGCCTACACTTTTTTAAAATGTAAGATTTGAGAAATTTTAAATATCTCTAATTTATAGAATAAATTATTGTAATTGAATTTAAATATTACTTTTAGTATATTAAAAATCTCAAAATAAAATTTTGGCTCAAGAATGTTCATGTAAGCATAAAAAAGTGATCACTTCTCAACTAGTTTGATGTTTTCAAATATATTAATTTGAAAAATATAAATTTTGATTATAGATGAATGAATTTTTGGAGACTAAATCTAATTATTTTGTGTTGTTCTAAATTTTATAAATCATATTAAAAACTTTATTTTGTGATTCAAGATGTGTTGTTTAACTTTTTCATTATGAGTTTTTTTTTTCAATGTGAAGAAAGTTGATGAAGACCTGAACTAAAATAGTTGTAGTGAAAAAAAATAGATGAGATAAATGTGGGATCTCTATTGAATTAAAAGATTCTTATGTTATAAAAATATTATGAATGGTTATCAGTTATGATGTATTAATATAATATTATTTATTTAATAAAATAAGAAATTAAAATAAGGTTATAAGATTAATTTCATAAGATATAATGTTTAAATGAAGAAGAGAATATTTATAGATCATGGTATCATAATAACATGGTCAGATGAGTTCGGTATTCAGAATATTCATAGACCCACACTATTGTATTTGATTATAATAAATATAATCAATTCATTTTTTTAATTCAATATGAGGCAAAATGAGCATAACAAAAATATATTTTATGTCCTTTATATAATTCATACCTTTTCCCCCACAAATTCACGCAATACAAAATCCAAATTTTTTAGTGTTATTAGAGATTCTCTAAGTGATATACCTATTTCACATTAAATATTCAATATTTCCCACAATATTCTCTAAATGTTATATCATTCTTGATATATCATACCTAATAATTCACTTTATTTCCTATGGAATGGAATCATAAGTAGTGTGTGAGCTCATATTCTCTGTAAGAGTAAATATAAGATATATTAATAAAATATATTATGTGGGAATAACACAAAAATGTGTGTATGAGAACACAATAAATGTATATGAACATAAAATAAGGAAATAATTTAAAATAAAACATAGATCATAATTCATTAATCATGATAAAAGGGGTTCCATAACATAATAAATTTGATGCGTGTAAGTGGAAAAATTTGTTCATGATTGTGTCCCAACGGAATTAACATATTTTAAATATCATCTAAAAATATAATGGAATGGAAATATATGTACATGAAAGTGTAATTATGGAAGCATATCACAAATAACAAAGAATGATTATGTGGTGGAATATGTATATAACCTTGATCCATTGATAATAACATAACAATATGGTAAAATCAGAAACATAGGTTAGTCTCTGTAATTTATACAAAGAAATAACATCCACTCTTAACATTATAATCATATCAATAATGTTATTGATAAATTTTTTGAACATTAAAAAAAATTACACTATAAATTATAAACATATCAATAATGTCCACACTTAACACTGTGAAAATATTAATATGTTTCATGATTCAAATTATGAACATCTTAATAAGGTCAACACATAACATTGTGAATGTATAAATATAGTCTAAACACAAGAATATGAACATGAAAATATGGTCCACACCTAACAATCATAACATATCATTAATTTCCATCATTAAAAATAAGGATATATAAATAAGTTTCATACATAATGAAGTGCATTGTGTTGCATTTGTTGTCAATGAGGCATGAAGTTGTCTTGGAATGAATGGAAGTCAGGGAATGTCAAGATGTGAATGACAAAGGTTGTGATGGTGTTGGTGATGAAGAGAGAATGGCCATAGTACTAAGATTCATGTCACTTAGGAGATTCACTAAGTGACATAGGAGATGATGGTTGAAACATTCTCTAAGAAAATCTGACGATTGTTGAGCTGATCATTAAGTTCCAAGAACTTGTATCAACTGGATACAAAGTCACAACAAAGTTAGAAGACCATGCATTGTATTGACAATGCATGAGAAGAAGCAAGATGATCCATTCACTACTTCTAAGTGGATGAAGTGGTGTTTAATGAAGTCCATGCACTATCACTTAGTGCATGTGAATCAGAAGATCTTCCAATTGATCTCTGATTAGATCAATGAAGTTTATTGAAGAAATATTTGATTCAGGAGTTCGGTTGATGAAGATCCTTGAGAATTCTCTCCTAAGTAGAAAATGAGATGATGAAGAAGAATTATGAATTGAGGAGTTGTTTCTAATCAAGAAGATTAAATGTTTAAGATGAATGGAGGAATTCTTAAGAAGGATAAGACAAATGGAGGAGAAGAAGAATGGCTTGGGAGAAGATGAAGAGTAGTGGCATTTGGCATTTTCACTTGGTTACTTTGTTTTTAAACAAAGTCCTAAGTGTTTCCTCAAGCAAAAAATTAGCCACCAAGGGCCAGCCTTAAGGGTTCAACCCCCAAGGCACATGTGGGCCTAAGGCGCCACGCCCAAGGGGGGATCCCATGTGGCCAGCCCGAGAGGCAGGGGGGCCGTGTGTAAGCCCCCGAGGGCACGCGGTGGTGAAACCCGCGCACCCGGAGAGCATAGTGGGCGCTAGGAGCGCGCCCGCAGGAGCAGAGTGGGCGCAGAGCGCGCCCGCAGGAAGAACCCGGTGCGGGGCGGCACCGCGAGGGGAGAAGTTCAATTGAAGGGAGGCCGGCAGCGCTTGGGTAATAAGCTGTGGAAAATTCGGCCGCCGTTTTGATGTGGGACGCGGGATTTTCCCGCGGAAGAGATCATGGCCGTCCGAGCCATCGCGCGCTTGATCTGCGCCGCACGATCCATCCGCGGCGCCGCGATCTAATCCAGGCCGTTGAAGATCTGATCCGACGGCCCCGGCCTCGTCCTCTTCCCCGAGCTCGGCAGAGGCCTCCCCGCGCATTCCCGCGAGCTCCGCTTGAACCATAGGCAACCTGAAGATGGTTTTCGAGCTCCCGTCCACCCCTGAGTAAACCGAAGGCATCCTCGTGCTCGTCTGGCCATAATGAACAGTACCATGCATTAAAATGAGCCTGCATGCAACAAAAGAGAAAATTCGATGAAGGCCGAAGAAACCTGAGGTGCGAGGCCCGTGGTTTGTGCTCAAAGTATTAAAGAGGCCATGCACACGTTAAAATGCATGCACGTGAAGAAGGCCGAAACATAAGCGATCTCGCGTGAAAAAGAAAATAAAAAATGGGATTTGCGGCTCGTTTAAAGATTTCAAAGATCCGAAATCTTCGGGAATTTAAGTTGGAAACACGCGGATCATGTGAGGCATCTCTTGCCTATAAAAGGAGCATCTGAGGCTCTCAAAAGGCTGCTGATCCTTTGTTGAAAAATCCGGAGTCCCGTGAGAGAACCTTTGCCTCGCGAAGAAGAGCCTGCGTGCACCCCTGCGCGACAGTGAATACCAGAGCCATCAGAGGCTCCGTGAGATCCTTTTGCGCATACTTGCGCGAAAGAAGAGGTCCCCTGCGCGCCTCCCTTGCGCGACAGGAAGACCCGTGGCCGCAACATCTTGCGCGCCCACGGTTGAAGCCCGAGGTGCCTTGCACCCGAGGCCTTGCGCGACCCTTGTGCCCGAGACATAGGTTACTCAGGCACCCTGCGCGCTGCCTTGCACCAAGCACCCTTGCGCGGCTGCCCCTTGCACCAAGACACCGTGTGTGCCTCCTTGTAGAAAGGGTTCAAGTGAGAATACCCTACGGGCAGTGGGTGTGAACAAGACAAGGCCACCCCTAGTGTGTGCATTTGAAGAAAAGGCAGTATCCTTGTGTGTGTGCAAGAAGGGAAGGAAAGGCCGTAGCCTTGTGCAACCAAGGAAGACCCAAGGCCTAAGTGTATTTGTGTGTGCTAAGTGAAGAGGAAGAGAACACTTGTTCGGGTGTGTGCAAGTAGAGGCCGAGACCACACCTTGTGTGAGTGCCAAATTGAAGAACACACTTTGTGTGTGGATTTGAAGAAGAGGCCGTAGCCCTTGTGTGTACAAAATGAAGAACCAAGTGTGTGCATAAGTGAAGTGCATACATTGAAGAAGATTAAAAGAACAAGGAAGTGTGTGTGCCTAGTAAGTGAAGTAGGCCAAGCCTTGTGTTTGCTAATTGATCAAAGGATGTGTGTGTGAGCAAACAAGAACAAGAAGGCCGAACCTAGGTGTGTGCACTAAGAAGTGTGTATACACTTAGAAGAAGAAAAGGGAGGACATCCACACAAAGAAGAACACACATTTATGTGTGTAGACAAATTGCTTAAAGTGTGTGAAGTTTGAGAAGTAGGTGTGTGCTGAAAAGAATTACACCCTCTAAGGGTTTACTGCACCAAGAAGAGAAGAAGGGGAGTGCATGCATGCATGCATGCATGTGCACACGTGAACAAAGCTAAATCAGGTTGTGTGCATTTGAGGAGTCCAAGACCAGAAGATCTTGAAGATATTGTGATGCCATGCATTCAGTGCATGAAGTTGTTTTGAACTGAGACTGGACCAGACCGAAGTTAAAGACATCATTTGTCTGAGTATTCAGTAGTTGGAGGGAAGCCAGGTCATCCTTAGAAGAAGGAGATAAATCCTGAGCAAGACGAGAATACCTGATCATCACAAGTGATCAGAGGTACAGAGCAAGGCCAGCAGTCTTTATCCCAGACTGCTGAGGATACTTGAAGAACTTAAAGTGGAGAAGAGCTACTCGTGTGACTTGAGGAGCCAGGAGAAGACCCTGTGGGACTCAGGGAGAAGAAGTCTTCAGTGGGATTCTGGAGCAGGCCAGTGGGACTCTGGTAACACTGTGGGACGCAGTATAAAGACCCTCCTGTGGGACTCAGGAGAGATACAGTGGGACTCTGTATCGACCATTGTAATTCTAACAAGTTATAATGGGAGAATCCATGCTGGGAGAGCATGGCAAGGATGTAGGCCTTTGGTGCCGAACCTTGTAAATCCTTGTGTCCTGTGCCTTTTCATTACTTCATTATCCGGGAAAGGATGAGAGATACAAGAAGAGTGGATCGAGGCTTTAACCAGCCATAGAGGTTTAATTGATTAAGAATCAATTAGTAAAAAGTTTTAAAGGATCACTGATTCACCCCCTCCCCCTCTCAGTGATTCACACTGATCTGGGCACTTCAATTGGTATCAGAGGGAGGTTACCTCTAAAAGATCCAAGGGAGTCTTTATGAAGTGCAGATTTGAGGAAATGAGAAACCAGCCTCAAATGGAGATATCTGCCAAGACTCAGAAAAATAGAAAGAAGAAACAGGCCAAGAAGATGAAGAAAGCCTGTCCTAGCTGTGATGAAGTTGGAACAATGAAAGATCTTCAAAGTGCAATCGAATATCTTCAGAAGACAGTCCCCAAGGAAGTGGCAATGTGTATAGCTACAGGCATCCTTGATCTTCAAGAAGAAAAATCACAGTTAGAAGAAGAATCCAATGCAATGGAAGATCAATTGGCAAAAAGGGTTGGCATAACCAACACTCTCAGAAAGCTGGTGAAGGCTAAAGATGAGACAATATCTCTTTGCAATGAAAGATATGAAGACACTGCTGAAGAATTTCAAAGAAGCTCTTCTGAGAAATAAATATTTATGATAATGATCAAAGAAGTTTTCCATGCACTGGAAAAGAAGCACAAAGTTTCAATGATTGTCAGAGATGCTCAAATTGAAGACAAAGTCAAAATGGTGAAGGAGCTTGACAACTCATTGCATGAAATAAAGAAGGTGCATGATGACCAGATGGAACATCTGAAACAGAAGTGGGAAGGTAGGCTAGGATTGGTTGAGGATGAGAAGAACTCCCTCAACATGAAATGCTTTGAACTGGAGGTGATATTGAAAAATCTGCAATCACCCAAAGCTGAAGCCTCCCAGTCAGCTGGAAGAAGAAATGTTGCCACTCAAGTGAGCTGTGAGTAGGATGATTCTAAGAGAAAGACATCCTCTAATAAAAGTGCAACATCTTCTAAAAAGAAGGTACCATCCATACCATCTTGTACTCATGCTTCTATATGTGTTTCCACAAAAAGTGCAGGATGGAAGAATAACTCCAAACAAGTATGGATGAAGACAATGAAGAAAGAGAGCTCTCCTGAAACAGCACAACAATTCAAGACAAGTACCCAACAATCAGAAGGACTGAAGAAGTCAAGATTTGTGGGTCAATGTTGGTGTTGTAATAAGTATGGGCACTGTGCAAAGGATTGTTGGTACAATCCACTGAATGTCAAAGCACAAAGGAAGCCCATGCCAAGGGGGAGCAAGCCAGAAGGAAATAAGCAACATTCACAGGTCCAGAGACATTTGTTTACTGCTAACAGATTTGGATTACTTGACAACATCTGGGATGGTTGCAAAAGTGGTCAAAAGAATGATACATGTCAATCTCCAACTGTATCCAAAGTTGGAAAGAAGAAAAGATCACAGAACCTGGCTCAAAAATATTCCATGAGAAGCAAGCAGAAGAAAGTGGAAGATGCTCCCAAGAAGAGTTTGAAGAATGAAGAGAAGTCCTTGGAGTCTGAGTCCAAGAAGGGTGATGCATCCAGAAGGACCACCAAAACATGCTTCTACTGTGGAAAGAAAGGACACATCATGGACCTCTGTAAAGAATCCATGAAACTAAATAGAAGCAGACTGAACTCCAAAAGACAATCAATCCAGAAGAAGAAGGGATTGATTGAAAATAAGTTGCCTAAGAGAGGTAGCTTAGCAGCATCCAAAGAACCATGTGGAACTTCCAAAACTGAGGCCACTCTTCCAAATGATTTACTAGTCATATGGCCACATCAGTTGCAACTTGCCAGAGAACTACAAAGAGTTGAAGATGAAGCTCTGGCAATTGCTAAAGCAAAAGGGAAAAAGAAGATTTCACATGAAGATGTTTTGAGAACCACACCAGCACAATCATCAATGAAGATCAAATGTGCAAGTGTGAAGACTGGTGAAAATGGGACATCTCGGTTGAGAGAATCTTCTCAACCTTGTTGTTCACATTGATGAACCAAGGAGGTTCCATCTTATTCCCTTATACTATTGGTATTTACATGTGCTGACATTACATGGAATTGAAGATGATGATCATTCTCATCTGGAGAGTGGTTTGGAAAGAATGGAGTGCACCCCTTGAGGGGGAGCAAATCTGAAGAAGATGATGTTCTGAGATTAATATCATCTTAAGAAAATAGATGAAAGGGGGAGCTTTATCTTTGCACCTGAATATTCTAATGTGTTTTGTGAAGTATGTGCAGGATTCAGCAATTCATTGAATATCTGAAAAAATATCTGAACCCCTTAGCATGATCTCACATGTTTACAGTGAATGTGGACAGCATTGAGTTCCTTGGTTACATCACTCTTGTTTTCTACACCGGGTTAGCCCAAGTAGACTTAGAGATGATTTACTAAAGGTTCTTTGCTAAAGAAGAACATGTGACATCATCCCTCTCCTAGTGTTTTTCAAGAAAATGCTTTTATAAGGGAGGAAGGGATTTTTGAAGAGAACCACACCACACCTTTGCATTTGATTGCCAATAAGGGGGAGAAATATTGGCACACATATTGACCGATTCATATGTGGTGAAGAAGTGTATTGAAAACAAATACAAAGGGGGAGATTGAAGTGCATTTTGTTGCATTTGTTGTCAATGAGGCATGAAGTTGTCTTGGAATGAATGGAAGTTAGGGAATGTCAAGATGTGAATGACAAAGGTTGTGATGGTGTTGGTGATGAAGAGAGAATGGCCATAGTACTAAGATGCATGTCACTTAGGAGATTCACTAAGTGACATAGGAGATGATGGTTGAAACATTCTCTAAGAAAATCTGACGATTGTTGAGCTGATCATTAAGTTCCAAGAACTTGTATCAACTGGATACAAAGTCACAACAAAGTTAGAAGACCATGCATTGTATTGACAATGCATGAGAAGAAGCAAGATGATCCATTCACTACTTCTAAGTGGATGAAGTGGTGTTTAATGAAGTCCATGCACTATCACTTAGTGCATGTGAATCAGAAGATGTTCCAACTGATCTCTGATTAGATCAATGAAGTTTATTGAAGAAATATTTGATTCGGGAGTTCGGTTGATGAAGATCCTTGAGAATTCTCTCCTAAGTAGAAAATGAGATGATGAAGAAGAATTATGAATTGAGGAGTTGTTTCTAATCAAGAAGATTAAATGTTTAAGATGAATGGAGGAATTCTTAAGAAGGAGAAGACAAATGGAGAAGAAGAAGAATGGCTTGGGAGAAGATGAAGAGTAGCGGCATTTGGAATTTTCACTTGGTTACTTTGTTTTTAAACAAAGTCCTAAGTGTTTCCTCAAGAAAAAAAATAGCCACCAAGGGCCAGCCTTAAGGGTTCAACCACCAAGGCACATGTGGGCCTAAGGCGCCACGCCCAAGGGGGGATCCCATGTGGCCAGCCCGAGAGGCAGGGGGGCCGTGTGTAAGCCCCCGAGGGCACGCGGTGGTGAAACCCGTGCACCCGGAGAGCATAGTGGGCGCTAGGAGCGCGCCCGCAGGAGCAGAGTGGGCGCAGAGCGCGCCCGCAGGAAGAACCCGGTGCGGGGCGGCACCGGGAGGGGAGAAGTTCAATTGAAGGGAGGCCGGCAGCGCTTGGGTAATAAGCTGCGGAAAATTCGGCCGCCGTTTTGATGTGGGACGCAGTATTTTCCCGCGGAAGAGATCCTGGCCGTCCGAGCCATCACGCGCTTGATCTGCGCCGCACGATCCATCCGCGGCGCCGCGATCTAATCCAGGCCGTTGAAGATCTGATCCGACGGCCCCGGCGTCGTCCTCTTCCCCGAGCTCGGCAGAGGCCTCCCCGCGCATTCCCGCGAGCTCCGCTCGAACCAGAGGCAACCTGAAGATGGTTTTCGAGCTCCCGGCCACCCCTGAGTAAACCGAAGGCATCCTCGTGCTCGTCTGGCCATAATGAACAGTACCATGCATTAAAATGAGCCTGCATGCAACAAAAGAGAAAATTCGATGAAGGCCGAAGCAACCGGAGGTGCGAGGCCCGTGGTTTGTGCTCAAAGTATTAAAGAGGCCATGCACACGTTAAAATGCATGCACGTGAAGAAGGCCGAAACATAAGCGATCTCGCGTGAAACAGAAAATAAAAAATGGGATTTGCGGCTCGTTTAAAGATTTCAAAGATCCGAAATCTTCGGGAATTTAAGTTGGAAACACGTGGATCATGTGAGGCATCTCTTGCCTATAAAAGGAGCATCTGAGGCTCTCAAAATGCTGCTGATCCTTTGTTGAAAAATCTGGAGTCCCGTGAGAGCACCTTTGCCTCGCGAAGAAGAGCCTGCGCGCACCCCTGCGCGGCAGTGAAGCCCGGAGCCATCAGAGGCTCCGTGAGATCCTTTTGCGCATACTTGCGCGAAAGAAGAGGTCCCATGCGCGCCTACCTTGCGCGACAGGAAGACCCGTGGCCGCAACATCTTGCGCGCCCACGGTTGAAGCCCGAGGTGCCTTGCACCCGAGGCCTTGCGCGACCCTTGTGCCCGAGACATAGGTTACTCAGGCACCCTGCGCGCTGCCTTGCACCGAGCACCCTTGCGCGGCTTCCCCTTGCACCAAGACACCGTGTGTGCCTCCTTGTAGAAAGGGTTCAAGAGAGAATACCCTACGGGCAGTGGGTGTGAACAAGACAAGGCCACCCCTAGTGTGTGCATTTGAAGAAAAGGCAGTAGCCTTGTGTGTGTGCAAGAAGGGAAGGAAAGGCCGTAGCCTTGTGCAACCAAAGAAGACCCAAGGCCTAAGTGTATTTGTGTGTGCTAAGTGAAGAGGAAGAGCACACTTGTTCGGGTGTGTGCAAGTAGAGGCCGAGACCACACCTTGTGTGAGTGCCAAATTGAAGAACACACTTTGTGTGTGGATTTGAAGAAGAGGCCGTAGCCCTTGTGTGTACAAAATGAAAAACCAAGTGTGTGCATAAGTGAAGTGCATACTTTGAAGAAGATTAAAAGAACAAGGAAGTGTGTGTGCCAAGTAAGTGAAGTAGGCCAAGCCTTGTGTTTGCTAATTGATCAAAGGAAGTGTGTGTGAGAAAACAAGAACAAGAAGGCCGAACCTAGGTGTGTGCACTAAGAAGTGTGTATACACTTAGAAGAAGAAAAGGGAGGACATCCACACAAAGAAGAACACACATTTATGTGTGTAGACAAATTGCTTAAAGTGTGTGAAGTTTGAGAAGTAGGTGTGTGCTGAAAAGAATTACACCCTCTAAGGGTTTACTGCACCAAGAAGAGAAGAAGGGGAGTGCATGCATGCATGCGTGCACGTGCGCACGTGAACAAAGCTAAATCAGGTTGTGTGCATTTGAGGAGTCCAAGACCAGAAGATCTTGAAGATATTGTGATGCCATGCATTCAGTGCATGAAGTTGTTTTGAACTGAGACTGGACCAGACCGAAGTTAAAGACATCATTTGTCTGAGTATTCAGTAGTTGGAGGGAAGCCAGGTCATCCTTAGAAGAAGGAGATAAATCCTGAGCAAGACGAGAAGACCTGATCATCACAAGTGATCAGAGGTACAGAGCAAGGCCAGCAGTCTTTATCCCAGACTGCTGAGGATACTTGAAGAACTTAAAGTGGAGAAGAGCTAATCGTGTGACTCGAGGAGCCAGGAGAAGACCCTGTGGGACTCAGGGAGAAGAAGTCTTCAGTGGGATTCTGGAGCAGGCCAGTGGGACTCTGGTAACACTGTGGGACGCAGTATAAAGACCCTCCTGTGGGACTCAGGAGAGATACAGTGGGACTCTGTATTGGCCATTGTAATTCTAACAAGTTATAATGGGAGAATCCATGCTGGGAGAGCATGGCAAGGATGTAGGCCTTTGGTGCCGAACCTTGTAAATCCTTGTGTCCTGTGCCTTTTCATTACTGCATTATCCGGGAAAGGTTGAGAGATACAAGAAGAGTGGATCGAGGCTTTAACCAGCCATAGAGGTTTAATTGATTAAGAATCAATTAGTAAAAAGTTTTAAAGGATCACTGATTCACCCCCTCCCCCACTCAGTGATTCACACTGATCTGGGCACTTCACATAACATTGTGAACATATCTAGAAGGTCCATGTTTAACATCATTATCTCATGAGACCTAAATAATTACCCAAAAAATATGAGGGATATATAATTCTGATCCCAACTATCAAAAAATGAAAATAATACATATGTGTATCATATGAATATGAAAATATTGATAATCCTATCATATCTTGATTAACCCATGGTAGAGAAACATGTTTTTGGAAAATTTAAAAAAAAACCAATATCCATCAAAAGGATGTAGGTGGATAATATCATTAGAAAATATAGCTTTTGAATCATAAAAATTATTAAATCATGTTGACATAGATTAAAAAATCTTCATAAAATAATTATGAAATTAATTTTAAAACTAAAAATATATCTATGGCTATGTTTTTAATAGAATTTATTTCATAGAAAACAACGAAAGAATAATTATAATATAAAATACATGGGAAAAAAATTAAATCTTGAAAAGGAATAATATTTCCAAAAATAGATGTTATACATGTGGTAAATTTCTATCAATCATAAATTAAAAAATATGAAAAATTATTTTCCCATTTTTTAATGAAAGTAAAAGTGAATAGAAAATGACCAATACTGATAACGTTTAAAAATATTACTTTCAAAAACTTTTAAGAAATGTAATATATAATGGAAAAGAAATATAATTAATTATTGATAAATAGATAAGTGCATTAATAAATCAATATAGGTATTTTCAATATAGTGGAAAATTATTCACCATTGATAAAAATATATATGGTTGGTCTAACTATCAATCAATCGTCCTAATGAATTATGAACCAATGAGTAGTGAGATGGTAAAAACATGAAAACCTAATAAATAACCATATGATATAAAAAAATATGGCATGAAAAAATTAATAAAAATTTTACCCCTAAATAGGATTTTAGACATATACAAACTTAATTTGAAAATGTGATTAGAAAGGAAACACTTACCACTTTGTAACTTTTTGATAAAAATACATAATAAGAATGAACATTATATAGATTTGAAAAATACATTAATTAAATAAAAAATTGTGGTACAATAAAATTATGGGGTATTATATTCGCAACATAAATAAAAAAGGTAAGTAATATGGAACATATTATAATGTGGGAAATTATGATGTGAAAAATATTACATTTTCTCCCAACATATTTGAAATCGGATAAATGAAATTTATAACCAACACAGCCATATAAATAACTTCTTTTACAACCTTATACATATCTATAAACTTTAATACTATTAAATTATTTTAATTTATTAAACATATATTAGATATTTATTATTTATTTTCATTATTGGATATTTTAAATTTTGTTTGTTTTCATAGATGTTTCATAGAGGAAATGTAGATACCCATTCCATAAAACTATGTTCATGGTTCCTATATGAAAAATTTATTATAATAATTATGTTATAATTATTCTTTCAATTCCATTTTCAATTAATTTATGCTATGGATATCATTTGTTACAATGGAATCCATGAAAAACATTTTTTGGGTAATTTCCCAATAACAAATAGTTTTTTATAGTTATTTTTCATTGTTTTCATCCTTCCAAAATCATAATAATGAAATAAATTACACTAAAATTAAATTTTTTTCAACACATATTAACTTATTTATTCATATTCATGATGAAACTTATGTTTTTGTAATAAAATTTATCATGTTGGTTGTTTAATAGACCAAGAAAAAAACAAGTAATACTAAAGGAAATGAGTAAAATAATATAGTTATATAATAGTAATGTCATTTTATGATAATCATAATTAGGTTAATATAACATCATTATATTATTAAATTATACTTATAAGGATTTTATATGATATTATAATTAAAAACATTTGTGTTTAATTTGGTACTTTTTTTTGAGTAATTATCTCTTTTTCAAAACAGGTTCCATCATTATGAAGTATTTAGGATTTAATCATAGAGTAGGAGGATGTGAAATGAATAAGTAATTGGGTGTGTATAGTTTGCGTAGATTCTAGATATAACTAATTGGAATGAGTGTTTTGGTAGGATAATTCGAGGGGTCCTTCTATTGATGAATTTTGAAGGTCAATTAGGAAAATTACCATTAATTTAATATATAAGAATTTCATTTTTTATTGAAATTATATAAAAAAATAATGGGTATGGGACAATTTAGTTCATAAATATAAAATCATATTATTTATAGATTTCTTTTAATGACAATTTAGTTCTTTAACCCTTAATTTAACCACATTTTAACTGATTTTAACTTTACTATAGTAACTTAATTCTTACCTTAGTGAAGTATTTTTATGTAAAAAAATGACGTTCTCCTCTTTAAATATTTTTTAAACGATGGTAAAAAAAATTGGACTCCATTTAATCTTATTTTATTTCAAAATTAAGGAAATCAATTTTTAAAATTAAAATATGATATATATATTTATATAATATGTTTTAAAATAAAAATATATTTTTAAACATTATGTTTTATTAATCCCATTTGATGTAAGAACTAACAAAATGAGTTTTAGAATATATTTTAAACATTAAATCATTAAATTATAATAATCATTTAAATGTTATTAATTAAATTTATGATGATAAAACCACAATATACATTAAAAAATAACACATTGAAAAATATTTTCTTATATCATTAAATGATTTTAATAGCATCCCCTTGTAATTAATAATTTATCTTTTAGCCAATAAATTTTATCAATAAATAAGAATTTCAATAGGTTATTCGATTTTTATAAAAACATAAAATCATTCATTACTAAGAATAATAATTATAATTGTTATTTTTATACGTGACAAATAAAATTATATTTTTATAATATAATATTCTAAAAAAGTTAATAATTTTTAATTATTCATCATTAGTGAATTAAATTATTTTTAATTTTTTATTAAAATTCCTCATCATAATGGTACCTATTATATACATGTATACTCAATGAACATGATTCCAAAATACTTATATATAATGGTCATATTTCATTATTATATATAGCCATGTAAAATTTCAAAAAATCATTCTTCCTATTTACTTCTCTATCAATATTTCAATAAATTTTATTAAATTTTTTCACCATTTCAATATATTCGAGCATGATTATTATCATCATGTAAACCCCTAAAGATAACGATTTTATGTCACTTATATTTTTATATACATGTGGATTTATTAGTCTAATAATTCTCTTAATGATATTTCATATTCTATTCTCATAATTTAGTAATGTTTATCTTCCATTGTAAAATTTGAACACAATAAAATATATCATGTTTTATTTTAGTGTTGTTATATTTGTGAAACAATATATTTATCCCATTGTTTATATAAATATAAATTCATATAAAAAACATGAGTTGTTACATTCTACACCCTAATTTAAATTATGTCGTCTCAATTTTAACTGTCTCACTAATGAATAAATTTGGGGATATCCCCAAGATTGACTGGAATAATGATATAATTTGTAATTATATATTAGCCTAAATATCATAGGTAAAACTATGTAACTCATATTTTCCATCATTGTAGGAATATCAATAAAATTGAGATTCTACCAAATCATTTGAATGAGATACCCCTTATAATTGGATACTGAGACCGATATAATGGATGAAATTTCCATAAAGAGTGTAAAGGTAATCAAATTAAGATTGCGATAATGGGTAAATTTAGGATAAAAAATGTGGCTTCCATATCCTAAAAATTAATATTTCTATTTCAGAGACATACAACCCATGAAAAAGGTCACATCGAATTTGAATAGCGGATGTGCAGTAAGATTTTTAGGAATCACATTCCCTCATTATTCTTCTAAAGCGGATTTATAGAATTGGGGTGAAATAATCTAACCACTATAAATTTTCACTAATAATTAAATATTTATCCATTTAAAATATAAAATATTAGACATAGTTACTTTTCAAGAGATTAATGAATTCATATAACTGGGCTCAAATAATTTTTTTTCAATATTTAATGTACTTACCACCACCCCAATTTCATGATTTTTTATTTCATGGATTTCTAAAACCTAAAGGGTTTGACTGAGTATAATGAAAAATAATCATTGAAACTTATAACACACTAAGTGAAATAAATACTATGATTTCGTATTTTATGACACATTCATTTTAACCTATGAAATGTTAGTTTCATCTAACACAATATTTCACTAATATTATTTTTTAAGCTTTATCTTATTATTCAGAATAAACTAATCCCTAAAATTACAATTATTTTCTATGATACCAGTTGAAGTTCTATAGTCCCATAATCAAGGATATAGTGATAAAATTAAAACATTACAAAAATTCATTAAAACCAAAGAATATTTCATAATCATAAAACATTTATATATTTCATCTTTTCTATAATATAAATATTTCATCTCATATATTAACACAATCCTAAAACCAAAAGGTTTATTTTCCTTTAAAATCACATTTATAATATTCTGATTTTATAATATGTCTTTAAAATTTCACTTATAATTATCAAAAAAATTATCCTTACCAATATTTCAAACATATAATTATTATTTGTTTATTTTGGAATAGATGATTAAGAAAATAGTGAGCTGAGATGCTTAATAAGTGAATGCTTGAGAGATAACAGTCAATGATAATAAGTGAGAATTAATCAAGTATGTGGTTATGAGAAAATAATAATGGTATATGCAAAAGACATTAAGAAATTATACCAGAAATCATAGATCATAAATCATGACTCATTACATAAGACATTGGAAAAACATCAGAATTGATATATTTAAAAGCGGAAACAGGAGCCCATAACCATGATCCAAGGACACGAGAAAATAAAACATATCTAATTGAATATAAAATGTGATTGGAACATAGACCTAAGAAATGGTCATAATGGAATCCTAACACATATATTTCGGAATAAGGATGTTGTAACTTGCGCTAGTAATCATGAGCCATAGGGAATATCAAAGTAATGTTATAGAACATAAAACATATGTATTTCATAATATGGTGAGTTTATCAATAACGTACACGATTTATATTTTGACTATATCTATAATATCCATGATAAAAAATTAGAAAATATCAATAATTTCATCACATAACACAACAAAAAAATCAATAAATTCCATGTTTTTCTATTGTATGTATATCTATAATGTCTATGATTATCATTGTGACCATTTTAATAAGTATCATTCTTAACATTTTCAACCTACGAAGAAGTTCCATTATTAACATTGTGAAAAACTATATATGTTCTCTGCATAACATTGTAAACATATCAATATGTTATATGCATAATGATTTAAACAAATCAGTATGGTCTATGATCGACATTATGAACATATCAATAAGGAATATGCTTAAAATCTATATCTCATGAGACTTAAATAATGACTCAATTAAATAGAGTAACTTATTATTATAAAAAAAATCCATAAATTTTGGAAACTATTATATACGCACATGTACATTAAGGCATTCATAATCCCATCATTACTTAACTAACCAGTATAATTGAATTGTGTTTCATGAAAATTTATAAAATACATGATTATGAACTATCCATAAAAAAAATTTAGATGATATAATTATATTGTATGCCCATTAAAGAAGTATTTACATTAATGGAAGTTGTTGGAGACGAAAAATAGTTTATAGGAGAAATGGAAAAATATTTTTAAAATATTTTTATGTTCTTAAGTAGGTTTGTTTCAAATTGAAAAATTCTCAATACAACGTGAAATTAAATTAATTTGTATGTCCATAAAATCAAGGAAATTAATATTAAATTGAAAAATTATTGTTAAATTAGGAAATAAAATTCATGATGAATATGATAAAAGGATGTATCTTTCTAAAATTTTATAATGAAAGTATAAGTAAAAAAGAAATGACCCATAAATAAAAATACTACTTTAAAACCACTATAAATAAATTAAATTTAATATAAAATTATCTTAATCAAACATTGAATCATATATAATAGAATAAATTAAATTATATAGAGTTTATGGAAAAGAAGGAAAATAATTCAACACCGACAAGAAAAGATAATGTCAATCCCAATTATAAGAATCATTGTAGTTTAATTATGAACAAAAGTATTGTTAAATAGAAAAAATATTAATAAAAATAGAGAAAATAGATGAGAAGAAATTATACATGGTTTTAGAGATAAATGAAAAAAATCCTAATGTAGGAGTTTATATATATTAAATATCGAGTTGAATATGAGATTATAAAATAACCACTTATGGATTTGGAAACTACTAAATCAAAAGGATCTATAAGAAATTGCATGGAATAGATTTTAAAATGCCTTGAATTTCAAGAAAAATATTTTATATGAAAATCATGAGGATGTATATACCTCACATATATAATGAAGGTAGTGAGGTGATAAATTTGAGATGATAAAACCCTTATATTTTCTCCCAAATTCCACAAATGATCATTAACCTCCATTAAAATAAAAAAACCATGTGAATAAATTATTATTGAACTAGATTCATACCAGTTACTTTTTATAATATATAATTATAATAATATAATACCCATATAGAATATATTTTTATTTATTTCCATCATATAATGTTATTTTTTTTCATTATTTTCATAAAAATTTCATAATGGAGATTTTGATACTCATTAATCGATATTGAGTTCATCTTTCCATGAAATTTTAAGGTGTTATAATTATTGTGTTCTATGGATTTTTTGGAAAACTTGTTCACTAGAGGATTGATATGGGTATGGTTCATTAGAATGAAATCTCTATGATATGTGTTTCTTATAATTTATGTATAACAACATGTTAGTTTATAATTATTATTCATTTTTATCCTTCCCAATAACATTCATGACATAAATTTATAGTTAATATCATAAAATACTATTATTAAGGTCTTGATACTTATTCATTATGAAAATATTGAGTTCAATATAGCATCATAAAAATCAGTGATAAAAAAACCCAATAAAACATTCTATACAAATGAATGTAAAATAATTGTAACAAAAAAATATTTAATGAAATATTTTTTTCAAATAAATTTTATCTATTTCTAAACATTCAATTCCTGAAACATTCAGTTTAATTTAACTATGATTTATTATTAAAATATTATTATATGACCATTAAAACATAACAGTTAAATTAGATTTTATGAATTTGATTTAGTGATTTATAGGATATATAAATATATTTGAATCAATATGAATATATTAATTAATTCTTAAGAATCAATTATTCAATATTCTGAAAAGTTATATTATGTATAAAAAATAAATTTCCTTCAAAATGATTTTTTGTTGAATTTTTGTGAGATAATATTATATTTAATTTTTGAAATATATAAAAAATTATTTTATAAAATAAATTCCATTTTTGAAATCATTATATTAATATTATTTTTGGTATTAATTTTTTTAGAAATTTTTGAGGAGATTAGTTTGCTGGTTAATATTATAAAATACATATTTTTATTGAAATCAAAATTTCTGTTTATGAAATGTACAAAAATGTATTTTTTATATAATGCTTTCAGATAAATTTTTTTTTTAATATAGTTTAAAAAAAACTAATTTCATAGGAATCAATTTTATTTTTCAATATAGATTAAAAAAATTTATACATAAAAAGGAATTTTTCCAGAAAAAATTTTTTATGCGTAAAACAAGTTTTTACTCATAATAATTTAAATTAGTAACTCTTATTGATTTATTTTAATTAAATTTATATATTTGAAAGAAAATTATTTATTTTAAAATTCTTCTAACATAATTCTAGTTAAGGAATGGAAAAAATCTATTTTTATTCTTAAAATGCTATTTTTATAAAAGTTATTTTCATCGTGTTTTGCACATTTATTTTAGAATTAATTTCTTCTAAAAATTGGTTATGGTTTTCATAAAATGGATTTAAAACTTTCAATCCAAATTTTAATTTTTTTTAATGTTCACACTTTAATTTTTTGTCAAAACGAATAGTATCCGTGTTAAAATTCATCACCTTGGTAAAAAGGAAAATCGGGTTTCTCGAGGATAAAACTAAGTGTTAAAACCATAAATTTCCATCCTAAATAATAATTGCTGATTTTAATGGGAAACGTATCATGATATTCATGTAAATGTTATTATTAATGGAAACTTCTCCATGAAAATGACCATTGTAATATTTGAAGGAGAGAATATTACCAAATTCCACACTATCAGTTTAAAATATATCTTTAGTGTATAAAGAGGGAAATAAGAAAGTTATAAAAAAATATAAGTCACTATATTGAGATTTATAAATTTATCTTCATGAGGTAAATTAATTTATAATTTTTCAAAATTATATAATAGCCTTAGATACATATGAAACAGTGATGATGTATTTAATGAATTAATAACAAACTATATAAAATGATTTTACAAATATTAAAAGTAATATAATTTGAGTGACTTAATGTATTATCAAATTTCGTAAATTAATACTTAATAATAGTGTTTTGTTAAGTATATATATTTTAAATCCCTAGTTTTTTTGTTGTATTTCATATAAAATTAAATTTACTATGTTAAAAATAAAATTAAAGATGATTTTTAATAATTAATATCTTGTAAATGATATAAACTCAAAAAAATATTATATTGGGATAAATTATTTGGATATGGTTTTAAAAATTTATCAGGTTAAATTTATGGATTTTTTGAAATTCTATTGAAACATTATTAACCATTAAAGGAGAGAAAACATTAATATTGTGGTAATTGTCTAAAGGGGTAATGAAGGGTAAAAATGATTAGGGAATAATGTGATCCAATAATGGTAATATTTTATTTTATTTTTTAATTTATTATAATACTAATATCATTTCATAATAATTACAATTTGGATCCATTTGGATATCAAAATTAATTAATATTCATTTAATATTTTAAGAATTTCCTAGGGTGCCTCTCCCAATTATCAAAAATTTCCACCCATCCATTCTCTCTACCACACCACATGGATCCATATATTATAACCATTATATAAAAAATATCTTATTATATCCTTCTTAGACTATTTATAGCTTCTATTATTCTCAAAAGTCTATCCCTATAGCCCTTATGGGGAGATATATAAGATTTATTACAAAGAAGATGTAATCACCTTAATCAATCTCATTTTAAAATTATTATTCTAAATCATATAAATATTTAATAATATACATAAAATAATAAATCAACCACACAAAATTTACTTAACTGGTGTTATTATTAATAATATGTCATTATTCACCCTCTTTCTATTAAATTTGAAGTGAAGATATCGTTCGTGTGTATGTAAGGCTTACCGTATCCACATTGCGATAAAATAAAATTATCATCACCATATTAAATGGATAGGTATTGTTATTTTTTTTAATGATTATATAAGGTATTTTTTATATAAATTTTTTTTCTATAATTATTGTATGATTCATTCTTTATTACCTTCCCAACCATTAGAAAATTCTAATGTTGATTATGGGTATGTGTAAACTGCCAGCATAGTGAAGCGATATGATTCATTTTTCATTTATTTTTTACATGAATAGAAATAATGATGCATTTAATTAATATTTATTATATGTATGATGTAGAAATATTTCTATAAAATAAATTTATTAATTACATTTCATTCAATCCATCCGTCAGAAAAATGGAAACAATGTTCATTTGTACGTATGGTGTACCGTCTCCAGGAAAGGTGTAGTTATGTTTTTTTTCCTACTTTTATGAATGACTACAAACAAGTATATAATAAATATATATTCTATTTAATTAATTAATAACATTATTTATATTATTTAACAAAGATTAAAATAAAATGATCAATACTACCAAACCAAAACATACGTGAAAAATGAAGCACATATCACCTAGAACAATTATTTTAATAAATAATTGTTAATAAATTGGTGATAAAATGTTTCAATTAAATCATATATCATATAATATATATTATTATGGTTCTATACTATATCTAAAATTAATCTATATTTATTATATATGAAATTACAACATGTATGAATGAATAGGGGAATATGGTACTGAATTTGCTTCTCGTTTTAGTTTTTCTAGGAAACATGCATTATTACCCACTTGTTTTTTTGTATTCTGTATACTTAAAATTAATTTATTTTATTATTATTAGAAGTAAATTATTTTATTTAAAAATCTATATAATGTAATTTATATTATGGTGATTTTGATTAAAAATATACCAAAATGTGCAAGTTTTTATATTAAAATATATTTGATTATTAGGATAATTTATGATTCCATATAAGATGATTAATTCTTATTATATACCTATAAACAATCCCAAGAATATTAATATCCAATAAATGTTTCTTTAAACTAAAATTTTCCCATTGATTTTCCTCTATTTATATTCTTAAGATAAGTAAAATTTGTATCAAGGAAAATATATATTTCTTCTCCATTCAGCCAATTTTTTTTCTTATTTATTAATGTTTTCTAAAAATGATTGAAATAAGGTTTTTAATATTCATTTATTATTGTTTGATGCAATTTTAAAACATTTTATAATGTTTTAAAAAATGTTTCAAATAGAATGATTTTTTTTCTAAATGTGGTATACTTTTAATTTTTTTTTGTAAAATAAATGTTTTATTTTAACATATACATCATGAATGGAATCCCCCACCATCATTACCACTCAACATTAGAATTATACATTTCAAAATTTCAATGTTATTTCAAAATAAAATATTTTCCAAAATATTTTATATTTTTTATATTTTAACGATGTGATTTCAAAATAGAAATTTTATTTACCTCATGAATGTTTTAATGATTTTTAATTGTATTTTTATTCATCAAATAAAACATCACTTCATTAACCATATGATTTATTGGGGATACTATCAAAAGGTACGATCCTTAATCTTTATCTAGATTTTTTATGATTATGATAGTAATATGTTTATGAAACTTGTTCCTTTTCCATTTTTATATAATGATGAAATTTTATTGAAATGTCATTCTTTTCCACAGGTTATGTTGTGATGCAATTTTTATACAACTCGTCAATTTTCATGAGTTCTAATATGGTGAATTTATTATGATCTGGTTTCCCTCATATATATGGTTTTCATTATATTATTGTCGTTAATTTATAAATATGGTGGTGGTTATATTACAACCATAGATGGTGGTTATGTTATAACTGAGGATGGTGGTCACATTATAAACAAGTACTGGTGGGAGCTATATATCCCTCTAATGAATTTGGTAAATACATATATATAATGATATAAATTGGACTATAATGGGTATTTATCCTTGTTGGGTAAGGTACTTTTTCAAATATGATAGTATTGGGGTGAATAATGACTTTATGATGGGTTGGGGAGTGAATAAATTCAATTTTGAAATTTTTCTAAATAATCAGTTACTAATGAGTAAATTATTTTCTGTTTTTATGTATATTCCATAAAATTATATCACATACCATTTTTATTCTCTACAGTTTTATTCTATTTAATTCCATTTTGATTCAAGTATTTTGTACTACTAAAATTAATAAAAGGACTCAAGATTGTAATATATTATATACATGGTATTATTTTTAAATGTTATGCTCATGTTCTTATTTTAGGAGAAAATGTATATATTTTATGAAAAAGTTTATTATATACCCATTTATTAAACTTAATTATAACTATATGATTCTGGGGTTGTATGTTATGTTATGTAATGAATATTCATCTATTTACATGTGATATCAATGTGTGAGAAGTATGGGTCTCTATAATTCTTTCAAGACCATGGTTTCATTAAAAAATGTAAATTAGGACAAGAAAATGTTTCTAGGAACACTATTTATAAGTCAAATTACTAGATAAAATTATAGAGTTTTGGTAATGAATGACCTATGTTCAACCTACGGATTTATAGAATAAGGTGTTGTAATTCAGAAATCATATATCTGGGTTTTCCTTATTATATGGGTTTCCCTATTATAATTCTGTCTTACCATATGACTTTTGGATTTAGTCAATAGATGAAAACTGAGTAAATCTTGTCAAGGATGAATTTTATTTAAAAACCATTAATTTACTCTTGATCAACCAAATGTTAATAGATTTGGGATGAATATTCTCATTGCCAAGATCACACAATGTTCACACTCTCTGAATCATGATGAATATTAAAATGATCTAGGGAAAGAAAAATGTCATATTTAATCTTTCATGAGAAACATCTAAATTCATTTAGTGGTTCCATTTATTAAATAATTTTTTGTAATGGATTTGTACAATTGAAAAAATATTTCAAATTCACTACAGATCAAAACATGAAAAATTCATTTTCGATTTCTATAATTTCTATGATTATATTGGTCAATAGTTTAATATTATCAAGAATATGATGAAATGGTAATAAATATTATGGATATAGTGGGATGAGTTTAGGATTATATATTTCAATAAGTACTTTCCTCAAATTCATCACCAATACATGGATATGGAATTTATTTTATCTAAAAAAGATGAATGATGAATATTTTGGTAACTATAATGAAACAATTACATTACTAGTGAGGAAAATTTTAGGTATTAAAATCCAACATCAATTTAAGGTTAGATAATTTTTAAATTGACCAAAACCATGTATCTGAATTGAATTATCCCTAATGTACTTCATCATCTATAAAGAAATCATTCACTGTAACATCAAGGTGGAGATGGAGATTATAGTGTCCCATCAATATTAGGGTTTTTATAAGAAATTAAAGATATAATTCAAAGGAAGTTATAAAAATAATAGAAAGAAGAAAATGTGAAATCTTTTTTATTCAATGTGAAGAAAGAAACATCGTGGAAAAGTCCTTATTTGAACAGGTAATTGTTTCATGTGTGGAAATTATGGTCATCAATAAATCAAATTCTCATGTGATGGGATGAAGTTATGCAATGATACTAATAGAGATAAATCTATAAATAATGCACTACTCATCCTATCACGCTAAAAATGAAATGATTTTCTTGGATTGTATGAATCAATTCCCAAATCCAAAGGGTAATGAGAATAATAAGCAACATTAAAAATTTATGCTAAAGGTTAAAGGTAAATATTACTAAATCAGAATACTTAAAGTGACTACTAATAATTGGGAATTTTTATCCTCTACCAAATTTTTGTGGATTTTATGATTAGGTTTGGATGAATGCATCTAATAAATATTGTATTGTTCAAACTTTATGGAAATTTTATCTAATTTTGAGCATTGATTTCTTCCCTCAATAAAGATTCCAGAATAAAGAAATCGCATTTCATAGTCTGAATCAATTTATGAATTTCTATTGGTGCATGGATGATCCCATAAATCCCATGGGGTTTTATGTTAATAATGGTTAATATTTACAGAATAAAAAGTGAAATATCTTTTTGAACAACATATTCTTTTTATTTGACTTCATTTTGGGAAATTATTTCGATATACATATTTTCTTATGAGGATTTATGAGAGATTAAAATTATTTCAAAAAAATTGTAATGTTGATCATTGAATGATATGAGATCAAATCATTCCATTATTTAAGATTCAATTTTCGGGCAGTCATAATTTAATGGATTCATATTGTTTAATATTAATGTAATATATTATGTTTAACCATTGGGTTTTTTAATAACATTTTATATCCATTTTGGTTGAGGTAATTATTTATATGTAGAAGGAATGACTTATGGATCTTATGATATGTCAAAAGTTAATTTTTGTTCTTCAAGAATGAGAAAAAATTAATATTGAATATTAATTTCATAGAGTGAAAGGTGGAGTCAAAATTAATCAAATCACATCCAAAGTATGATATTAGAGAAATAAATATATTGGTGAATTAGTTGGTTGAGTAAATGACATAGAAAGGAAGATCCATTCAACAACACATCATGATATGTTTGTGGTGAAAGAATCATTATATTGACAATCATTTTTGTGACCATGAATTTGATATTGCTGAGATTGTTTAACAAAAAATTTATCCATTGAATAATTTAATGAGATTGGGAAATAAGGGATAATTTGGACATATGTATAATTTCTCTTTTAGGACTCTTGTATGAGTAAGGATATTATCTTATCACTTAGAGCTTCCTTTGAACCTAAATCAAGTTCAAAATGTGTACCACATATATCTCCTAATGAAGTACATACCTAATACATCATAGGTTCAAAACTAAAATGTCATACAAATAAAAAATTATCATTCATATGGGGAAAACCAATAGAAATGATGTATCCTAGTGATTATTTTCTATCAAAAAATATTACTAATCTAGTTAAAGTTCTCATTAAAACTAAAAAAATAGAAGAAGATATATAAGAACATTAGGGTATATGGAAACAAATATATATTAATTTTAATAAATTTTAGTAATGAATCATGAGGGAAAATTTAATTTTAAAGGGGTTAGAATGTAACAACCTAATATAATATGAAATATTTTTTTCAAATATATTTAATTTCTATGATATGTTTAATTATAGAAAACCCTTATTTTATATGTACACTAATATATTATTAAAATATTATTATGTGACCATTATAATCTGGTTTTAAATTGGTTGGTATGAATAGGATTAAATAAATTATGAAATATATAATGATATCATACTCAACATAATTTTATTAATTAACTATAGGGAAATAAGAATTCAACTTTTATCAGTGTAATAATATTCATAAAATGAAGATTTCCTTCAAATGATATTTATTTATTTTTGGAGAGAAAATAATTTCATAATTTTAGATAAAAATATATAAAATATTTCATAAAAATACCTTAATATTTGAAATTATCCTATTCAATTTATCTTAAGATGAATTTTTTTAGAATCTTCCCAAAATGTTTATTTTCGCGTGAATATTGGAAAATAGTTATTTTTATTGAGAAATTTATGTCTATTTTTGGGATATAAAAGGACCAATTTTTTTAATGTCGATTCAAAATAAAATTATTTATCTAATATTTTTTTTAAACAATCTATTAATTTCATTGGAATAAATTTTATTTTTATATTTTGTATAAAATCAATTTTTTACATAAAAATGAATTTTCCAAGAAAATATTTTTTATGTGCACTACATGTTTTTTATCTTATAAATTACATATATATGTAAATCCCTAAACTAAAACATCTATATTCAGTACAAAAATATAATGTGCGGTTTTTTATTAGAGATAAAATAAAAATACACAGTAAATTATATATCTAATGACCTTTTCTAGTCTGGGTTCTGGAGAATTAGATAACAACTAACATAGATTGAATCTGTGTTTAAAAAAGATAATTAAAAAATAACTAATTGGATTCATTGACAATAGCTTTGTATTTTTCAATTGAATGTTTATTTAATCCTATGAAAAACATTTTATAAACATTAGATGTGCACAAAAAACATTGAAAGGTATATAATGAAAGAAATCGTTAGTTAAGTGATAACATAACAAAAAATAAAACACATTTCATAATAACTAGTTATAATTCATAGAAACATAATTTATTTTCATTGGGACATGTTTACCTCATCACCCTTATAATCACCGTTACACATGGAAAAACCATTCGGTCAACTTCCATCTCTGAAGTACCCAATGCGTTGGAGAGCTGTAATGGGGCTCACACATAATTTCTGGAGCGACTATCTACATAACCCCACATATATTGAGCTATAATGGTATCAAACAAACATAACTACGTGTAAGGAACATATTATGAATAAATCACCTGATAACTAATTTGAACCGTTGATAAAAACACATTCAGATTTGTAAAATACTCATTCTTCGTAAAACAAATCACTTTTAAAATATAAAAAAATTGTTCACATAATAATGATATAATATTCATAAAAAATTAATATTGAAATAGATAATGGAAATATCATAGTAATAAATCATCATCAAATACAAATAAACCACTCAATATATATTTGATAAAAATACCATCTTCTTTAATTTCATTTAAGAGACTTTTAAAAGGATTTTCAAAGGAACTCCCATTACAAATTTAATTGGTGTGAGAATTAATATAATGGAATAGATATAAGTATTCAATATAAATAAACATAATTACACATAAAAATAATAATTAATCATTTAAATAATCTTAATACCATATAATGAATAATGTATAAGGTTAGCCACAAGAATGGAATTTGGTTTAAGAATTTCCTTACATCGAGTTTGTATTACATTAAATATGTTTAAACCTCTTTTATAATGGTTAAAAGGGTGTTATTAAAAATTTAAATAAGTTTAATAATTTTGATAACACCATATATTATCATTTTTTAAAATAATTTCACACATATATAAATAATATATTGTTATTTACATAGTTTCAGGTGCATTCTTTACATGGTTTCCATGGTTGGTTCATGACTGAATTTCTTTTTCTAATGGGAGAGAATATAAAAAAGTGAAATTAGATATTATTAATATTTTTATATAATATTAAATTATACAATTATTCATTTATTATCATATATGATAATGAATCATTAGATAAAACACTAATAATGATTAGATTATTTTGGCGGTTCTTTGATAATCATGAACTTTTTTCATTTTATACCATTAATATTATTAATATATGTTAATTACATTATATAATAGTGGTAATATAATATAATTTACAATCCTTTTCAGTGATTAAAAAGGTTTTACAATGATAATTGATGTATATAACAGAAATTTAAGACACAACGTGCACGATGTTATTAAATTGACACATCATAGATAGTGTTATTATTTTTAGAATAAGGAGTGGATAAGGGGTATAGTGATTAATATTTCCATTAACATGATAAGAACCCAGAATTTATATAATTAAAGACCTTTATGTCCCCTTTGATAAGGGTAGGTGAAGTTATTATAATAAAATAAAAGAAATTAAATAAAACACAAGAAAATGAAAGATGATTTTTACCTCACGATCTATTCTTCTTGAGATCCTCTTAAGGGCCTTTGGTTTTGGACTTTTGCTGAGAAAAAAAGTCTTGGACATGGTGATGTTCCCGGGGAAGATGTTTGGGTAGAATTTAGACAATTATCAAAGATTGAGATGTGTGGGAGGAAGAGGGGGTGAGGGTGGTATTTATAGTGGAGGAGAGGATGGGGTTTTCATTATATTAATCATTAGTTCAATATTTTAACCTAGACTATGAATAGCCCTGACTCATGTGACCCAAAACAATAATGAGAGCATGTGAATTCGAACCAAGGGGTCTTACTCTATCCACGATTCTAGGATTAGTATATTTATCATCTTATATATATATATATACACACGTTAAATTATTGTATTTCACTATTCATAAAAAATTCATGTATTTCAGAAACATTTGAAAAATACACCCTAACTATTTTTGACATGTATAATAGAAAAATTAATTCCATTTTACCAAAATAATTTTCTTAATATGAGTAATTTATTTTTTTTAATTAAAATCACAATTTATTAAAAAATAACAGTTTTAAAACTATTACTAATTTTATTGAACCATTATAATTTAATAAAGGTCTCATAAAATTTTGATATAACCATAAGATAATAAAAAAATAATTTTTGATTACATTTTCTAAAAATAATTTATCATTTAAATTCATAAGTTATTAATTAAATTGTAATTAAATATTTATGAGTTACAAAAATACCAACACTTATATAATGATCAAATTCGCACTGATAAGATGCCTTTTTATTGTACATTCATTGGTGATGTTACTATTTATTTGGCCATTTAACTATTCATACGTGTCATATTACTATTCATAAGGGTAACATTACTATTCATAAGGGTTTGTTTCTATTCACCAAAAGTTATATTGGTTTTATCAGAATCTAAATAACTTACTGATCAAAATCATCTGTGTCTGTTTTTAAAAATTCAACATACTGAAGTGTTAAAATTATGTTTACTTTTAAGGGTATAATGGTCACATAGTGTTTAGTATTTTCTTTAAGCACATAGCATTTCCTTTTAAAACCTCGAGATGTTAAATTATAAATATTTTTTAATAAATTAAATAAAATAAATATATTATGTACTAAATATTTTGATTTAACAATCACCTAATATCATTCAAGCTAGGAGATAAGAATTAATCTAGTATTATCCGTAAAATTTGTACTTTTTCTAAAAAAAAATTTCATTCACTAATGGAAAAATGCTTATTTGCAAACAGTCATTTGATATGGGTTCCCATCACAATTGACGTGTTGCTAAAAATGGCATCATAAATACTTTTTTGTGATGGACTGTCGTAAGTATTTAAACTGAGTTTAAAAAAAAACTCATTGTGACGGGCCCATCATAAATTGTATTTGCGATTTGAAAATATACCCATCGCAAAAAACTTAAAAAAATAAAACAAATTAATATTAATAAAATTTTAAAAATAATTTTTTAAAAATAATTTAAATAATATTAATATTAATATAATATAAATAAAAATATTAAATATAAAAATAATTAAAATATTATTAATAAAACAAAAATAATAATAATATATTATTAATATATTAATAATATTATTATTATAATAAAATAATATTCATATACAAATAATAATATTATGAATATTAATAAAAATTATTAATAAAAAAATAATTAAATAAAAAAAATATAAAATAATAAAATCCTCAATATTTAGAAAAATATAATAATAATAATCATCATCATAAATAATTTTAATAAAATAATGAATCGATAAATAAATTATAATGTAATAAAATTTTAAAAAATTAAATAAATAAAAATAAAAATAATAAAAATATTCACAACAATATAAAAAACTCACTAAACATTGAGTTAGTCATCGCATGTGATTCATCTTCTACTGGTGTTGTTGTTCCAGAAATCAACACATCTTCTCCTCATACTACTATTGTTGCTCCCAACAGCACATCACATTTGGTCTGCCCCAGTATATACCGATCACAGCGTGTGTCAGATTGAAGGGTGGTTGATTCATACACGTCCCATAGTCTCAAAAAAAGTCTTAACTACCAATGTAACCGCGTATTTATTTTCATTCTATGTCTAACTGGTGACATTATAAATTAAAATAATTTTTTAGTCGAATGTTTTTCCCATTATAGAATATGAAAAGATAAAAATAATCCCATGTGCCCATTATATCACAAAATATCACCACAATGGCATTATGAGCTTCCTGTACACTCTTGTCCTTCAAAAAATGAGAAATTTTTTCGGTTAACAACATCGGATCATTATGCAATGTTGGCAGTTTGATAAAGAAAGATGATGGATATGGAAAACATAGTTACATTGGTAGAAAGAATCATTTTATTTATTTTCTTATGATTTTTAGATATTTTAAAACAAAACATAACTTCCCAAAAGGTCATTAATAATAATTATTATGTATTAGATAAAAATTATAAGGAAATTAATGTACAAATAGTAGGTAAATGATGAAAAAATTATATAAATAAACAGTAATAATTTACCTTTTCCTAATGGTTGTATTCACATTTTGATGAATTATTAATAATTTTTAATTAATCATTATTATTAATATTTATTACTAGTTATTACTATTTATTCCCTGTTGTTACTATTTGTTGATAATTAACCCAAATTAAGGCTAATTAATCATAATTATTGCTAAGAAATTCAAATTATTCCTAATTATTACTAATTATTACTATTTATTACTATTTATTATAATTAATTAGTATTTATTATAATTTATTACAAATTAAAATTTATTATTACTAATTATAACTAATCATTACTAATTATTACTAATTTTTTGTATTTATTAGAATTTATTATGAATTGTTACTAAATATTACTAATTAATCCTAATTATTAATAATTTATCATAAATTTTACTAATTAATCATAATTATTAGTAGTTTAACATAATTATTAAAAATTTATTATTATTTATTACTATTTATTGCTATTTATAAGTAATTATTACTAATTATTACTAATTAATCCTAATTAATTCTAATTATTCAAAATAATTACTAATTATTACTATTTATAACTATTTATTACTATTTATTACTAATTATTGCTAATTATTTCTAATAGTAACAGATTATTACATATTATTACTAATTATTTATAACTATATCTAATTATTACCAACTATTACTATTTACTATTAATTATTGCCAATTATTACTATTTATTCCTCTTTATAAGTATTTATTATTATTTATTACTAATTATACTAATTATTACTATTTATTACTAATTATTACTAATTAATCCAAATTATTACTAATTATTCCTAACTATTACTTATTAATCCTAATTAATGATAATTAATCCTAATTATTGATAATTAATCCTAATTATTACTATTTATTACTATTTATTACTATTTATAACTAATTATTACTAATTAATAATATTTATTAATATTTATTATTATTTATTATTAATTATTACTAATTATCACAACTTATAACTAAATAATACTAATTATTACTGTTGATTACTATTTATTACTACTTATTATTCATTATTAATAATTAATCCTAATTATTACTATTTATTACAATTTATTACTATTTATTCCTAATTATTACTATTTGTTACTAATTAATCAGAATTATTTCTAATTAATTCAAAATATTACTAGATAATCATATTTAATTTTAATTATTACTAATATTTAAAATTTATTACTAGTTTTTTACTAAGTATTATTATATGTTACTATTTATTACTATTTATTACAATTTATTACAATTTATTACTAATTATGGAAAATTATTTCTATTTATTAAAAATTAATACTAATTAATACTAATTAATAATAAATATTTCTAATTGATCATAATTATTACTAAATTGTAACTAAATTATAAAAATTTATTACTATTTGTTAATATTTATTACTATTTGTTACTATTTCTAATATTTATTTCTATTTATTAGTAATTATTATTAATTATTGCTAATTATTACTAATTTTTACTAATTTTTACTACTTATTTCTATATATTACTAATTATTACTAATTAATCTTAATTAATCACAAATATTACTAATTAATAAAAATTATTAATAAATTATTACTTTTTATTTCTATTTGTTACTAATTATTACTAATTATTACTAAATATTACTAATTATTTCTAAATAATCGTTATTATTACTAATTATTACTAATTATTACTAATTATTACTAATTAATAATAATTATTTCTAATTAATCCAAATTAACTTTAATTGTTATTAATTATTAATATTTATTACTGTTTATTACTATTTATTAATATTTATTACTGTTTATTACTATTTATTAATATTTATTACAAATTATTAATATTTATTACTTATTATTACTAATTATTATTAATTATTACTATTTATTACTATTTAATACTAATTATGACTATCTATTAATTTTTATAAATATTCGATATTAATAATTATTAATTATTATTATTTACTAATATTTATTACTATTTATTACTATTTATTACTAATTAATACTAATTAATCATAATTATTACTAATTATAAATAACGACTTCTAATTATCACTAATTATCATTAATTATCACTAATTATCACTAATGACTATTAATTAATAATAATTAATATAACAATTAATTCATAAAAATCAATACTAATAACAAATCCATATTTGTAAAAAAATATATAGTAAAATAAAATTATCTAATTCAAATTTAATTTAAATGTTCCTAATTAACAATAATTAAAACTAAAATAAAAAAAATTTAATTAAATATAAAATAAATGAAATAGATAAATACCTTAAAACCGATGCTTTTGGAGGATCTAAGCCGTGAATGATGTTCTGATTTAAAATATTAATCATTGAAATCTTTTGAGAAAAATAATATAAGTAGAGGGGGAGAGGGGGTGGAGAAAGTGGTGGAATGAGGGAAAAACTTGTGGGGTAATATATAGGATATATTTGTTGTGACGAGAATATTTGCGACGAGACTCGTCACAAATACAAACCTACCGACACAGTATTTGGGATAGATTGATCTCCCGTCACAAATACTAATAATTGATGTTGGGTATTTGCGATGGTTATAAAATCCCGTTGTAAATACCCTTCCTGTGGTTTGGCGTGGAAGTCGCGCCAAACCTTTTCGAAGGGAAAAATCATCCATTCGCAATTAACTGATTATTTACAATGCGAAGAGGGTCTAGTCGCAAATAGTCTTTTATAACAGACTATTTGCGATTGGCCCCTTCACCATTGCAAATACCCATTTTTCTTGTAGTGATGAAATTTTGTGCCATTATTCTAAAACAAATTTTTGAAACATTTTGGTGTTGACTTTGATATAATGGATTTAATAATTGGAATTAGGAAGTTCAAATTCGGTAAATAAGAACAATTTATTTTAGGTCAATATGTTCTTTATCCATGGTAAAATTTATGACCTCGTTAAGCAGTACATCAGGTTACTCTTGATTATAAATAATTTATAAGGTCTTATTTTTTCATAATACTTATTATTTGATGAATAAAATCGAGCCATTATAACCTTATGATCTAAAGTGATTTATTTAAAGGGAATTTTACTATAAAAATATCCAATATAATATTTAATGAAAATAATGCTACAAAATGTCAATCTCTTAGAATTAAATAACTCTTATGTGTCCATATAGGGACTAAAAAATTATATTAAAAAATATAAGTGTTTATATTGAGATTAATGAAAAACTATGTTGGAAATTTATTTCTAATTTTTAGAAATTATATAATGAACTTAGTTGCCTATGCCAAAGTGATGCACCATTTCTCTAATTAATAAAAAAAATAATAAAATGATTTTAAAAATAATAAATGTAACATCATTTTAGTGATATAATGTTTTTCCTGAATTTTATAGTTCAATATAACAAATTTGTATTTTTTTAAATAATAATATTAGAATTCCACTTTGTATATATGTAATTGAAGTCAAATTGAATTGACAGTGTTAAAAATGTCATTAAAGATATTTTTTTCATAAAATATTTTATTTAGTTATATATTATTTATAAAAATAATATATTTATAAAAACTAATGTGATATGGTTGTAAGATTCAACTACAGCCCTTTTTTGGGTCTTTTTTTCTTTTTATAGTCACATTTTTTACCTTAAATTGGTAGAAACGTTAATATTATGGTAATTGAGAAAAGGGTTATGGAAGGGTTGAAGAAAATTTTTGAGGGTAAACATGTGATCTAAACTTGAAATTTTTTAATTTTATGTGACTATTTTGAATCCTAGTCATATTTTATTTTAATATTTTCAATTTCAATAAATTTTTATATCACATTAAATTTATAATAATTTAATATTATAAGAAACTCAAAGGGTACCCCTCCCCTCAATTATAAATGGAGACCCCTCCTTTTTATTCTCCACACCACTTTGATACTTATATCTCAAACAACCTCTAACAAGTTCCCATATTCACTTTAATAATAAATTTTTTTATTTTTTTCTCCCCAATATACCAACCCTAAATTCCATAAGAGGAGATCTAAAGTAGTCACTTACATGAAGAGGTAATAACCATAATAGACCACTTTCTTTTTAGTTATTACTTTAACTATTTTAATCTATTGTATTATTCATAAAATAAAAAATATATGTATCCTCAATATACATATATATTATTTTGATTCTGAAAAAATTGTTATTCACCACCATTCCATTGAATGGGAAGTGAAAATATTTCTCGTGTTTACATATGACTTACCATCTCCACATTACGATACAATTCATTCATCATCACCATATTTTATAGATAGAAATTATGATGGTTTTAATAATTTTATATTTAATATAGTTATAGTTCTTGAATTATAATATAATATCTTCCTTCTTACCATGCAACCCATTTGGAAATGATAACATTAATCGTGTGTACGTATGGACTACCATATCCCTAAGGTAATGTGAATTGTTATTCATTAATGTTTTACTAGGATGGTAAAAAGGATTGATTTAATGAATATATTTTATATACATGATATAATAATGATTCTATAATTGGTAATTATTATTTAAATTTCTTTTTTTTCTGTCCATCTGAAAAATGAAAAACAATGTTTATGCATACATAAGATCTTCAATCACCATGAATGGAATCATTCATTTTTTTATCTCTGCATTTATGAATGAAACTAAAAATATATATAAGGGATATTTATTATATCTATATAATTATTAAAATTATGTAGATGATTGACCCATTATCAAAATACATGTAACACAACTACTGAACCAAAACACACATGAAAAACAAAGCAGATATCACCCCGAAGGGTGATTTGAAAAAATAAGTTTTAATAAGAAGGTGATAAAAGGTTATAAGAAAATCATAAATTATATGATGTATATGATGTTTTAAAACATATGTATAATTAATCTATATGTATTATATGGTGGAATCAAACAGTTATGAAAGAAGTTGGATCTAAGTTAAGGGATTTTCGTCTCATTTTTATTTCTCTAGGACAGATTCATTACTCGACACATGTTTATTTAATGGAGTCTATATAATACCCATGAATAATTTATTTTATTATTACACTCATGAATATTATTAGATTCAAATATCCATATTAGGATATTTTTTCATGGGGCTTATGATTCAAAACTTACCAATGTTTTATGGGTTTTAACTTACAATCTAATTGTTTTTCAAGCTAGTTTGTGATAAGTTTTTTGTGAGGAGTTATTATTATCTCATTATATATAAATGAAATAAATTCCTTATAATATTATTATTTATTATAAATAAATATCTTACCTTTATTTTTTCCTTATGTTCTCCTGAGTGTGGAAATATGTTTTTAATGATAACTGATCACATATCACTTTTTCAGTCAAAAGATATTTTTTCACATATCAATGTTGTCTACAAATGTTTTAAATACGATTTTTTATATTAAAATATTATTTTATAGATTAGTTTTTACCCATAATTTAATTTTTTCCAAATTATTCAAATGGAATTTACATATCATTTTTTGAATAAGGTACTTTATGATTTTTTTACCAAAGCATAAAAGGAATATATTCTTTGAACTTATAATAAATGGAAAACATTTCCCAATGTTATACACTCTCAATGAATTCAAGATTAATTAAAAAGTTTCCATTTTTATTTTAAATTAAAATTATTTTCGTAATGTTTTAGAAATTTTTGTATTTTAAATAATTAATTACGAATTGGAAAGGTAAGTTCCCTCAAGAATGTTTGAATGTTCATTTAATGGTATTTCATTACACCAAATACTATAACCGTTGATTGAAATTATAATTTATTGGGTATATGATCAAACAATAAAATCATTATTATTTATCTACATCTTTTATGTTTATGATAATAATATTTTTATATAACTCATTACTTTTTCATAAGTTATACATTGATGAAATGGTGAAATAATAATCAAACCAATTTTGCCACGAGATATTCTATGATGAACTCTTTATGAAACCCATTTATTTTCATGGGTGATGATATGATGATTGTTTTATTATTTTGTTGGCCATGTATATATGGTAGTCATTATGTTATGGTGGTTACATTATGACCATGTCAAAAACCATCCAGGGTACCCTGGTAACTCGATAACCTAGTTGGTTTTGGCATAACCCGAAGGGAATTTCCTATTCACACAGGTCGGCGATTTGCACTTGGAATCATACAAAATTAATCTGGGGAAGATTTTTACACCAAAAATTTGGAAGAAAATAGACAATTCATTGTTGATACAAAATAAACACCACATAGAGTGGTGTACCAGAAGTCATACCTGAATAAATAAGCCCAATTTCTACACAAATAGTACATATAAAACAGGAAAGATAAAGAGACCAAGACATAATGGTTGCAACTATCCAAGTGCATGGATCAACAACTATAATCGCCTCTATGAGATTTGTTTCCTCTGCTCGAACCTGGATGGATATAATTTACAAACATCAGAATGCACAGGTAGGGTGTGACCCATTTCCCAGTTGGATTTCACCCATGGATTCCGTAAAAAGATATCAATATCAAATTAACCAATAAAGTGATTTCAATTTAAAACAAACATGTTTTTCATTTCAAAGATCATATTTTTAAAAATAATTCTTCACATTTAAAATGAGTTATATTCATTATAAATTACTGATTCTCAATTCAAAAGTTGGAAATACACTTTTAAACACAATCTTCATAATACAATTAACAGAACATATCTAAGAAAATTGAACTTTTCACAATTTTCATAAAACAAATTTATATAAAATAGTTTATATAAATCATATTGAAAGTAATTTAGTATATAATAATGACAATTATTTAATTTTAAATAAAAACAAATTAGAAACGTGGTTATATGATTGTTTAGCCCATAAATTTTCCTGTCTTATGAAGACCGGTGTACCATATCATAGGTGAACCTAACTACAACACCCTATGATTTTGTAAAATTTTTTAATATTAATATTTTATTTTTTCATTTTATTTTTTATTTTTTTCATATCATGAACCACTGAATATAGATTTTTTTATAAGAATTCACTATGATTTGGTTGAATTACACATAACACCGTGTTAAAGTTATGTTTAATGAAACACTTAGATTAAATTTTGGTACACACAACACTATGTTTTGAATATTTTACACAAAATAACGAGTTCATTCAATAATATTTTTAACAAACATGGTTGTGTTTTACAGAACTACAATATAAAATTATTATTATTATTTTAATATTATTAGAGCTACCACCATGCCATTGTAATGGAATTTAAGAATAACATTAACTAAATTGTGAAAATATTATTTAGACATGTATATAGAATGAATCATTTGGATATCAATTAATAGAATTTAATGGAATTACTATATGAAAATAAAGAAATTGATTTTCTATGAAAACAATTTTTCTATATAGAAAAACAATTTTATCTCAATAAATTAAACAAACCAATTATTTATGAACTTTTTCAATAAATTTATATATTATATATTCAATAAATATATTTTATACTCATCCAATGGATTTCATAGTCATAATATAAAAATTAATCAAATATTATAAATAGAAATATTTATTTTTATATAAGGTAATTTTATCTCCATTTTATAGTGAACCCATTTTAAATATATTATTTTAAATTTGATATTTTTTTTCAAAATAAACTTCATTTTTGAAATTGTAATATCAAAATTTATGTTGGATGAATTTTGTGTATTTTCCTGATAATTATCATTTCTTGATGAATAGTGAAAAACAATGAATTTTAATTCAAAAATTATTTTTCATCTATTTAATTTATAGAGTTAAGTTATATTTTAAATTAGTTTTATTGTTTTTTAGACAAAATATACATCAATTAATCCAATTAAGGTCATTTTAATAAATTCCACATGGGAATTCGATATAAGAACATTTCAATCTTTTGATCATTTTTACATTAAATACATGCTTTGTCCTCCCATTTGTGGGATTAAATTTAAATTAATTTTTTCTAATTATATTATAGGAATTTGGAATAATGGATTACATATTTATAGTCATAATTCTTTAGAATTTATAATAATTTCAACATATTTTTTTGTCCAAAAATATATGTGGAGTTGAATATAATTAATTATTGTGATTAAAAGTAAAATTCACAGAAAAATGGACTAAAGCATAAAATGAAGGATGCTATTTTCATATAAAAGGGTCAAAAACCATTATATGTTAATATATAGACCCTATAATCCCTTTTATATGATTTTTACCATTATGAGATCCACTTTACATGGGAAAAGAGTGGATGAAATAACCTTTTCGAAAATGTACAATGAATGTCGTAGGTCCTCCACTATTAAATAGAAGTCACTCCTCAAAAAAATTCACACATATACAGCCCTTTGGATCAGAGAAAATCTGAAAAAATATTCTAAACATCCCCATAACCATCCTATAATCCTATTTTTCCAGAAATAGATCCATGGAATCCCTTTGTTGCATACCAAAAGGAGTTGCGCAATGAAAAGGTAACATCCTAGCTATTATGTTTTATTTTTATTCTACACACCCTAAAATCTTATTATTTTAATATTATGTAATAAAATAACTGTACTAAATATACTGATATGTTTTTATTTTATTATTTCCACCCAAACATCCGCACACATCCATATAATGCATAACGAACATACCATTCTTGTGTGTGGCGATCTACCACATCACAAAATGATGTTGTTCATTTTTCCTTTTCCACCACTCATAGATATGTATTGTGATGTAACACAAGTTAGTATATAATATATATATTATTGATGATGTATTTATAATTATATTATTATTATACTTCACATACCATAAAGCTTTCAATTTTTTGAAAATACGATGACAACGTTTGTGAATGTGTGGACTACAGCCTCTACAATGCAATGTGATTCTTTCACACAAGATATTGAATGTACTAAGTATGGGTTTAGTAAAAATATATGTTTTATATGAAATAATAGTTCTACTTTAATTATGATATATGTGCGTGTGTGTGTGTTTTTTGTGTTTCATTTACTTTCTTTCATTCCATGCGATAATAAAATGGAAACAACGTTCATGCATATGTATGACCTACAGTCTCCATGAACAATGTATTCTACATTTTATATATTATAATAAAAATTTATAAACAAAATATTTATGAAATATAAGTCATATTTTACATTCTTCAAAAAATTTAATCATTATCTATGTAAGATGATCAACATTCACAAGTCAAAACATGTATAATAAACAAGGTAGTTATTAGATGAAACATTGATTTAACATAAAATTGTTAATAAATGTCTTATATAATGTCATATGTGTATAATATATTGTATTATATATAACAATATTTTTCTCTAGTGGATTTTAATAAACATATATTCATTATAAAGGAGGTTTGAATTGGTACTAAGAATTTCATGACTTAATATATGGGTTTTCTCATCTCACATTTTATATCTTTGAGATATGTGCCTTTTTAACAACACATTTCTTTTTTGAGGAGACTATTATTCACCTGAATGTATAATATGATTAATATAAATAAATTTATGGGTATTTATTTATACATTTTATTATATTTCTTTCTTGTTTTTAACAGTTCAAAAGCTACCAAATCGGTAAACTAGATTTTCCTCATGTTTCCTTCATTGACATACAACCTTGTTATGAGCCAATATTTTTCTATAGCATTAAATATAATTTGTTGACATGTTTTATCATTAATATAATTATTTATATATATTTTTTAATATTCTTATAATTTTTTTCTATAATTTATAGTATGATTCTAAGTTACAAAAGTTGTAATGGTTTATTTTTACACACACAACATTTATCGAGATTGTTTACAATTACTCTTCCATTGAATAAACATTATGATCCATCTTGAAAAACAGTCATCAAATTTATTATACCTTATTTATTGATGATTTATTAGTGTATTTGTATGATTTTTTCACCTTTTTTACTAAATATAATTAAGAAAAAAAAATTATGAAAATGTGACTTTGTTTCTCATTCGGTCATAAATCTAGAATATTTCAAAACTCTATTTTTAAAAATTTTCTTCCAAAATGTATTAATATTATCCAATTATATTTAATGTAAATTTTTAAGCTTGTTTTACCTTTTTAAAATAAAAATAAATATGAATCTTCTTGTAATTTTTGGATAAAATAAATTCACTGACCCTTTTATAGTGAAAATGGAATAGTCCGCATCTACGGGCTTACCCACCATTATAACCATCACGTAATTGAGGATTACATTGTAATTTTAAAAATTTCTCATTTATGAAAAGGAAATATTAATATTATCAAAAAAATTGACTTTAAATAATTTTTCAAATAAAAACGTTTGAAGCATCGTTATTTTTAAATAATATTTTAAATGATTTAAAAATCATAATTTATATGTTTTCAAAATAATATTTTCAAATACAAGGGTTTTAAAAATGATTATAGGCCATATATTTATATTTTCAATGTCTGATCAAATAAATGTTTTTTCAAAATATTTCCATGCTTTCATTATATGAATTCAATGAAATTATAAAAAAATATGTTTTAAAAATAAATTATGTTTTAAAAATAAATTCTAAAAATGGAAAATATAGTTTCATGATTAAATTATTTAAATGATATTTTAATGATTTATTTATAATAATAATATTATGGAAATGGTTTTATGAAATGTATTTTCAAGGAAAACCTATTTTCTTTAAGAAATGTTCCATGTAACCTATAACGATCCTTCTCCATTAAAGATTAAATTCATTGTTATATTTTATGCTTTTCTAGGGGTTTGATACAAGAATAACAATCACATTATTTCATGAATGGAGTATGTCTTGATGGAATGATATTTATAAAACACATATCTCTTCCTAGGGTTATATTCATCTTAAATTATCTCTTTTTTATGGGATATGCTTTAATAAAATTATTATGATACATATTGATTTCCATTGGAAATGATATTATTGAATTCTTATTATACCCATTTCATTTTATGAGTTATGATTTGATGTGTATAAAACCCATCACATTGTACGGGCCAAGATATGATGAATGTTTTATTATCTTGTGTAACATGCTTGTATGGTTTCATTATTTGATTGGTGGGACCTATGTTTCATCTCTAATGTATTGGGTAATGATGGATGACCCATGAGTATAAATGTTATTAATTAACCTGATTACATTTTCTCCTGAATGGCTCAACGACCTTCATTTTATGGATTTTTGATATCCCCTTTTCAAGGGATGATGGGAACTCTTACAAGGATTTTAGGATTAGTGATTACAAGGAACATAGGCTTAAGATACATTACATGACCCGAAGGTCTTTGGGAATTCAACCAGACTATAACTACAATGAACATCCTCTCCCCATCATCTATATTGTGATAGTAGCTCTCACCATCAAATGGCCATCTAGTTAAGCTGCCCATGAAAGCACATTTTGGTCACAATGGAGTATCCATAACCACTCATTATTCAAAATACATTGGTTCTCCATTGGTGAGTGTGCCTGCTCCAAATCCTCCTCTTGGGATGCTCTTTTTTGTAGAGTCTATCCAGGACAACTGCATGTGGCCTTAAGGCCTTGAGGTGGCTTGAAGGCCTTAAATGTTGCCTGAAAGCCTTACTGACCCGAAGGCCTGGGTGGCCCAAAGCCCTTAAGGACTCGAAGACCAAAACAGTTTCCTAAGGTGAATATTTTTGGCTACTATAATGCCAAATTTTTTATTCGTGAACATGATTACATGTTAAAAATTTTATTTGTGAACTAGACTACATATTCGGAACATTTTGTGTGGACCAGTTTTCAAGTCCATAAGATTAGGTTGGGTCTTGATTTCATGTCCATAACATAATGAGTTAACAAATTTCTACTTATACAAGTTCAAAATGTTATAATCTAATATATATTCCACAATTCAATGACTTATTCATATGTTACGATTACATGGATTATGCTCTTTATTACCCTGTAATCCATTTGTTATAAAAGTTTTATATTTATTATGATATTGGATATATGTTACGACATTATAATGATATGATCATTCTATCATACCCTTATTCCCGTGATTATGCATACATATCACCATGTTTAACCTTACTAAGCATTATATCTCGCTATTTTCATAGGTTTCCTTTACCCAAGTAATGAAGAATGGTTTTCATGTATGATTACTAAATGGGAAGTTCATTATGAAGATGCTGAAAATATTTCACCAAATTAGAATAATGTATTACAAGTTTCAAAACACACTAAACTATTACATTCATCTGGCATTTAATTTTTTATTGCACTAAATATTCATCTAAAATGATGTAATATACATATATGTTAATCCTAATTCACTATAGTTGGTACAAATGGAATAAATTATTCATCCATTAGAAACTATAATGATAAAAAATTTATATGATACATAGGGATATTTCTACGGATGTCACGATAGATAATACTAGAATGAGTAAAAGAATAGGAAAATTTTCTGAGAATTTTGGTAAAGGATAGAGTGAGTGGTTTCCTAGAAACAAATCCATGTATAGATAATACAATTTGGTGTATCTATTGAATAGATGTACATTGGGGTAATAACCCCTAAATATCATTATTAAGATTCCCTCGATCAGGAACTGTGGAGGGATAACGAGCCTTACTACACATCATGATTGACACTCCCAAGGGATATGCTTTGGGAACAGACAAACTCTTTGAAAACCATCAGTTGGGATATAGATAAATAATATCATTAAATTATCTAGGATAATTTTATTTTTTTCCAATATTAAAAAGTAAGTAACATTACTATGAAATCATATAGGTTATTTTTCATGATTATGTTATTTTACTCTATGATCAGTGTTCCTCGTGGTATAGTTTCAATTTTTATTGAATGGATGGAACTAAAAAGAAATTGTTATAATGAAGAATTAAATTAACACGATAATGGTTTTCCTCCAGAGAAACAAAACTTAATGGAAGATAGAGTGAAATATTTTTTGATATGATAATATAGCCTGATCATGCCATGAATCATCTTGAACATATAAATGTCCAATGTTGGGAACAAATTTATATAGAATCCATATTAAGGAAATTACCCCTTCTTTGAATAGGACGAATGATCCACTAGTTTTTATTAAATTTATTTGAATAATTTAAAATATATTTTTCATTTCCAATTGTTGAGAACATAAAAAATTTATATTGGATACTTATTACTTCAAAGGTGATGAGAATCAATGGTGTATCAATACAAATAATACGATTCAAAAAGATAAAATTGTCTCCATGGATTGGGAAGAGTTCATGAACTTATTTTTTAGTATGTAACTTCATTATATTATTGATAAAAATTGAAATATTAAGTTTTTTGTTCAATCTTTTGGTAATGATAATAATAGATGGATAGAATAAAAAAATGTGAAAAAATAAGGAGAGAAGAAGATTATATTTACATTATTCTCAAAGTGTGTAAGGGAAAATGGAAGAAATTGTCTTAGGTTAACTATTAAATTTTTTAATAGTGGAATGAAAGGACATCAAGCAGTAGAATTTTGAGGTTATTGGGATAAATATAAATCTAAAAATAATTACCCCCACACACAAAATTCAGTGTCTCAAATGTATGGAGTTAGAAGATTATGAAATTAAGTGATTAAAAACAAAGTATAATGATGATTATCGACATCATAATTCTCTTAAGATAAGGGATAAATGTAAATTTTATGCTAATATAATGGATGAAGTGAACTATGTTAATTAGGTAATAGTTATAATCCCATCCTTAGTTGTTAATTTCATGTTTGGTTTTGTATGAATTAGACCCATGATAATCATATTGTTCATCCTTTCAGGAAGTTTTATGTGATTGCATCCCTCTGTATGGATTCTGGAATAATAAAATCACACTTGATATTCAATCGATACAAATACGGACACTTGTTTCCAATGAAAATGTTTTGGTATAAGATAAGAGATTATTTAAGGAATAAAGGGTGAATTATAATTTGTAATTTTTAGAGGTATAACCATTTATGTAATGGTCTATGTTAAACTTTATATTTCGTTTTAGAAATTATTTAATTATCTTTCCCTATGAGGATTTATTCCTATATGGTAACTTATGATAGGCTTTTTTCTCTAATAATGATATATAGAATAACCTATCATTCTATTTATTGATCTTTTAATCTTTTAATGCTTCAAGAATAACAAAATCACATCTCTTTTCTTGAAATAAGTGATGAAGAAAAAATTGCTCATGGAACAACAATGTGTATGGTTTTTTAGGAGTCATGTAAGTATACTATCACATGGATATTCTTAAACATTATGAAAAAGGGTATTTAAATTAAAAGAATTATATTATCATCATTTTTTATGATATCTGTGACATTTATTAATCCTCTTTGGGTTGTGCAATTGTGATTGTTAATATTCTCTTAACAAGATTCTCTATTACTCACAATCAGAATATGATCGTTACATTTCTCTTCCATGTTGATGTTATCATATTCCACATGTTTTCTCCTATTTTTAAACCTAATTATGAGTTACTTTTGGTAACTATCAGGGTTCTAACATTCCTTTTCAAAAATAAAGTTTTAGTATTAATTTTTTGGGAAGTGGGTTTCTATGAATCGAAATGTCATGTTTTGAAAAATTGATAACCCCGAAGAACATTATGGAAAAAATTCTCTTTTAGAGGGGTAGAATGTAACACTTTGAGTGTTTTTTAAATATTTTTCCAATTAATTTAGTCATTTTGATATTTTTAATTTCACACAACCCTGAATGTATATTTTTTATATGAAAGAACTAAGGTTGTATTGAATTATATAAAACACAACGCTAATCTTGTTCTACATGAAACAGTTAGATTATATTTTGGTATATGCTACACTATTTTCATTGTTTTATACACAAATCCAAGTTACTTCAATATCTTGCGTAACATGTAAGGCTCAGTTTTACATAAATAAATTTTACTATTAAAAATTTAATTAAAATTTTATTATTGCTACCACTTAGACATCTATATTGAATTTGTGAATAAGATTAAATAAATTGTGAAAATATGATTTACACATCTATATAAAATGAATCTTTTTCTTATCAATCAGTAGAATTGATTGAATTAACTATTTGAAAATAAGGATATAATTTTCATTGAAAAATATTTTTCTATTTACAAACACAATTCCATCAAAATAAAATAAAAAAACAACATTTTATTAATTCTGGAAATAATATTTATATATAATGTTTCCAATCAATATTTTTAGACTCATCCAATATATTTTATTTTTATAAGATAAAAATAAATCCAATTTTATGAATAAAATGTTGTATTTTTCTAAAAGGTGATTTTACTTCCTTTTAATGGTCAACCCATTTTAAATCTACAATTTTATAATTTTATTTTTTTTTATTTAAATAATAAGCTTCATAATTGAATTTAGAATATAAAATTTAAATTTTGGGGAATCTTGGTTATTTTTCTAAGAAGTTTCATTTTTTCATGACTAGTGAAAACTTTGAATTTTAATTCAAAAATGTTTTTTCATTTTAAAAATTTATAGAGTTAAATTATATTTTAAATTGGATTTAATGATTAATTAGAAAAAATTTAAATTAATTAATCCATTGAATGTAATTGGAATCAATTCGATAATGAAATTGGATATAAACAAATTCCATCCTTTTAAACATTTTTACTTTAAAACCCAACTTTTTCATCTTTTCCTCGGGATTAAATTTATATTAATTTGTGCCACATATGTGATTTTAATTTTGAAAAATGGAATAAATAATTTTATTAATCATAATTTCTAATTTCTAATATGTTCAGCATATTTTTTTAACAAAACTGTTAGTGATAGTGATTAAAATTAAAAATAATGACTAAGATAAAAATTAGATTAACAAATGACACAACCATAATCTAAAGGATCAAAAAGACATAGAAAATTGCCGAAAATAAATTTTATGTTTATATTTTTACCATATAAACCTTTTTCTCAGATTAAGTCCATTATTGGAGCCACATGACAAGTGGAAAACATGGGTGGAATTCCCTTTTTATAAATTTATAAGAATACCATGCATCCTTCACTATAAAAAGGCACTCACCCCTCCCACTTATTCACACCAACCATACACATTTTATTGGAAAAACTCAACCCAAATAAAATAACATCATCCCTAAATTTATTCTATAATCATTCAGTTGGGCATTAATCCATCCATGTAACCCCCTTGCAGTAAACCAAAATGAGAGACCCAAAGAAGATGTATGATCCTACCTCAAGCCCTTTTGTTTTATTTAAATTCCCCACCCCCAAAACTAATATTAATAAATGATTAAATAATAAAATTAGTATCCTAAATTTTTTTTTTATTTTAATGGTTATACCTACAATTACACAAACACTTGTATCTAATGGGTGATGAACATACTATTCTTCTATACACCGCACAACTTCCTCATGAAATGAAGTTGTTCATTTTTATTTCACCGCATCTTATCATTGGTAATTGTGATGTAAAATCTATTTTTATATGATATATATGATATTTATTATTTATTTATGCTTATTTAATTATTATAAAACACATACCTTCAATTTAACATCCCTGACTTGGAATCCACTAAATTAGTGCCACATGTAGTTACAGGACCTCAAGAATGCCTGCCCATATGTCAGAGGTTATTGAATTATATGGAGGGTCTAATAGGTCATGTTGGGAGACTATACCCTCAATATCATAGTATGTCGTAGTAGATAATAACATAAATAATTGAAACAAAAGAGAAAATCCAAAAACATTCTTAATTAACCAATTCCCAAAACTGTGTAGAACCATATATTACTGTAAATATGTCCTTCCATGCTATAGTGATAAGTTAACAAAACCCAAAAAGAAAGAAAATAGCATGATCCCAAAATTGGTATGGGATCCATGTCTAGAACCTCACCCAACATGTCCCATGTCTAACTCAACTCCCTAGTATAGGTCCCTTTCCCTTGTCTTGACCTGAAAGCATGAAATCAGCTCGGGTACCCAAAGACGACCCAATAAGGCTGTGAGTATAACTTAGTAGGACACCACCAATGGTTTCTAAAAAATATCCAGCAAGGTAGATAGTGCATTCATTTCAATAAATGATAATGAGTAAGGATTAACAATTCATTGGGAAATTATACACTATTTTCATTTAATTTATACTTCAATTGATCTTGGGTTCACTACATAGGCACTTCATGATTTAATCAACTCTTTTCATGTGTTCATTGGAATAACAACATCAAATATTCTCAACAATAAGGGGATAAATTTAATTACTATCTCACTAGGAATCACATTATAAAAACCCCATAATCCTAACCTATAATCCTTAGTTTGGGTGAAATGAAACTATTAGGGGAATAGAACTACATCTCATTCCCTTACCAGTTCATTTTGGGGTAGAGATAGAACCTCGGTCTAACCCAACCCATGGGTGAAGGATCCTATTTCATTACCCCACTCAACCAATAAAATTGAAAATTCTAATTTATCATTCACCACAATTTACCATATCACAACAAATATATCCAATATCTTTCACAACATCCCATCAATATAATTAAATGAGAAATTAACATTATTTACTCAATCAATTAACACATAAATCATTTTCATTACATAACCCTTTTTTCCCATTCCATTTCCGAAGCCTGTCTTACACAGAATATTCCAGTATAAAGATAATTCCCTAGAATTTTCCAATTAACCCATTTAATACCATTTTAAAGCCTACTAAACACCCACACAGATCATTAAAAACCTAGGAGTATTTATAAACTAAAAATTTAAATATTTCAAGCATATTAACATTTTTATGATGGACTCTATGTCCTCTCAAAACAGTCGTACACTTACTTAGCTAAACTTTATGTATAGGGAATATCAACACACCCCACAGGTGGCCCTAATTCGGTCTATTCATCCTCCTTGCATACCATGGGGATCAAGGGGGTTCAATCTACCATTTATACACCACTACATCACATCATTTCAAATACACTAAGAACTCATTAGAAGATGTCAATAATAAAAACCCTACATGCCCAAATGTACACAAAAACTAAGGGATATAACATGTAGAAAACCTACCTTCAATAAATTATGAAAATCACCCTCAACGGAGGCCTTAGATCCTGATTTAAATAAACCAGGATGATTTACCCTAATCCTCATAAAAAAGAAGGGTGTGATAGCTTCAGATGAAGAGAAAGAAGACATAGGAACCCTTATCCAAAAATAAAATCTAAAAGGTGATTTTACTTACCTGTATCATCAATCCTTACATGAAGGAAGACCAAACGATTTAGGAATGAAGGATATCACACTCTTGGAAGTTCTAAGATGCTTGAATCGTCCATAGGGTTGAAGGAGGTAGAAGGGGTATAAATACCAAGTTGTTATAATAAATCTTGTAATGGAATTTTTGATAATTTTTAGAAGTTTCCAGGTTGCACGGTTTACCCACATAGATTACCAAATCGGGAAAAAACCATATAGAGGATACTAACCACACTCCCTCTCTCTCACAATGGTTTTTAGACCTTGAACAAACCATGAATATTTCTACTACTTGTTCGGACTCCCTTGCATGGTTTTCCAAAACATGATAAAACTGTGCAGACTACCCTGAAAGCCCCCACTTCCCCCTTTTCATGTCTCGAACCCCTAAAACGCCACCGAAACTTAACAAGGACATGGTGGAAACACTATATTAACCACAAAAGGGGATTATAACTGAAACATAAAAAGAACATATCTTACAGGGAAATATGGGATCATAGAACCTCCCCACCTTATAACAGCTCTTCCTCGATCCTCTCTTCGTGAGCATCATAGAGTTCCCAAATAAAAAAGATCAGTCCACTGGGCCCGAATATCTTATTCTCTCTCCCAAGTCACATTATGAATGTTTCCATGATTCCATATAACATGAACCAAGGGAACAACTTTTTCTCACAAAAAATTCCCACTATGATCCATAATATGAACTAGGTGTTCCTCATTGCATGCATCCGCCTACAGCTTGACATCCTTGACATTTATCACATGATATGAATTTGGATGATACATATGGAGTTGTGAAACATGGAAAACATTATGCATCCCACTATACCACTATGGAAGATACAATCTGAAAGACATAGTTCTTACCCTCTCCACATTCTCAAATGGAACCACATATCTAGGCGCCAACATTCCCGGCTTCCAAATTCGATGGTGACCAACCTTGACGACCCCCAAAGAAGCACACTATCACCCAACATCAATTCAAGGGTTCTATGATGTAAATATTCATATGGATTTTGCCTACTGTGAGCTATTCTCAAATGATTTTAAATCAAATGAACCTTTTCCAATGTCTCCGGCACAAGACTCGGACCTAATAGCTCAAAATATCTGGTCTCTAACCAACACAATGGAGATCTACACTGTTTCCCATAAATATCCTCAAAATGATCCATCAGAAATGTAGCCTAAAATATTTTGTTGTATGAAAACTCACAATTTGACTTGTGTGTTTCCCACAAACCACTAAAATATAGAACACATGGTCTCAACATATCTTCTAAAACCTGAATTGTGCGCTCTGACTACCCATAAGTCTGTGGGTGGTAATCCATTATCATAAACACCTAGGAACTAAGTTCCTTCTGTAGTACCTTCTATAAATGCAAGGTGAGACATGGAACACAATATGAAACTCTGGTTCTCAGCACATCATGCAACCCTACTATTTCTCGAACATACAATTCCCCAAATTGGTCAAATGTGAACGTCTCCAGAATCAGAAAGAAATGGGCTACATTGGTCATCCAAGATACCACCACCGAAATTGCATCATTATTCTAAGGTTCCTTCAGAAGACTCACTATGAAGTCCATTGTGACTTTATTCCACTTCCTCACTGGAATAGGAAATGACTACAACAACCCACCACAATGTTGATGTTTTGTCTACACCTACTGATAGGTGACGAATCATTCCCCAAAACACTTAACTTATTTAATAATTCCTAAACACAAAAACTACCTACGAAGATCATGTTACATATTAGTCAAGCCTATATGCACTTCCCAATTGGATGCGTGGAACCCGTGCATCAACTCCTCCCGTACATCTTGCAGCATCACAACACGACCATGAACATTGGCAAATCCATCAGAACCAAATGTCCAACCATAAGTTGAATCCACACCATTAAGATGTTACTTCATTTACAAACACTCTGGATCGACAAAATGACCCTCCATTGCTCGGATCAGAAGTGCATATTCAACTTCTATTAATGCAAGTTTCATCTACCTATTCCCATCATGTACCTACAAATGCATCTCCACATACAAGGCCATCATCACCGACAATGAACTGGATTCCTGAACAACATGATTCTAAGTCTTCTGGATCAAAGAATCAGTGACACTATTCCATTTCCTTGGTGTATACAACAACTAAAAATTAGAAGACTACAGGTAGTTGACCCACCGTCACTGTCGAAGATTCAAATCCGGTTGAGAGAATATGTATTTGAGACTTTTATGGACCTTGAACACCATGAATAGTTCCCCCAAAAATTATTTCCTCCAAAACATCAAGGAATGAACCACAGGATCTTGCTCAAGGTCATGAGTATGAAAATTTATTTCATGTGGCCTCAACTATATCGACTCATAAGCCACTATCTGATAATCCTTCATCAACACTGCCTGATGTCCAACACCAGAGGCATCACAGAAAAACAATTACCTCTTACATGGTTCTGGTAAAATCAAAATCAGTGTAGTATTCAACCATTTATTCATCTACTGGAATGAATTCTCACAACCCTCAGACCAATCATACTCTTATCCCCCCTTCTTGTTTAGGCATATTAGTGGAGCGTCCAAATTAGATAAATCTCAAAAACAAAATTCAGTAATATCCAGCCAAATGCAAAAAACTATGAATATCAGAGATATTCCGAGGCTGCTCCCAATACACCATAGCCTTAACCTTTTCCAGATCTTATGACACACATGTCTTAGAATTGATATGTCAAAGAATGTGCACCTCATTAATAAAAAAACTAACATTTCGAAATCATGTCATACAGCCTATGCATTCTTAGTGTACTAAAGATCCCATAAAGATTTTTGGAATGATCATCGTGAGATATGGAGTACACCAAGATTCCATCAACGAGGAAAACTACAAACTGATCTAGATACAATTGAAATAATTGATTCCTCATGTCTATGAACACAGCTGGGGGCATTAATCAAACCAAACAACATTACCAGGATTTCATACATCCCATCTCAACTTTGGAAACCTATCTTTGGTATGTTAGAAGGTCTCCCCATCAACTAATGGTATCCCAACTAGAAATAGTTAATAGAAACACTGAGGAACCTATAAGTTGATCAAACAGGTCATAAAATCTATGTAGAGGGTATCAGTTCTTAACCTTCATCTGGTTTTGCTTTGGATAAACAACCCATAGCCACGGTGATCCATCCTCCATCTTAGAAATCATAACAGGAGATCCCCATGGTGATGTACTAGGATGTATAAACCCCTAACACTCAAATTCCTATAACTAAACCTTTAGTTATTGGAGCTCTTTTGGAAGCATTCAATATGTTGGAATCGAAACTGCCTCCACTCTAGAAAACAATTTTATTGTAAAATAAACATATATCTTGGGTGGTAACACTGAGAATTCCTTAAGAAACACATCCGGAAACTGGTCCAAAACAAAAGGGAAGACCATATGTCATTTCTCCCCATAATCTAACTTAAGGAATTCCACTTGGGCTGTGAGTTCCCACAAATGCTGTCATAAAAGCCCTATGTGTCCTACTCATGCATCCCACTCACCGAGATGAACAAAAGATCTCACATCAAGAGATGTGAACATTACCCAACGTTAGTAACAATAAATATGATCTTGATATAACACCAACCCATCCATTCCCATGATTAGGTAAAAACCTAACATCTCTAGGACAATAAAATCCCAAAAAAGTGATACCCACCAACCTCAAGAGCACATACCATTCACTATATGATGTCCTAAACTCATACCCCTAGTGGATTATCAAGAGACATTACCCCACATGAAGTCTCCATAGTTAATCCCAACACAACAATGAGTTGATTAGAAATAAAGGAATGTGTAACACCTGTACCAAATAAAGCCCTAGAAAGTGTGGAAGCAATAATAATCGTACCTCAAACAGTAGATGTTCATACCTCAACTCCTTTGGGTGCATCCTAAAATTCATGGATGTGACCAGCCCCTTCTCTCTTAGCTCCACCATGAGTAACCTACACTGCACTACTTTGTTGGAAAGGATGATCTCACCCTAGTGTCCCACGCCCAATGCCTCTGCCAATACGACCCATGGATCACAAAATTCCTACCTAATATGGGGGTAACCGACCCCCTTCATACACATGACATATACCTCTGACCTCCCTCATTCCCTGACACACGTGTGTTCCTAGAGAACCTATGTATGTGGCCTAATTTTTCAAACGTTCAGTACTCAAATGGTGGGTGGGGGCATTGTTCATGCTTGTACCCCAAAATTCCACAATGATAATAGATGATATTGTCACTTCCTTGTGAATTTTCCCCCTCTTATGACTACTATGTACACTTCCACCCAGCTAAAAGGTCCCATAGTGGAACATCCTACTATCAGAAGCCACACCACTTACTTGCCTAGCTAGCACCAAAATTTCACTACCTAAAACCCACTTTAGGTTCCCCTCAGAGATAAGGTCTTGATCCACCTCCTCAATAACCCTTTTTAGAAGAAATATATTCACCTGAGATATGTTCTCATGACTCAACCCATCATGGAAGAGATTCGACATAGCTACCTCATCTCCCATCAACATCATGAATAAAGCACCTCAAATCTGTGAAAGAACTACCATAGTCCATCACCGACATTGTACCATGATTAAACATCATAAAATACGAATTCATATCCCACCTCAAGGTTTCTTGATAGAATTTCTTAATAATATTCTCTTTGATATCCCTACAAATCATTCCCTCACCTTGCATTGTTTGAAAAATAATGTCCCACCAACATTTTGCTGGACCCCTTAGCTTATAGGCACATACTCGACTCTCTTCTTGAGAGGAATCTCTATATGGTAATGAATAGTTTGGATGGACTCAATACAAAACAACGATGCTTCTAGCCCACCCTCCTTAGTAATTTTCAAAGGGTGCAGTTGTAATGCCCCGACCCCAGTTACCCAGAGTCGGTGCATTATTACATAACATTGGCATGATCATAAGAAATATCAAATCTCGAAAGACCGATTGGTTTAGTAGCGTTGGAAACACTAGATATATTCATAAAGTTTTAAATTAAATCATAAAGTGAAAAACTACTACAACAACATATTATCTCCATATTCCACACTATTATCCCCTCATAATATCCCTGCAGGGCATTCATAATTTACTTCTTCACATCCTGGGAAAAATAAATCATAGAAAAGGGGTGAGCTCAAATGTCCAGTAAGGATAACAATATAGCAGAAACATTCATAAATAAGAATAAACATTTAAGGAAATGTATAACTAAAACAAAAGCCTTTTAAACTAGAAGTTCAACATAGTATGGAAAAAATAAAATGAAATAATTCCATTTACTTATTCCTATGTATATTCTACTAATCGAATAATCACATGAACTATCAATAACCACTTTCATAATGATGTAATGCATAATGCCAGACTATCATAACCACATAGCCAAGGCCTCGTGCCACGACTACAAATAAGATTTTTCCAAGGCCTTTTTCCAAGACACAATTTTGTCTCATGAGACCTACCGATGCATCTAGGAGCTATAGCGGGCTCCACCCGTCACATATTAACTCCAATGCATTCCTCATATGAGAAGGTTTAAACATAACATAAACATTCGTATTAAAACTAGCATACGAAAGGTCAATACTTTCTCCATAAACCATGAATGGTATAAAAATAACACATCCACAATGAAACATATCACAAAACCTTCCATACAGTATAGAAGTTTTGTATCATAATAAATCAACTTCAAATAATCGTAAAATCCATCAAAGGATGTTGACATAGATGAAATCAAAACTCTTTTTAGAGAAATATCTCTTTTTATTTTTGAAATCATTTATGTGTCATATATTTATAAAATGAAACATTTTATTTGAAAATTTTATTATAAGCTTATAAGGAAGCTTCTAAGATTTTATAAAGGCGGAAAATAGCCGCACCCGCCGTATAAGTTAAAAAAAATTCTTACCTTAATTATGTCGAAAAGGTTAAAAGCACCTTGTTTGGAAAACTACGAAAGTATTCCATTATAAACCACTTATAAAAAGTCAAAAAAGGGTATAAATTTCTTTAACCCATATTCTTGTAAATAGTAAAAATGTTTTGAAATACATTTTTAAGAAACATGTATGTGGATGATAAAGAGATCCCAGTAGGTTATTACGTATAAACAACCTCGGATAATGAAGAGATTGTGAAATAAACTGTTACCTTGTAATTTTCCTTGGTTGGGGGTAGGTTAACCTCTTGTATAATGGTGAAATAATTGTTATTAAATTAATCAGGAATCATATACATTAATATGATATCATATATGATCTTTTAGCATTTCTTTGTTAATAATATCATAGAATTCTCGTCATTTCGGGTGTTAACTTACTCATTTTCATTTATATGATTTGTTACATAAGCCGTGTTTGTTATGGATATGTTGTATCTTATTCATATACATAATGATATCAAGTCCTTAAATACTATTATTAATCATCAAATGATAATTATACTTGAATGGATAAGATGGAAAATGAATCTCATCGCGTTCGTGGAGACGGTAGTCCGTACGTACGCACGAGCGACAATATCATTATTTTGAGACTAAAATAATATATAATTGGATGGTATATCTTATATAAAGAATCATTATCATGTTAGATTTATTATTTACATGAATTACACATTATTATTATACTCATCCAAATAATAATTTATTGAATAAAAATTACACCACGACATGGAGACGGTAAGCCGTACGTACCCACGTATGGTGACATGTCATTCAAAAGATGGATATAATACTGAATACGGTTGTACCATATTTATTATAATATTACAGTATATAGGAGATACTGGATTCATTATTTTATAATGGGAATAACAAAGAAAGAATAAGTGTAAGAAGAAAGGAACTTGAAAAAGGGTGGTGAAATCATTACCTCTTCTTCGGGTTGTTCCTTTTGATTTGATCAAAAGGGCACCTTAAGTTGGATTTATGACTAAATTAAGGCCTCTAGGATGAATTTAGGGAAGTTGGTAGAGTATTTGGCCAGAGGATGGCCAATCCAAAAGGCATTGAAGGTGTGATTTAATGATAAGGGAGAGTGCCCTTTTATAAGAGGGGTGAGGGGCCCCTTTGGAAAAGCTAGAAATATTATTTTATAATAAATTCATATTCGGTTTCTAATGGCTCCAAAGTAGATTATTTAAAGTTTAATGTGGGTATGGGTCTAAAACCACTCAACCAATAGGATTTAGACAGGTTTGGGTCATTATATTAACCTTATCTTTTAGTTTTAACTCTTAGTTAATTACTTTGACACTTACCATGTCACTTTGTATTTTTATATTATATAGTTAATAAACATACTATATACCTCCAAGAGACCCCCAAGTGGTCCATTAATGATACCCCTATCATTATATAAGTATTTTGGCCGAACTTTAGATTTCTCAAAATTTAATATCAATTAATAATATAATATTTTTTTTAAAAACTCTTTTATGTCAATTTTGACACTATTTGGAAAATTGATTTTTGTGAAAATCATAACAGAATTATTAGTTCTAAAAAAGTCAATTACATCAATCCTAATATGTCATGTTATCCAATAAAATTAGTTTAATTCATTAAAAGTCTCAAATTATATTCATTTGGAAATTTTTTATATCATATATTTTAATTTTTCACTATTATGGTAATCACTCCATCATCATTGTGTGATAAATAAATTAAATTATTTAATGTATAAAAATTATAAATAAAATACCATTATGTTGTAAATACTTTTATCTTTCTAATTAATATTTTCAATCTAATTTATCTTATGTATAACCCTATATTAAAAAAGTTTTCGTAAATAAACTTTGATTTTAACTCTTTTAACTCTTTTTTGAATTAAATAATAATAAATGTCCTAATCTAATCCAAGTGGACCTAAATGATAATATTTTATTCCTAATGTTGTTTTTGGTCGAGATAAACGTGTCCAATAGAATTATGACATGTTTTAGGGTGATATTAATATCATTTTTAGCCTTAATTACCCTATTTACTTTTAACCGTGGTTAATAAAAGTAAAAAAGTTACTATTCACCAAAAATTATTTTCATCTCATTGAACCACATATTACTACTTGATATTAACCTTGTCTCTCGGATTTTCAAAATTCCATTCACAGAAGCGTTAAAATTATGTTTTATGAAAAATTCAGTTTTTTAACTACCACTTAGTGGTTTCACTATTCATCAAAAATTGATGTTTATCTGAACAATGCCAAAATTTCACCCTAAGATATAATTGATATTCCAAATTCAAAAATGATGTCTATTTTAAAAAATTCCAAACATAAAATTTGCATTAATTAATTTTATAATTAATTCCCGATGTCACAACAAATAGCGTGCTTTTTAGAAACAATATATATCAAAAGATTGACAATTGTTTATGTCCAATTTCAAAGTGAAATTAATTCTAATGAACACCATTGGATAAAATGGTAAAAATGTATTCTAATTATACTTTAAAACCACTCAATAATATAATTTATCACTATAAATTATTTTGATTAAAAAAGTTGTTTTTAAGTATTTTTCACTATTCATAAAAATTGGAAGTTCTCAGAAAAAATACCAAAAATTCAACTTAGGATAATTTCGATATTCTGAATCCAAAAATGAAGTCCATTTTGAAATATAAAATATATATAATTTCAAAAATTAGGTATTACTATACATAACGGCTAGTTTGATCGGTTATGGTGTGTGTTAGAACTCGATGTTGCGTACAACACACTCTATTGCATTATTCAAAGAGTAGCATACCATGGAATCATGGGATGTTTCATTGTAAATTTTTGATGTACCCATTCTAAAAAGTAAATTTATTTCGTAAAATTGAATATATAAAATTTAAAATATTAAATTTAAAAAGGGTTCACTATTAAAAGTTTGTAAAAGTGCAATACTGAAAATGAATTTTTCTTACATTATGCCTAAGAAACTCATAATATGGATTCTAAAATTATAAGGATTATATAAAGTTTAAATTTTAGTTAATACAATTCAAATCCTCTTTTGAAATGCTTGTTTGGTATGTCATGGTGCGCTTGAACTCGGTGTTGCGTGTAGTGCAAGTTATTGAATTATTTTGAAGAAATAACACACTATCAAATCTTGGGGTGTTACATTCTCTACTCCTTCAATAAATTGCGTCCTCTCAATTTGAAATTGTTCTTCGAAAATAAAATGTTGAATATAGAAAATATCTTTGTGGGAAACCCCATATAGGAAATTGGGTTAATAAAATTTATTCTTAATAAGAGGACAAGAGAAATGAAAGGGTCACCACCAAATTATGATCTCTATTAGGAGAACATTGGTGGCAATTAGAGTCATATAATTGGATGGAAAATGTAAATATTTATAGGTAGTGATTGAGTTCATCAATCAAAAAGAAGTGTAAAAATGAGGGCCTTAAATTCATCAATCTATGATGATTTAAAATACCATCAGTCCATCAAAACATATGGTATTAGGATAACACATTTTCTGTTTTAAGATCCCTTCACTATAGTATGAGAATTAATTTCTTCATTGAATAAGAGAAGAAGAAAAATATATACTTGACAAGTAGAGTCCCGTCCTTTAACTAAGTTCTACCACAAACTCATCTTTCACTCTAAAAAAGAATATAACATAAAAATAATATTCTATTTATCCTATTCGTATAGGGTTAAAAAAATAAATTTATAATTCATCTAGAAGGACCATTTAAAAACGACATTATTCAATATAGGAAATCACGTGGGTCAGTGGTAGGTGATATACCCTAGTCGCCCTTCGATTGTGGGTTCATGTCTCGCGGCCTTGCCGGACGCGACAGGTTGTCGCCCGACCTCCGGGTTGGCCTTTTATGGAAATCCAAATTAATCTAATCTAGAACTATCCAAAATACTTCAGTCCAAAATTTATAAGGAAGGTAAACACAATGAAGATCCTTTTGTCGCGTAATAACATGCGAACACCTTCATCGTGTATTCTTTTAAAACACTAAAACATCCTGAATTACCATAAAAACTTATTGATTACATTCATGATCCCTTATTCCTTAAAGAATAATAGATATACTACTTCAATCCAAAAATGTTGTAAACCCAAACAATGATAGAATATGAAAATCATTAATCAGTTTCAAGGTATTCAAGAATATCCAATATAATTTATCCAAATCAATCATGTATTATTCTAAAATCACTACCTTGGTATCAGAACCATATTATGGTTTATCTTTCTCTCAACCATATATTTTCCAAAAATTTGACCTGTTATTGAGTCACTTTTCTTTGTTCCACACAATCTCATTTCCTTAATGAAATAGTACTATAGTACAATCCTTATATACTCCATAATTATTATAACAAGTGCATTGTTGATACAACACTCAAATGACATAATCAACATAAGAACTCTAATCATTCCTCTTCATCTGTGGTAGTATCATAACTTGATTATTATCCAATAGCATCATTTGCGGCATAGTCTGATGACTGGGAAATATGTTCGCGTAGTGTCCAAACTCCTTTCAAATGAAGCATTGTACATTTGAAACCATTTTCTTTACCATTATAGTCACGTACTTTGTGCCCTTTTCCTCCACACTTATAACAAACTCCCATTCCTTTTAGGCAAGTTCCAAGGTGTCTCTTCCCACATTTATCACATATGGGAAAATTCTTCTTTTCCCTCTTCCCTTTATCCATCTTTCCCTCTTCCATCCTTTTCTTCTCTTGCTTCCCTTCAAATCCATAGGACTCATTAAACTCTTTACTTATCTTATCAACACATTATATTATTTCTTCATATGATGATAATACATGGGAGACTATTTCTCTTATAAATTCTGGCTGAATACCATGAAAGATATGATCCTTATTTCTCTTTGAATTATGTGCATTGCTAGAGTTCTCATTCCTTATACTGGGCGCCACTTCTAAACAATGGCATACACTATATTAGTTTATGAATAACAATACATAATCTCAAACTTGTAAAACACATAACATAAATTAAATAGTTTATGGATATAATCCATAATCATAAAAATGTCTCCTTTGAGGAAGTATATACTCATAAACCCTTCATAATGGTTTGTAAAGAAAATGAGAATTATCCTAAGCATATCCTCCGGGAGTGTCGTAACCAAGAGTGCAGCAAGGCCTGTTGTCGTGCACCAGTTCCTGTTCGAGTCTATCTCAAAGCAGTGTTTTCAGGTTTTACCCCTAGGTACATCTATGCCAAAGCCGCCTCTACCTGCTCATATCCAGACAGGGATGTATTTCTCGGAAAACTCACAAAATCACTACAATACCAAAATTCTAGTAAGTTCTTCTATAATAATCCTAAAAGTTCATCTTAGGTCTATGTGCTCTAATCAGAGTTTATCTAAATCTAGCTTCCAAGGTTTGTACTAAAATTCCTCTGATACCAACTGTAACGCCCTGACCCCAGTTACCCAGAGTCGGTGCATTATTAAATAACATTGGCATGATCACAAGAAAGATCAAATATCGAAAGACCGATTGGTTTAGTAGCCTTGAAAACACTCGATATATTCATAAAGGTTTACATTACATCATAAAGTGAAAAACTACTACAACAACATATTGTCTCCATAGTCCACACTATTATCACCTCATAATATCCCTGCAGGTCATTCATAATTTACTTCTTCACATCCTGGGAAAAATAAAACATAGAAAAGGGGTGAGCTCAAATGCCCAGTAAGGATAATAATACAGCAGAAACTTTCATAAATAAGAGTAAACATTTAAGGCAATGTATAACTAACAAAATCCTTTTAAACTTTAACATCAACATATTATGGAAAAAATAAAATGAAATAATTTCATTTACTTATTCACATGGATATTCTACAAATAGAATAATCACATGCAATATCAAAAACCACTTTCATAATGATGGAATGCATAATGCCAGACTATCAAAACCACATAGCCAAGGCCTCATGTCAAGACTACAAATAAGATTTTTCCATGGCCTTGTGCCAAGACACTAGTTTGTCTCATGAGACCTACTGATGCATCGAGGAGCTATAGTGTGCTCCACCTGTCACATATTAAGTCCAATGCATTCCTCATATGAACAGGTTTAAACATAACATAAAAATTCGTGTTAAAACTAGCATACGAAATGTCAATAATTTCTCCATAAACCACTAATGGTATAAAAATAACACATCCACAGTGAAACATATCACAAAAACTTCAATACAATAAAGAGTTTTTTTATCATAATAAATTAACTTCAAATAAGCATAAAATCCATCAAAGGATGTTGACATAGAAGAAATCAAAACTCTTTTTAGAAAATATCTCTTTCTATTTTCGAAATCATTTAAGAGTCATATATTTATAAAATGTAACATTTTATTTGAAAATATTCTTATAATCTTGAAAGGGAAGCTTCTAAGATTTTATAACGACGGAAAATAGCCGCACCCGCCGTATAAGTTAAAAAAACATTCTTACCTTAATTCTGTCAAAAGGTTAAAAGCATCTTGTTTGGAAAACGATGGAAAGATTCCTTTATAAACCACTTATAAAAAGCCAAAAAAGGGTATAAATGACTTTAACACATATTCTTGTAAATAGTAAAAAATATTTGAAATACATTTTTATGAAACATGGATGTAGATGATAAAGAGATCCCAGTAGATTATTATGTATAAACAACCTCGGATAATTAAGAGATTGTGAAATAAACCTTTACATTGTAATTTTCCTTGGTTGGGGGTAGGTTAACCTCCTGTATAATGGTGAAATAATTGTTATTAAATTATTCAATAATCATATACATTTATATGATATCATATATGATCTTTTAACATTTCTTTGTTAATAATATCTTAGAATTATCATCGTTTAGGGTGTTAACTTACTCATTTTATTTTATATGTTTTGTTAGATAGCCATGTTTGTTATGGATATGTTGTATGTTATTAATATAAAGAATTATATAAAGTCCTTAATTACTATTATTGATCATCAAATGATAATTATACTTGAATGGATACGATGGAGAATGAATCTCATCGCGTTCGTGGAGACAGTAGTCCGTACGTACGCATGAGAGACAATATCATTATTTTGATATTAAAATAATATATAATTGGATGTTATATCTTATATATAGAATAATTATCATGCTATATTTATTATTTACTTGAATTAAACATTATTATTATACCCATCCAAATAATAATTTATTGAATAACAATTACACCACGACGTGGAGACGGTAAGCCGTACGTACGCACGTATGGTGACATGTCATTAAAAGGATGGATATAATACTCAATATGGTTGTACCATATTTATAATAATATTACAGTATATAGGAGATACTGGATTAATTATTTTAGAATGGTAATAACAAATAAAGAAGAAGTGGAAGAAGAAAGGAACTTGGAAAAGGGTGGTGAAATCATTACCTCTTCTTCGGGTTCTTCCTTTTGATTTGATCAAAAGGGCTCCTTAAGTTGGCTTTATGACTAAAGTAAGGCCTCTAGGATGAACTGATGTATGTTGAGAGAGTATTTGGGTAGAGTTTTGCCGAACCAAAAGGCTTATAATGTTTGAGTTGATGATAAGGGAGAGTGCCCTTTTATAAGAGGGGTGAGGGAACCTTTGGAAAAGCTAGAAATATTATTTTATAATAAATTTATATTCGGTTTCTAATGGATCCAAAGTAGATTATTAAAATTTTAAGGTGAGTATGGGTCAAAAACCACTCATCCAATAGGATTTATACTAGTTTGGGTCATTATATTAACCTTATCTTTTAGTTTTAACTCTTAGTTAATTAGTTTGACACTTACCATGTCACTTTGTATTTTTATATTATATAGTTAATAAACTTACTATATTCCTCCAAGAGACCCCCAAGTGGTCCATTAATAATACAACTATCATGATATAAGTCTCTTGGCCGAACCGTAGATTTTTAGGAATTTAATATCAATTAATAATATAATATTTGTTTTAAAAACTCTTTTATGTCAATTTTGACACTATTTGGAAAATTGATTTTTGTGAAACTCATAAAAGAATTTTTAGTTCGAAAAAAGTCAATTAAATAAATACTAATATGTCATATTGTCCTCTAAAATTAGTTTAATTCATTAAAAGTCTCAAATTATATTCATTTGGGTATTTATAATATCATTTATTTTAATTTTTCATTGTTATGGTAATTACTGCATCATCATTGTGTCAAAAATAAATTAAATTATTTAATGTCTAAAAATTATAAATAAAATATCATTATGTAGTAAATTCTTTTATCTTTCTAATTAATATTTACAATCTAATTTATCTTATGTATAACCCTGTATTAAAAAATTCTTAGTAAATAAACTTTGATTTTAACTCTTGTAACTCTTCTTTGAATTAAATAATAATAAATGTCCTAATCTAATCCAAGTGGACCTAAATGATAATATTTTATTCCTAAGGTTGTTTTTGGTCGAGATAAACTTGTCCAATAGAATTTGGACATGTGTTAGGGTGATATTAATATCATTTTTACCCTTAATTATCTTATTTACTTTTAACCGTGGTAAATAAAAGTAAAAAGTTACTATTCACCAAAAATTATTTTAATCTCATTGAACCACATTTTACTACTTGATATTAACCATGTCTCTCGGATTTTTGAAATTCCATTCACAGAAGCGGTAAAATTATGTTTTATGAAAAATTCAGTTTTTTAACTACCACTTAGTGGTTTTACTATTCATCAAAAATTGAAGTTTTTTTGAACAATGCCAAAATTTCACCCTAAGCTATAGTTGGTATTCCTAATTCAAAAATGATGTCTATTTTACAAAATTCCAAACATATAAGTTTCATTAATTAATTTTATAATTAATTCCTGTTGTCAGAACAAATAGCGTGTTTTTAAGAAATAATATATATCAAAAGATTGACAATTGTTTATGTCTAATTTCAAAGTGAAATTAATTATAATGAACACAATTTGATAAAATGGTAAAAATATATTCTAATTATACTTTAAAAAAACTCAATAATATAATTTATCACTATAAATTATTTTGATTAAAAAATTTGTTTTTAAGTATTTTTCACTATTCATAAAAATTGGAAGTTCTCAGAAAAATACCCAAAATTCAACTTAGGATAATTTCGATATTCTGAATCCAAAAATGAAGTCCATTTTGGAATATAAAATATATATAATTACAAAAATTAGGTATTTCTATTCATAACGGCTGGTTTGATCAGGTGTGGTGTGTGTTAGAACTCGATGTTGCGTACAACACACGCTATTGTATTATTCAAAGAGAAGCGTACCGTGGAAGCGTGGGATGTTTCATTGTAAATTTTTGATGTACCCATTCTAAAAAGTAAATTTATTTAGTCAAATTGAATATATAAAAGTTTAAAATGTTGGATTGAAAGAGGCTTCACTATTAAAAGTTTGTAAAAGTGCAATACTGAAAATGAATTTGTTCTTACATTATGTCTAAGAAACTCATAATATGGATTCTAAAATTATAAGGATTATATAAAGTTTAAAATTTAGTTAATACTATTCATAACCTCTTTTGAACGACTTTTTTGGTAAGTCATGGTGCGCTTGAACTCGGTGTTTCATGTAGTGAAAGTCATTGAATTATTTTGAAGAAATAACACACTATGAAATATTGGGGTGTTACATTCTCTCCTCCTTCAATAAATTGTGTCCTCGCAATTTGAAATTGTTCTTTGAAAATAAAAGGTTGAATATAGAAAATATCTTTGTGGGAAAACCCACATCAGAAATTGGGTTAATAAAATTTAGTCTTAATAAGGGGAAAAGAGAAATGAAAGGGTCACCACCAAATTATGATCTCTATTCGGAGAACATTGGTGGAAATTGGAGACATATAATTAGAGGAAAAACGTAAATATTTATAGGTTGTGATTGAGGCCATCAATCACAGACAAGTGTAAAAATGAGGGCCTTAAATTCAGAAATCTATGATGATTTAAAATACCATAGGTTCAGCAAAACATATGGGATTAGGATAACACATTTTTTGTTTTAAGATCCCTTCACTATAGTGTAAGATATAATTTATTCATTGAATAAGAGAAGAAGAAAAATATATACTTGACAAGTAGATTCTCATCCTTTAACTAAGTTCTACCACAAACTCATCTTTCACTCTAAAAGATAATATAACTTTAAAATAATATTCTATTTATCCTATTCGTATAGGGTTAAAAAATTAATTTCTAATTCATCTAGAAGGACCATTAAAAACGACATTATTCAATCCAGGACATCACGTGGGTCAGTGGTAGGTGATACACCCTTGACGCCCTTCAGTTGTGGGTTCATGTCTTGCGGCCTTGCCGGATGCGACGGGTTGCCGCCTGACCTCTAGGTTGTCCTTTTACGGCAATCCAAAATAATCCAAACTAGAACTATCCAAAATACTTCAGTCCAAAATTTATAAGGAAGGTAAACACAATGAAGATCCTTTTTTTCCGTGTAATAACATGTGAACACCTTCGTCGTGTATTCTTTTAAAACACTGCAACATCTTGAATTTCCATAAAACCTTATTAATTACATTCATGATCCCTTATTCCTTAAAGAATAATAGATATACTCTTTCAATCCAAAAATGTTGTAAACCCAAACAATGATAGAATATACAAATCATTAATCAGTTTCAAGGTAGTGAAGAATATCCAATATAATTTATCCAAATCAATCTTGTATTATTCTAAAATCACTACCTCGATATCAGAACCATATTATGGTTTATCTTTCTCTCAACTATATATTTTCCAAAAACTTGACCTGCTATTGAGTCACTTTTCTTTGTTCCACACAATCTCAAGTCCTTAATGAAATAGTACTGCAGTATAATCCTTATATACTCCATAATTATTATAACAAGTGCATTTTTGATACAACACTCAAATGACATAATAAACATAAGAACTCTAATCATTCCTCTTCATCTGTGGCAGTATCATAACTTGATTATTATCCAATAGGATCATTTTCGGCATAGTCTGATGACTGGGACATAGGTTCGCATATTGTCCAAACTCCTTGAAAATGAAGCATTGTACATTTGAAACCATTTTCTTACCATTGCAGTCACGTACTTTGTGCTCTTTTCCTCCAAACTTATAACAAACACTCATTCCTTTCTGGAAAGCTCCACGGTGTTTCTTCCCACATTTATCACATATGGAAAAATTCTTCTTTTCCCTCTTCCCTTTATCCATCATTCCCTCTTCCATCCTTTTCTTATCTTGCTTCCCTTCAAAGCCATAGGACTCAGTAAACTCTTTACTTATCTTATCAACACATGATATTATTTCTTCATATGATGATAATACATGGGAGACTATTTCTCTTATAAATTCTGGCTTAAGACTATGAAAGAAATGATCCTTCTTTCTCTTTGAATCATGTGCATTGCGGGAGTTCTCATTCCTTCTACTGGGCTCCATTTCTAAATAATGGCATACACTATATTAGTTTATGAATAAAAATACATAATCCCAAACTTGTAAAACACATAACATAAATTAAATAGTTTATGGATATAATCCATAATCATAAAAATGTCTCCTTTGAGGAAGTATATACTCATAAACCCTTCATAATGGTTTGTAAAAAAAATGAGAATTATCCTAATCATATCCCCCGGGAGTGTTGTAACCAAGAGTGCAGCAAGGCCCGTTGTCGTGCACCAGTTCCCATTCGAGTCTAGCTCAAAGCGGTGTTTTCGGGTTTTACCCCTAGGTAAATCTTTGCCAGAGCCGCCTCTACCTACTCGTATCCAGACTGGGATGTATTTCTAAGAAAACTCACAAAATCTCTACAATACCAAAATTCTAGGAAGTTCTTCTATACTAATCCTTAAAATTCATCTTAGTTCTACGTGATCTAATCAGAGTTTATCTAAATCTAGATTCCAAAGTTTGTACTAAACTTCCTCTGATACCAACTGTAACGCCCCGAACCCAGTTACCCAGAGTCGGTGCATTATTACATAACATTGGAATGATCACAAGAAAGATCAAATCGTGAAAGACTGATTGGTTTATTAGCCTTGGAAACACTAGATATATTCATAAAGTTTTACATTACATGATAAAGTGAAAAACTACTACAACAACATATTGTATCCATAGTCCATACTATTATCCCCTCATAATATCCCTGTAGGTCATTCATAATTTACTTCCTCACATCCTGGGAAAAATAAAACATAGAAAAGTTGTGAGCTCAAATTCCCAGTAAGGATAACAATATAGCGGAAACTTTCATAAATAAGAATAAACATTTAAGGCAATGTATAACTAATACAAAATCCTTTTAAACTTGAACTTCAACATATTATGGAAAAAATAAAATGAAATAATTCCATTTACTTATTCACATGGATATTCTACTAATCGAATAATCACATGCAATATCAATAACCACTTTCATAATGATGGAATTCATAATGCCAGACTATCATAACCACATAGACAAGGCCTTGTGCCAAGACCACAAATAAGATTTTGACAAGGCCTTATGCCAAGACACTAGTTTGTCTCATGATACCTACCGATGCATAGAGGAGCTATAGCGGGCTCCACCCGTCACATATTAACTCGAATGCATTCCTCATATGAACAGGTTTAAACATAACATAAACATTCGTATTAAAACTAGAATACAAAATTTCAATACTTTCTCCATAAACCATGAATGGTATAAAAATAACACATCTACAGTGAAACATATCACAAAACCTTCAATTCAATATAGAAGTTTTGTATCATAATAAATAAACTTCAAATAATCGTAAAATCCATCAAAGGATGTTGACATAGATGAAATCAAAACTCTTTTTAGAGAAATATCTCTTTCTATTTTTGAAATCATTTATGTGTCATATATTTATAAAATGAAACATTTTATTTGAAAATTTTATTATAAGCTTGTAAGGGAAGCTTCTAAGATTTTATAAAGGCGGAAAATAGCCGCACCCGCCGTATAATTAAAAAAAACATTCTTACCTTAATTCGGTCGAAAAGGTTAAAAGCACCTTGTTTGGAAAACGACGGAAATATTCCTTTATAAACCACTTATAAAAAGTCAAACAAGGGTATAAATGACTTTAACCCATATTCTTGTAAATAGTAAAAATGTTTTTAAATACATTTTTAAGAAACATGGATGTGGATGATAAAGAGATCCCAGTAGATTATTACGTATAAACAACCTCGGATAAGGAAGAGATTGAGAAATAAACCCTTACCTTGTACTTTTCCATGGTTGGGGGTAGGTTAACCTCCTGTATAATGGTGAAATAATTTTTATTAAATTATTCAATAATCATATACATTTATATGATATCATATATGATCTTTTAACATTGCTTTGTTAATAATATCTTAGAATTATCGTCGTTTCGGGTGTTAACTTACTCGTTTTCTTTTATATGTTTTGTTACATAAGTCGTGTTTGTTATAGATATGTAGTATCTTATTCATATACAGAATTATATCAAGTCCATAAATACTATTATTAATCATCAAATGATAATTATACTTGAATGGATACGATGGTGAATGAATCTCATCACATTCGTGGAGACGGTAGTCTGTATGTACGCACGAGTGACAATATCATTATTTTGATATTATAATAATATATAATTGGTTAGTATATATCTTATATACAGAATAATTGTCATGTTATATTTATTATTTACATGAATTAAACATTATTATTATACCCATACAAATAATAATTTATTGAATAACAATTACACCACGACGTGGAGACGGTAAGTCGTACGTACGCACGTATGGTGACATGTCATTCAAAGGATGGATATAATACTGAATATGGTTGTAGCATATTTATAATAATATTATAGTATATAGTAGATACTATTTTAATTATTTTAGAATGGTAATAACAAAGAAAGAAGAAGTGGAAGAAGAAAGGAACTTGAAAAAGGGTGGTGAAATCATTACCTCTTCTTCGGGTTCTTCCTTTTGATTTGATCAAAAGGGAAACTTAAGTTGGATTTCTGACTAAAGTAAGGCCTCTAGGATTAAGTGAGGGAATTTGAGAGAGTATTTGGGCCGAGGTTGGCCGAACAAAAAGGCTTTTATGGTGTGAGTTAATGAGAAGAGAGAGTGCCCTTTTATAAGAGGGGTGATGGCACCTTTGGAAAAGCTAGAAATATTATTTTATAATAAATTCATATTCGGTTTATAGTGGCTCCAAAGTAGATTATTTAAAGTTTAAGGTGGGTATGGGTCTAAAAACACACATCCAATAGTATTTAGACAGGTTTGGGTCATTATATTAACCTTATCATTTAGTTTTAACTCTTAGTTAATTAGTTTGACACTTACCATGTCACTTTGTATTTTTATATTATATAGTTAATAAACTTACTATATACCTCAAAGAGACCCCCAAGTGGTCCATTAATGATACGCCTATCATGTTATAAGTCTCTTGGACGAACATTATATTTTTAGGAATTTAATATCAATTAATAATATAATATTGTTTTTAAAAACTCTTTTATGTCAATTTTGACACTATTTGGAAAATTGATTTTTGTGAAAATCCTAACAGAATGATTAGTTCGAAAAAAGTAAATTAAATCAATCCCAATATTTTATATTATCCTAGAAAATTAGTGTAATTCATTAAAAGTATCAAATAATATTTATTTGGGTATTTATAGTATCATTTATTTTAATTTTTCACTATTATGGTAATTATTGCATCATCATTGTTTCATATATAAATTAAATTATTTAATGTCTAAAAATTATAAATAAAATATAATTATGTTGGAAATCCTTTTATATTTCTACTGAATATTTACAATCGAATTATCCTATGTATAACCCTATATTAAAAATGTTTTAGTAAATAAACATTGATTTTAACTCTTTTAACTCTTCTTTGAATTAAATAATAATAAATGTCCTAATCTAATCCAAGTAGACCTAAATGAAAATATTTTATTCCTAAGTTTGTTTTTGGTCGAGATAAACTTGTCCAATAGAATTTGTACATGTGTTAGGGTGATATTAATATCATTTTTACCCTTAATTACCATATTTACTTTTAGCCGTGGTTAATAAAAGTAGAAAGTTACTATTCACCAAAAATTATTTTCATCTCATTGAACCAAATTTTACTACTTGATATTAACCGTGTCTCTCGGATTTTCGGAATTCCATTCATAGAAGCGGTAAAATTATGTTTTATGAAAAATTCAGTTTTTTTACTACCACTTAGTGGTTTCACTATTCATCAAAAATTCAAGTTTTTCTGAACAATGCCAAAATTTCACCCTAAGATATAATTGATATTCCAAATTCAAAAATGATGTCTATTTTAAAAAATTCCAAACATATAAGTTTCATTAATTAATTTTATAATTAATTCCCAATGTCACAACAAATAGCGTGTTTTTAAGAAACAATATATATCAAAATATTGACAATTATTTATGTCCAATTTCAAAGTGAAATTAATTCTAATGAACAACATTGGATAAAATGGTAAAAATATATTCTAATTATACTTTAAAACCACTCAATAATATAATTTATCACTATAAATTATTTTGATTAAAAAAGTTGTTTTTAAGTATTTTTCACTATTCATAAAAATTGGAAGTTCTCATAAAAATACCAAAAATTCAACTGAGGATAATTTTGATATTCCGAATCCAAAAATGAAGTCCATTTTGAAATATAAAGTATATATAATTTCAAAAGGTAGGTATTACTATTCATAAAGGCTAGTTTGATCAGTTGTGGTGTGTGTTAGAACTCGATGTTGCGTTCAACACACACTATTGCATTATTCAAAGAGAAGCGTACCGTGGAATCTTGTGATGTTTCATTGTAAATTATTGATGTACCCATTCTGAAAAGTAAATTTATTTAGTAAAATTGATTATATAAAAGTTTAAAATATTGGATTTAAAAAGGGTTCACTATTAAAATTTTGTAAACTTGCAATACTGAAAATGAATTTGTTCTTACATTCTGTCTAAGAAACTCATAATATGGATTCTAAAATTATACGGATTATATAAATTTCAAAATTTAGTTAATACTATTCATAACCTCTTTTGAACAGCTTGTTTGGTAAGTCATGGTGCGCTTGAACTCGGTGTTGCGTGTAGTGCAAGTTATTGAATTATTTTTGAGAAATAACACACTATGAAATCTTGGGGTGTTACAGCAGTAGCTAAAACTTCATGGTCATCTCCAACATACTTGGTGCAACCTGACTTGCATCTCATTCCATTATTGGCATAAAATGAGAAAATTCCTCCCAGAACTAATCTTACATATTTTAATGGATCTCCATGTTCTCCTTCCCCACTAATAGAGGATTGTTCTCTATAACATCCTCATTTCTCCCTACTGACACACATTTTTGAGGTGGAATTTCTCTACAATTCCAAATTTGAGATTTAGAATGAAAAAATTAACCTTTTATGAGAAGAAAGAGATATATATAGGGGATCATCACAATCCATAACTGAACCAGTTCTCATACAATACCTGAAAATCCCACTCAAAACTGGATCACTACCCTTGGACATCTCTCTTAAGGAAATGGATAACATGATTATCTAATTCACATGGTTAAGAGCATAATATTTTTCTCCCATTCAAAACCTGTTCCATATCCAAATTTTACTCTTACAACAGTTCTATCCACTTTTACTTCTTGACCAAGCACTATTTACTAATTTATTCTACACATTTTCACTTATTTTTTACCCATTAATAACATCTTATTAAGAAAAATTCATTACATTTAATAAAACATATGCATCATAACCGTTATATCGTAGACACCCTTCCCGTGTGTGTTCCTGTCATGATTCATGTAACTTACCAACATAGGTTCCTATAATGATGAATGAATGAAAAACCTTGTACCCTTCTTTCCATGATAGAAATATCACAAAACCGTCAAACCAAACAACAGTGCATCACCCAATGGTGAAATAACGTAAAATATAACAACACACAATAAGAACTAAAATCCCCTCCTATAGTGACTTGGGTTTTCTCTCGTAAATGGGATAGTTAATCCCTGGCCCGAGCTCATTACCATGGACCGATTCATTCATAACCCCTATTTAACATCCCTATATTTTACTAAATTGAAAATAACTCTTTTGATACCACTTTGTAACGTCACCAACTAGGAAACTAATAAACTGGTACACTGAGCTGGGTAGTTACACAGCCTCAAGAATGCCTCCCCGTAGACAAGAGGTTCCCAACTAGAATCAAGGGTCTAATAGGTAATGTGGGGAGACTATAAACACAATATTAGAGTATGCCACGAAATATAATAACATAAATAAAGGAAACATAACAGAGAAATCAATAACATGCATAATTAACCAAGTACCAAATTTGGGTACAACCATTTACAATAGTAAATATGAAATTCCATGATACAGTGTCATGTGAAAAAAACATCAATAGAAAAAAATATCAAGATCCCAAAAATGGTATGGGATCTAATTCCAGAACCACACCCGACATGTCCCATGTCCAATCAACTCCCTAGCATAGGACCCTTGCCCGTGTCCTAACCTACAGGAATGAAATCTGCTCAGGTACCCAACGGTGGCACGAAAAGGGTGTGTGTGTAACTCATTAGTCCCCCACCAACGGTGTCTAAAAAATATCCAACAAGTAATATAGTGCATGAAAGTGATAAATGATGACAAGGAATGATAAACTGTTCACTGGCCCATTCTAGATAGTGTCCATTTAATTTATACTACCATTATGTCCGGGTTGAATACATAGGCACTTCATGATTTAATCTACTCTTTTCATGAGTTCAATGGATTATGAAAATTAATTATTCTAAAGCATTTGGGAATGAAATCAAGTAATATCTCAACAGGTATCACATTATAACAAAACCATAATCCTCACCTCGAATCCTCATTCAGGGTTGAATGGAACTGTTAGGGGAATTCATTTTTGTACTCTTACGTAACCCATACATTTTCGGGCGGAGATAGAACCTTTGTCGAACCAAACACATGGGTGTAGAACCTCAAGTGGATACCCCACTCAATCAATCGATGTGCACATGATTATTTTTCATTCACCATAATTAACCATATCACCACAAACATAGCCCTTATCTTTCACAACATCACAACAATATCATTAAATGGGGAATTAAAATTATTTCCCCAATTAATTAACACATTCATAATTTACATTACTTATCCCCTTTATCCCCATGCCATGTTCCACACCCCTCTCACTATGAATATTCAAGTATAAATCAAATTCCCTAAAATTTTCCTATTAACCCATTAAATCCCATTTTAATGCCAACCACACACCCACTTAGGTCATTTCCCTACCTAGGTATATTCCTAAACTCCCATTTAACATCATTAAATCATATTAAAATTTGTACCATTGGATCTATGTTCACATATAATGAACTTACAATTACTTAGTTAAACTATAATCTTGTGGAATATCAGCACACCCAACAGGTGGACCTAATTTGGCCGATTAATCATCCTTGCATCCTATGGGGATCAAGGAGAGGGGGTTCAATTAACCATTTATACACTCACTATGTCACATAATGTCAAAGAAACCAATAAATCATCCAAAGAGGGAAATAATAAAAAACCTAAATGCTCAAATCGGCAAAAAAACCAAGGGACATAACTTGTAGACCACCTACCTTGAATCTGTTGGTGAACAGAACTTCAACCGAGGCCATAGATATTTATTTAAGAAACCCATGAATATTTACCCTAAAACTCATTGGAAATATAGTTTTGATATATTCAGATGGATAGATGGAAGAGATACGAACCCTAATCCAAAAATAGAAGGAAGGAGGGGATTAGCCTTACCCAGATCATCAAGCCTTCCTTGACGGCACTCCAAACGGCTTTAGAATGAAGTAGATAAAAATCATTGAAGATCGTGGAAGCATGGATCATCCCTAGGGTTGAAGGAGGAATAAGGGGGAGAAATACTGAGTTGGTATAAGAATCCCCATAAAGGAATTATTGTAAATTTTTAGAAGTTTCCATATAGCATTATTTCTCCGCACGGTTTACCAGACTGTGCCCAAACCATGCAGAGGAAACTATCCACAATCCCTCTCTCTCACACGATTTTCTAGACATAATGCAAACCATTCTCATTTCCACAACCTACATGGCCTCCCCTCACATGGTTTTCCAACCCGTGCACAAACCGTCTGGACTACCAAGAATGCCCCTTTCCCCCTTTTTCTTGTCCCGGACCCCTAGAACACCCCCAAACCTTCACTCAGTCTTATAGAAACACTTTATTAACCAAAAAAAGGACTATAAGAGAAAAATAACAAGAACATAGATTACAGATAAATATATGATCTTACATTCATGCTTTCTATTTTGTGTAAATATGATAACTTGGTTTGTGGATGTGTGGACTACCGCCTCCTGAAAGTGATGTGTTTCATTCACACATTATGTAGAATTTATTTAGGATGGGTTTGGTAAAATTTTATGATATTTACGAAATAAAATTTTTACTGGAATGATAATATATATATATATACATATATTTCATTTACATTTTTTTCTCCAAATGTTAAGAAAATAGAGACAGTGTTCATGTGTATGTAGGATATACATCTCCATGAACGGTGTAGTCCATATTTTATAGATTATTATAAATATTTATATACTGGATATAAATTATATATAAATTATGTTATAAATTCTTTAAATAATTAATTCAATATCTATGTATGCGTATCAATATTAATAGTCAAAATTTGTATGATAAACAAAGTAGTTATAACCCAAAACATTTCATTGAAATGGAATTTTTTGTAAATGGGTAAAATAAATTCATAAGTTAATCATGTATGGTTTTATATACAAGAATATGTTTATGTGTTTTATTTATAATAATAATATATTTATTATACAATATTTTTAAATTTGTATGAATAAAATCAAAACACAATGTTATGGTTTTATCAGTTGTCTTTTTATATCCATGAAATACATGCCTTATTCACCACTCATTTCTTTTATGGGGTGTATATAATGACCATGAATTTATTCAATGAATATAATAAATAAATTTTTAGTAATATACTCATCCATATTCTTACCATTATTTCATGGGGTTTATTGTTCAAAACATTCCAAAGTAGTAAAATAGTTTTTGGTTCAGGTTGCCTTCTTTGAGATACATTCAACGTTAGGCACCTATATTTTTATATGGGGTGTTCATACTTACATTTGAAATGATATATCATTAATCTCCATATTTTATTATATTTTTGGCTTCATGTAATGATATTATGTCATTTATAGTATGAATTAATATCATAATATGGTAAGAGTTTATTTCTTAAATCTTATCTTTTATTGGGATTGTTTACGATTATTATTACATTGATGAAATATTTTGATCCATATCTCAAGAATACTCCAGAAGTTTCTTTTCCTCTAGTTTTATAATATATATTATTGTAGTATTACATTTTATAATCTTTTTGAAACATATTATATTTATGAAAAATATTAGGAAAATACAACTTTTTCCATTTTGATAAAAAATATGTGTTCTTTCAAAACAATGTTTTCTAAAAATGTTATAATTTTTTTTAAATTATATAATGATGTTTAAAAGAAATTTTTTCACATTTTTTACCTTTTTAAAAATTGGTTCTATTGGGAACGTTCTTTTGGGTTTCCTATCATGGAAATTTTCTTAACCATTATATGTGCAAAAGGAATGTTCGGTATATAGAGACTTTCTTGCCATCATGACCATCATTTCCTTGAATATTCTATTGAAAGATTACAATGTTATTTTTAAATTTTTTTTTTCTAATATTATAGATTTTTTTTATTATATTGTGGGTTTCAAAGAAAAAGGCCTGAAAATATTTGATGTTAGAAGGTGTTATAAATAATTTTCAATGCATACGTTATATGATTCCAAAAGGATATTTTTAATATAAAAGGATTTTAAAAATTATGTAAATAATTATTATTGAGTTTTTAATGTATGTTAAAAGAAAAAAAATTAAAAATATTTTCAAGATTCCTTTATATTTATTCATATATATTTTAAATGATAAAGGGTTTCAAAATGATGATTTTTTTTAAAAAAAAAACAAAATTGAAAATATTTTTTCATAAAACAATGTTTTATATGAAACTATAAATATCTCTTTATATGAAATGGATTTTTGAAACGCATTTATGAAATGTATTTTCAAAGAAAGGTTATTTTCCTTAATAAATGATCCATGTGACCTTAAAAAATCTTCCTCTATCAATGATGTAATACATTGTTATAGTTACAGATTTTATAGGGATATGATACAAGAATACCATTAATATTTTTTCTTGAATGGTTTATGTTTTGAATCAATGATGTTTATGACAACCATATCTATTCCATGGGTTATATGATTATAAATCCTGCTCCTTTTTTATGGGAAATAAATTGATAAAATAAATCTACAAACTAACTCTTTCCAAAGATAATTAAATGATGGAATGTTTATGATTAGAATATAATTTCATGGGTTGTGGTATTATGTTCATAAAACATGTATTTTTCATTTGTCATGATATGATTACTGTTTTGTTTCCTTGTGGTACATGGATGTATGATTTCATTATGTTATGGGTGGGACCTAAATCTTCATCCAATTCATTGGCTAATGACGGATGAATCATGAATATAAATTTTATACATGAAACTAATTACATGTTCACAATGTTACTCATGGACTTGGTATCATGTGTAACACCCCAAATAAATAAAGATATGACATTTTTATATTTATCCCTATTTGTGAATAAAATGATAATATTAATTTAAAGGGAACTCTATGCTCGATGGCTTACCCAATATGCAACAACGAGTTACATTGAAATCTTACGTTGCACTCTAATAAATAAAATAATTTTAGTTTAAATGGTAGTTAACACCTAGCCATTGTAATGATGGGAATGAACAGAACTAACTACAAAATGATTATATATGTTTGTCAAATATTTTTACTTTTTACAGTAAATGTTAGAGTATTAAAAATGCGAATGAATCCAATTTGAAGCGTAAACATTCTAATATTCTTTAAAAGGACGATTGACCACCATTTGATGCCGATCCTCTTTTAAATCCACTTTCGGACAATTTTATGTGTTTTATTTGACAAAATAAAATTCTTCTTTAGAATCGGGACATCAAAATTTACTTTGTGTAAATTTTTTTTATTTTTCCGATAAAGTTCATTTTTTAATGAATAGTGAAAAATGTTGTATTTTAATTCAAAACCTCTTTTTAATCTAATTTATTTATATGATTAGATTATCTTGTGAATTGGTTTTAAAGTGAAATTAGAATATATATTTACCATTTAATCCAATAGTGGTCATTGGAATTAATTTCACATTGAAATTGGACTTAAACTAGTGTTAATCTTTTAATAGATATTGTTTCTTAAAAACAAGCTATTTGTTTTGACGGTGGGAATTAATTATTAAATTAATTAATGAAACTTATATGTTTTTAATTTTTTAAAATGGACATCATTTTTGAATTCGGAATATCAAATATAGCTTAGGGTGAATTTTTGGTAATTTTCTGAAAAACATCAATTTTGATGAATAGTGAAACCACAAAGTGGTAGTTAAAGAAACTGATTTTTCGTTTAAATAAAACTTTACCCCATCAGTGATTTTATTTTCAAAAATCCAACATACATGTTTTTCATTAGTAGTAAAATATGGTTTAATGAGATTAAAATAATTTAAATCTTTAATACTATTCTGAAGATGATTTAAATCATTAATACTATTCTGGAGATATATGATATTTAAATCATTAATAATATTCTGGATATATATGATATTTAAATCATTAATACTATTCTGGAGATGATTTACTTATAACTACATGGACAATTATTTTCAAACATGTTCATTTTTGACTCATGTACCAAACATCGGCAAGAACGTCTAATATGAACTAAAATTATTAAACAATTATTATAACATTATAATATGTGATATGAACTGAATAATAATCATTAAAATAGTTCCCTAGGAAACTATAAATTGACCAATGTTTATTATTTAGGAATATAAAGAAACGAACAAGACAAGTCGGATTTGAGGTAAGGGATCCCACCTCTCGCTTTCATTTCAAGTACCCTCTTTTATGTCATTTCATTTATGCTCCATGTTCATCTGTTGGAGGATGTTATTTTATATTAACCATACATTATTTTTTATTTTTATATTATGAGATACCCCCTCTTACTCTCATAAATTTCTTTTTTAGAATTTTTGAGTGGTGCCGTTAGGCTGTAGGATTTTCGTAAGAGATCCACCCTCTCTCTTTCTTTTTAAGTACTCTCCTTTATGTAACTTCATTTAACATCATCTTTTTTATGTTGGGGGCTGTTATTTTATATTCCTCTTTCTATAAATTTTATTTTAATATGATTAGAGACCCTATTTTATCTCATCAATCCATTTTTTGACATTTTGAGTGGCGCCGTTAGGCTACCGAATTTTCGTAAGAGATCCAACCTCTCTCTTTCTTTTTAAGTACTCTACATTATGCCACTTATTTTAAGATCCTCATTGTTAAGTTGGGGGATGTTCTTTTACATTCATCTTTCTTTAAATTTTATTTTAATATGATGAGAGACCCTATTCGATGTCATCAATCCAGTTTTGGATGTTTTGAGTTGCACCGTTAGGCTGCCGAATTTTCGTAAGAGATCCAACCTATCTCTTTCTTTTTAAGTACTCTCCTTTATGTAACTTCCTTTAAGATCCTATTTGTTGTGTTCGGGGATGTTATTTTATATTCCTCTTGTGGTAAATTTTATTTTAATATGATGAGAGGCCATATTTGATCTCATCAATCCATTTTTGCAAGTTTTAAGTGGCGTCGTTAGGCTGCCAAGTTTTCGTAAGGGATTTTTCATCTCACTTTTATTCCCGTGAGATTTATGATACATTTTCCACCATATCCCTTGAGTGGTGTATGTACTTCCAATTATTATATTCTTTGTGTAATATAATTTCATTTATGGGTATTTACATATTCATTGTATGACCCTTCTTCAATGGGGAGTATGTTTCGAAAGTTACCCAAATCGGTAAAGAGACCCTTCACCCTCCTCTTTAATAAAAAGACTTCTTTTGTTATGTCTTTTACATCTTATTATGTTGGGATATGTTCTTATATATCCTTATTTCTATAAATTTAATGTACAAGTGGTGAGATACCCTTTTTATCTCTCATCAACTCATTTTCTGAATTTTGAAGTGACGCCGTTAGGCTGTCGAATTTTTTCAAGGGAACTTCTTAACCCAATTTTGATTCTTTGGGATAAACTTTTACTCCTTGAATATGTAGTTCTATGAATATGTGTGAATAAACTCTGATTATTTTACACTTAATATCCACTTATATTTGGTGTATTCGTTTGTCACACATAATTTTGAAATTGATTTATCTTTAATCCAAGGATATCGTCTTTGTAAGGGACTTCGTCTCAATCTCCGTTCATTGTGGAATATTTTGTTCTAATACAAGGCTTTCTTTTATATGGTGTATAAACCCATTTTAATTTTAATTTTATACAAAAGGAATAATTTTCTACTAATCGTTTTACAAAAGGACAAAAAGGAATGTTTCTTTTAACGTGTGCGGTAACAACGACCTTTTCTGCCGCCGCGAGTATTATTGTGTCTTTGGCTTCCTCAACAAGCCGTAATGTTTTTAAAATGAAGTAAATACCATATACTCTTTTATGTATTTTGGTATTGAAAATGGTTTTTATAATATATTTGTTATGTCAATATATTTAATTGATATATTGTGATCAATGAGTGGAAATGGTTTCTTTCCCTTATATTTGGTTTATGTCTTATGATTTTATAATGGTACATGGACATTTGACGGGTGGTTATGTGATAAACCATATGATGTGTGGTTTCGTGAATACCTGGATGGGTGGTTACGTTATAACTTCCAATTCATTGGGTATGGAAGTCGGTCATATGGCTATTCCATTAAGTGATATGTGTGGAAGTCGACCGTATGGTTATTCCATTTAAGTATGTTGATGTCCCAAGTTACCTTTATATGGGTTTTATGGTAATATTTTGGTTACAAAAGGGTATGTAATGATATTTTATTCAATTAATAGTATTTTCTTCTTCATAAAGGTGAAAAGTATAACTTTTATAAAGTATTCTTGGTTTACTGGTCATTTTGGAAAACTAACAGTTTTCCTTCATTGTGTATCCCTTACAGATATTTTTATGCTCACCATAAGTTTTTTTGAAATGTTTTTCACAGGACATAAAGTTGAATAGGGTCAAGGATGGGATCAAGTAAATGTCAGGCTGTCTAAAACATGGAACTAGACATGTTTATTTTTAAGAGTTTTTATTTTATGGAAACTTAGTAGAAGTGTCTACTTTGTAATTTTTTGAGATGTAATAGTTATGTCCAAATTCTCTAAAACTCTAAACCTGAAAAGATACTTAATGTGAATTATTCATTTAATTCAATATTAAGTAAGTTTTAAGGATGGGGACTTATATTTGGTATCAGAGGATGGTTTAGATAACTTTAGAGGTAAGGGTATTCTTTAAGCATAAGTGAAATTACAATAATGGCTAGGATTTCAGATAGAGTCATAGTTTTTAGATAAAGTGAATGAGTAAGTATATCTTAGTGTTTATCTTCCTAATTAGTACATGAAGATTTTGTTGATATACTCACACTAAGATTTTTTTGTTTTAGTAAATGGATGGATCTAGCAGGCACCAAAGTGACAATGGGTATGAAGGAAACATTGGTGGTTATTTGATTAAGAGACTGGATGAAATGGGGGATTCAATGAGAAATCTCATGGTTATTCTAAACCAACTATCAAGAGTCATGATCAACCAGTTGAACCACGGTGAGTTCTCTAATGCATCATGTATGAGAGAACCAAATCGATGTGAAAGTTAAGGTAATAGTTATAAAGGTAACCATTAGGGTTTATATGATCCTTACTTTTGAAGTAATTATGGGTTACTATATGTTATGATGGAATATGAACGACTTGAGATAAACTTGAGGTTAAATTGCGATATGTTTTTTTTAGACTTTATCGCTTTTTGGGGAATTTTATAAGAATTATGTAGTTTTGGAAAAAGGAAAACACGTAGACCATGTGACAACCTGTCGCGTCGGACGAAGCTGTGGGAATCGAACCCACAACCACAGTGTGACTGGTATTTGTCGTATACCATTGGACTACGTAAAGTATCTGGTTAGTTTGACTAATTCTTTTCAGATATATGAACTTATGAATCTAGAATATGTTTATTTTTGGTTATATATCGAAATTATTAACCTATCATGGAGGATATGTGATTTGGTTAATTACTTTTCAATATGAGACTTCAAGAGAAACTAATGTTATTTGGAGATAAATGTTAATTTGTACCTTGGAAGACTATGTGATTAAATCCTTTAAATATTTGGGTTTCAATATTATTTTGGTTTACTTTGAATAATTTTATGGAAAAATTGTTTATCGAATGGTCTTCGTTGAACATTTTGTTTTTTTTTTGGACAACTTTTGGAGATTAAGAATTGATTTTATTTTTTATAAAGGATTATCCTTTTGTGGATTATATAATATTATTATAACAATTTGGTTTTGGTTTTGGTTAAGGTCTAAAGACATGGTAAATATACAGTTCTCTTTTGAGGATTAGGTGATTCTTGAGAAGGTGATTATAGTACTCTTAATGTGAACAAGTCTTCCCAAATACTCATCATTTGGGGAAATTATGAGTTTGTGTAAGAAATATAGTAAAAGTTGAAAGTCAACATGACAATTAAGTATGTTTCCTTAAGATCAAAGATAAATTCCTCAATGAAAAGTAACTTAAAACAAAACTGTTTTATATTATCTTTTCCTACTGGGGAATCGAATCCCGTTTAACCCACCACAAGTTTGTGATTTTCTTGTGGTTAACTTTCTCCTAAACATGTTTTATATCACTCTCCCTTAGAACATGACCCTTTTATTTTTCTTCCATATCCATGTTTTCCTACAAGGAATCCTAGTATGGGTTAACTCGGGTGACCTCTGTACTTCTCTTTCTTTCTTTTAAAGTGATTGTTCTACTGACTCTTGTTCCGATTTGGGGATTTCAATGATGTTTCCGAGCCCAATTTTAAAATTGCAAGGAGGAAATTCCCAAAAGGGGGGAAGGATATAACACCTTAGGTAAATAAATAATATGAAATTTTTATATTTATCCCTATTTGTGAATAAAATGTTAATATTCATTTAAAGGGAACTCTATGCTCGATGGCTTACCCAATACGCAACAACGAGTTCCATTGAAATCTTACGTTACACTCTAATAAATAAAATAATTTTATTTTAAATGGTGGTTAACACCTAGCCGTTTTAATGACCGAAATGAACAGAACTAACTAAAAAATTATTATATATTTTTGTCAAATATTTTTACTTTTTACAATAAATTTTCGAGGATTAAAAATGCGTATGAAACCAATTTTAATCGTAAACATTCTAATATTCTTTAAAAGGCCGATTAACTGCCTTTTGATTGTGAACCTCTTTTAAATCCAATTTTTTAAAATTTTAAGTGTTATATTTGAAAAAAAATAAATTCTTCTTTAGAATTGGGACATCAAAATTTACTTTGTGTAAATGTTTTGGTATTTTTCGGATAAAGTTCATTTTTTAATGAATAGTGAAAATGTTGTATTTTAATTCAAAACATATTTTTAATATAATTTATTTATATTATTAGATTATCTTGTGATTTTTTCAAAGTTAAATTAGAATATATTTTTACCATTTAATCCAATAGTGGTCATAGGAATTAATTTCACTTTGAAATCGGACTTAAACTAGTGTCAATATTTTAATAAATATTGTTTCTTAAAAACGCGCTATTTGTTTTGACAACGGGAATTAATTATTAAATTAATTAGTGAAACTTATATGTTTTGAATTTTGTAAAATGGGCATCATTTTTGAATTCAGAATATCAAATATAGCTTAGGGTGAATTTTTGGTAATTTTCTGAAAAACTTCAATTTTTGATGAATAGTGAAACCACTAAGTGAAAGTTAAAGAAACTGGTTTTTCGTTTAAATGAAACTTTACCACTTTTGTGATTTGATTTTCAAAAATCCGACATACATGGTTGTCATTAGGAAGTAAAATTTGGTTCAATGAGATTAAAATAATTTTTCTGGTGAATAGTAACTTTTAAGTTTTATTAATCACGATTAAAGGTAATTAGTGTAATTTAAGGTAAAGATAATGTTATTATAATATTAAATGGCCTTGACACAAATCCTACCCTTATTGGATGAGTAATGGCCGACCAAGACAATCCATGGGTCAACTTGGGGACCCAATGGAGACACTTTGGATGGAAAATGACATTAATTACTTTTTATTTAAAGTTAAAATTAAAATGTCACAAACATGTATTGTTTTACTAAAACAATTTTTAGATGGGGTTATACAAGTCATATTTTTTACTATAAATATTCATTAGATATCAAAAAAGATTTCCTAAATCATGATAATTTTTTTATAAATTTTAGATATTAAATAAATTAATTTATTCATGACACCATGATGATGTCGTGATTACCTCATAAATGAACAATTTAAATAAAATGAGAAGATAAGGTGAAATCTAAGTCTTAAACTTGTCAAAAACCTATTGTATGGGTGTATTTATAAACCTTATCTCCTTATACTCTAAATATATCCTTTTGGGACCTTTAAAATCCGAAAATCATTTTATAATAAAGTAATATTTTCTAACTTTCCAAGAGTACCCATCCTCTTCTCTTATAAAAGACCCCCACCTCTACCACCTTACCCACACCTCTCAATCATTTGGATCGACCAAACCCTGCCCATTGTGTCTGTCCACATCCCTATATTACTCCTAGAAGCCTCACTTTGGGCATAATTCTTTCCAAGGAAGCCTTTGAGCTCAAATCAAAAAGAGTTACCCGATTTAAAGGTAATGTCTTCACTTGTGTTCTACTGTTTTATTTTGCTTCTCCAAAACCCTAAACTCTTTTTATTCCTTTATTTTGATACAACACCAGTATCTTCAATATACTACGATGTTGTTATGTGAAATATTCAAGCTACACTTACACACACCTCCCTCTAATGGTTAAAGAACATATTGTTTCTGTGGATGACGAATTACTGCCTCACGAAATGATGATCGTTCAATATTCTCTTAACACATTTCATGGTGGCCATTATGATGTCACTGTATTTTATATATTAATTATATGGTATTTAAGTTTTCCATATTCTTCTGTATTTTATATTTAAAACATACCTTTATGCTTTGCATGTTGTGCAAACGCGATAATTTCATACGAGGAAGTGTGGACTACCGCCCCCTCAAGTGATGTGAATCGTTCATGCAAGACATGGAATGTGTAAAGAATGAGGTTAATGAACATATGTGATCTATATGAAATATATATTATACTGTAATTATAATATATATATATATCTCTCATTTATTCTTAATTCCATTAATATGACAAAGAAATGAAAGTAGCGTTCATGCGTACGTACGGCCTACCATCTCCATGAATGGTGCATTTCATTTATTTTTTTCTCCAAATGTTATAGAATATTATAAAATGAATATGTACTGGATATATATGATATTTAAATCGTTAATACTATTCTGGAGATAATTTACTTATAACTACATGGACAATCATTTTCAAACAAGTTCATTTTTGACTCATGTACCAAACATCGACAAAAACGTCTGATATGTACTAACATTATTAAACAATTATTATAACATTATAATATGTGATATGAACTGAATAATAATCTTTAAAGGAGGTATTTAGGAAATTATAAATTTACCAAAGTTTATTATTTAGGAATATAAAGAAACAAACAAGACAAGTCGGATTTGAGGTATGGGATCCAACCTCTCGCTTTCTTTTCAAGTACCCTCTTTTATGTCATTTAATTTATGCTCCATGTTCTTATGTTGGAGGATGTTATTTTATATTTACCATACATTAATTTGTATTTTTATATGATGATATACCCCCTCATATTCTAATCAATTAATTTTTTCGAATTTTTGAGTGGCACTGTTAGGCTGTCAAATTTTCGTAAGAGATCCAACCTCTCTCTTTCTTTTTAAGTACTCTCATTTATGTCAAATGTTTTAATCTCTTCTTTGTTATGTTGGGGGATGTTATTTTATATTCCAATTCCTGTAAATTTTATTTTAATATGATGAGAGACCCTATTTTATCTCATCAATCCATTTTTTGATGTTTTGAGTGGCGTCGTTAGGCTGCCGAATTTTCGTAAGGGATCCAACCTCTCTCTTTCTTTTTAAGTAATCTACTTTATGAAACTTCTTTTAATCTCCTATTTTTTATTTTGGGGGTTGTTATTTTACATTACTATTGCTGGAAATTTTATTTTAATATGATTAGAGACCCTTTTTGATCTCATCAATCCATTTTTGGAAGTTTTGAGTGGCGTCGTTTGGCTGCCAAATTTTCGTTAGAGATCCAACCTCTCTCTTTCTTTTTAAGTACTCTCCTTTATGTAACTTCCTTTAAGATTCTCTTTTTTATGTTCGGGGATGTTATTTTATATTCCTCTTGTGGTAAATTTTATTTTAATATGATGAGAGGCCATATTTGATCTCATCAATCCATTTTTGTAAGTTTTAAGTGGCGTCGTTAGGCTGCCAAGTTTTCGTAAGGGATTTTTCATCTCACTTTTATTCCCATGAGATTTATGATACATTTTCCACCATATCCGTTGAGTGGTGTATGTACTGCCCATTATTATATTCTTTGTGTAATATAATTTCATTTATGGGTATTTACATATTCATTGTATGACCCTTCTTCAATGGGGATTATGTTTCGAAAGTTACCCAAATCTGTAAAGGGACCATTCACCCTCCTCTTCAATAAAAATACTTCTTTTGTTATGTCTTTTACATCTTATTGGGATATGTTCTTATATATCCTTATTTCTATAAATTTAATGTACAAGTGTTGAGATACCCTTTTTATCTCTCATCAACTCATTTTCTGAATTTTGATGTGACGCCGTTAGTCTGTCAAATTTTTTCAAGGGAACTTCTTAACCCAATTTTGTTTCTTTGGGATAAACTTTTTCTCCTTGAGTATGTAGTTCTACGAATATGTGTGAATAACCTCTGATTATTTTACACTTAATATCCACATATATTTGGTGTATTCGTTTGTCACACATAATTTTGAAATTGATTTATCTTTAATCCAAGGATATCGTCTTTGTAAGGGACTTCGTCTCAATCTCCGTTCACTGTGGCATATTTTGTTCTAATACAAGGCTTTCTTTTATATGGCGTATAAACCCATTTGAATTTTAATTTTATACAAAAGGAATAATTTTATACTAAGTGTTTTAATAAATGAAAAAAAAGGAATGTTTCTTTTAATGTGCGCGGTGACAACGACCTTTTATGTCGTCACAAGTATTATTTTGTCTTTGGCTTCCTCAACTATCCATAATGTTTTTAAAATGAAGTAAATACCATATACTCTTTTATGTATTTTGGTATTGAAAATGGTTTTTATAATCGATTTGTTATGTCAATATATTTAAGTGATATATTCTGATCAAAGAGTGGAAATGGTTTCTTTCCCTTATATTTGTTTTATGACTTATGATTTTATAATGGTATATGGACATTTGACGGGTGGTTATGTGATAAACCATATGATGTGTCGTTCCGTGAATACCTAGAAGGGTGGTTATGTTATAACTTCCAATTCATTGGGTATGGAAGTCGGTCATATGGCTATTCCATTAAGTGATATGTGTGGAAGTCGACCGTATGGTTATTCCATTTAAGTATGTTGATGTCCCAAGTTACCTTTATATGGGTTTTATGGTAATATTTTGGTTACAAAAGGGTAAGTAATGATATTTTATTCAATTAATATTATTTTCTTCTTCATAAAGGTGAAAAGTATTACTTTGATAAATTATTCTTGGTTTACTGGTCATTTTGGAAAACTAACAGTTTTCCTTCATTGTGTATCCCTTACTGAGATTTTTATGCTCACCCTAAGTTTTTTTGAAATGTTTTTCACAGGACATAAAGTTGAATAGGGTCAAGGATGGGATCAAGGAAATGTCAGGATTTCTAAAACATGGAACTAGACATGTTTATTTTTAAGAGTTTTTATTTTATGGAAACTTAGTAGAAGTGTCTACTTTGTAATCTTTTGAGATGTAATATTTTTGTCCAAATTCTCTAAAACTCTAAACCTGAAAAGATCCTTAATGTGAATTATTCATTTAATTCAATATTAAGTAAGGTTTAAGGCTGGGGCCTTGTAGTTGGTATCAGAGGATGGTTTAGATAACTTTAGAGGTAAGGGTATTCTTTAAGCATAAGTGAAATTACCATAATGGCTAGGATTTCAGATAGAGTCATAGTTTTTAGATAAAGTGAATGAGTAAGTATATCTTACTGTTTATCTTCCTAATTAGTACATGATGATTTTGTTGATATACTCACACTAACATTGTTTGGTTTTAGTAAATGGATGGATCTAGAAGGCACCAAAGTGACAATGGGTTTGAAGGAAACTTTGGTGGTTATTTGATTAAGAGACTGGATGAAATGGGGGATTCAATGAGAAATCTCATGGTTATTCTAAACCAACTATTAAGAGTCATGATCAACCTATAGAACCATGGTGAGTTCTCTAATGCATCATGTATGAGAGAACTAACTCGATGTGGAATTTAAGGTAATAGTTATAAAGGTAACCATTAGGGTTTATATGATCCTTACTTTTGAAGTAATTATGGGTTACTATATGTTATGATGGAATATGAACGACTTGAGATAAACTTGAGGTTAAATTGTGATGTGGTTATTTTTTTAGACTTTATCGCTTTTTGGGGAATTTTATAAGAATTATGTAGTTTTGGAAAAAGGACAACAGGTAGACCGTGTGACAACCTGTCGCGTCGGACGAAGCTGCAGGAATAGAACCCGCAACCACAGTGTGACTGATATTTATCGTATACCACTGGACTACGTGAAGTATCTGGTTAGTTTGACTAATTCTTCTTAGTTATATGATCTTATGAATCTAGAATAAGTTTATTTTGGGTTATATATGGAAATTATTAACCTATCATGGAGGATATGTGATTAGGTTAATTACTTTTCAATATGAGACTTCAAGAGAAACTAATGTTATTTGGAGATAAATATTAATTTGTACCTTGGAAGACTATGTGATTAAATCCTTCAAATATTTGGGTTTCAATATTATTTTGGTTTACTTTGAAGAATTTTATGGACAAATTGTTTATCGAATGGTCTTCGTTGAACATTGTGTTTTTTTGGAAAAATTTTGGAGATTAAGAATTGATTTCCTTTTTTATAAAGGATTATCCTTTTGTGGATTATATAATATTATTCTAACAATTTGGTTTTGGTTTTGGTTAAGGTCTAAAGACAAGGTAAATATACAGTTCTCTTTTGAGGATTAGGTGATTCTCGAGAAGTTGATTATAGTACTCTTAATGTGAACAAGTCTTCCCAAATACTCATCATTTGGGGAAATTATGAGTTTGTGTAAGAAATCTAGTAAAAGTTGAAAGTCAACATGACAAGTAAGTATGTTTCCTTAAGATAAAAAATAAATTCCTCAATGAAAAGTAACTTAAAACAAAAATGTTTTATATTATCTTTTCCTACTCGGGAATCGAATCCCGTTTAACCCACCATAGGTTTGTGATTTTCATGTGGTTAACTTTCTCCTAAACATGTTTTATATCACTCTCTCTTAGAACATGACCCTTTTCTTTTTCTTCCATATCCATGTTTTCCTACAATGAATCCTAGTATGGGTTAACTCGGGTGACCTCTGTACTTCTCTTTCATTCTTTTAAAGTTATTGTTTTACCGACTCTTGTTCCGATTTGGGGCTTTCAATGATGTTTCCGAGCCCAATTTTAAAATTGCGGGGACGCAATTCCCAAAAGGGGGGAAGGATATAACACCCCAGGTAAATAAAGAATATGACATTTTTATATTTATCCCTATTTGTGAATAAAATGTTAATATTCATTTAAAGGGAACTCTATGCTCGATGGCTTACCCAATACAGAACAACGAGTTCCATTGAAATCTTACGTTGCACTCTAATAAATAAAATAATTTTATTTTAAATGGTGGTTAACACCTTGCCGTTTTAATGAATGAATGAACAGAACTAACTACAAAATGATTATATATGTTTGTCAAATATTTTTACTTTTTACAATAAATGTTCGAGGATTAAAAATGCGAATGAATCCAATTTTAATCGTAAACATTCTAATATTCTTTAAAAGGCTGATTAACCGCCTTTTGATGGAGAACCTCATTTAAATCCAATTTTTGACAATTTAAATTGTTATATTTGACGAAAATAAATTCTTTTTTAGAATTGGGACATCAAAATTTACTTTGTGTAAATTTTTGATATTTTTCCGATAAAGTTAATTTTTTAATGAATAGTGAAAATGTTGTATTTTAATTCAAAACATATTTTTAATATTATTTATTTATATGATTAGATTATCTTGTGATTTGTTTTTAAAGAGAAATTAGAATATATTTTTACCATTTAATCCAATAGTGGTCATAGGAAGTAATTTCACTTTGAAATTGGACTTAAACTAGTGTCAATCTTTTAATAAATATTATTTCTTAAAAACGCGCTATTCGTTTTGACAGTGGGAATTAATTATTAAATTAATTAGTGAAACTTATATGTTTTGAATTTTTTAAAATGGGCATCATTTTTGAATTCGGAATATCAAATATAGATTAGGGTAAATTTTTGTTAATTTTCTGAAAAACTTCAATTTTTGATGAATAGTGAAACCACTAAGTGAAAGTTAAAGAAACTGATTTTTCATTTAAATGAAACTTTACCACTTCTGTGATTTGATTTTCAAAAATCCGACATACATGGTTATCATTAGGAAGTAAAATGTGGTTCAATGAGATTAAAATAATTTTTCTGGTGAATAGTAACTTTTAAGTTTTATTAATCACGATTAAAGGTAATTAGTGTAATTTTAGGTAAAGATAATGTTATTATAATATTAAATGGCCCTGACACAAATCCTACCCTTATTGGATGAGTCATGGCCGACCAAGACAATCCATGGGTCGTCTTGGGGACCCCATGGAGCCACTTTGGATGGAAAATGACATTAATTACTTTTTATTTAAAGTTAAAATTAAAATGTCACAAACATGTATTGTTTTACTAAAACAATTTTTACATGGGGCTATACAAGTCATATTTTTTACTATAAATATTCATTATAAATATACAAAGATTTCCTAAATCATGATATTTTTTTTATAAATTTTAGATATTAAATAAATTAATTTGTTTACGACACCGTGATGATGTCGTGATTACCTCATAAATGAACAATTTAAATAAAATGAGAAAATATGGAGAAATCTAAGTCTTACACATGTCACAAAACTATTGGATGGGTGTATTTATAAACCTTATCACCTTATACTCTAAATATATCCTTTTAGGACCTTTAAAATCCGAAAATCATTTTATAATAAAGTAATATTTTATAACTTTCCAAGAGTACCCATCCTCTTCTCTTATAAAAGGCCCCCACCTCTACCACCTTACCCACACCTATCAAGCCTTTGGCTCAGCCAACCCCTGCCCATTGTGTCTCTCCAAATCCCTATATTACTCCTAGAAGCCTCACTTTGGGTATAAGTCTTTCCAAGGAAGCCTTTGAGCTCAAATCAAAAAGAGTTACCCGATTTAAAGGTAATGTCTTCACTTGTGTTCTACTGTTTTATTTTGCTTCTCCAAAACCCTAAACTCTTTTTCATCCTTTATTTTGATACAACACCAGTATCTTCAATATACTACGATGTTTTTATATGAAATATTCGAGCTACACTTACTCACACCTCCCTCTAATGGTTAAAGAACATATTGTTTCTGTGGATGACGAATTACTGCCTCACGAAACGATGATTGTTCAATATTCTCTTAACACATTTCATGGTGGCCATTATGATGTCACTGTATTTTATATATTAATTATATGGTATTTATTTTTTCCATATTCTTCTGTATTTTATATTTAAAACATACCTTTATGCTTTGCATGTTGTGCAAACGCGATAATTTCATACGAGGAAGTGTGGACTACCGCCCCCTCAAGTGATGTGAATCATTCATGCAATACATGGAATGTGTAAATAATGTGGTTAATGAACACATGTGACCTATATAACATATATATTATACTGGAATTATAATATATATATTTCTCATTTATATGTAATTCCATTAATATGACAAAGAAATGAAAGTAGCGTTCATGCGTATGTACGGCCTACCATCTCCATGAACGGTGCATTTCATTTATTTTTATCTCCAAATGTTATAGAATATTATAAAATGAATATGTACTGGATATATATGATATTTAAATCGTTAATAATATTCTGGAGATGATTTACTTATAACTACATGGACAATCATTTTCAAACAAGTTCATTTTTGACTCATGTACCAAACATCGGTAAAAATGTCTGATATGTACTAACATTATTAAACAATTATTATAAAATTATAATATGTGATATGAACTGAATAATAATATTTAAAGTAGGTCTTTAGGAATTTATAAATTTACCAAAGTTTATTATTTAGGAATATAAAGAAACAAACAAGACAAGTTGGATTTGAGGTAAGGGATCCAACCTATCGCTTTCTTTTCAAGTACCCTATTTTATGTCATTTCATTTATGCTCCATGTTCTTATGTTGGAGGATGTTATGTTATATTTAACATACATTAATTTTTATTTTTATATTATGAGATACCCCCTCATACTCTAATCAATTAATTTTTTATAATTTTTGAGTTGCGCTGTTAGGCTGTCAAATTTTCGTAAGAGATCCAAACTCTCTCTTTCTTTTTAAGTACTCTCATTTATGTCACATATTTTATTCTCTTCTTTGTTATGTTGGGGGATGTTCTTTTATATTCCTCTTCCTTTAAATTTTATTTTAATATGATGAGAGACCTTATTTTATCTCATAAATCCATTTTTTGAAGTTTTTAGTGGCATTGTTAGGCTGCCGAATTTTCGTAAGAGATCCAACCTCTCTCTTTCTTTTTAAGTACTCTCCTTTATGCCACTTCTTTTAATCTTCTATTTGTTATTTTGGGGGATGTTATTTTATATTTCTCTTGTGGTAAATTTTATTTTAATATGATTAGAAACCCTTTTTGATCTCATCAATCCATTTTTGGAAGTTTTGAGTGGTGCCGTTAGGCTGCCATATTTTCGTAAGAGATCCAACCTCTCTCTTTCTTTTTAAGTTACTTTCCTTTATGTAACTTCCTTTAAGATCCTATTTGTTATTCTGGGGGACTTTCTTTTATATTCCTCTTGCTTTAAATTTTATTTTAATATGATTAGAGACTCAATTTGATCTCATCAATCCATTTTTGGAAGTTTTAAATGGCGTTGTTAGGCTGCCGAGTTTTTGTAAGGGATTTTTCATCTCACTTTAATTCCTATGAGATTTATGCTACATTTTCCACCATATCCTTTGAGTGGTGTATTTACTTCGCATTATTATATTCTTTGTGTAATATAATTTCATTTATGGGTATTTACATATTCATTGTATGACCCCTCTTCAATGGGGAGTACGTTTCGAAAGTTACCCAAATCGGTAAGGGGAACCTTCACCCTCCTCTTCTTTAAAAAGAATTCTTTTCTTATGTCTTTAAAATTACATCTTATTATGTTGGTTTATGTTTTTATATATCCTTATTGCTGTAAATTTAATGTACAAGTGATGAGATACCCTTTTTATCTCTCATCAACTCAATTTCTGAATTTTGAAGTGACGTCGTTAGGCTGTCGAATTTTTTCAAGGGAACTTCTTAACCCAAATTTGATTCTTTGGGATAAACATGTACTCCTTGAATATGTCGTTATATGAATATGTGTGAATAGCCTCTGATTGTTTTAGACTTAATATCCACTTATATTTGGTGTATTCCTTTTTCACACATAATTTTGTAATTGATTTATCCTTAATCCAAGGATACCGTCTTTGTAAGGCACTTCGTCTCAATCTCTGTTCATTGAGGCATATTTTGTTATAATACAAGGATTTCTTTTATATGGTGTATAAACCCCTTAGACTTTTAATTTTATACAAAACTAATCTTTTTCTATGAAGCATTTTTCTAAACGACAAAAAGTAATGTTTCTTTTAACGTACGCGGTGACAACGTCTTTTTCCGCCGCCACGAGTATTATTTGGTCTTTAGCTTCCACAACAAGCCATAATGTTTTTAAAATGAAATAAATACCATATACACTGTTATGTATTTTGGTATTGAAAATGGTTTTTATAATGTATTTTTTATGACAATATATTTAAGTGATATATTGTGATAAAATTGTGGAAATGTTTTCTTTCCCTTATATTTGATTTATGTCTTATGATTTTATAATGGTACTTGGACATTTGACGGGTGGTTATGTGATAAACTATATGACGGGTGGTGTCGTGAATACCAGGATGGGTGGTTACGTTATAACCTCCAATGCATTGGGTTTGTAAGTCGGCCGTATAGCTATTCCATTAAGTGATATGTGTGGAAGTCGACCATATGGTTATTTCATTTAAGTATGTTGATGTCCCAAGTTACCTTTATATGGGTTTTATGGTAATGTTTTGATTACAATAGGGTAATTAATGATATTTTATTCAATGAAGAGTATTTTATTCATTATAAAGGTGAAAAGTATTACATTGATAAAGTATTCTTGGTTTACTGGTCGTTTTGAAAAACTAATAGTTTTCCTTCTTTGTGTATCCCTTACTGAGATTTTCATGCTGACCCCAAGTTTTTTTGAAATGTTTTTCACTGGACATAAAGTTTAATAGGGTCAAGCATGGGATCAATGAAATGTCAGGTTGTCTAAAATATGGAACTAGACATATTTCTTTTTATGATTTTTTATTTTATGGAAACTTAGTAGAAGTGTCTACTTTGTAATCTTTTGAGATGTAATAGTTATGTCCTAATTCTCTAAAACTCTAAACCTGAAAAGATCCTCAATGTGAATTATTCATTTAATTCAATATTAAGTATGGTTTAAGGCTGGGGGCTTATAGTCGGTATCAAAGGACGGTTTAGATAACTTTAGAGGTGATGATATTCTTTAAGCATAAGTGGCATTACCATAATGGCTAGAATTTCAGATAGAGTTACAGTTTTTAGATAATGTGAATCAGTAAGTATATATTAGTGTTTATCTTCCTCATTAGTACATGATGATTTTTTTGATATACTCACACTGACTTTTTTTGGTTTTAGTAAATGGATGGATCTAGCAGGCACCAAAGTGACAATGGTTTTGAAGGAAACTGTGGTGGTTCTCTAATTAAGAGACTGGATGAAATGGGGGATTCAATGAGAAATCTCATGGTTATTCTAAACCAACTACTAGGAGCCATGATCAACCACTTGAACCATGGTGAGTTCACTAATGCATCATGTACGAGAGAACCAACTCGATGTGTAAGTTATGGTAATAGTTATAAAGGTAACCATTAGGGTTTATATGATCCTTACTTTTGAAGTAATTATGGGTTACTATATGTTATGATGGAATATGAATGACTTCAGATAAACATGAGGTTAAATTATGTTATGTTTATTTTTTTATACTTTATCGCTTTTTTGGGAATGTTATAAGAATTATGTAGTTTTTGAAAAAGGACAACAAGTAGACCGTGTGACAACCTGTCGCGTCGGAAGAAGCTGCGGTAATCGAACCGACAACCATAGTGCGACTGGTATTTACCGCATACCACTGTACTACGTGAAGTCCCTGGTTAGTTTGACTAATTCTTTTTAGTTATATGATCTTATTAATCTAGAATAAGTTGATTTTGTGTTATATATGGAAATTATTAACCTATCATGGAGGATATGTGATTAGGTTAATTACTTTTCAATATGAGACTTCAAGAGAAACTAATGTTATTTGGAGATAAATGTTAATTTGTACCTTGGAAGACTATGTGATTAAATCCTTCCACTATTTGGGTTTCAATCTTAGATTGGATTACTTTGAATAATTTTATGGAAAAATTGTTTATCGAATGTTCTTCGTTGAACATTGGGTTTTGTTGGACAAATTTTGGAGATTAAGAAGAGATTTTCTTTTTTATAAATGATTATCCTTTTGTGGATTATCTAATCTTCTTCTAAAATTTTGGTTTTGGTTTTGGTTAAGGTCTAAAGACATGAGAAATATATAGTTCTATTTTATGGATTAGGTGATTCTCTAGAAGTTGATTATAGTACTCCTAATGTGGACAAGTCTCCCTAAATACTCATCATTTGGGGAAAGTATGAGTTTGTGTAAGAAATCTAGTAAAAGTTAAAAGTCAACATGACAAGTAAGTATGTTTCCTTAAGATAAAAAATAAATTCCTCAATGAAAATAAAAATAAAAAAATGTTTTCTATTAACTTTTCCTACTAGGGAATCGAATACCATTTAACCCACCACAAGTTTGTGATTTTCTTGTAGTTAACTCTCTCCTAATCAGGTTTTATGTCACTCTCCCTCAGAAAATGACCCTTTGCTTTTTCTTTCATATCCATGTTTTCCTATATAGAATACTAGTGTGGGTTAACTCAGTTGACCTCTGTACTTCTCTTTCTTTCTTTTAAAGTAATTGTTTTACCGACTCTTTTTCCGATGTGGGACGTTCAATGATGTTTCCGAGCCCAATTTTAAAATTGCGAGGACGCAATTCCAAAAATGGAGGAAGGATGTAACACCCCAGGTAAATAAAGATTATGAAATTTTTATATTTATCACTATTTGTGAATAAAATTTTAATATTAATTTAAAGGTAACTCTATGACCGATGGCTTACCCAATACGCAATAATGAGTTCCTTTGAAATCTTACGTTGCACTCTAATAAATAAAATAATTTTATTTTAATTGGTAGTTAACACCTAGCTGTTGTAATGACGGGAATGAAAAGAACTAACTACAAAATGATTATATATTTTTTTCAAATATTTTTACTTTTTACAATAAATGTTAGAGGATTAAAAATGTGAATGATTCCAATTTAAAGCGTAAACATTCTAATATTCGTTAAAAGGCCGATTAACGGCCTTTTGATGGAGAACCTCTTTTAAATCCACTTTTTGACAATTTAATGTGTTATATTTGACAAAATAAAATTTTTCTTCAAAATTGGGACATCAAAATTTACTTTGTGTAAATTTATGGTATTTTTCTGATAAAGTCCATTTTTTAATGAATAGTGAAAAATGATGAATTTTAATTCAAAAACTCTTTTTAATCTAATTTATTTATATGATTAAATTGTCTTGTGAATTGGTTTTAAAGTGAAATTAGAATATATTTTTACCATTTAATCCAATTTTGGTCATTGTAATTAATTTCACATTTAAATTGGACTTAAACTAGTGTCAATCTTTTAAAAGATATTGTTTCTTAAAAACACGCTATTTGTTTTGACAGCAGGAATTAATTATTAAATTAATTAATGAAACTTATATGTTTTTAATTTTGTAAAATTGACATCATTTTTGAATTTGGAATATCAAATATAGCTTTGAGTGAATTTTTGGCAATTTTCTGAAAAACTTCAATTTTTGATGAATAGTGAAACCACTAAGTGGTAGTTAAAGAAACTGATTTTTCGTTTAAATGAAACTTTACCACTTCTGTGATTTTATTTTGAAAAATCTGACCTACATGGTTTTCATTAGATAGTAAAATGTGGTTCAATGAGATTAAAATAATTTTTTGGTGAATAGTAACTTTTATGTTTTATTAATCGTGATTGAAGGTAATTAGTGTAATTTAAGGTAAAGATAATGGTATTATAATATTAAATGACCTTGACACATGTCCTAGCCTTATTTTATGAGTCATGTCCAACCAAGAAAATCCATGGGACAACTTGGGGACCCCATGGAGCCACTTTGGTTGGAAAGTTACATTAATAACTTTTTATTTAAAGTTAAAATTAAAATGTCACAAAAATGTATTGTTTTACTAAAACAATATTTACATGGGGTTATACAAGTCATATTTTTGACTATAAATATTAATTAGAAATATAACATGATTTCCCACATCATGATATTTTTTTATAATTTTTAGACATTAAATAAATTAATTTATTTATGACACCGTGATGATGTAGTGATTACCTCATAAATGAACGATTTAAATAAAATGAGAAGATAGGGTGAAATATAAGTCATAAACTTGTCACAAACCTATTGGATGGGTGTATTTAGAAACCTTATCACCGTATACTCAAAATATATTCGTTTTGGACCTTTAAAATCCGAAAACCATTTTATAATAAAGTGATATTTTATAACTTTCCAAGAGTGCCCCTCCTCTTCTCTTATAAAAGGCCCCCACCTCTACCACCTTACCCACAGCTCTCAAGCATTTTTCTTGGCCAAAACCAGCCCATTTTGTCTCTACACATCCCTATCTTACTCCTAGAAGCATCAATTTGGGCATAATTCTTTCCAAGGAATCCATTGAGCTCAAATCAAAAAGAGTTACCCGATTTAAAGGTAATGTCTTCACTTGTGTTCTTCTATTTTATTTTGCTTTTCCAAACCCCTAAACTCTTTTTATTGCATTATTTTGTAACAACACCAGTATCTTAAATGTACAATTATGTTGTTATGTGAAGGATTCTAGTAACACTTACACACAACTCTGTCTAATGGTTAAAGAACATACTGTTTCTGTGGATGGTGAATTACTGTCTCACGAAACGATGATTGTTCAATCTTCCCTTAACACCTTTCATGGTGGGCATTATGATGTCACTGTATTTTATATATTATATATATGGTATTTATGGTTTCCATATGATTCTGTATTTTATATTTAAAACATACCATTGTGCTTTTCATGTTGTGCAAATGCGATAATTTCATACGACGAAGTGTGGACTACCGCCTCCTCAAGTGATGTGAATCGTTCATGCAATACATGGAATGTATAACGAATGAGATTAATGAACATATTTGACCTATATAACATATATATTATACTGTAATTATTATATATATATATATATATATATTTCATTTATTTTTAATTCCATTAATATGACAAAGAAATGAAAGTAGCGTTCATGCGTACGTACGGACTACTGTCTCCAAGAACGGTGCATTTCATTTCTTTTTATCTCCAAATGTTATGGAATTTTATAAAATGAAACTTTATTGGATATATATGATATTTAAATCATTTATACTATTATGGAGATGAATTACTTATAACTACATGGACAATCATTTTCAAACAAGTTCATTTTTGACTCATGTACCAAATATCGGCAAAAACGTCTGATATGAACTAACATTATTAAACAATTATTATAAAATTATAATATCTCATATTAAATGAATAATAATATTTAAATGAGGTCCTTATGCAATTATAAATTTACCAAAGTTTATTATTCAGGAATATAATGAAACGAAAAAGAAAAGTCGGATTTGAGGTAAGGGATCCAACCTCTCGCTTTCTTTTCAAGTGCCCTCTTTTATGTCATTTCATTTATGCTCCACGTTCTTATGTTAGAGGATGTTATTTTATATTAACCATACTTTAATTTTTAATTTTATATGATGAGATACCCCCTCTTACCCTCATCAATTCATGTTTTAGAATTTTTGAGTGGCGCCGTTAGGCTTCCGAATTTTCGTAAGAGATCCAACCACTCTCTTTCTTTTAAAGTACTCTCCTTTATGTCACTTCTTTTGATCTCCTCTTTGTTATGTTTGGGGATGTTATTTTATATTCATCTTGCTGTAAATTTTATGTTAATATGATTAGATACCCTATTTTATCTCATCAATCCATTTTTGGAATTTTTGAGTGGCGCCGTTAGGCTGCCGAATTTTCGGAAGAGATCCAACCTCTCTCTTTCTTTTTAAGTACTCTCCTTTATACCACTTATTTTAAGATCCTCTTTGTTTTGTTGGGGGATGTTATTTTATATTCCTATTGCTATAAATTTTATTTTAATATAATTAGAGACCCTATTTGATCTCATCAATCCTTTTTTGGAAGTTTCGAGTGGCGCCGTTAGGCCGCCGAATTTTCGTAAGAGATCTAACCTCACTCTTTCATTTTAAGTACTCACCTTTATTTAACTTCCTTTAAGATCCTATTTGTTGTGTAGGGGGATGTTATTTTATATTTCTCTTGATTTAAATTTTATTTTAATATGATGAGAGACCCTATTTGATCTAATCAATCCATTTTTGGAAGTTTTATGTGGCGCTGTTAGGCTGCCGAGTTTTCATAAGGGATTTTTCATCTCACTTTTATTCCTGTGAGATTTAAGATACATTTTCCACCATATACTTTTAGTGGTGTATGTAATTCCCATTATTATATTCTTTCTGTAATATAATTTCATTTATGGGTATTTACATATTCATTTTATGACCCTTCTTCAATGGGGTGTACGTTTCGAAAGTTACCCAAATTGGTAAGGGGACCCTTCACCCTCCTCTTCTTTAAAAAGAATCATTTTGTTATGCCTTTTAAATTACATATTATTATGTTGGTATTTGTTCTTATATATCCTTATTTCTTTAAATTTAATGTAAATGTGATGAGACACCCTTTTTATCTCTCATCAACTCATTTTCTGAATTTTTAAGTGACGCCGTTAGGCTGTCGAATTTTTGCAAGGGAACTTCTTAACACAATTTTGATTCTTTGGGATAAACTTGTACTCCTTGAATATGTCATTCTATGAATATGTGTGGATAACCTCTGATTTTTTTACACTTAATATCCACTTATATTTGGTGTATTCCTTTGTCACACATAATTGTGTAATTGATTTATCCTTAATCCAAGGATACCGTCTTTATAAGGGACTTCGTCTCAATCTCCTTTCATTGAGGCATATTTTGTTCAAATACAACGCTTTCTTTTATACGGTGTATAAACCCCTTTTACTTTTAATTATATACAAAAGGAATCTTTTTCTACGAATCATTTTACTAAACGACAAAAAGGAATGTTTCTTTTAATGTATGCAGTGACAACAACCTTTTCCGCCGCCGTGAGTATTATTTGGTCTTTGGCTTGCTCAACAAGCCATAATGTTTTTAAAATGAAATAAATACCATATACTCTTTTATGTATTTTGGTATTGAAAATGGTTTTTATAATGGATTTGTTATGTCAATATATTTAAGTGATATATTGTGATCAAAGTGTGGAAATTTTTTCTTTCCCTTATATTTGTTTTATGTCTTATGATTTTATAATGGTACGTAGACATTTGACGGGTGGTTACATGATAAACCATATGACGGGTGGTGTCGTGAATACCAGGACATGTGGTTACGTTATAACCTCCAATGCATTGGGTATGGAAGTCGGTCGTATGGCCATTCCATTAAGTGATATGTGTGGAAGTCGACCATATGGTTATTCCATTTAATTATGTTGATGTCCTAAGTTACCATTATATGGGTTTTATGGTAATATTTTGGATACAAAAGCGTAAGTAATTATCTTTTATTAAATGAATAGTATTTTCTTCTTTATAAAGGTGAAAAGTATTACTTTGATAAATTATTCTTGGTTTACTGGTCGTTTTGAAAAACTAACAGTTTTCCTTCTTTGTGTATCCCTTACTGAGCTTTTTATGCTCACCCCAAGTTTTTTTGAAATGTTTTTCACATGACATAAAGTTGAATATGGTCAAGGATGGGATCAAGGAAATGTCAGGCTATCTAAAACATGGAACTAGACATGTTTCTTTTTAAGAGTTTTTATTTTATGGAAACTTAGTAGAAGTGTCTACTTTGTAATCTTTTGAGATGTAATAGTTATGTCCTAATTCTCTAAAACTCTAAACCTTAAAAGATCCTCAATGTGAATTATTCATTTAATTCAATATTAAGTAAGGTTTAAGGTCGGGGCCTTATAGCTTGACTATATGTTTATATGTGAACCTAATTACATTTCATCAATGTTATGATTGCACCATATTGCGTGTTCACAATGTTATGCATAAACCTGATTACTTGTTCAAAATGTTATGAATTGACCTAGTTTCATGACCATAATTTTATACATAACCCTAATTACATGTTCACAATGTTATGTGTGAACCTGATTACATATTTGGAATGTTAATTTGGGACTTGTCTTCATGTCTATAGGTTTATGTGAGGGTCTGATTTCATTTCGTTAACGTATTAGATGCACATGTTTCTAATGATCATTTTAACGGTTGGGGTCAAAGCCTCACTTTTATTATTAAATCATGGCCTCCTTTTCTAATTGGGTATAGGGGGACCCATTACATAACTCGTAGGCCTATGGGATTGAAATCCCAAATACGAGGCCCAAAATTCCATTTTTTTCCCAAAGGTCCCTTCGGTGAATATTAGTGTTACAGTTCCAGGGCTACTACAGTAGCTTCTACGGCACCACTACCACTATAGTTCCTTATATATTCCTCCTCCTCTATAGTGTCACTGCAGCTATAGTCTGTCACTAATATATGCTACTATAGAACTCAAACATTCTTCCTTTCTCGAATTCAATCCTGGGCCTTTTTCATTCCAAGAAGGAGCCTTTTCTACTTATAATTGTTCTTAATTTTATAAGATGGATTCTATGACAAAATTCCTTGTCTTATTCCTATATTATTCAATAAAGTATTAATATCCTAGTTACCTTATAATTCATATCTTATGAATAGTCAATATTTATTCCATTACTCTTGATTATGATATTTGACATGTATGGAATGATATTCTAGTGAGACATTCATTTTCTCATACCATTAAAATCATTATTATTCTTACTCTTCTCCTTGTTTACCATTATTGGGAATTTAAGCTCACCCCTTTCTTATGTTTCCTTTCTCTAGATAATAAATAAATGTTATTATTAGAAGTACTAAAGGGGAAAATCATTAAGGGGATATATAAGATCATTCATCAAATTAAAATAATTTGTTCTAGGTTTCCAAATACGCTAAATTATTATGGTCCTTAGACATGTACTTTTATAATGTGATAAATATTCATCTAAAACAATGTAATATCCATTTATGTTAATCCCAATTCTCTATACTACCTCCATCGTGGTCAAGTACTACCCTCCATCATATTTCTCCAAAATGATCTATGTATTGTTGACTTCCATTGATGCCTCATGATGCATACCAAGGGCATCCACTAAGACAAACTACATATGATGCCCCCAAAACACTAATGATACTTCCTCACCATTACATACTACAACTATTGAAGATTCCTTCACCAGCATCCATGTTTTCATCAACTATTGAGTTATCCCCCCAATGATAATGGGATCCTATTTCAATGAGATCCCCTTCCCAGAGCTCCCACCTCCACCATGTTCCAATATTCAAACCACCACAAAGAATAGTTTTCTTCTATGATTTAATATTTGGCATTAATGTAGGATTGTATTTCTTATTCTCCATTATTCTAGACCCCATATGCATAATTATGTTCCATGTTATGTTATCATTTTTTCTTGATGCTTTTCTGGTATTGTAATATTTTTTCTCAATATAATTTCTTACTGTTCATTCTTGTTTAGTGTTGCGTATGATAGAATCTATTCAACAAAATATTTATTTTATATGAAATTCGTCTAAAAATAAAAGATCACTACAACATGTGTTGATTATTTACATAAACAAGTTAGTTATATGTAATTTCTGGATGATAATATATACTTGAATTAATTAAATTTAATTAATTATAGTATTTTGATAATAATTTATTAACAAGATGAGTTTCATGATAACTACGTGGGATATATGATTGATATATTTTGAGAAAAATAGATATAGAAGTTGGTCAGTTTATGATAAGTTATTAAATTTAAATATCCTTTATATTTAGAGTATTAATGTTTACTAGAAGATGATCTAATGGTTCTATAGGAATCACACATATCCTCAAATGGTTCAAATGAAGTGAGAGTAAATTTATTTTATTATCATAATGGATCGAAGAGGAAGATCCCCATTAATGTCGAATAATCCTAGTATAAAATTTATCTAACTCGTTTTATTTTTCTCTTATATTTTATATATTGTAGTGATTGAGTATAAACATGGTATGAAATTATTGAGTGACCACATAGCATAAAATGTTTTTCAATTTCATAACTTCCATATAGATTCCACTATAGTAAAATCTACTAGTGTAGGTGTTGGGTGTAGGATTGGACATTTTAACCCATATTCAAACCATTTCTAAACACAAGTTGAAGGATTCATGACTTTTACTTTTAAAATTCATGGAAATGTTTTGATTTCACATATTCATGTAAAAATTCATAATACTTTCTTATTACCTGTGTTCATTACTTGTATTAATTAATAATTTTCGTTGATATTATCACATGGGTGGTCTGAGTCCTAATAAATTATAAGGGATAATTTAATGAAAAAGAAATCACTATTGATTCACCCCTCCCCCCTCTTAATGGTGTAACCCATTTTTGGCGTGCATAATGTTTTCATATTTATGTTACAAAAGCATCATATGGTGAATCATATATCTATTTTTTATTAATTTGAATGATTTTCTTGATTTAATAAGAAAATATTCATTTGTTATGATTTGCTTGGTCCAAGACCTCTACCTTGAGGTACTGATAATTTCAATTCCCATGGTGTTCACTATAGATGTTGGAGGTCATGTTACATTAAATCATACTTGTAGAATTATGATATTCAATTAATGATGAATTTGTATTCTAGAGATATCTTGTGTTTATATATATATAAAAACTATGCCATCTTTTTAAATGACATGTTTTATTTGGTTCAAGATATCATGGATTCCATTATGAGAGGATTTACATACTATGATATTTATCGTGATCATATCGTGTTTATTAGTGAATGGTACCATTATATGGGTCTGAGATGTGTTGAACCATTATATTCTATGATGACCGAGATGAAGTTGAGATCAGTTAATGTTCATATAAGTGTGTTTCTAAGGGTTCTATAATAGTTCCTTGATGTTTTCCATGATCTATTTTTCATGAAACCCCTTCAATAAGAAATCTAGTTTGGGATAGAGTTTTAGTAATATGTATCCTTGCTTTAGATATCACTATATAGGATGGTTCCTTATAAATTAAAATCGATATAAAATCAATTCAATGATCTTCTACTGAGATGTTTTATCAGATATAGTATATTCACTTTGGGAGATCCAATATTATTTATAAAGAGGGAATATAAAATTTTCTGACTATTTGTTGATTATCGTCACTTAGAGAAGGTGATAATGAAGAACCACTATCCACTTCCACGGATTTATGGTATATTCCATAATCTAAATGGAACTATCGAGTTCTAAAAGATTTAATTTTTGTCAAGGTATCATCATATGTAGGTGAATTATAAACATATATCAAACATTGTCTTCAGGTGTTGTTATGGGAATAAATATTTTGTGGTCATTCCTTTAAATATTATAGAAACACCATATTTGTTCATTGGAGTAATAAAATAAATGTTTTTTGAGTGCCTATAAAATTTTTCTATTGTTTTTATTTATGAAATTCTTGTATATTTTGAGTCATAGGAATTTCATGTAGATAATTTTAAAGATGTTTTGTGTGATCTTTTAAGTCATTATGTAAATTGGAAGTATCTAGTTGTATGTTCTAGGACCATGAGGTGGATTTCATAAGGAATACCATGTATCACCAATGTGTATTTATAGAATCTCTAATTATTAATATAGTTTCATCATGAGTATCCACTGATAATGTTTCTGAGTATTGGAGTTTATCATCTCACAAGTTAGTATCAATGGTTTGTACCCAATTTTTACTGGATCAAAACTCATATGATAGACATAACAAGGAAGGATCATGTTGAATGTCTAGTTTTAGTTACATTTTGAATAACTAAATGATAAAAAAGTTTGTTCTCCCATTTCCATCTTTCCAATGGATGGATTTATCACACTATAAACATTATCATTCTACCCATGATCTCAAGAAACCCACATTATTGTTTTCAATGAAGTTATGGTGACACTGTATCATTAGTGAGTGCCTTTACATCTTCATAGGTAACTATAGTGTGATATATAACTTATCCAAATATAATTTTTACAATATAAAGTTAAAGTGGATGGGATTATTATAGTGTTAGGACTTTAGGAATTTTTATACATAAGGCAAAGGTAATGGTGTTGTAAATTCATTGAGTTGGAAATTACGTAGTGAGGTAGTTCATGATTTTTGGTATTCCTTTAGAGTGGTGGAGGAGTTTGAGATATTCCCCAAAATATAAATAAATTTAATGGTATTGGGTGTATCTACTAGACTAACATGTAATTATATTAGGTAAATAATGTATAATAATATATGTTTTTATATTTTGTGGGATTTCATTTTTTATTGGATTCCCTTATGGGAGATTGAAAGATGATCGTCATCTGTTGTTGTTTTGGAGGACGATCATTATCCCATATATGATATAGGAGGTGATTATTTTCCATATTCATTTCTCACCCTTTGATGTTCTTCTTGGTGTATATAAGATTTATCATTCCTTGAGGGTCATGTGTTTGTTTTCATGGTAGAATAGGATAGTTATAGAGTTTGTATCACTATATTTGGTCTACTAGAATGTGATGTTTGAACATAATTTTTCAAGGGGATATCAAACCACTATATATATACTTTAGTATAAATTTGGTTAATTAAAATAGTCTTCAAGAGTTTTTGATCTTGAAATCAGGGTGGATATGTTGCTATATGAATTTTTTTGGTCAATTCAACAAATTCGGCTCAGTCCATAATAATAAAGAGTCAAGAATATGGGATTTCCTATCAAGGAAGGATATAAGAAATATTGGTAGGCTCTTTGGGGATCTATGGATGGTCATCTCAGATAATGAACCATGTTTTACCTCTACAATATGGAAGGGTCTTCATCATGGTTTGTTATCTAATCTATACCTTAGCATATCTTTTCCTCCGTAGATATATGGTCTAAAAAAGTGGGATATAAAGTAATTACAAGATATATTACGATCATGTGTTCAAGATATTGTGTGTTTATAGCTGAAGAACCTAATGTGGTTTAGTTTTCTTATAACAATAAATTTTATTTACCAATAAAAAGTATGGCCCTACTCAAATCCTTATAAATTTTACATTAAATATCTTCTTTATGTTAGATTTTGTTACAATGTTTGTTGGTTCTAAACCAAAATTGGTGAAGAGAACAATCATTACGGGCCATGTGATTCAAGAATTGCTGAAGGTAGCTTTGAAACCTTTAAATTTATATGATGGTCATATGTTGATGCCCCAAGACTTCAAATTTATACTAAACATAATTAAATGTCTATCTTTAACATGGGAAATATAATTTCAATACTATCATTATGATCTTTTTTCAATTTATTGGTCCATTTTTTGGCATTGTAGTGTATGAGTGATGTTTCATATTTTTTTGTGTTTCCTCGATAGATGGATCAAATCCATGATTTCTTCTATGTGTCATGGATTTATCATTAAATTCCTGATTATATCCATTCCACTAACTAGGGTGAGTTGTATTTTGATGATGATGTGTTGTTCATGAAGTGGCCCATTAAGATACATGATTGTTAGGAGAATTTATTGTGTGTTCTTGTTTTCTTTTATGTTTGTTCCCAATAATGGATTTGTGACATAGATGAGTGTACATGGGATTATAACATTGAGTTTTTCACTCGATATCATGGGTTTGTCAATGATTTATTTTAATTGGATGATATATATGACCATGGGTTGATTATTGATGATGATATTAGGTAACATGGTGTATATCCCTTATAATGAGTTGGTTGTGTTCTTATTTTAGTGAGATCCTTGTATGGGAGATATCACACATGGTTTTATTTAAATACCCATTCCAATTTATTTTATATCATTAGTTTTCTTTATCAATGATAATAATAATTTGAGGTGTGTATTATATAAGTGATTTTATTTTATCAAAATTTTACTTTTTCAAGTTCTAACAATGTCTAAGAAGTTATTAGGGGTAGTATTTGGGTCATGGAAATAAAGGAGCTACTATAGTTGTGGTTTCACCTTAAATATTTTTTCTAGATACTGATAGTATATGTCATTACATGAGATTTTTGTTGTTATATTATGTTTTGATATGGGGATGTGTTGTATATTTGGGTCAAATTCATGATATATTAGTATTTCACTTTCTCAGGTTCAATGTTTAGTCATGACACGGTTGGTTCAGTTACAGATGGAATGCACCTTATTAATTCATATTTTTTAGAAAACTATGGAAATTTAAATACCGATTAAAAATAATACATATTTTATTTTATACACTTATATTCATGGTGTGAATTATTTTTTCACATATTTATGAACTTGATGTAGAGTTCAATGGTTCTAATTTTCTAGGTGTTATTTCATTATGGTTTATGGGCCACACTGTGAGTCTAGTTTGAGGTATGTTTATATAAGGACGAATGTTTGGAATCAAACCCTTCTCTTTGGAAGTTTAAATTTTGCAACATAAAACCTTTATCCATGTCATGAACCTCTTTATTCACATTAATGAAATTTTCACTGACCCATGGATAAAGTGTATGTCAAATGGGTTCATCATGTCACGATCTATTGATGTAGGCCTATCACAGTGGTATGAATCCATATAATATATTGATAAAATGTTTTCTAAAATTATCTATAAGTTTGGGGTGACTCCAAATTTTTTTATATATCATTCTTATTTTCTCAAACTTGATGAAAAAGTGGGAGTATTTTTGAAGAAAATTTGAACATGTTATAAGTCCACATACCTTTACATTGTACATCACATACCTTCAATACAATGTATCTTATTTCCTATTTTTCACTTCTTCATCCTTATTTTCATACATTATATGAATCCATTGCATTAATATCCTTTATTTCATGGTTTCTTTATCTGATACATACATATGATTCAAGAAGAGAACATTTCATTAGGTTTTTTTAGTTTCTTCATGAGTTTTTTATTCAAAGATCGTTATCTATCATTTTATTGTAGTTCAATGATTATTAAAAATTCATATTATAGAAGGGGATTACAGACTTCTCCAATTTAATTTTATATGTATTTGGAAATAACTTGATTTGGTATTTAGTGGGTAAATAGTTTAAATTTATGAAGAAAGGAAAAAATTAAGAATTATAGGGACTGTGTGGCTCCCTATGTTGTTATGATATTATCATTATTGATTTCCTAATATATTTTTTTGATAGTGTGATAATGAATTTATCGGATTATAAATAAATACATTTTATATTTTAAAATTAGAAAACCGATAAAATAAATTAAATACGGAAACAAAAGAAATATAATGAATAAAAAATTCATTGAAATTTCTATTTTTATCTAGAAATCATAAAATGATAAAATGATTCTTTGAGAATATTATTTGTATGATTATTGTTGTAACATGATATTACTATATTTGGTTACATTTCATGATAAAGGCTTCTCCAAATTAATTGATTTAATTGATATGGAAAATAAATATGATCATTACTAGAATTAATACTAGCAACTGACACACTCTTGTCTTTGTTTTTATTAGATTTCATACAGTCATTAGAGTGGTTTTTATCACTCATTAAAATATTTCCTTTTGTAATTATGATATATTTCCATAATATATGGCCCTTGTAATGATTTAACTGAAAAACTTTTATGGTTAGTTTATATGGAAAGGTTGGAGAGACTAAGATATTATTCTGTTTGAATATTGATTTCATTGAATGGGGGATAATATGGATGGTGTGGAAAGTTGTGGGATATGATGTTGGTATTGTTTTATCGGACTTGGAGAACTATTGAGTTTTTTTCTTATATCAAGCTTTTGATTGCTTATACCATTTTGAATTTATCATTCCTTGATGTATGTGTTGTTTTTTTAGTACCATCGATCAAGGAAGATAAAATGGATTAATAAATTGAGAGGGGGATAGTTGTTTAATCCATAATGATGAAAATGATATATCAGTTAGTGGAATCATTGAGTTATTTAAATTATTATTGGGGCATTTTTTTTGGTAACTAAATTAAAATTTAAAATTCTATCAACGTTGTATTTATATGGTAATTGTAAATTTAAATTTATAATAGATGAAGAGAAGTTATAAAATTGAACATGGATTCAATGGAATGCTTTATTGAAAATTCACTTCACATTCCCTCTAGTTGTATTCATTTCCTTTTTTTGTGCCTCTAGATTTTCCTTTACTATAGAATTATTATTTTTGACTAGGAGGTGTTTCCCTACCTATTTTCTTCCATAAACTCTAGTATTTTAGGCTGGTTGGGTGGGTTCTTATGGGGTGTGATCTTTTAAGGAGGTTCTTGCTGGCCCAATTGGAAATACCCTTAGGGATCAATTTCCTAGTGTCTCAATGATCATGATTGTTCCATGATGTGTTGATTAAGTGGAGGGGTTCAATGTGGTGAATTTCTAGTCAGATGAGCCTGTTGATGCTTCATCATAGCATAATCATTTTCTGGATATAATATTTGATATAGAAAAAACTCTAACTTATTTTTTTATTCTGTTTTTATGATTGTGGGTCCTTAAGAACCCATCAATGGAATCTATTCTCTCAAAATGTTTTTTTGAATAATCATGTTTTCAATGGAATATATTTTTAAGGATTAGTCCACGGAGGCTCAAAATCATGAGTCCTAATGATTATCACATCTATGTGGCTCTTGGGTAACACATTTCAGGAGGGATTCAAACTATTCAACTATCCAATTCAGGATTTCATGGCTTCACCTTCCACTTAAAAACCCTTTGATGCTGCAATTGGTGGGTTATACATTGGGTTGTTTACTACATTTAGATGATAACAATTAAATCATATAGTGTTCATCATTCCCTCACATTTTTTTTGGGATTGATATAGTGGTGAATCTTCTACCATAGGTTCTTATCAGGGTAGGTTATGGCCTATCATTGTGATAACATGTTTTTTATTAGGCTCTTCCTACCATTTGTGTTGAATTCCACCTCCAAGGTCAATAAATGTATTTTTATAGGCATATGATTTCATTTCCCTTTCTTGATGGATCTTTGTATGGGATTGATATAGGTGAACAAAGGATTCCTAGTATTCAATTGATGGTGGAATCAAAGTCTAGTTCACAGGATCATTAGTTTCTTGCTCCCAACCTTCCTTCGTTGGGAAGTGGGTTCATATAGGCTCGCGAGGCTTGAATTTCAAATTTTCTTCAGTTTCTCCACACACCAGTGTCCTTTCAAAGGTCCCTGATCATTATTCCTTCTTTGGATATTGTCTTTTATTTGAATCCTGGTGTTAGATTACCTTCTCTCCCTGAATAGGGTGTCATCGCTGAGAATTCCCTTTCACCTCCCTCAAAGTTGTCACATTTGGTGGTTCTACCTCAAGAGTAATTCAATGGAAATATGAATTCATCATCTATGTCTGAGATATAAGAGATTATCCATAGCATGCATTCTTGTTGGATTCCTGTAGTGGGTCATTCCTTTTATGACACAGTATATATTTTGATGAATTTTTTGACCAAAGGATATACGTCAGGGGAGGACAATGCATCAGGAAAGGCTTTGGGTGATGTTTTCATTTGTTCCTATACCTTTGTTGGGTGAATGTTGAAAAAATACCTAATAGTTTCATTCACATCCATTCTGAGGTGATCGGGGGATCAATAGAGGTAGTGTAGGTCCTAAATATTCTAGGCGTTAGGGGTTTTAGAGTTTTTAAGGTTCATTCTTCTCATATGGGGAGTGGGTGCATCTCCCTATCCTGTGTAATGTAAGATAATACCCCTAGATTACTACATAAGATAATTATTTCTCTCAATCTCATGTCTATATCATCTATTTATTAATGGGTCCCATCCTTATTTGTAATTTCCAAGAACATGGTTCCGAATAAAAAATTTCATTTGTTCATAAAAAATCAAATCGGTTTCATATCTCAGTCATGGTGGCATTTGAACCCATGGTTTTTGTGGATCATATTAATTAAATTTAAAAAGGCCATATATTCTGTGATTTTATTCATTATAACACCTTGTAAAGAAAATATATGGAATTTTTTTAACCAAGAGGGTATATTTTTTTGATGGATGCCTCTCAAGATAATTTGTCCACAAAATTACTATGCATGGTAAAAATTATTTTATCTCTTTTTTATGATAAATGAGATAAATCATACATGATAAATCTGTATAAAATCATATATCATATGAAGACATGGATTATAACATGTTTTTATGGTTACCTCAACAACATTCCTAAACATTTTGACAAAGAAGGTGGTGGTACTTTTTCAAGTACAATGATTCACCAGTTCAAGTTCCTTATAAATTCTTATAGTCTTACAAATTTGGGATTTTTCATGGATAAAACAAACATGGTTTAATAATCATAAATGGAGATGAATGATCTAGAGTATCCTAGACTAATGAATTTCTAACCAATATGGTAGTAACACTTTATTGCAAACCTCAGTTATTCATCTCAGGAGAACACATTCTAATCAGTCACCTCTAGTGGGTCATATTAAGATAAATTATAGTATAGATAAGTGTTTATACTTGTGATATCGATGTATGAGTGTGGTAGGTTATATATATAGTTAGGGATTATTGCTATTAGTCAATGACACATGGATTTTGTGATGGCTTGGTGAATCATCTCCAATGATTAAAAAGTGATGTGCATGTGTGGTCTACATGCAGAACAAGTAGAGAGTCGAGACTGGAGGGAATCAAAAGGTTATCATAATGTTTTAGGAGAGGCTCCAAGAGAGGTAGGATGATTATTAATTAGAGACATTAATGGATAATCCATATATGTTTGCATACAAATTTTAATAGAATGAATGGGTGTGTAGGGAAAAAAGAAAGGATGGCCTAACATCAAGTGGGGGTAGGAATACTACATTTTTCAATAATATATGAATAAGAAGAGGGTTATTAAATGGATCATCATAAAAATATATGATGTCTCTTATACGATGGAATTTGATTTGGATGAGAGGATGGATTTTGGTCACATTTCAGGGATCCTGGAAGATGTGGATAGTGGTATTAGGGGAAGGAATGAGGGGGAAATTGAGAGAATAACTTTTAAACTACATTCCTAGAGTGGTGGATGTTTCAGATATTGAGGACTTAGAGGTTTTCACAGAAGAGGAATATATTAAATAGGTTGTTTTTATAATTAACCAAGGATGTTCTCTAGGGCCTAATGGTTTTAAGGGTCCTTCTATAGGGATGCATGGGATATTTTTAAAATGCATACCGGGAAAGTGATGAGGGACTACTTTTGTGGTGGCATGCATACCTGGGTAGTGTGTACTTAGAGAATGGTTAGCTTTATGAAGATAAAATAATATTCTTCTATCAACCCTTATAGACTATCATCCCTTGGTACATTTCCTATAAAATCTTTTATTATCTCATTAATATATTGCAATGTGTGTTATTGCAATATTGTTCTGGGTGGAATAACACATGTTTGTGAAAGGAAAAAAGCATATGAGTGGTTATTGTAATTACTAAAGGCTTGTTAGATGATATTAATAATAAAACATTTGGATATATTATAATGATTAAAGTGGATATGAAAATGGAATATGACTAGTTAGAATAGAATCATATAGTTAGTGTCATCAGGGATTTTAGTTCTAGAGGATGGGAATGTGATCATTTATTCAGTGTTTTTTCTTCTCATTATATTGATACATCAATTATGGGGAACATTTTTAGCTTCTTCAATAAAGTGTGAGTTTTATGTCAAGTAGATCCTATGTCTCATAACTTTTTTATTTTTTCCTAACAGGCACTCACAAGGAACATCAAAAGGGGATTGGAGCAACATGTGATAAGGCCTTTTTTGAACATTTCCATTGAAACTATGGTGTCTAAACGTTTTATTTCTGGAAAAATTATATTTTTCCTTAATGGAATGTTAAATTATATCATTAACTTCCAGAAACTAATGATATACTATAGATAATATAGTGTAAAATGAATTAACCTTAGAAAAGCCGCCATTTTTTCAATTAAATACCTGAGTATACATAGTTAAATGATTCTGAAAAAAATTAATTCATTAAAAAAAGAGCATGATGATTGAGTACCATTTTCCCTAATTGTGAAAAAAATGATTAAGACCATGTTTTTTGTTGATATCATCAGCCTGATAATGAGGGTAAATTTCAACTAGAAAAAAAATTCTCCCATTTGGTGGATAGATCACACTAGTTAATAGTGTTCTCACCTATATCCTAATTAATGTATTTTTTATTATAAAATATTTTTAGGGGAGACTCTTTAGGTTGAAAAAATAAATTTTGGAATTTATTAATGAAAAAAACAGGAGTGGGTGACATAATTGGGAATCATGGAAGAAAATCCTTTGATTTTTTGACAAATTAAGATTAAATTTACATAGTATGACTAAAAAATGAAATCCATGAAGGTAAGGCTTGTGTGTGATGTTATTAAAGGGATGTTGGTGTGGAGAAGATTAATAATGAATATGTATGGAGAAAACGTGAGGATATGGGTTATGTAAAATGGGATAATTTTTGGCCTTGTAAGATGCATGTCTATTCACTTGGGGATTCATGAGGTAAAATGAATTGGATTGTGGGATGTGGGGACGTTAACTACTACGAGGATAGCTTTGGAGGAGAATATATTGGGGGGGGGGGTCTTGCACCAGTAATTTCATTCAAGGAATCCATCATGTATACTATATTTATCAAAACCTCTGTTGATTTCCATCCGTGGACATTACATGGAACTATGATTCTATCTTACGATCTATTAAAATTAATAATTTCAGATTTTTCTAGATAATAATTTCAATACTGTATGTGTATGCACATTGGTTCATTCGAATAGAGAAACATGTGAATGGGGGTGAATGATGTGGTGAAAGGAGATACCAATGAAGATGAATTTATTCATGTGGAGGTTGAGGAATCAGTCTCCTCCAACAAATGATAATGTAAAGAGGAAAGGAGTAGCCTTGGTATAGAAGTTTCATCGTTGCATTTCACTAATTTTCGAAATTGTCTAGAATCTATTTTTTAGAATTTAGTAGATGATTTGTAACAGGTATCATATATTCCAATTCATGTAAATTATAAAGAGTGGGGACACTATATGCAACTTCAAGAGGGCATTGTTCCTGGGTGTTTTCAAGTAAGGAGTTGATGTTAATGTCAAAAGCTTGTCCATCAATGTAATTTGTGTGGCCATTTTGGAGGATATGAATAATGTGAGAGATGACATGAGGTTAACTGTGCTATTTTTTCATGTGGGTATGAATTCTATCATGTAATATATATTTTTTCCTAAATAAGGTGGGGGATCTTCGGTTATACTAAGATGGATTCATCCATTAAATTTTAGGAATTGGGGGGAGGGTAAATCCACAAGGAGGCTGGGTGAGAATGAGTCATATAAAGATAAGGATGATGTTTAATGTAAATGTTTCATGTGTTTGGGACTAAATGGGTGTGGAAAAACTAGTGATGGATAATTGGGGGTTGGTGGTCTGGGGTTTCAACTCCTACTAAGGTCCATGAAACTCACATGGTGTGGAGGATAGAGTAATGCTATCGATCCTTTTGGTGTTAAATAATTATAATATTAATATTATGGTGGTTGAATCAAACATGGTGATTCTAGTTTGTCTCGGTTATGGAAATTAGGGACCTCCATGGGAACTGATCTATATAAGGAGGAAGTTAACGAGATTGATTAAACATGGCATGGATGTGGGCCACACATGGATTTAATGAAATTATGTGGACAATTTTTTAGTGGGAGAGGGAACCCAAGTGATATAATAATTATGTATTTATATATGAAGTAATTTCCATTTTAATCTCAATATAAAGTGTGATTCTATTGGGCTACACCATTCCACCTCCCCTGTGAGGGTTTATTTTTTTCTTGATTAAATAATATAAAAATAGACTTTTGAATCTTCATATAAAATGATTGGTGTTTAATTAACAATAAAAAATTATTTATGTCACTAAAAATAGAATCTTGTATGATTAGTGGATTATTATATTCCTATTTACTAGTGTTGTCATTGAGGGAATCATATGGGAAATTAAGATCATATCGAGTCTTTTATTAGACAGTTTCACTTAGAATGTTTTTTCAATAGTATTAATTATAGGAAATTATGTCATACATTCCACCACCCTAGTCAAATAACATGGCCATTTCCCATATTTATAGTTATGATCTAGGTGTCTTCCAAAAATCTATAATCGGTGGTTTTATCTACAATGTTTTAGATATTTTTGTGGCATGTTAGTGTAGATAATAATTTTGACTCATATAGTGGGTGGGTGCACCATGTTGTCAGATTGTAGGGTTTATATATACAATTTTTCATAGAATGTATATGTTGGTGAATTCCACTATATATATTCCATTGATATTATTTCACCTAAATTTGACTGTTACATGGTAAGTGAGCCTCAATATTGTTAGAAATATAGTATAACTATTTTTTATAATGTGTTTTTTTGTTTATTTATTCATTAGGGGTATTGTACTCTTCTTACACATTTCCATAAGAGGTTTTGGGGAGGTCACTTTTTAGTAAATTTTTATTCACACCCACACACACACACACACATATATATATATATATATTAGGCACACATGTGGAATTTTTTTATTAGGATGGATGTTAATAGTAGAAATAAGTTGTTTAATGGCCTCTAGTTATTGTGGTCACTTCCAAAAGATCTTCCCTTGGTACATTATTTTGGTATTCCATTGTGTGAAATCACATGTATTGGGATAATTTCATTTTATATTTTTAAGTTAATTAGAATACTATTTTTCATTTATATGTAATTTGATTTTAATGCCTCTCATATATGTATATTGTATACAGTCCATTATAGTCACCAATATGTGGCCTATAGGAAGTTATTTTCAAGGGCCTTTCTTATAAACTTCTCCATCATATAAAGGGTTTGAGTAGGGGTGGTTCATGGAAATATATTTGTAAATATTCAACATTTACTTATCTTAAAATGGGGAATTCATTTTAAAAAAAATCTATTCTAAGACAACAAATGTTTTGAAAATTATAATTGGTCAAGTTCCCAAATATATATTTAAATAATATTAGCTCTTATAGGGACTAATATTATGTTTGGTTTTCTGTTTTACCACTCGTTTGATGTAAATTACTGTTATGTAGACCTACACGATGTTAATAACTACATTTCCTTGAGACTTTATTATATAAATTCGTGAATAATTTTAATATTTCTATTTTTTTTGAAACATTTATTATTAATTATATTTTTATAGAATTAAAAAATTATATTTTAGATACATTTGAAACTCTTGAAATCTAGAATATCATTATCAATATTACACTTTTGATTAATTAAAAATAACACAGTTATCATTTAAAAGAAAAACAATAAATTAAATCCATGATAATGATATATTTATTAAATTAAAACATGGTAAATTTTGGATGAATATCCACCTTATAAATTAAATAAATAGTAAATATTTTTCCAAAATATGTGTTTTTTGTTAATTTTGTTGAATTTTATATTATTTATTCAATTTTTTATATTAATTTGATGATATTAAGAAAATATTTGTTTAATAACTCAATTTTTATAATATAGAAATTTATTGTAGTGTTATTTGAAATTTTAATGAACCTCAATTTTTTTATAAATCGTTTACGAATCATGAGCACCTAGTTAGGTACAACCAATTTCTCAAAAGGGAATAATTTTTTTATTGGATAATATAACATACTAGTAAATAAAAAAACAATTAGGGGAATGGCATAATATACCCATTATGGAGAGGTTATAATATAATTTACCATTGACTGATGAGTAGATATTCAAGGTCTTTAAAAATTCCAAGGACATTGGGCACTAGAATTTAATCCCTTTTCCAAAATTTTCATTATTTAGACAGTATTTTATAAGATGATATTACATGATAGTGGTTCCTTTGGAAGTTCTTCACTTAAAAAAAATAAAATCCAACCTTGATTATTTCTATTATAGTAATGTTTTATTCAAACTATATTAGAATTCTCAATCAAGTGTTCTGATTTTTAATGATGTGATATTTTTAACAAAAAAATTATTAAATTGTTATTTCATTATGAAATTTAATTAATTTTTAGGCATAGTAAGTTAGAATAATATTAATGATATAATATTATGTATATGCTAGATAATAATGATACATCATGTTGTAGTCTAGAAATTTATATTATATATCTTTTGGTTGATTTTGAATGGTGATAGTACATACCAAGGTGAACCTTTTTTGGAATTACATTCAATGGTAAATAGTGTTCAGTGATGATGTATCAAATTTATGATTCTATATATGATTATTCTTTTTAACAGGGATTAAAAATTTTAGTGATGGTTTTTTCCTATTGTGGGAAAATGTAATTAAAGGATAATTTCCTGACCTATTGATGTTTTATTTTTTTTGATATAGGTACAAGTTTTTCTTTGATTTTTTCATATAGACTAAAGATATAATGTGTTCAAAATGAGACCCCTCTAGTGATATTGTTTTCTACGTGAAAATTTCGATTATTACTTTACAATAAGATCTACTAATTTATTCACGCTCATTGACATGAGGAAACTGTAAGAATTTTATTATTACAATTTCCTTGAAATATCTGCCTTTACATTAGGATTTATAATTAATCATACCATTCTGTGAGGGTTACAAAAGTTGTGTTCTTTTCAATAATTTTAAAATTATTTTGATCCTTTATATTACATTATCATGGGATTTCCAAGTCCCAAGATATGTTATCTAAATTATTTGTTGACTAAAGGATCAAATGTACCTTAAATTAAGAGTTCCACGTTCAGTGGAATTTTCTCTCACTATTCACATGATACAAGTATTGAGATTGCTTAACATATGATGTAAATTATCTATAACCCTATTGTAATGACCCATCATAGATCACCTATTTTCCCATTCTGTATTACCACAATACCTGAGGCACACTTCCAGATCACTAGAGGCTAGTGTAAATGATGAAGGTTAAAGAAGGTGATGTGTAAAGTGATTTTACCTCTTATATAATGGTAATATATAAGAATACTATTATAAAAACAATATAAACAATTAACTTATAGTAAAATCCAAAATATAAACATGTCCATGAAGGTGAAGGACTATTAATAAAATGGATAATTGGTTTAATTATATGACAACATAACTGAAAATATGTATACATGCATTAAAAACAAGTTACTAAATATATAATATATATATAAATCATTTTATGTTCAAAATAATAATAAAACACATATTTAAACAATAAAAGAGAAACAATGATACCCTAAATATGAGTAATATAATGCACCTTTACTAATATATTAAAAACGGATAACTAAAATAGCTTTAGAAGTCCCCATCCAAGCTATCCCTCGAAAAAGTAAAATTCCCAATATGAATCTAATCATCAACTCTTAAGAAATTTCGCTCGTTTTTTTTCTCCATATATTGATCATATGTAAAAAAGGACATAAAAAAGGGATATGTGTATAGGGAGAGTAAATCATACCATATAAAAAATACTACAATACCAAACTATCAAGTGTAATACCAATTGTATAATTAATTATCTATTTTTAAAATGTTACGTATTATATGTTTAAACATGGTAAACAATATGATAATTAAAATAAATTAATTAATATTCCTACTGTGTTAATTTTTATTTACTATGTAATACACAGTAAAATCCCATAATACCTACTATGAGATATTCTTGGAATCTATGAAATTTTATATTATAGTCTATTTTCTAATGTGGCAACATGTTTACCAGCTGAATAATTCAAATAATAAAAAATGTTATGAAGTAAAATCCATGTTAGGATATGGGGTAATAAAAAAGGTGCCCAATAAACCCTATATATAGAAACTAAATGTTATATAAGGATCTCAAGGTACCTATATATACATAAATAAAAAAATCCAGTTCATAGGGAACCATTATATAAGGAAATACTAAAATAAATCAAGAGATAAATGAAAACATGTTTAGTTTATAATAAAATTACAATAGATTTCTGGAAAATATATCATATCCCATTATCCCCTTTTTGAGGGGTTAAAAATAAAAAATAATCATTCTAAAATAACATCTAAATTCCATTTCCTTCATTAACTCTTTAATCCATATATATTTATATCTGTATTTTAAAAATGAAATTAATGAGACATCAATATCTATACTCCATGACACACAAATTATATATATTTTAAAATAATTTAATTCTTATATTCTTTTTAACGTGTTTTAACATACATTATATAATGAAAATAAAAATTACTCATACAACGTATCCCAATTACTAATATAAGACATATAATTCTTAACAACCTAAAAATCAATAATCTATGACCTGAGAAATAAAAATGAATACCTTTTATTATGAGGGATAAATGATGAAAAAATTAAATCAATTTAAAAATAATGTTTTGAAAAAAATTATTTAGATTTAAAATCAATTTAGATATAGGTTCACTCGACCATAATCTACTTCTAACTCATACATTTTGAAAATTTTTCCAAACATTAGAGGTCCCCCGCCATATACTATATTGAACCCAAACATTAAGTTCGATGTAAGGAATTATGCCACTTATTTATAGATTCAAAAAAAACATAGATATAAGATAATTTTATTTATGATATATCCCATAATAATGGAGTGAACTCAAAAGCCATAATAGTTTTCATTCCTCAAAATCATTCAAAGAAGTTCTCTCCATTACATTAACTAATAGAATTATTTGGTGGATTAAGGATTCAATTAAAATGTAGGGGTGGGTATTTACTCCACAACCATTAAATATATGAAAAATTAAGGAATTTGTGGAATATATTACCACTACTTCAAAAATAAAAGATCATTTCATAAATATAGAATGGAATCGATGAAACCAAAAAATAATTTATAAACATAGGAAAAGGTAAATGTATAATAGAACCAGGAAAGTTGTTAAAGATATTTCATCTTGAATAAATACTAATGGATAGTTTTTTGGGGGAATTGTAAGATTAAGTAATTCCAGTTTTCCCATACTTAAATAAAAAAGAAGTGGTCTACCCAGATCCATGAAAAATGCCACCTAGTATATAGTTATATGCCTATATGTTCTACAATCACCACTACTTACCACAAGGTATAAGGACCCGACTATAAAACAATACATAATCTTCTAATAAGTTATGAATTTTACATTATCTCACATTGAGGATATTTTTAGTTTTAGTGTTTTGGAGAATTATAACATAACAAATACATGAGAAATAAATAAAATACAATGTTGACACTTCTAAATAGTAACCATTTTCCCCCAAACTATAATATTTTAAAATAAATAATAACATCTTTTTTGAGAACACTTAAAAACATTAAGCATGACTTCTTCCAGTCCCTTACCCATCCTTATGTCATGTGAAAAACATTAAAAATGTGGGACGAGCATAAAAATATCAACAAGGGATAATAATATAAAGAAGCTGTTAGTCCATTTATAAAAATTAATAACTTATAAAACCTTAACATAAAGTAATACCTTTAACCTTAATAAGTAGTAAATAATTTCCTTTGATAATAATATTTTCTCATAACTTTTTATAGTCACAACATTACCATAAAACCCATATCATGAGTAGAAAATTCATAAAGGTAACTTGGGTCATAATTATGCTTTTTAATCTTATAAATGCAATAAATATTCAGTCAACTTTCATAAATGTCACTCTTATAATGGAATAGCCATATGGGCGACTACCATACCAAATTAATTAGAGGGATATCACAAATCCACCAATCATTGGTTTTACATCAAACCACCCATCATTGGTTTATTACGGAACTAGGCTTTAAATTACTATGTAACGTTATATAATCAGAAAACATAAAAGATTTAAATTTTCAAAATTTCACTCTTAAATTTTTTTTTGAAATCACAATAAAATGTTTCTATATATTAAAATAATCCATCCATTTTCAAAATCAAATTTTAAAAATGAAATACATAGAAGGTAATGAGGGGTATAATTTTATTTGTAAAGGAACTCAAATAAAAAAATATTCATTAAAATTCCTTTATAATCCTTTTATATCCATATAAATAATTATGAAAAATAATATCAAGAATATTGACATGAGTAAAGGATTTCATATTTAATAATTCATTGCGTCCCATACCACATTTAATAATTAAATCATAATCGCCATGAAATAATAACAATTAACAAGACATTAAATAACATGATATTAGATATAATATGGGTATGGAATGTCAAAGGGTTCTTATATACACTTTATAATATAATAAAGCCACATATAATAATTAAATGTCTCAATGAATGGATATTGAGAAAAAAATCACATACTTTGTTACAACTTTTCATGTGTGTATTTATCTTTAGGAATAATTACCTAGTGCTAATTATTTTCATTATTAATAAAGTTTTTTAAATCTCATCATTACTCTTATTTAGGATATGAAAACATTTTAAACAACTACATAGAAAGTTATGTTTACATCGGGTGTTTTCACCATATGAGGTTTTTGTGTCAAAAAAACATTAGTAAGTAAACTTAGTCAATGGGGTAATTATATTAAAATACAATGAATAAATATCATGACATATTTATCATATTTTTACATCATTTATAATTTTAAAACCAATAATAATGTATGGTTATGATAAATTAACCTCATTACAATCATAGAGATGGTTGGTCATACGAATGGATTAGTAATTTCTCATTTTTCGACCATCATTATGGAAAGAAGGTGGGAAAGAATTTATCATTATAGAATCTTCATTATATCATATATAACATTTTTTAAAATATTGTATACTTATATATATAATATTTATTATGTAAATAGATTCATATCTCTTTGAGGAGGAAGTAGTCAATACGTCCATGAACGACGTTATCACTTTTTTCTGTGTGAAAAGAATAATAGAGAAAATGATATATTATAATTTCATTAAAGAAATTATTTAATTAATATAATATTTATAATATTTATGTAGCATATTTTTTATTAAACTCATAGTTAATACACTCTATGTAGTTTGTGAACGTATCACATATCTTTGAGGAGGCGGTAATCCACAGATCCACAAATGATTTTATCATATTTATAAAAATGGAAATTATGAAGGTATGGGTTATAAAATATTTTTAGAATAATAATAAAATAATAAATAACATATATAAACATGGTTTACACCATGATATCCACCATTATAAGTGATAATGAAAAAATGAACAATCATCATTTCTTGAGGTGGTAGATCATTATACTCATAAACAGAATGTTCATTACCCATTTGATGGATATTTATGTAAGTGTAGGTCAAAAACATATCATGAAAACATCTCAATATATTAATGATAATATTTTTCTTATATAATAATGGATTAAGGGGATTTAAGAGGGTGGAGAGTGGAAATAAAACAGATGATATTGAAAAAAAATGTTAACTATTAATCGGGTAAGTCCTTATAGTTTGTACCAAAAGGATTCATGTGATAGATTAATACCTAGGGGAAGGAATATATGATGAGTTTAGGTATTTTTAAGTGAAATTTGGGTTGACATTAATTGATCTAATGTGAATTTATATGTGTGAGGAAGTGTGAGGAAAGTAGGCCTTTTCCTAGTGGAGGAGGAGTGGAAATCTTGTAAATTTTGGAAAAGGGAATTCCACCCACATTTTAATAATTTAAATTATGTTCGTTAGTTGTTACAATTCTACCCAAAAGAGTATAGGGTCTAAATATGTCCATCTAATATCTTTTGATCAATTTTCTAGGTCATTTGGGCCCAAAAGATTAACATTAATCCCTTGTAAGTGTAATTTCACCTTAAATATTGAAATTAATTTTAATTACACTCACTTATATTTTGGGTAAAAAAATAATTTTACCTTATTAATCAATATAAATTATTTGGATTCCAATTATTGAATCCATTTATCCAAATTCTAAAAATAAAATTAGAAAAAATTAATTTAATTTTAATCTTGTAGACATGACGTGACAACTAGTTTTTAAAGTAAAAACATTCAAATGTTTTCTTCGTTTTTATATTCAATTTCAAAGTGAAATTGATTCCACTAATTTAATTCCAGTTAATTGATAAAAAAAATATAATTAAACTTTAAAACTAGTTTTAAATATTATTTAATGTTATAATTAAATTATAAATAACGGTTTTGATTTAAAATTAAGTATTTTCACTATTCATTAAAAAATGTATCTTTACAGAAATATACCAAAAACTAAAAATAACCTAATTTAAATGTTTTGTTTTTAAAAATGGACATTTAGTTTTACATATAAAATCAATAAATCTCTAAAAGTATGATTTTAAATTGGTTCCCCATTAAATGGTGGTAAAACGACCTTTTAAAAATATAGAGTTTTTTATTCTTAAAATTGGATTTTGTTGTTATTTTAAGCCTTTTAAATTTATTGGATGAATTTAAAAACATTTAATAATAATGTGTAAATATATTATAGTTATTCAAATTTATTCCCACTAATACAATTACTAGGTGATAATTACCACATAAAATTAAAATGTTAACAATATACTATTTTTGGTATAACTGTGTATTGTATGAAATGTATAAGTTCAGAGAAACCCAAGGTGTCTCTTTGAGTATTCTATTGAACATAAGGATCTTTATAAAGTAAAATTTATATTTAATTATTAAATATTAATAAACGTGAATAATTATTATTCTATAATTACTTGGGATGTTACAGTACGTACCATAACAAGGCCACTGTGTACCGAAATCCACTATTTCACTAATAGTACATTATGTTTCCTCAACTATTTAATTTAATATACTTATAAATATTATTAAACTCGAATTTAATTATTTTAACTCCGAAATGTATAATATTAAATAAGTATACTAATCACTAATTATTTGAGTAATTATAAAAATCACACCATTACGATTTTTATCCCTGAGAAGTATTAATGTTCCTCAGAAAGAAATTGTTCTAGCCATTGTATTTTATCATTTTCCTATAATTTCCTTATTTTGTAGTAATCTCCCATGTTATCTATAAACATGAATAAAATGAAAACCATTCTTCGCAAAACCTTTACACTCAATTTTATGATACATATTGGATACAAAATATAAAAATAATTTTTTAATATTTATAGATTATAATGTTCAATCATCTAAGTAAGATCATGTGTAATTTTTCTTAGCTACAATACAAGGCTGATATTATGAATATAACAAAATCTATTAAGTGGTGAAATTCAATTAGTAGTTTCTCTAATACTCTAGAATATATAAAATGATTCAATAAATATGATAGATATCTTCCGTAGACTCTGCATCTATTAGAGAACCAATCATAGGGAAAATCATGGAAATATAAGATCACTATCCATGACCCAGGATCAAATTTGGGCAGGGATGAAATTTAGGGGGTACTATAATAGTACTGTAACAGATAATTCTTGCATTACTATACCAACATTGAACTGTAGCTGTGATGGTACTGTAGCGGAGGAGGCACTCTAGTGGTGGCGGAAATGTAGCAGATATTATAGCATCGCGGGTACTGTAGTAGTACTGTTCACCGAGGGGTCCTTTGGTAAAAAATGGGCTTTCAAGCCTTGTATTCATTCCACTTGTCTTTGGGCCTTCGGGCTATGTAATGGGTCTCCGTCTACCCAGACAATAAAAAGAGTTCTTGGCTTTAATAATAATAAATTGAGGCTTCAGCCCCAACCTTTTAAAAAAATAAGTTCACTATCCATAAACACCAAGGGTTAATGTCTATGACTAGTATATGGGTTTTTTCTAGATATGAGCTATAATTAATAACATATTAATTATCATTAATTATTTAGCCATCTATCATAATATTAATATCCTAATGAAAAATTACTCCCAATACTTTTCCCATTATAATATATAATGACATGATGTATCATATAGTTCTTTAAAATGATCCCTAAAAATTATCAGATAATTATTTATTTTTGTTAAAAAATCTATTGGTGATTAGTGAAACTCCCATGAGCCAAAAAAATCACAACTATAAGGGCACATTATATCCTCTTTTATATTACTAATTTATTCTAATTGGATATATTTATGAAGGTGAAAGGATATAAATATGTTTTTTTGAGTATCCAAATATCATTTTATCCATTTTCTGATCCAAGATGTAAATGCTGGGTTTCAATTAGTGACGATGTATATAAATACCCAATTAAATTTATTGATATATTTCACTTATTATTCAACCAATTTTCAATAAAAAATATTCCTTATTCAATAAATAGATGTTCATTAGTTAAATATTTCAAGGTAACCCAAAAGGTATCTCAATCATTTAGCGATCCAAGTATATTATTTGTGAAATAAATTATGATCTCATCCCATATTCTCATTAGAGGAACTGGATAGAATTTTCGTATGGTCAGTCGTGTTACCCATGAATATTTTTCAGAAAATAATATAGATATTAATCCAAATAACTATTATATTATGTTAACGCATACCTCATGATGGTTTGATATAAAATCCTTCCGTGAATATAATGGAAAAATTCTTCTCATAAGAAAATCATTTAAGAATGTTATATCCTGGATTTTCAAAAGGTGTTTGTTTGTTTATGTTTCAGTTTAAGTACCTTATATTGGTTAAATATGTTTTTTCATAATTTCATGAGATTACTGGGGGGTGTTTCTAGGGTTTAAGGCATGAAAGAAGGGTAAAAGGTAGTTTTTTGGGCATGTGACATGGTTTGTGCATGGTTAGTGAAAACCATGCAGAGAAACCTAAGTAACCGTTTAGCCTTTGGAAGAGGCTTGGCACAATTATCGCACTGTTAATATAATCATGTAGAAATCATAATAAATCATGTGAAGGAGTGATTTTTGGATAGTGGATCATGCACGGTTGTCACACTATTTGGAAAGTTGTGTGGGTAAACCATGTAGCCTAGTAAAGTAGAGAAATTTCAAAAAAATAGCATTATGGGATTTCAAAATCCCAACTCGAGGTTCTCCTCTATTTCACCTCCTGCAACCCTAGTAATGATCTTGGAAGACCCAGTCTTCCCAAGGCCCATTTTCTTTTTAGTCTTGTCCATCTGGAGCGCAGTTTGTTGCGGATCGAAGCCCAAGGTAATTCTAATCTACCACTTCTTTCTCTTTTTGGAAATAGTTTCTTTAGTTTATCTCACATATTTTTGAAGCTATAAACCCCTCTTTTTCTGGTGGGACCTTTGTTGTAACTTTTACAGGTTTGGATCTAGATCTAAGTCTCTATTTGAGATAACATTCATCATCGGATTTGAGGTCGGTGGTCTATAAGATATATCATATAGTCTTTTAATAGATTTTTTCATGTGTGTTGGGATCTTTCCTTCCTCTTGTTACCTATTTTTATCCTTGAGTATGATTGGGTCATTTGGTTTCCTAAATGATTACTTGAACCCTCAACATCCCTGTGGGATATGTCGAGGACGAATCTAATGTTTTAGGGTCACCCATGGGGTGCAATGACCTTATCAGACCTAAAAATTGGCAATTTTAATTGTGAAATTTATGTTTGATAATTTAGATACCTTGTTGAACACTCTAAAAATATTCGTCGTATTGGAAATGGAATTTTGATAGATATTCCAAGGTTGGTAATAGATTAAAATTATTTATTGGAATTAATTATTAATGTGTTAATTGTGGTAAAGGCGATTATGTCAAAAGGGTTATTAATTTTGTTGAGTTTCCCAAAATAATTAGTATGTATGAAATGATCAACATGCTAAATTGGAAATGGATTTTGAATGAAAGTACATGTGAATGGGTTTTTATAAGGGAATTGATGAATATGTGTAATGGGTAAATACATGGAATTTATAAAGTACACCTAATGGGTGGAATGTGCTAAAGTGGTTGTGTTATGTGATATAATAATAGTACATGAAATGCATAGGTTTTAAATTCTTGTGAAATGATAAATTATCTAATTGGGTTAATACATTGTAATTATTGAATGTTTGTTAAGGTGTGGAAATTTATGATCATTCCTAATGGGTTAAGTTGCAAGAATGTGAATTGGGTCCAATGGGATTTGAAATGTAAACAAAAAATGTATTAATGGGTTATAGAATAGTATTAATTCCAATGTTGATTGTTAAATATTTTTATTTTCCATTGATATTGGTTATCTTTGATCTATTATGATATGATTGTTATATAATTTGGTTATGTTTTGTTGTGATATAATTTGTGGTGTAAATGGATGAATAATCAAGTTCACATGGCTTGAGGTGTGGGATAAATGATTGAGGCTCCTCTTGTGGGTCTAGTTGGGCAGATTCTCTATATCCACCCACAATTCAAGGCTAAGGGAATGGGACAAATTTCTATTCCCCTAAAGGTTGCATTCAACCTGTACTATGGCTTCAAGGTGAGAATATTATGATGTTTTGATGGGTTATCCCTAGCGAGAGTGGGATTTGACTTCTTCCCTTCGGTAGAATGATATATTCCATTAACATTTTTTTAATGATTTGATTTCCTAACCCATTTATTACATGATGATGGTGAACTAAATAATAAAGAATACATGTATAATAAATTTGGTTATATAGATATTAATTGCTAATTAAATATTGTCAATGAGTTTCTCGAAATGTCTATTATCTACTTTTCATTTATTTTATAATTTCATGCACTATCTACTAGACTGGATATTTTTTAGACACTGTTAGTGGAGGCCAACTGAGTTGTACTCACACCCTACTAGGGTTGATGTTGGGTACTCGAGCTGATTTCATGCTTGAAGGCCAGGACGAGGTAAATGGCCCTATGCTAGATAGTTGAGTTAGGCATGGGACATGAATAGATGACGTCCCTGACGTGGAGTTTGGACCATTTTGGGATTTCCACTATTTTATTTATTTTGGGTTTTTTACATAACATTGTAGCATGACATGGAATATTTACTTTTGGTTGTGGTTTGAAACATGTTGGTAAATGGTAATTTATTCTTGTTCATTGATCAATTCATGTTTTATCCATTGTTTTATATGTTTAATTCTATGGATTACTCAGAAAAAAAGGGTATAGTCTCCCCACATGACTAATGGAGACTATCACAGCTAGTCACAAACCTCTAGTGTACATGGAGGAATGCTTGGGGTCATGCGACGACCTGGCTCAGTGAACCTGTTTAGTTGCACCAAGGTTGGGGATGTTACAATGTGGTATCATAGGATTTATTTTCTCAATCTTACTATTTGGGGATGGTAAACATGATATTAAGAAAGTGTCTTGGTAATGAGATAATTCTTTGGAGTCGCTAACCCTTGCATGAGGGAAAACCCAAGTCACACAGGGTGGGAATTGACGTTCTTGATGTGTGTTGTTATAGTTTAATGATATTTCACCATTGGGTGATACACATGTCATCATAAATGATTGATTTATGATACTTTTTTCCTGGATATAATGGCATGTGGTTGTTCATTCACATATCATTTATGGAACCTTGGAATTTGGGTGGCATGCATCATGATAGGAACACACGATATGTGTTTGTTTGGCCTAGAGTGTAGAATGCATTTTAATACATTAAATAAATTGGATGAAAATGGTTCTTAAAAATTTTAATGTAATTGGATAAATGAAAATAATTAATTTGATAGTTAATGAATATTGTGTACAAAGAAACATTAAAAATAGGTTTATGTTTTCAGTAGTGGAAAATTACAATGAACAAATTGGGTTTAAAAGAGAAATATTTGAGCAGTGATGTAAAAATAGTTAATGAATTTTTTTTCAAAAGAAAAGTTTAAATGAGTTAAAATTATGGTTATAACATGTTTTGAGATGAAATTTTTTATTTCATGAAAAAATTCTTGTGTAAAATAGTAAATGTTATAAAAGGATGTTGAATGAATTATTTTCAATTATGAATTTTGGTTTTCCCCATATTTACCATGACCCATTGTTCGATGGGATGGTGGTAGTAGAAGATATGTGAACACAACTTTTGGAATAGTGTATGTGGAGTCATTTAAGTTTGTGAGGTAGTGAATTATCCTGTTCCAGTTAATACTGATTATAATTCCTTTGAGATTTTGTTGATGAAAATGTTTGGGGATATGAACACTTTTATGTAACAAATTTGATAATTTTGGTATGTATAATGTTCTAAAGTATGAACCATTAGGTGTTCCTCGTATTGTCCATAGTAATCTGGAGGCCTTGAGGTTTTATGATAATTTTTGGAAATTTAAGAGTTGTAAACCTTGTGGGTTGTTATTTCATGGGTTGTACGATGGACATAAGAACGAATGTCATTGTTTTAGGGTCATTAGAGATGTGTGTTGTTGTTGTTGTGGTGATCCATGTGCTTTCAGGCCTTGAAATTTGTATCTCGGACCATAGAGTAGGGTTTTTGGATCATGGATCCTATGTATGTGTAAAATTAGCTTATGTGTAGAGCCTAGAAAAAATTGTTTCTTAGTGCGCTAAGCATATTGTGTATCAGATCGGGGGTGAGAGTGTCATTCGCAAACATTGATTCATTTGTAACTCAATGCATGTGTGAATCAAATGCCTTTCCCGATGTGACTCCAGTTTAGGGAAACAATATCACTTGACCATCATGGTGTCCTATGAGAGATTCTGGGTTGTGTTCATAGTGCTCTTGGGTGTGTGTCATATGGGTTGATGCAACACGTTGATTGTGGGACATGGTAGATGTCATATAGTTTGGGTTATCCTAGAGGGATCAGTGGGAAGGTTGGTGATTTGGTGGTGTGACTTGACTTGTGGGGATGCATTGGTAGTTTTAGAGAAATCATGGGTATCCTCATTGGAGGCTAGACTAGCTATGTGGGTTCTTTAGAATCAGATTCAAGTGGAATGCTTCAAAGGAGGGATCAATGCATATGAGTACCTTTAATCTTAGTTAAATGGAATCATATGGATCAGCATGTTTATATTAATGTTTTTTTAGTTGGATGAGGTGTTGAGAATACCTTGGGTAACATGAGACAGACTTACTCAGAGGCAATGATATGTGAGTAAGTGGGTGTTGCCATATGCCTAGGTGGTGGTTGGATTTTGGAAACTAATTTCAATATGAGAGTGCTCGACGGAATGTGTGAAAACTTGAGGGAACTAAGGGGTACATATGTGGTAACATACTAGCATAAAATGATTTAAAATGGGATAGGTATTTCTCTTTCTTTATGAAACCAATTCATGAAGCATGGTCATGCAATAAACTGTTGATTTTTTTGGCATGGAAAACCATAGTGTTCAATATTTAATTATGAGGGACGTACCAAAGGAACTCTAGTGGTGTGGTGGAATTAGTACCAAGGTAAACATAGGTTTATGACTTCTTGATAGATGGTTGTATTGTGGTGTGGAGTCTCCATTCACAATCACGCTTGTGTGGGGGTGGTTAAATGTTAAAGAGTCGTGTGCAATAGGAAAGCCTATAATCATCATCAGATCATGGTGTTCTTTCTTGGGAGGTGATATCAGAAATAAATAAAACAGTGGGGCCATTCTATGAAAAGTTTATAGAGTACCTCATCTAGTGATGATCATGCCCAATATCTTAAAATTATCCCATGAAAGTTTAGAGTCGCTTTCTTTATTCCTAGAAACATGAAGGTTTTCTAGTAAGATTAGGGACATCATGAAGTTTATGGTCATAGGGGCAGTATACGTAAGGTGGGACGGTGGGATGAACACAATCGATGGTTTCAGGGGAGGTCCTTGGGGTGGGCTGATTATCATTGAATTTCATTTTTACCGCCCATGGAAGTTAAGAGTGGGCACTAGTTGATGTTCAATCTCTTGTTCTGGGGAAGGCTAGATAACCATGTCGAAATTTTTTGGTTCATCTTTTGATTGGGTGTGATCCATGATGATTAGAATCCCATGTGGAGAGAAATGTAAATGACACTCGTATGGTGGGGAGTGATGAGTCAGTCCTGAATAACATGAGGAGAATGCTTAGATGACAAATCGGCACCAGCTTGCTAATAAAAAACATTTGAGGTGAACGTTGGGTATCTCAAAATGAATAAGTGTGCCTTAACTATTGTGTTTGATTGATCAAATAATTGGATTTGGTCTTAGGGTGGATCTGAATGAAATTTGAAATTCTTGAGTTTAGTCATCAAAGTGTGCATTGAGATGTAACATCAGATAGTGTTAAGAGAGCTTGGGTTCTATAACTCTAATATAAATAAAAATTAGACTCAGGTAAGTTCCATTAAGTGGTTTCTGATTGTCTCTATATTCGATGTGAACGTGTTCGTGTGATGTAGTGCCATGCCAATGGTGATGTTATGAATTCCGGGACGAGTCAACTGGGGGAAATCACCTTTGTAGGGTGATATAGGAGGATAAGTATCTATAAAATTTCAAAATGTGATAGTGTAAGAACATAGGCTTCTTTAGATAGTGTATGAGTTATAGGGGTTGAAGTGATTGGGAATGTTTTTTGGGATGGTGGATCATAATGATGATTTTGAGGGAAGTGGGGTCATGATTAAGGGATTCTACCAGAATTTATGGAATGACTTTATTCTGTGCATTAGGTATGATGCGATATATGAGTTCTATTTATGGTGATCATTCATTTAGAGTGTAGGTTCCATGTAATCGAAGAGGTTGGAGATAACCAAAGCGGATAAATGGTTGGTTGACAATGTGATTAGAGATTCAATTTGGAGGGACTCAAGTGGACACCATTTGGATGATATAGCCCTGGTAATGATTTATTGAATAGGTTAAATAGATCGAGTACCGGGGTTTTTGGGTTGAATATGGATGTACATATGTGGAATGGGATCATCGGGACACAAGTGGTGGATCAATGTATGATGGGAAATGTGGTTCGGAGGATTGTTTGTTTTCTTCATGGAGATATCGTGTTTGGTCACCATTAGAGTTCTGAACATATAGAAAAATTTAGCCAGGTGATTATGTTCATGATTTGAGTAGGAGATATGACTAATGGGGTTCCATTTGGTTCCTCTATGATGATATAATCTTTCATCCAAAGTTTCCATGTGTTGTGATTTAGGAACATTTGCCTATGTATTCTATATGAAGTCTTAATGGTAGGGTGTGGTTGAAGTTGATTCCCCCTTGAGGAGTATTTGGTTCGTGTTAGGGGTTTTGTTGAGGAATTATTGCAGGTCAAGACCATTCCTTACCTCACTTTTGAGGTATCATTATAATTCTCAATGATACTCTTAGAAATTTATAATAGATAGTTTCGCCTTGTGTCATGACGTCATGTTACAGAAGCACAAAGATGCTCAGTAAGGGTGGCTCGAGGATGAGCCAATATAAGGTGGGGAGGTTTAAAGAACCTATATTTTCATAAGGTTTATTTCTGTTAATGTTTCAATATATGTCTTTACATTGGGTAAAATAATTCTTTCCCCATGTTCATGAAAAGGATCGGGGTGTTCCAAGGGTTCGGGGCCTTAAAGAGGTGGAAAAGGAGTTTTCTAGGTATGTTGCATTGTATGAACATAGTTAGTGAAAACCGTACGGAGGATCCCATGCAACGATTTTTTATGTTTCATAAATAATTTACATCTATTCATATATATCAAATCAATGTATAATTAATAAAAATCATAAAATAATAATAATTGTGGTTTTTTAAAACTCAGTGTTGTGTGTGATATACACTATCCAACATATTATTATACTAAAACCATGTGGTGTTAGACATTATCCCCTCATCCTAATCCTAATGAAATTGAAAAATATTATTCAATGTTATCCAAAAACTGGATACTTCTTCGAAACATTAACCCATATAAAATTCTAGAGGAATTTTCTAATATAATCACCAACAATTGTATAAGACATTTTAATATAATACATGAAACCCTCCAATATTATTAACATGTTTAGATTATATATATAAAGGGGTATTAATAGTAACCCACATAATGAATTATAATAACTAATTTAAGACATATTATGCGGATTAAATCAAACAAATAAGTACCTATGGAATGATTAGTAACAAATCTTATCAAGTAGTATGTCAAAAATACTTCAATAAATATCAAATACATTCCAAAATAAATTTTCCAAAAACAAATATGTTATAGAAAATGTATATTATTTTTATGATTACCCATGTTCACCAACCTAAAACTATCCTATATCATAACCATATGCTTAAAAGAAAGAAATATTCCATTTATTTACAGATTTATGAAACCTATGACAAAATAATTAGGGATTCATGTTATTTCTATTATGAAGTGATATAAATTAGGAAAAATAATAGTTTACATTCCACAAAATCTATTAGAATATGGTCATGATAGAGATATAATTAATACAATCCAATCGATGTAATAAATTAAAAAATCTTCAGAAAATTGGAATTTTACATTTACTCTGATATCATGAAATTATAGATAAAAAATTGTATGGGGAAGATCGTGCTATAAATCACCTAATAGAAGGTACTTGCATGGGCTAGGAGATGAATAGAAGAAACCTAAATACTTGCATAAATATATAAGAAACAGAAATAATGAAAATCACTATGTAAGGAGTTAGAAATCCTATAGAGTAAAAAATCCAAAAGGATAGGTTTAAAGGTTCAAATTAAAAATTGTAAGAAGACAATCTTAATCCATTAAAAAAACATCCCATGAGTTTTCCATGTACATTTTACAAGGAAAATTAGGACATTATTCTAATAATGGATATTTTTTAATCCATAAAAATACTACTATTTACTTGGTATAATGTCATTGGGTTCCTTATGCCACTTCTTCACCAACCAAAATTTATATTTCTTCATCTTTATATACATTTATCTTTCAAATTTCCTTAACCACTATTTTCAGAATTATATATAAATTAATTTTATCACAGAAGAATATTATCTCAAGAAATTGTGGATTATTACACTACTCAGAGTAATCCAATGGGATACGATTTGATCGTAACTATTTTTGGATTACCATGTACGCTAATGAAGATTTTTTAAGTAATGATTAATATATTAATCATGGATAAGATGTATATATAAATTTTACATTTTATTATACAACATTTTTTCCATTATTCCTTATACATTCCCCTCATAAAATATGTGAGTGGGTATGATCTGACATTTAGAATTTGGGGGATCCATTTTATAGCTAGATATGTAGTTTAAAATCCTATATAGACACATATATCTTTATTTGAGGATGGATATTTTACATTGGAACCCCAAAAAACATTATATTGTCAGTTGATATATACAATCCGTTATTATTTTGGATTTTTGTGGTGTGTGATATCCAATATCTATATATATATTCATTTAGAGAGTTCTTTATTAGTGAGTTATGGGTTTATTCAAAAAATGTTGAAAAAACCTTCAGAACATGTTTGATTAATTTTTTTTGGTATTTTCTATGAAACCATTGTATTAGGATTCATATATTTAAATTTTCAAATTAGGGTTTTATATAGGATGAAATAACTATGTTTTTATATTCTCGACACGAATTACACACTATATACACTTATTTTAATTTTTGAAGGATATAAATATTATATTGTTATATTTTTTGGATAGTGATATCATATCGAGTAGTAATTCACAGATAATTTATACTGGTATTTATGTACTAATGATGGATGAACACATGTGACACATCAACTAATATTTTTATTTTCCTTTTCCCTTTTTTGGAATTTTTTATACAAAATCAACAATATGTATCGATGGGTCAAGAAAAATTCATGTTTAATAGTGAATAAAACCCTGATTTTTTTTTAATTTTTCAATTATAATCAGAAAAGTGGAAATTTAAAAAGTGTTTTAAATACTGAGGATGATTTCTTCTAGATTGATAATAGGTTAAAATGGATTCTGATTGATCTTGTATACTTTCAAAAGATTAAAAATTGTAATGATGTAGATTATATGATTTTAGTAAATTTTTATTGGGGTCTATTTCCCTCTTATCCCACATATCATGTAGATTTTATAATTAAAAAACTATCACTTTTAATTTCATTTATATTTTTTTGTAATTATGTTTTTAATGATGTTTATTATGATATGTTATTTTTTATTTAATTGTTTCTTATATTTTTTTATTACGGATTTCATGAACTATTGTTTCTTAAATGTCATTATTTTTTACTGAATATATTAGGTATGAATTTTTATCAACTTATGTATGATTTTATTCAAACAAAATAAGTATAACATATTAAATAATTCTATAATATTTTATTTATTGTCTTCGGTTTTTTAATGATTTAGATATTGAAAAAGGGAAGAATCATACATTATATATTAAAGACTTATTATGTATAGAATAAAAGACTTATAATCATAAAAAAATTTGAAACAAAATTCATTATAATAAAATTCATAGGAAATTAAAGTACATCGAAATAAATTTCAAATGAAATGGAAGTATTATGATTTTAATTTTAATAATGTAAATTACCCTTATGAAGACCATTATTATATATGAGTTGAATATTTTGTACAATATAGAACCCTTAATCTTACATGAAGTGGTGTAAATGATCCTTAAATATTGTCTATTCACCCTTATGTATATTAGTTATGCCGTTATAAAATTTTCATTTATGCTTATGAAATGAGTTTACTCGACAATTTGTGAAGTATTGAATGGCACTTACTTTTGTACGACTCATATGATATAAAAAATTAACTTTATAATTTTCTAATATGACTCTTAAGATATAAATAATGAACCTTATATTTTATATCCTCACTCCAAAGTTTTTTAAATAGTTTTTTTTTATTTTTTGTAGATTTATTTTTTATTTGTTATTACAAAGTTTTCAATCATATTAAATTAAGGATTAATTGGGATTGCTTCTTAGATAAAATCATTTGACATTTTGAAATAGTAATCTTTTGTGATATTTTCATAATATTAAATATTGAATGTTATAGAAATAAATTTTGAAGTTATTCAAAAGGTATAAGGATTACAAAGGTATATTTAAAAACACTTATGTAGTTCGTTATTTTAACCTAGAGAGTATTATAAAAAATATTTTAGGGGTGAAAGATGTATTAGATATAAATAATTTTAATAAAATAAAGATATAAAACATGTACATAAATATGGATTCATAGAAACATTGTAATAATGATTTAATATGTAAATAATAAGCACCAACATTTTTATAGTTTACAAATAATACTATTATGATTTCTCTTTTAGACATCATCATGGAAAATTTTACTTCCTAAATTAATGTAAATCATTTATGCAATTATAATCATAAATTATTGAAACAATTTTGTGGTATTTTATTCCTTTATCTCTTACTCTATATTTTTTATTAGTTTATGATATTAAATTTAAATGTAAGAACATGTTTGGTTATACCTCAATTAAAATGTGAAAGTGTGTTGGATATACCTCCAATAAAAAAACTACGTTATTTTTTGAATTATGACTCCCTATTTAAATTCATGTTGTTTTTTGGTTGTAATACCTCTAGAAGAAGTGTTTGTAATGTGTTTTTACCCTGATACAAATGTTTGGTATTTTAGTGTATTTTATTTTTCTAAGTAGGTCGAGAGAATTATGGATTATATATAGGATCATTTTTATCACAAATACTATAAAAATTATTTATGATCATTATTTCACTTTTATACCTTTTAAATATTTATATACATTTAAATTTGTAACTGCTGAATTTAACCCCCTACCACCCTTTATTAGCTACTTGGCTAACTTTTCCTAGGAAAAAAAGTGGTATTATAGCATATGATCTAGTGGATTTGTATTTTTAATAAAAATATTGTAGACTAAATAATATATTTTAATGATAAAAAACTGATATAGAATGTTTAAGATCTAATGAAGGTTGGATTCTTCAAAAAACACCCTACTTTGAGGGTAATGACTATGGGTACTAGACCTCCACAATGGAATCTTACCATATCAAATTAAGTATCAAATGTTGGAAAATCATAATAAACCCTACTAATTACCTAATTATTTATTTTGTAATGATGAGTTAATGAATGCGTTGAAATTAAATTTTTTTAACATTATATTTTATTTATCAGAAAAAATGTTTTTATCCATGTATCTATATAAAAACAATACTCGTGATATTAAGATCATTTTACAATATTCTCAATCAATAATTTAATGGTTGTGAAAAAATAATCCTGGAGTGATATAAGAAACATATCTTATCTTGAAGATGGAAGAAGGATAATATATTAACTAGATTTAAGTATTGTAAATTAAATGAGAGACCTCAATGAAGCCTTAATGGATAGATTTCTTATTGAAAGAGTTTTGAGCTCCATAAAAAATAAATATCAAGAAAATAATGTTTCTTTATAGGAAAAAACACATATAATAATACAGAATTAATAAAAAAAATTATTTATTACTGTAATATGAACTGAAACTCAAGAACATTACTAGTGAGAAGACATTAAAATAATAAACATGTAAATTTTAAATAATATAAAAAAATAATACAGACAATTATAATTCTACAATCCAAGGATGCAAGAAAGATAATGTTTCATTGATAGTTAAAAGAGTATATAAAAACATTAAAAGAAATAAGGGCCTCTCCATAATATTTTGAAATGACTTTTCTATAGAAGAACACAAAGGAATCAATTAATTTAACCCAGCTTCAAATCATGATTTCTAACTAATTTTTTATATGTATATAAATAACGAATTTAACAAGATGTACTATATGAGATTAAAGAACTAAATATATGAAGAAAAATATAATAGAAAGGGAAAATATATATAGTATATCAATTGGTTTTCTCAGATGATTCATATTTAATTGAGAAATATGGTACATAAATTGATTTAGTGAACCTGTTCATGATGTATTCATAAAATTGTGTTTATAATGACTATGATTTTAATCCTAAATTTTATTCTAATATTTATTCTATTTTTTAAAATCATATTATTTGTAAAATAAAACAAATATTGATAAATTATAAATAAATACTATAATAATATCTATATTTTACAAATAATTCAATAGAGTTAAAAAAATGTTGTAAAATAAATAAAATTTTATCATCCAAGATAATTATAAATTCAAGTTTACAACTTCAAATAAAAATGATAACATATATTAAGACTTCAGGATTATTCAAAAGGAATGTTGAAAACATAAGAATTATATTATGATTTTAAAAAAAATATTTAGATTCTTTTATGAAAGAAAATGATACATATGGAAAAATGAATTCTATGAAATGTGTCAAAAATAATAAGAGTGGTGTCTGATAAAATTAAAAAGTTAAAACCGACCATTGGACACTGTAAACAAGTGCTCTAGTTTGGTGTCACATAAAGCCTTTAGAGATAATCCTCATATGTCATAAGTTAGTGACTAGTGATCAGTGAACTTGAGGCCACCATGGGGAGACTCAAATCAAGTGATCAATGTGTGAAATAAGGAAATAAATAAAGGGTATATCACCTGTCTATATATAAATAAATAAAATAAATTCATAATAATTTAATAGGTAAATAGATATCCCATGTTATCACTAATTATTTGTACACCCATAGACTAATCAAAAAAGTAAGACATATATTGAAAAGTTACAAATTGAATAAAAGAAAAAAGAGGTACAAAATTAAAACCACCTAATGAGGTCTGGGGGCTAGCCTAGACCCATTCACTAACATCCATCCCAAACCAAATAATTTGTCTTCAAAATGGTTCTCTATCTTTTAAAACAACGCATCAATGATTTTTTCATGGGTACCAACTAGAAACCCAAGTAACATGTCAATGCAACATAGTAGGACATCACAAAGGGTGTCTAAGTAAATATCCATTTTGAGCCAATATAATGTACACAAATTTATTTCAATAAATGATAATATCAGGTAATTAAAAAATAGAATAAAATTACCTTGATCAATATGATCTATGGTGACACCTGGTTTGAACCTATCTATTTCACCTAATACCAAATGTCTTTGAGCACACCTCAATGACCATTCTGACCATATTCACCACACAAGATCCAATAACTTATCATGATATTCCAAATATTATATATCATTTAAAATAAAATTAATCATTCTATTAACACCCATCACCTCGCATAATGTGTAATCTACAATGCTAATCCTAGGATTCCTAACTCATGTACTGAATAGAATCGAAGTATCTCATCTCGGAATTTCCATATATATTGAATCGTATTTCATAAGGTATCCAAGGATCTCACCCAAGAATTATCATTCATTTTAAATATTAAATTACACGGTGTCAAAGGATCATATCAATAAATTCCATTTCATTTTGCATCATTATTCACTAAGAATCTAAGGTGTTCATCTAGGGATTACAATTTTTAAATTTTTTTGAAAACAAAAATATACATTTAATTTAAATAAATTTAATCCCATGACCAAAATAAAGAAAACATTAATTATTTTCCAATCGAAACATGTCATTTTATTTATCATTAAAAAAGGTTACACCTATAGTCTATTATTATTTCTATGAAACCCCTTTATTGTCTCTTTGCTATAACACAAAATCACATAATCCATGATCACCAAAAAGAGGTGGATATGGTCCCAATTTATGTTTACTAGGGGTTAGTTAATAGACTATAATTGAATCTGAACTTATTTTTGTGAAGAATTTATTGAATTTATATTCTAGGTCAAATTTATGGAAAACATGCATGATTACAATCGTGGAATATGCAATTAAAATAATGAGACCATGAGGGATATCTCAATGGACATTAATATTAGGTTAGTAGTTTTCCACCAACTTGTAACGAGTTTTTATTTGAGCAGAAACGAGTAAAATTTGGAAACCAAACAAATGTGTGAAAATGGGTAAAAATAGATTAAGCAACGATAAATATATAAGATCAAGATTATATAGTAGGTAAGACTATTAGACATACCATGGTGATAAAATATCATTATATATAAGAAGAATCATACATTTAATGAATAAGATCCATCAATATTTAATGATAAGGAAAGGGAATCCTAGAGAGGGGATATTGCGTGTAAGAGTGGGGAAAAATTCATGTCATACTTAAGGGGGGTGGATTTAAAATTTTGTCTTCATATTTTTAATGTGTTCGGATGGTTTATCCACATTATTGGATAAACTATGTGCCAACCATGCGAACTACAGTTTCCATAAAATCCACACCCAACACTATTAGAAAATCCATTGGAAAACCATGAAAAATACGTCTTTAGTAAATTATATTATTTTACACAATATCAAATCTTACATCACATAATTTATCAAATAGTGCACCCCTTATTTCCAATGTACATGGTTAGAACAAACCATGCTCTAACTATGTTCCCTATACTTTTTTTCAAAATCATTGGAATCCATTCCTCTGACACTCTATAAACTCCCAAGGCCTCTCCTCAAATAATACGGCCATCAAAAATACATCACCAAGGTGAAACATATGAGATTTGGGTAAAAATATAACAAGAAACACTCACATAGAAAATACGGGGACCAAGAATCTCACCACCATAATGAAGATCATCCTCAAGCTATATCATCAAGATCCACTATTCTAAAATAATAATAGTTGACACCATTTATCCCCCATATATACTTATCACTCCAAAATTTCCACATCAGTACGTCTATGTTTCTACAACACACTAACTAGAGGAATTTATTTACTATGGAGTAACTTGTTAATATGATCCATAATACCAATCAGATGCTCCTTAAAGGATATGTTGTCCTCGAGATCAACATCATCATCATCCATAGTATTGGAATGATTTTTGGAAGTTCCCTAGAATCAAAAATACATAAAACAAATTAGGCATGAAATTAAAACACTATGGAATGGAAAACTGTGATGTTGTTGGGTCAAACCACCCCCAACATCAAATAGCCTTATATACTTATGTCATAGATTCCCCTACCTCAGTAAGAAGCGGTGTCCCAATCAAGGTGGAAGATGAAAGAATACTCAATCACCTATTAAAAACACTAAATATTAGATATTACAATCCACATAAGTTATATTCATAATCTTTGTTATCTCCATCCATTTGTGAATTAGTTGTACATGCTCATTCATCTCGAAGATAAGGCTTGGACCAAGCATTACCACCTCACCAATCTCAAATAAGTACAATGGTGAATGACACCTTCTCCCATATAAATCCCCATAATGAACTATTAATGGTAAAATAGAGGCAAATATTATTGAAAAATTATACCATTTGAAATTTATTATCCCATGAGCCTCTGAAATCAATGATGCACCCTCTCAGTATGTCCTCTAGGATCTTTATATTCCGTTATAACTATTTGTCACACTAGGGTGGTAAGAAATGATAAGAAGTACTTGTGTGCAAGGTTAATTCTGTAATCCCATCCTCAAAAAATATGTGATATTTAAGTCTATGTCTATGACTATTATACATGGTGTAACACTCGATCTTAAATTATAATAATTATTTCATTTTAAACAATTAATAACATAATAAACAATTTTTTAGTCTAGAATATAACTAAAAATAAGTTATTAAATTCCATAAAATAATTTTGATTAAATTAATTTAATTTTTGATGTAATCATTTCAAAATTAACTTAGAATAACTTTTTTTATATTTCTAACATGTATTATTTTTCAGTGAATTGTGAAAAATATCAATTTTTCATATATTGTCATATCATTATAATAAATCCAGAAATTTTAAGGTAAGATTATATATTATATTTAGTCTTAATTTAAAATTTGATTCATTTGGTTAGAAATAATCTAATTTTACTGAACTATTTTCTTGATTTTTATTTAAGTTATTTTTTATGTTTATAACTCATTACTCTAAAAACTGATTTCAATTGGGTTTTACACATTTATATTAAAATATATTTCTGAATCATATAGAAATTGAATCATGAAAATTGATCACGATATTTTGAATATGGACTTATAATTTATAAAATTGACATATTTTCTTTTTACACATTATGAAAAGCACCATTGGTAAAATTTATCACATCTATAATGGGTTAATCGGGTATATAAGGTTATAAATAATGTGATAAGGCATTATTAATTAACCCAACAATTAATGTTATTTCATTTGATGGTATTTATTTTTCAACCATAATCCCAAATTCAAATATATGGAATTTTGGACCCATTTGACAATGGTTGTGACATTTATATTATTTTATGTAGAGAAAATAACAAAATATATCTATCTTGCTTTTAATTTATTTTATATATTCAAATAGTGATAAGAATGTGTTATGAAGGAATATAAAATCTTATTTTGAACATAATTATTTTATGTTGATAATTTTTATTTCTGTTATATTTTTAGAGTTTACTTAATTACCATAAATGCTTATCCAATGGAAATATATTATTTATTCTAGTAATATGGAAACTTATATTTTAAAAACTAAAAAGTAATATTTATTGAATTAGACATAGTGTACCAAGAATTTTTAATATTTTTTTGAAATAATACAGATGTTTTAGGAATCTATATTATAATTACACATTTTTTGATGTTTTTAAAATAAAATTAAATTTAAACTGTCATAGTTGGCATTATTTATATTTTATGAAAAATAATATTATGTTAAAATAATTAAAAAAACATAAAATAGGACATGTAAGATCAAAAAGAGTCTAAAATTGCATCTCTTTTCCATATTTAATTATTTTCACACCATATATGTAAAATTATAAACCATTAGTATTGAAAATGACTTTACTATGATTAAGGTGAAAATTGTTTAACGATGGGGTTAATCTAAAAGATAAGGTTGAAAATAGAATGCAAACTTATCCAAATCTTTTAGTTAGAAGTTATATCCAAAATATCATATATTCTATTAAAACTAATTTCTATAGTGTCTCATTTTCATATAAAAATGAATCTATTTTCATTAAATATTTGTATTAATTTCATGTACATCATTTCGTTATCTATAAAATGGAAACACCACTCATTTATATGTTTCACCACCAAAAGAATATTATATTGGTGAAAACCTACCCACTAATCATCAAAAATGAATTATCAATGCCCTAGAGTGATTTTGTCAAAATAGAACCACTCATTCCCCTAAGATGGTATCCAAAGGAGTCTTCTATAAGATAAGGTAATCATCATAACAAAGTGCTTTATTTTTTAACTTCTTATTTCACTTACTTCAATTGCTTCCTGAAAATTACAATATAATAAAACAATTATTTTAAATATACTTATATATAATAATTTTTAGGCAATTTTATGTATCTATTTCCATCTCCAACAAATGGGAATCAAAATCTTCTCTTGTGAATCTGGGAGACTACCACCTTACGAACTGATGTAATTTGTTTCCATCACTGCCACACATAGTTAGTAATAATGTTAGAACTAATAAATATAAATGATATTTATGAAGTAATTATGCCTCTAAAACTATAATATCATGTATACCTTATTACATTCCAATACCTTGGAAAAAGATAATGCTGGTCATGCATAAGTGTGGACTACCTCCTCCATGAGGTGATGTGATCAGTTTTTCATTTACACATTATATGGATTATATTGAGGATAAATTTAATGAATATATATGATATATATTATTTAATAAATATTATATAAATGTTTATTACTATCTAAATTTATGTTTTTCTATCCATCAGAATGAGAGAACAATGTTCATGTGTACATATAGTCTACCAACACCATGAATGGTGTAATTCATTTTTCTATATCCAAATTTTATTGATAAATATAATTATATATATAATTAATGTAACAACATAGGTAAATAATGGAATAATACATTTTATTTTTAATAAATATTTTGTGAATTAAATATTAATTGTACCTTAAAGTGTTTTCTATATTTGATGGCATACTCGATACACAACAACAGGTTTCTTTGAAATCATACATCGAACACCAATAATATAATAATATTATTTTAAATGTAGTTAATTCCTAGAAGTTTTGTCAGTGGGAATTAATATAACTAACTAAAATATGATTATAAATTTTTGTTAAATGTTTTATCATTTATCCAATAAAATATAGTGGCTAAAAATGTGAAAGAATCGTATTTTAAGCATAATTTACTTTAAAATATTAATTTACAGCATTTTAATGGTGAACCCACTTTAAATATAGTTTTGGTAACATTTATATGTTATATTTGACAAAATAAAATTCTCTTTTGATTAAGGAAATCAAAAAAAAATTGGGTAAATTTTTGGTATTTTTCTGATAAAATTCATTTTTTACGAATAGTTAAAATACTGTATTTTAATTAAAAAGTGACTTTTAATATAATTTATTTATATGTTTAGATTATTTTTTAAATTGTTTTAAAAGATTATTGAGATTATATTTTTACCATTTAATCTAATGTTGGTCATTGGGAGCAATTTCACTATGAAATTGGACATAATCAACTATCAATCGTTTGATAGTTATTATTTCATAAAAACACGATTTTTGATTTGACCATGGAAATTAATTTTAAATTAATTAATCCAACATCAATGTTTTGAATTTTATAAAATTGACATAATTTTTGAATTCAGAATATCAAATATATCTTAGGTTGATTTTTTCGTATTTTTCCGAAAAACATCAATTTTTTTATGAATAGTGAAACCACTAAGTAGTAGTTAAAAAATTGATTTTTTCATTAAAATGAAATTTTACCACTTATGTGAATAGAATTTAAAAATATTGACATACATGGTTGTAATTAGTGACTAAAATTTGGTTCAATAAGATGAAAATATTTTTTGGAGAATAGTAACTTTAGACTTTTATTTACCGCGGTTAAAGGTATATAGAGTAATTCAAGGTAAAAAGAGTATTATAATAATAATAAATTTACCTTAAAACTTGTCTTAACCTTATTATATTAGTCATTGCCGACAATTTTCATCCTTGGGTCTATTTTGGGACACCATGGAGCCACTAAAGAGTGATAATGACATTTTATTTTAATTAATTTAAAGTAAAGACAAAAATGACATAAACAAAAATCTTTTAGTAAATTAATTTTTACATGGTGTTATATAAGTTATCTTTTAGACTATAAATATTAATTGGAAAGATAAAAATATTTCCAGCATCATATTATTTGTTTTATGATTTTCAGACATCGAATAAATTTAATTATTTATGACACAATAATGATGCAGTATTTACCTCACTAATAAATGACTTCAACAAATAAGATTATAAATATTAAAATAATATCTAAAACCAGTCCAATTCTTATTGTATGATTTTATTTCGACCATGAGTCATCCTATATTCTACTTTAATGTTTTTGGACCTTTTGAAACTGAAGATAAGTTTATAATAAAATAATTGTTTCAAACATTCCTAATGAGCACGTCCTCCCCCTTATAAAAGGACACCACTACTAACCCATTCCTCATACCTGTCAAGCATCTTGGCTTGTCCAAAATCTGCCCAATTAATCCCTCTACATCCCTATCCTCCTCCTAGAATACCTATCTTAGGATGAAGTCGCATCAAGAGTCCTTTTAGTTCAAACCAAAGTAAGTTACCCAAATTTAAGGTAACGGTTTCCCTTAAATTATTTTATTTTATTTTACTTCTCCAACCCCTAAACTCTTTTTATTACATTATTTTATTGTAAAACTAGTATCCTCAATATACTAGTATGTTTTTAGGAGAATTATTCTGACTACACTTACACACACATCCATCTAATAGGTGAAAACCATACTGTTTCTATGGATAGAAAACTAATGCCTCACGAAACGATGATTGTTCAATTATCTCCTACCGCCTTTCATGGTGGACATTAATATGGAAATGTATTTATATATGATATATATTATGTTTATTTTTTCTTAAATATTTTTTATTTCCCATTTATATCATACCTTTATGGTTTTCATTATGGGTAAACGTGATAATTTCATTTGAGGAAGTGCGGACTACCGCCCCCTCAAAGTGATATGAGTGTTCATACCATACGTTGTACATATAATGGATGGAGCTAATGATATTATATAAGATAATATACTTGAATTATAATATACCTATGTATCATTATGTTTTCATTTCATTAAATATGAAATAAAAATAAAAGTAGCGTTCAAGCATACGTACGGCTTACCATCTCCATGAATGGTGCATTTCATTTCATATCTCCAGTTGTTATGTACTTTTATAAATACATATATATACTAAATATATATTCTATATATGATATCTAAATCATGAATATCACTCTGGATATTATGAAATTTTTACCACGTGAAGAACTTTTATATTTAAGAAGTTCATTCTTAACTCAAGTACCAAATATCAGCAAAACGATGGTTATTAACTTAAATGATTACATATTGTTTATAACATGGTAATAAGTGATATAAAAGGAATAATGAACTTGAAAAAATGAACTTAAGCAAGTAAAAATTTAATTTAGTTTATTATTCAGGAAATTAAAGAACAAATGGGTCAAGTCGGACACGAAGTAAGGGACATCATCTCAATCTCCTTTCATTGAGGCAAATTTTGATAATTTATACCATCTTCATTTACACGGTGTATAATAAAACCCTTTGAATTTTACTTTCTTTCAAAGGGAATATTTTTTCTACGAAGTGTCTTACTAAAGGAAAAATGGAATGTTTTTAACGTTTGTGGGGACAATGACCTCTCTACCGTCGTAATCGTTATTTGGCTTCCTCTATAAGCCTTAATGTTTTCTATAATGAAAAGGAAATCCCTTATTCTATTTTTGGGTTTTTTAGTATTGAAAATGGTTTTCGAAATGGATTGATTTTTTCAATATCTTGAAATTATTATTTTTTTATTTCAAATTAAATGTTATTAGTGAAATGTTTAAATTTGCAATATTTTTTGTGTTATGATTTTATAATGGTACTTGTACATTTGACGAGTGGTTATGTGATAAACCAACTGAAGGTTCGGGCTATGATAAACCAATATGGGAGGTTATGTTATAACCTCCAATGCATTGGGTATGGAATTCGCCCATATGGCTATTACATTTAGTGATATGTGTTGATGTAAACTGTATGATTATTCCATTTAAGTGTGTTTATGTCCCAAGTTACCTTTATATGTTATGTGTTCATTATATGGGTTTTATTGTAAGATTTTGGTTACAAAATGGTATGTATTGAAATTTTTTTCAATGAAGAGTATTTACTACTTCATAAAGGTGTAAAGTATTACTTATGACAAAGTATTCATGGTTTACTAGTTCTGTTGAAAAACCAACACTTTTCCTTCTTGGTGTATCTCATACTACGCTTTTTAATCTCGTCCAAAGTTTTTGTAATGTTTTTCACAGGACATAAAGTAGATTAGGGTCAAGGATGGGTTCTAGTAAATTTCATGCTGTCTAAAACATAGAACTAGACATGACTTTCTTTTTCTCATGAGTTTTTATTTTATGAAAAAATTGAAATTTTGTAAAAGTGTCTACCTTGTAATTTTGTGAGATGTAATATAATAGTTATGTCCAAATTCTCTAAAAATCTAAACCTAAAAAGATCATCAATGTGAATTATTAACTTAATTCAAGATTTTGCAATGTTTTATGGTCAGTTCCTTATAGTTGGTATCACAGGTGGTTTAGACAACATTAGGATTTGGGGTGTAGTTAAATTAATATCAATAAATTAATTTATGGTAATATTGAAATGATATAGAATTTATAGATTACCATGTTTCTTTGCCTAAGATATTTCTATGTTCAGAATGGTTTTCTATATACGAAACATGCAGCTATACTGGGATGATATCAGGAGGAAGACCACCTTCCAAATCATCATCCTGAGATGGTCGGAATCGAAAACAAACCGTTTTTTGAAGTGATGGAACAGTTGTATCAGGCTATAAATGGTGGTGGTATTCATGCACGAGATCAGCCAGGTCATCCACAGAGGAACATGTCAGTAGTGGAGCAGTTCATGAGCCAGCATCCCCTATCATTCAGAGGATCATCTGACCCAGTGCTAGCTGAAGGGTGGATTAAAGAACTGGAGAAAATTTTTGATGTCATGGGGTGCTCAAAACATCAAAAGGTTAGTCTCGCTGTTTTCCATTTTAAAGGTGAAGCTGATCAGTGGTGGTCGATGGTGAAAAATATCAGGGATAGTTAGGAGATTTATTCCCTTGATTGGGATTAATTCAAAGGTATGTTCCTTAAGAAATATAATCATAAGGTGGTTCGATATAAGATAGAGAAACAATTCTTAGAATAAAGGCAGGAGTATGACTCAATGGCTGCTTACAAAGGAATGTTTACTTGACTAGCAAGGTATGCTCCAAATTTCATCAGAGATCTTGATAGTTAGATAAATCGATTTTACTCTGGACTGAATGTGAGATATTGAAGAGAACTAGCCTCTCAGGATTTCAAAATTTATGAACAATTTGTTCGATGTGAGGAGAATTTGGAAATTGAGTTTTTTAATGATCAGGTGTTCTTTAAAAAACAATAGAATAAGAGGTCTAGTTGGAAGAAAAAGGGAAATAATTCCTCAAAGAAGCCTGGAGGTAAGAAAATTAATTATCCATCTTGTGATAAATGTGGTAAAAAGAATCATGTAAAATGTTTTTCAAAGTCTGGGAAGTGCTTCCTTTGTGTTAAATTGGGTTATATTCTAAGTAATTATAAGGAAGATGATCAGGCATGCAATGAAGTGTCAGTGGTAATATGTTTTAAGTTCAATGAAATGGGTCATTATGAAAATTAGTGTCCAGTGAATAACTCAACTGAGGGAAAGAAACCAGACTACAAGCATAAAGGGGTGGTGATGTCCTTTGAAACTACTTTAGTAAATTTTGGGCCATAAAATGATGTAGTATCAGGTACATGGTTTGTTTGTTCAGATTATGCCAATGTGTGGTTTGATTCAGGGTCTACACGCTCTTTCATTTATAATAAGTTTTCTATTAAATTGGAAACTCCATCTCAAGATATGAATATGGAACTTATGGAAAAAACACTTTGAGGAAATGTTGAGATAGAATGAAATTATAAGAACCTTTATGTCCTAGTGTGTGGGAAGAATCGACCTGCAAACCTTATTATTTTTCTTCTAGTAGAGCTTGATGTTATTTTGGGTATGGATTGACTTTCTGTTTATCTTTCTAATATTGACTGCAAATATAAAGAGGTTTCTTTTCCTAAATATTTTCAGTTTGTGTACAATAATGAACCCTTACTTTTGATAACATATCAAGAAGCTGAAAAACTAGTAAAAGATGGAAATGAATTTTACCTTGCACAAATCTTTGAAAAGAAAGGAACTGTTCAGATTAATGATGTTCCAGTGGTAAATCAGTACCTGTATTTTTTTCCTGATGAGTTTCCTGGTATTATACCTAATCGGGAAGTTGAATTTATTTCTGACTTAGTTCTTGATGCTAAGCAAATTTAAAAACCCCCCTTATTTAAAGGATCAAATTTAACTTTTAGAGTTAAATAAGCAATTTCATGAGTTATTAGATAAAGGTTTCATTCAACCTAGCACATCACCATGGGGTGCTCCTGTGTTGTTTGTTAAAAAGATAGATTGTTCAATGATACTTTTCCTTGATTATAGAGCATTGATTAACATAAATGTTAAGAAAAAGTATCATTTGCCACATATTGATGATTTGATTGATCTGATCTAGGGAGGAGAGTATTTTTTAATGATTGAATTGAGGTCAGGGTACCATCAGTTGAAACTAAAGGAAGTAAACATTTCTATGTCCGCATTTAATACTATAAATGGCCATTATGAATTTCTAGTTATGCCTTTTGGGTTAACCAATACACCTACTATATTCAAGGATCTTATGAATTTAATTTTCCATGAGTTTAGGGATAATTTTGTGGTTGTGTTCATTGATGATATTTTGGTTTATTCTAAAAGTAAAGAGTATCATGAAAGTAATTTAAGGTTTGTCTTACAAACCTTAAAATAAAAGAAACCGTATGTGATATTCCACAAGTGTGAGTTTTGGTTACAACACATTTCTTTCTTGGTCATGTTGTTTCAAAAAATTTCATAACTATTGATCCATCTAAAATAGAAGTTGTTGAAGAATGGCCAAGACCCACAAAAATAACCGAGATTCGTAGTTTTCTTGGTTTGGCAGGTTATTACCATAGGTTTGTTGAGAATTTTAATGGTTATACAGTCCAATGACTATGTTAACTTAAAAATGTGTTATGTTTATCTGGAAAAAATAATGTGATGAAATTTTTCAGGAATGGAAAATAAAATTGGTGAATGCTTCAATTTTTGCATTGCCTTCCAGAGATGGTGAATTTTTTATTTATAGTAATGCTTCGTTGAAAGGACTCTGTTGTGTCCTTATGCAGAATAATCAGGTAATTGCTTCTGCTTCACATCAGTTGAATCCTCATTAGTTAAATTACCCTATAAATGATTTGGAATTAGCTGTTGTTGTTTTTTCTTTAAAAATTTTGAGGCATCATTTGTATAGAGTAAATTGTGAAATATATACTTATCACAAAAGTTTAAAGTATATATTCACTCAAAAAGAATAGAACATGAGACAAATTTGATGGTTGGAATTAATCAAGTATTATGATTGCACGATCCATTACTATCCGAAAAAAAATAAAATAAATTTTCAGAAGCATTGAGTTGAAAAAGTAATGCTTCATTAACCATGCTACATTTGGAATGAGATACTTTGGTTTATGATTTGAAAAAACTTTTTCCTAGAAGTTGTTGGTGCAGGAAATTCTTCTTTTTTGTTTCATGTGTCAATGTAATCATCTATATTAGAAAGAATTAAGCAAGCACAAAAGATAGACAGTGAGTTATAGAAAAGGTAGAGTTGGTTCAGAATGGTAAGTTTCCTGAATTTAATGTTGATAATAATTGTTTTTTGATGTTTGGGAAGAGATTATGAGTGCCTTGTGATTCACTGTTGAAGAATGAGTTGTTATGTGAAGCTCATAATTCCTTGTTTTTAGTTCATCATAGCAGTACTAATACGTACAGAGATCTTCAAGAGTGTTACTGGTGGGATGGAAGGAAAAAAGATATTGTTGACTTTACTGTGAAGTGTTTGACTTGTCAGCAGGTTAAAGCAGAGTGGCAGTTACCGAAAGTATTGCTTCAGTCTTTATCGGTGCCAGAGTAGACATGGGAAAATATATCCGTGGACTTCATTGGGGGATTACCAAAGACATATCAAGGTAAAAATTCAATCTGTGTTATTATTGATCGATTGATTAAATCTGCTCATTTCCTACCTATTCATGATACTTTGTCTCTAGATCAACATTCTCAATTGTTAGTTAAAAAGTTAATCAGGATGCATGGTATTCCCCTCTCCATTATATCAAATCGTGATCCCATGATTACTTATAGCTTTTTTAAAGGCCTTCAGAAGCTGTTGGGTACTGAATTAAATTTTAGTACAACTTTACATCCTCAAAAAAATGAGAAATCAGAATGAAGAATTCAGACCTTTGAGAATATTCTACATGATTTATCACTAGATTACCGGGGATGTTGGGACCAACATATTTCTTTGGTTAAATTTTCATATAATAACTTCTAGTATACATATGGATCCATTTGAGGAGTTATATGGAAAGCGATGTTGATCTCCATCTTTTGGGCATGAAGTAGGCGAGAGGAAGCTGATGGGACCAGAATTGGTAGAAGATATGGAAGAAAACGTTCAGTTGATTCAGAAGATCATGATAATAGATCAGAGCAGGCAGAAACTTTATCTAGATAATCGGAGAAAGGATCTTTCTTTCAAGGTAGGTGATCATGTATTTCTCAAATTTTCTCCTTGGAAAAGTGTGATGTGTTTTGGCAAGAAAGGAAAGTTGAGTCTGAGTATCATTGGACCTTATGAAATCCTGGAAAAAGTTGGATCGGATGCTTATAGAGTGGCTTTACATCTATGTTTATCCCAGGTACACAATGTTTTTCATGATTCAATGTTCAGAAATTATATGCCAGATTCATCTCATGTTTTATGTCCAAAGGTAGTTCAGTTGGAAGAGAATCTCTCTTTTGAGGAACAACTAGTCCAGATTCTTGACCGTGGAGAGAAAGTATTGCGGAATAATGTAATTCACTAGGTAAAGGTTTTGTGGAAAATTCATATGGTTTAAGAGGCAATGTGAGAATCTGAAAATGCTATGAGGGATAAATACCCCCATTTATTTGATAAGTGAATAAAATTGCGAGGACTTAATTTCCAAAAGGGTTAAAGGTTGTAACAGCCCTGGTAAATAAAGAAATAATACATTTTCTTTTTAAATAATATTTTTTTTAATTAAATATTAATTATACCTTAGAGGGGTTTCCATGTTCGATGGCGTACCTGATACACAACATTGGGTTTCTTTGAAATCTTACATTGCACACTAATAATATTAAAATATTATTTTTAATGTAATTAACACCTAGTCATTTTATTTGTGGGATTGAATAGAACTAACTAAAATATGATTATACAAGTTTTTTAAATGTTATAACAATTATCCAATAAATTATAGAGACCAAAATGTGAATGAATCTAATTTTTAGCATAATTTACTTTAAAAGGTCGATTTTCCACCAATTAATGGATAACCATCTTTAAATCCAGTTTTGGACACTTTTATATGTTCTATTTTTCAAAATAAAATTATTTTCTGATTCGGTACATCAAAATTTACTTTGAGAATGTTTTTGGTATTTTTCTGATAAAAGTCATTTTTTAAGAATAGTGAAAAATACTGTATTTTAATTCAAAACTGCTATTTAATATAATTTATTTATATGGTTAGATTGTCTTTTAAATTAGTTTCAAAATATAATTATATTATATTTTTACTATTATTCCAATGTTTGTCATTGGAGGCAATTTCACTTTGAAATTGGACATAATCAACTGTCAATCTTTTGATAGCTATAATTTCATAAAAACACACTTTTTGTTTTGACAATAGGAATTAAATTTAAATTAATTAATCCAAATTATATGTTTTGAATTTTTTAAAATCGACATATTTTTGAATTTGGAATATCAAATATAACTTCGGCCAATTTTTTGTTATTTTTCTAAAAAAACATCAATTTTTACTGAATAATGAAACCACTGTGTAGTAGTTAAAAAACTGGTTTTTTCATTTAAATTAAATTTTATAGCTTCTATGAATTTAATTTATAAAACCCAATATACATTGTTATTATTAGTACAGAAAATGTGGTTCAATAAGATGAAAATAATTTTTGTGAATAGTAACTTTTGACTTTTATTTACCGTGGTTAAAGGTAAATAAGGTAATTCAATGTAAAACGGTTATTATAATAATATACAATTTTACTTAACACATGTCCTAGACATATTGGATTAGTCATGGGAGACCATGGGCATACTTGGGTCGATTTTAGGACCCCATGAAGCCACTTAAGAGTGGTAATGACACTTTATTTTAATTAATTTAAACTAAAGACAAAAATGAAATAAACAAAAATATTTTAGTAATTTAATTTTTACATGGATAATTTATCTTTTCAACTATAAATATTCATTGTAAATCTAATTTTTTTCCTACATCTTATTTTTTTGTATAATTTTTAGACATTGAATAAATTAAATTATTTTATGACACAATAATGATGCAGTATTTACCTCATTAATAAATGACTTAAATAAATAAGATTATAAATATTAAAATAATATCCAAAATATGTCCATTTCATATTGTATGATTTTATTTCTACCATGAGTCATATGATCTTCAACATTAATGATTTTTGTACTTTTTCAAATTGAAGACAAGTTTATAATAAAATAATTGTTTCAAACATCCCTATAGAGCCCCTCCTCCCCTTATAAAAGGACACCAATTCTAACACATTCCTCAATCCTCTCAAACAACTTTTCTCATCCAAAATCTACCCAATTAAGCTCCATACATCCCCCTCCTCCTCCTATAAGCCTTACCTTAGGCAGAAGGCACTTCAATAAGTCCATTTAGTTCAAACCAAATGAAGTTACCCAAATTAAAGGTAACAGTTTCACTTATAATCTTTTCTTTTATTTTACTTCTCCAACCCCTAATCTATTTTAATTACTTTATTTTATAACAACAATAGTATCCTCATTATACTAAGAGGTTGTTATGAGAAGGATTTAAATTACCCTTACCCACACATCTATCTAATGGGTGAAGAACATACTATTTCTGTGGATAGAAAACTAACGCCTCACGAAACAATGATTGTTCAATTATCTCCTACCACATATCATGGTGGCCATTAAGATGGATCTATATTTATATATGATATATATTATGTCTATGTTTCCTTTATTATTATATTTTTCCCATTTATATAATTCATTTATGGTTTCCTTTATGTGTAAACGCGATAATTTCATTTGAGGAAGTGTGGACTACCGCCCCCTCAAAGTGATATGACTCGTTCATACCATACATGGTACATATAAAGGATAGAGTTAATGATATTATATATGATTCTATATTTTAATTATTATATACGTATGTATCATTATGTTTTCATTCCATTAAATACGAAATATAAATGAAAGTAGAGTTCATGCTTACGTACGGCTTACCGTCTCCATGAAAAGTGCATTTCACTTCTTATCTCCAAATGTTATGTAATGTTATAAATATGTATATATTATGTATATATATTATATATATGATATCTAAATCATGAATATTAGTCCTGATATAATGAGATTTTGACCACATGAACAACATGTAAATATATGACGTTCATTTTTTACTCAAGTACCAAATATCGAATAAATGATTTTCATTAACTTAAATGATTACATAATGTATATAACATGGTAATAAGTGATATAAAAGGAATAACGAAATTGAAAAATGTTATTAAGATTGTAGAAATTAAATTTACTTTATAATTCAAGAAATTAATGAAAGAATGGGTCATGTTCGATATGAGGTAAGGGACTTCGTCTCAATCTCCTTTAATTAAGTCATATTTCAATAATATATGCATTCTTATTTAACACGGTGTATAATAAAATCCTTTAACTTTTACTTTCATTCAAAGAGAATATTTTTTCTAGATGCATTTTACTAAATGAAAAACAGAATTTTTTTTTTACGTTTTCAGCAACAATGACCTCTCCGCCACCGTAATCATTATCTGGATTCCATTATTATCATTAATGTTTTCTAAAACGAAAAGGAAATACCTTATTCTATTTTGGGTGTTTTGGTATTGAAAATGGTTTTTGAAATAGATTTATTTTATCAATATCTTGAAATTATTTCATGTGATTGCAAATGATTTTTTTAGTGAAATGTTTATATTTTCAATATTTTATGTGTTAGGATTTTATAATGGTACTTAGAAATTAGATTGCTGGTAATGTGATTAACCAAATGACTGGTGGTTACGTTATAACCACCAATGCATTAGGGTATGGAAGTTAGTCGTATGGATATTCCATTTAGTGATATGCGTTGAGGTCGACTGTATGGTTATTCCATTTAAGTATGTTTGTTTCCCAAGTTACCTTTATATGTTATGTGTTCTTTATATGGGTTTTATTGTAATCTGTTGGTTAAAAAATGGTATGTATTGATCTTTTATTTAATGAAGTTTATTTACTACAGCATAAAGGTGAAATTTTTTACTTATGATAAATTATTATGGGTTTACTTGTTGTTTTTAAAAACTAATAGGTTTCCCTCTTTGTGTATCACTTACGGTGCTTTTTATGATCATCCCAAGTTTTTGAAATGTTTTTCACGAGACATAATGTGGAATAGGGTGAAGGATGGGATCATGGAAATGTTATGATGTCTATAACATGGAACTAGGCATGACTTTTTTTTCAAGAGTTTTTATTTTATGAAAAAATGGAAACTGAGTAGAAGTGTCTACCTTGTAATTTTTTGAGATTTAATGTAATAGTTATGTCCTAATTCTCTAAAACTCTAATCCAGAAAATATCCTCAATGTGAATTATTAACTTAATTAAAGATTATGTAATTTTTTATGGCCACGTCCTTATATTTAATATATAAATATATATAATATATATCATGAATAAAATTATTTTAATGATAGAAACATAATCAAATTTCATGGACTAGAAATACCAAATTAAAACAGACTTGAAAAAAATGTATTTAACACCCGAAATAAAGATATTATTAATATGTTTTCAATAAATGGGTGATAAAATGTTATAAATGGATTATATAACACATTATAGATATTCATATGGTTGTGGTATGTATTTATAATGAATATAAATTTGATATACATGTGATTAAAAGAACATATGGCGCATATGGAACTTGAAGTGATGAATTTTATCTCCATTTACCCTTAATTTTGGAATATTTGGTATTATAAACCAATTTATTTTAATGAGAACTATAAAATACCCATTTTAGATATTTCACATGAATATAAATTTATTAATGCTAATTAATGATACAATAAATGTTACACTTTTTGGAGTTAATTGTAAAATAAAATAGGATCTTGTTATTCTTTTTCATCAGATATATTTTTATTTAATGATCATATTTTTCTGAATTATTTTAAAAAAGTTCATTTTTATTACTCAAAAGATTTATTAAGGACATGTTTTGTTGACAAAGACTTTTTACAAATATTTTTTTCCATAATTCTAATTATTTCTTGAAAGTTTCATTTTCATCATTCTTTATAAATAGTCAGAAAGAATGTTTTCTTTTACCAAATCACTATTAATGGTAATTCCCAATTCTTTAATAATTTTATGCTCCTTAGGCTTTTCTATATTTTATCATTGTTAGTTTTAGGTAAAATTTTTATATAAAAAATACTTTAAAATTTTCATTTCCATTTTCATATATTCATTAAATTAATCTATTTTAATACAAAATCTATTTTTTGATGGTTGTCTTTAATATCTTAATTAATCCTGTGGTCATTTTTTTAAACCTATAATTTCTTATGATAATTGGAAGTTACATTTCCCTTAAATATCTATGTTCTTTTTTTAATTGATATTCTTATGTCCTAAACCCTATACCATTTCTATATATGGTTTTTTATTATGAATGATATTTGATTGAATAAGGATTTATTGATAATGTGTATTCATTCATTGATACAAAAATTGGTTAATAAGGCATATTTTTTTGAATTTAAGTTGATCATTCTATATATGTGAAATGCATTGGATATGAAATTATCGGTGGGGCCTAAAATTATATAACCACTCTATGTATTGATAGGTCTCACGAGACAAAATAATTTCACAAATTAAATTGGTATTTACCAATATTATTAAACAATATTGGATTAAGTACATGATAATATTGATATCGGGATGTCAATAATCATGTCATCCAATTTTATTCATTTTATTCATTGATAATTCTCTAATTATTATACATGATATTACTATATTTTTATTATCAATGGATTTATTTTTTCTCGTCTTATATATTAAATGGATGGTATTTACATTTATTTACCATTTCATAATGATTATATGTTATATAATAATTATATATTACGTTATACTCAACCCTTACTAAGAATTTGAGATCACACTTATTCGATTTATTTTTCCTCGGATATGAAGTGGAATTATTTGAATAAAGTTCAAGGATATATAACTTTTATTTTTTTATTCAATATTTTATTCCCAATTTAAAATTATTATCATTCAAATATATAGTTTTCTATGATCGATCACTTTATTAGTACATCAGGATTATAAACCTTTTATTTATTTAAATATAATAAATTATACATATGTTATAGGTAAAGGGAGTTGGGGTTGTTACATGAGGAACCCCATGTAACTGTACAAAAACCTAGATATAAAGTTTCCCTAGATCATCAATTTATATAGTCTTTATGATAGGTATGAAATTAATGAGCTTATTAAAATGATACATAACTACCCAGATTCCATAATTATCATGGGGATTCCTCAATAGACCATACAAAAAAACCATCATAACATTTTCCCATTTTCACTGGAGGATGGGTAATGATTATAAGAGACTATGGTTTTTCTAATACTCTATCGTCACGAATTTAGAGGTAGATCACCTTGTGATTAAACACACTATCCCCTTCTTTAGTAATGTCCATTAGTATTGTTTTCAAAAATATCAACACATTTTGGTTATCTCAAGGATCACCACCCATTTTAAAGCATGAGAATATATCATTTTCTCTTCCTTCGTATCTATAAGAAACAAGTCACACCTGTTAATGTGAAGGATCTCATCCTCATCAAGAAATATTTCATGTGGTATCTCCCAAACACTAATGTTATCCTTTAAATATAGAAACTCCATATTAGATAAATACCTCCTCTTAATCTAACTCAGATGTTAAGGTATAGTAGATTATGAGGAAAGGGAATCTTTTCAATAATATTACTATATTACCAAATGCTTCTTGGTGATGAGATTCATCAATCATAATTCACTTATAGATCACCAATCAAAATTATCCTATATCTTTCTCTTTAAGTAATCATCAACCATGTTTCCTTTTTCGGGGGAGTAAGACATCTTGAAATCCAATTATTGGAGGTATTAATCCACCATTATTGTAGAGGTATCAAATATTTTTTTGAGAATATGTATTTAAGGCTTATATGGATCATATAAAATATAAACATATTACCCATGAGATTATGTCTCTAGTATCTCAGAGCATGAACTACTACATCCAGCTAGAGGAAATGTTTTAAATAGTTTTATACATGTGTTCTAAATTAGAGAAAAGAATAATCTATAACATAACCTCCCCATATTATAAATTCTCTCATCCTTATATCTGATGTATCAAAATATACAATATACTCTATACTGGTCATAGGTAGGGTTAGGATTGGTGTTGAGGTAAGTAACTTATTCAACTCTTGAAACGTATCCGTGCATGCATCAGACCATACAAACTTTGGCACCTTTTTATCCAGGCCCATAAAAGTCACTCCTAGGTGGGATAAGTCATGAATAATCCTCTATTAGTATCCTACACATCCAAGTAGGCTAAATTTTTCAAACAAGTTTATAGGAAACTCCTAATATATCATAGCCCCAACCTTCCTTGGGTTGACCGACACACCATTCTTGGATATACTATTCACTAAAAAGTTAATCAACTCTATCTAGAAATGACACATAGATATCATAGCATAAATGTAATACTCCCATAGCATAATTAATAAAACCTTTAAAATATTAAAATGTTATTCAATTGAAATAGATCATTTAAGAAAATCATCAATGAAAATAACCATGATCGAATCTAAAAAGAGGTGAAAGAACTAATTTATTATGCCTATAAACACAATATTAATTTTCATAAGGCCTGAAAGTATATATATGTACTCATATGAACCATATATTCTTTTGAAATTTATATGATCTGTGATTGATGGTCTCACCCATACCTAGAATTCAGTCGAACTCATATCAATCATGGAAAACCAATGGTATCCTCTTGTTTCTTTCAATCTGTCAATTGTAGGAATTCATTTTGAGTAATTTATTATCATTTGATTGCTCTTTGTGAAATTAACACATACTTATAGGGAAACATCATCCTTTTTAGAATAAATAATTGGGGATTCCCAAGGGGAAGTACTTGGATTGATGAATACCCTTACTTATATGTCCTCTTTCTAAATATCAATCTCACACAACTCTATTGAATACAACATTTAAGGTGGAATGGAAATAGGATATGTTCACAAAAAAGCATAAATTGTGAAAAAATTTCCCTTATCAAGAGGTATTCAAATGAATTCCACTATGAACAGTTTTTTGTAATTGCTCCACCATAGGGGAAAAGTAATCATGCTAAATACCTCTATCATTTACCACCATACTAGGGACCCGGGCAGTCACTTTTACTATATATTAGAACATTGTTCATGTATGACTGACCATCTTGTCTTGTACCATGACATGTATATGTAGATGACCATCAGGTTACAAGAACATCACCGTCATATAGTAGCATTTTATATGATCTAGGTATGGAACAATCCAATCCATACTAATAACTTGTTCAAAAATAATCATTTATAAACACAAGGATATCTCACTCGAATAGATGATCTTTAATCTCTTGGGAACACTCCTCACAATATTGCATACCATCTGAACATACCCCCAATTGAATTTGCATATACATGACTCTATAGAATTACACAATATCCAATTGAAAACCTTAAAAAACTGATCCAATATAATCGAGTGAGGATAAATTGTATAAAAAAAAGCACTTGCTAAAGTGGAAGCTACTAAGAAAATTTGATAGACTATAGGGAGCCTGACATCCTGACCCATGGGAGTAAGCTGCTCTGTGTGTAACTAGACTACACTGCAACCCTGATACCCAAAATTACTACCCTAGACATTAATCACTTATATAAATGACCATATTCATTATAGTCTCCACCCTTCCATAAAAAATCCATTGAACTCCAACTACCCGCCTATCATGGTGTTGCTGAACATACACTAGAATTATGCATTGGGATATACCATCAGTCACTTAGTACCTTCTGCACTATTCTATAAATCATCCAATGTGACCCATATTTCTACATGCTTAGCACCCTATTAGATTTCACTCACACTGAGGTCAAATTTTTCCCCATCGACCACACTGGCAACATTAGGGTGAACAGCTGACCCAGTATCCCTATACACTGTTAACCTTGAATGTTCCCTCATAATGGTGATTTTTATAACAAAAAACCCACTTTTTCCTTATATAAGAAAACTACCATGATCCCATTCCCTCACTGATGTTATGTTTATAGATAAGTTTACAGTTCACCACTTCAAAAATAATGCTAAGATATAAGATATTCAAATGCACATGGATCACATATATTAACATCTCCTTGAACTACCTCACTTGAGATACCTCATCCTCTACTACTCAAGTGGTGAAGTTCTATAAGTCTGTATATAATTTTTTTTACTCTATGACTGACATGACTCCCACATTTAAGAATAAGACATCTATGGATGTTGTGTCTCTTAGGGTCACCAAGATTAAAAGATCAATTAAGGGGGTCTCAAAATATTTCTAGTACATACACATACGATTCTCATATCAGACTAATATTTCACACCACTGTCTCATTATTACCCACAACATATAAACCACTTGATTCGCCATAAAATCCTAAGGGGTATCAATATTCTTGAAGATAGTCCGAACCTGAAAAATCTAAAACTCTTCTATATGATGGACACCCTCACCCACAAACACTAGTGTCCGCAACAATTGAAACTCTCTGGTGAACTATTAAATGAAATAAATAGAGTGGGGAGGATCCCTCTCCATTTCCAGTGTGATTTGAATTAGACAAACCCAAATCTAATTGTCTACAATTACACTAAACACCATAGGAGGACTTTCAACAGTACCCCTAAAGGTAATCTCACTCTCTCTCTCCTAATGCTCAACTAGGGGCTTGTGTGGAGGAATTCCACTACAATTCCAAATACACAACTCAGATAAACACATTTAAAACATTATTGATAATAATGTTTTGAGAAATTAATATAATAAATAATACTATATGTTTTTACACACCTCCAAAAATCAAACACATGTAACATGAGATCTTCAACTAGCTCTAAATACCCCAACTATGGTCTATACATAAGGATTAAAATTCACATAATTAATTCATTTATGTATTTTACAATTTTAAATATAACCATAAAATATTTATAAGTTTATCATAAACGGTGTATTTTTATACACAAATTTCCACAAGTTATAAATGAAATTCGTTTATAAGTTATGATTGCAACTCTATTTAGTAACCAAAAATAACTTTTTTTAACTTTTTGGTACTCCAAATATAACATCTGTACATTAAAGGATAGTCTAAATAGAATTGCACCATGAATTTAAATAAGAAACCCTATATAAATTGACACATTCACATTAAATAGCTTTTCTCAGTTACATTGTAGTATAAATGATTTTAAGTAAGTATGTTGCCATGAAAAATTTCAAAGTTCTATAATAATGAATGAACACATTACCCATGTGATACTAGTATAAGAGTTAAATCCCCATAAATCAACAATAATATAAAACATGTGAAACAATCATGGGGGAAATCAAAAAACCATAAAGGTTAAAAGTATGAAAAACAATCCTATCACTTGTTACTAGAATTTTCCCCCATGTGTGGATTAGCTATGCCTAGGAATGAGATTATTACCATGCCTTTACATATCATAATATTATGTCTTCAAAACCAAATTGTAGTTAAAAAGAAACTATGAAACCACTTTTTAATTACCTTCATTAGGATACATTGAATTGATTCTATTTTATAGTGTTCCACATGGCCTTAAATGTGCCCAAATGTATACTAGAGGCTGCCAATTAGAGGTCAAGTAACTTGAGGTTACCATGGAAAGAATATTATCTCATGATCAAAGGTTGAAACATAAATTTACAAAAAGTAGGTAACACCCATCAATACATAAAAAATAAATAAATCCATTTGTTGGTAATGAGTAAATAGAAAACCTATGTAATAACAAATGCATTGGACACCCATTATTGTGGCATACCAGACAAAGTCATATTTAAAAGTCCCCAAATGACCAATTGAATATAATTCAAAAAAAATCCCAACACCCTATAAGTAACAAGTACTAGATCGACCCTCATCTCCATGATTTATCCTAGTGAAAATCAAGAAGTTTTCATAAGGCTCCTTCCCTAGTCCAAAACCATATCCTAGATGTATTCTTGGATACCAACCGTCAGCCCAATTAGTTTTTGAGTATAACTCAATAATCCTCCACCAATAGTGTCTAAAATAATATAAATATTTATATAATATAGTGTTTGATGATGTTTTTCAATAGGTATGGGGATAAATAAATTAAGTAAATATATAAAGTAAATAAAATAAAATAATTTTTGTCTACAGACTATATAATAAACCTCAGTAAAACCTTCCTTCTTTGGAAAATGATTATTTTATTCGAGCACATCTCTATGTTCATGATTGTTATAATCACCATAAAGAATCTAGGCACTCATCCCAACATTACAAATATCACATATCATATAAGATACACTCACTCATCCTTCTATCTACATTAATATGGTATCATGTGGAATCCATGGATCTCATTAGGGAATTCAAAACACTTGTACTAGATAGAATCCAAGAATATCATCATAATGTGAACACATATTTAGAATCATATATCATATAGAATCCAAGGAGTACATACCAGCATTCCAATTCATTTAGAATTATATATTAGATGGAATATAAGAAGTTCTTCCCATCATTATAATTCTATTAGCATCATCTGTCACTTAGAAACTAAGGAGCTTATCCCAGAATTTCAATTTATTCATTTAGGCCCAAAAACATCAAAATTTTTCTTTTAAATACATTTCAGACCATATCCAAAATCAAAATAATTTCCATTAACTTTCTTTTTAAACATTTCATTAGATTATTGTTTCGTGGTTTTTGGTTTTCGGCCTCAAAACACTCAACGGTTCCGTATCCAATGATGGATGGACCTGCTTTCCAAAGGCAGGCATTCACTAGATGGTCTGACCAGCGACTCTTATGAACTCACATTGGTCGAGAGGATGGGAATTCAGGCTCATTTCACCCTTTTTGGGGGGAAATTATTGCCTATTATGGGACTCTCTTATATATTTAAGACGTATTCAAATGTTCGCGAATCTTTGGTTTATACCCAAACATTGTATCCACATATTTAACCTTGGTGAGAAATAGTCAACTGGACGCAGGGTTTCCGAGTCATTTATGCCTGAGGTTTACCATCCCTCGTTGTATTAATGACCCCAAAGAGTCGAAACTTGATTGAGGCGGCACTAGGAGTGGCGCGGTGACCGATGTGAAGATAATCGGATTGAACGGTTATTGAGATTGAACCTCTTAGAGGCTTACTACGTACCCTTCCTAGAAGGGAAGGATCAAAGTCCATGTAGGTCACATAAGTGTCTGATAACCAACGTGAAGATGGACCAGGGGTCCGACGGGTGGTGGTATTGAACCTCATGGAGGCTTCCTACGTATCCTTGCAGTGGGTAATCAATGTCTTCATAGTTCGCTGAGTGGGGATTACACTCTAAGGAGGCCCAGAGCACTGTATTGGGCCTTACAATCTGAGGAGGCCCATAGTGATGGATTGTGGATTACACTATGAGGAGGCACGTAGTGATGGATTGGGGCTTATACTATGAGGAGGCCCATAGTGATGGATTGGAGCTTACACTCTGAGGAGGACCATAGTGAGGGATTGGGGCTTACACTCTGAGGAGGACCATAGTGACGGATTGGGGCTTACACTCTGAGGAGGCCCATAGTGACGGATTGGGGCTTACACTCTGAGGAGGCCCATGGTGATGGATTGGGGCTTACACTCTGAGGAGGCCCAGGGTGACAAAGCGCAACTGGAGAGGGAAAGGGGGTGCTCTGGTGCCCATCTCCTCTCTTGAAGTGCATGAGGGATTCCTTCTGACGGGTATTTTACTATCCCCAAGGATACCTTAACAAGTAGAGGGGCAGAAAAGGGGTTCCTGAGCTCGGACACCACATTACCGTGGGAATATGAACCCTGGAATGCTTTGAGAATCTGCTCAAGAGTCGGGGAAACCCCTTCATCTCTATTTACCGTGGGTATGTGAACTCAAAATGGTGCGCTTATTCGCCTGAAATTTACACCACACGGATCTGGTGGCTCTGGAGGAGGCCTCAGCTCGAGGCCGATGAATAGGCCGATGGATTCATGGAGGACTAGGCGGGATTGGAAGGATTTTATCTGGCTCAGGGAATGGAAACTCTAAAGGATCTAATAGGCCACACGTATAAAGAAGTGGTGGCGTCCTTCATGTAGGAAGGTTCTACACGACTGTAGATGTCGTCCACAAACCATGGTGGTCCATGGACTGAGGGGCATCCCGCAAACCAGGGTGCTTCGCGGTCTGGCGAGCATCCCGCGTACCAGGATGGTTCGCGTCTTCAAGTTCGGCCCATGTACCAGGGGGTATGCATAGGGGTCCTTGCGAGCAGTGATGGCCAAGGGCGGTGCCGATTAGGGGTTCGTCAGTTGAGTCTTCACCCACGTAGGAGGGTGCTACGTGGTGCGGTGGATCAGAAAATAGGCATAAACTCCCTGCTCCGCAGGGAGTGCATCTGCGAAGGGGCCACGGTTTCCGGTTTCCATTTGTTTGTTTTTTAGGATCATGGTTCACCAATTTATTATGTGCTTTCGGTTCCTTATTAGTTCTTTACCAGGTTTATACCTGCTCTGGTTCTCGAACTGGAACTTCACTGTTTGGGAAATCCTTATCCTTCCTTCTAAATCCTTCATATCGAGTCTGATCATTCTTCTCTTCCTCTGCCTTCGAATTGTCCGAATCTAAATCTTCGAATGCTTTCTACTTTCCCCCTTAGTATCCTTTTATAGATTGGGGAAAGAGATTTATCTGTGGCCACATGGAACCTTTTGCAGATGCCCATGACTGAAAACCCGGTTTACTGATGACTTCGACAATCTGCGATTCGCGGTGGGTATTGAGCGCTTCTCCTCTGTGAACTGAACTCGGGGAGTGCTTCGCAGCCGCGGAAGGTTCCAACTCCATTTCGTGAATGACAGCGGATGCGGTTTGAAATGGTCGATGCGGTATGAGGTTGGGGCGGTTCATGATGGTGGATCAGACTGGTGCACATCTTACATCATAACTGTGGAGGATCTCCGCCTCCATTTCACGAACGATGACGGCTCGCAGAGGGGGCGCTTCGCGGGGCCTGGCCACGTCATATTTTCACGGGGCCGGTCCACGGACCAGTTCTTCTTGTGTCCCTTCTTTGAATTTTATCCATTCTTCTCCCCAATTCTTTGGGGAATTTGGGGATAATCTCGTTTGTGGATTTTTCAGGACCCTACAAATTCCCCCCATCAGAATGGGGTCTGATCGGAACGAAGAGGAGGCCATTCCGATGTAGAGTGGTCCTGAAACTTGGATGGTTTACAGAAGAAAAGTGGACCCAGTAGGGGACCACGCCTATAAATACGGGGGGGGGGCTTCATTTGTCATTTACCGAATTCTTCGTGAAACAAGAGCTCCCTCGCCTCCTCTTGCTCGTTCCTTCGCAAAGTGCTTCGTCTGTGAACCGTCTGTGACTTCCACGAACCATTCCTCCTTCGCAGTCGCCTTCACCTATGAACCAATTTCCCAACCGCGAACCATTACTCTTTATTAATTAAAATTTATGTGATGACGGGCTGCGGAGTAACTTGCTCTGTGATGTGGATGCTCCATGGTTTCGATGCTCTGCGGACTAAAATCCCTTGAACCTTAAAAGTTTCGGAGTCTTCCTAACTTAATTACCTAAACTTGGGATTGAAATTCCACAGAGCAACTTGGTTCGTGGGTTTTGACCAACGATATGCGGTCCAGGGTTTCGCGGTCTGATTTCGTGAAGGGCTGGTTCGCGGAATGCTATCATCGCAAACCATCCTCTTCGGGCTCCTTGCGGGTTTTTCAAGGCTTTTCCCATACAGCTCATATTTCGGTCCAGATTTTATTATTCCAGACTAACCATTTGTCTGGTCTTCATAATGAAGTGAGAAAATATGGTTCCCCCTCACCCTTCACCTAGGCCTGCTGTGGAGCTACTCTCAATTGCCTCAGGGAGATGTTTATCCATGATTCACAGAGCGGAGAACATCCAACACGACCCTAGTCAGTCCATCATTCCTGATGATGGAATCTTAAAAGATTTACTCCCTCCTGATCTCCTAGATTACCCATTATCAAATCACCTTTCGCTTCATGGATTCGGTCTTCAAGACGATGTCCCTATTCCCCCCACTTTCTCAGGTCTTCCTTCTCCTTTCTGGGAAGCATCGTCCAAGTGTATTCAGGCGAACCATACCCAATCGTGGGCGATGGTTTCTAATTCTGGTCCAAAAGACACATTCATTTTGAGGGGCTTTTTCTAGACTCAAAGCGATCAGTGCTCTCAAGACTTCTCACAGAAATCTGTCCTTAAGTACTACCCTTTTATTATCAACCTTTCTCGAATGGATCCTGACGCAGGGTGGATTCCTCAGTGGGATCTTTGGTCTGGCAGGCTCTTTTCAAATGACTGGGCCTGGGCTTTCTGGGTCCATCATCACCGTCGGGAGTCTCCTGAATCACTGGAAGCAGTCAATTTATACTCCGCAGGGTGAGTGTCCTAATTTACTATTTACCCACAATCTTTGATCCTGCCCGACCTGCTCATCCGCTGGTGTTCATGTACTAATACTTTCCACCTTTCCCACAGTGAAGTTAGCATTAGCATATGGTACATCTACCAGATAGGAGGACTTCTGATTACTGGCCATATGTATGATAATTTTTTTCCCACCCCTGATGCATGGGACGACATCGAATAGGTGCCTTTATTAGCAAGGGATCAACCGGTCATGGCGGAGCGGTCACTAGGTCAGGCCTTACGTGCCTACTCACTTATTACTTATAGCACTTGGATAGGGTTATTTCTCAACACCACTGGTCCTACGCCGAAGATTATGCGTCCCAGGACTTATCCCTCTCGCCAGTCACGAACCATTCCAGATTCTTACTAGGCGGTTCTGGAGGAAGGTGATTACCTTTCATGGGGATACGAGGTGTGCCCTAGTGTATCGCCTATGCTCCGGTTGGCCGGTCTATTTTCTATGTTTTTGAGCGGGTTGCTATTCCCTTCCCAGGATATTAACCCAGGTGTCTGGGCTTGCACTTTGATGATGGCGGCTGAGCTAGCAGAGGGCCGCCTGGTGAATTTAGCCATGCCCACATTGGATCATATCTATGAATTGTTGGGCCACATACAGAAGAGCGGTTCACCCTTCCATCAGAGTGGGAAATTTCAATTTTTATATGGCTAGGTAGCGGACCATTGCTATTGTTATGTGTATCGTCACAACACGGTCATCCCGCTTCATACATTTTGGCCAACCCTGCTTGATATAGATGGAGTTCGCCTGAAATATCTCAGCCCTGGTGAAGTTGTCGGGCTTCTAAGTGACTTTTCCCAGTTTTCTTACAATCCCTACCCCGCCCCTTCTGGAATCATAGTTGACAATTTTCGGGGGAACCTGGAGGAGCACTCTTACATGATCTCTCTGCAGGACATATTTCTGTCCGCACGGATCAACAGGGTTTCTCTGTGCGAGCTGTATGTCCCGTATCTCTTTTCTCACTAGTTCGGGTGCATGCAAGTCCAAGTTTCCCTTCCCCCTCCTCGGGCTTGAGGACTACATCCGGCCACATTTCGTCAATGGTGGCTGATGCTGACACGAGAGGGATCTGACGCGAGCATTCCCCTGCCTGTTGTGGGGGCGGCCTCCGCCCTTTCTTTAGAGTATGAAAAAACATGGATAAAATACTATCCTGGTGGGATCCTAGGAGAGGCTATCCGACAGGTTCCCAAATCAGGAGGTATTATGGCTGCTGCATCCACCACACCTTCCTCATTGGCTTTAAGGGAGGATCGATGTAACAGCCCAATATTTTATAAAGAAATATTCTTTTTAATTTTATTAATGTCTTGTGTTGTACGCTAAACCAAAAGGAGCTTGCACAACACGCATCCTTGTCTTTCCTTGCATTACATGCAATCGCGACCTTCCTCGATAGCGTGTGTAAAACGCAATACCGAGTTTCACTAAACAACGATGTGCTATTAAAATATTATTAAAACTAGCCGTTATGAATAGTAATAACCACTTTTTAAAATTCTGTAAATCTTATTTTTCAAAATGAACTTAATTCTTGGATTCGGAGTATCGAATTTAGCCTAAGGTGAAATTTTGGTACTTTTCGGATAACTTTCATATTTTGATGAATAGTGAAAAATTACTAAATTATAATTAAAAACAACTTTTTTAATCGAAATAATTAATAGTGATAAATTATTAATTTGAGTGGTTTTAAAGTATATTTAGAATATATTTTTACAATTTAATATAATGTTGGTCATTGGATGTAATTTCACATTTAAACTAGACATAAACAAGTGTCAATCTTTTGATAGATATTGTTTCTTAAAAACACGCTATTTGTTTTAACAGCGGGATTTAATTATAAAATTAATTAATGCAACTTTTATGTTATGAATTTGGTAAAATAGACTTCATTTTTGAATTCGGAATATGAAATATAGCTTGGGATGAAATTTTGGCATTGTTCTGAAAAACATCAATTTTTGATGAATAGTGAAACTACTAAGTGGTAGGTTAAAAACTGAATTTTGCATAAAACTTAATTTTACCGCTTCTGTGAATGGAATTTCGAAAATCCGAGAGACACGGTTAATATCAAGGACTAAAATGTGGTTCAATAAGATTAAAATAATTTTTTGGTGAATAGTAACTTTTTACTTTTTTTACCGCGGTTAATAGTAAATAGGGTAACTAAGGGTAAATATGATATTACTATTACCCTAACACATGTCCTAATTCTATTGGACAAGTGTAATTCGACCAAAAACAAACTTAGGAATAAAATATGACCATTTAGGCCCACTTGGATTAGATTAGGACATTTATTATTAATTTATTTAAAGAAAGGTTAAAATAGTTAAAATCAAAGTTTAATAAGTAAATCATTTTTAATATGGGGTTATACATAAGATAAATTCGATTGTAAATATTCATTAGAAAGATAAAAAGATTTCCTACATGATGAAATTTTATTTGTAATTTTTAGACATAAAATAATTTAATTTATTTATGACACAACGATGATGTAGTAATTATCTTATTAATAAAATATTGACATAATTGATGTTATAAACACCAAAATAAATGTAATTTGAGATTTTTTATGAATTCCACTAATTTTATAGGTTACTATGATATATTAATGTTGATTTAATTAACTTGGTTCGAACATTTAATTCTGTTATGACTCTCACAAAAATCATATATCAAATAGTGTCAAAATTGACACAAAATAGTTTTTAAATCAAATATTATATTATTAATTGTTATTTTATTCCTAAAAATCTAAGGTTCGGCCAAATGACTTAGATAAGGATATATATATTAATAATAAACAATTTGGGGTTTGTTTGGCATGTTATAGTAAGTGTATTAACCATATTGTGAAAGAAAACAAAAAGACATGGTAAAAGTTAAATTATTTAACTTAGAGTTAAATCTAATTGATAAGGTTAAAATAATATCCTAAACTTGTCTAAGTTTTATTGGTTGATAGGATTTCGACCCATCCCCACTTTAGCTTCGAAATAAGACCCTTTGGAACCATTATAAACCGATTTTGACTTTAATATAAAATAATATTTTGAGATATTCCTAAGGTGCCCCTCTCCTCCCTTATAAAAGGACACCTCCTCCCCCTTCTCCTCACACCTATTTGAGCACTCAAGCTCGGCCACCCCTGCCAAAATCTCTTCTCCACTTCCCTAGAAACATCCTAGAGGTTCTAGTCTTACTCAAAGACCAATTTTAGTTCCCTAAGAGGAGGTCTCCAAAAGGCGCTTCAAAGAAGAGGTAATTACCGTTACCAATTCTTTCATCTTTATTTCTTCTTCCACTTCTTCTTCTTAGGTTGTTTCATTATGAAGTAATAAAATCAGTATCACTCATATACTGATATGTTATTATAAGTATGAAACAACCCTATTTCACCATCTATCCATCCTACGGAAAAAGAAATCACCGCGCGTGCGTACGTACGGAATACGGTCTCCACGCCGTGGTGTAATCTATTTTCCACCACCACCTTACATGGATGGGTATAATGGTGTAAAGAATAACTATAAATAGTTATTACAACATCATATTGATTCTGATATATTTTATAATCCACTCCACTCCAATTCAATATTTATAGAAATGATATCATCGCTCGTGCGTACGTACGGACTACCGTCTCCACGACGCGATGAGATTCATTCTCCATGTTAACCATTTAAGAATGATTATAAAGTATATATAAGAAATAATAATGAAATATATGACATTTTAAAGCTACTGGATTTATGTATAAATATATATGTATGTCATCTACTTACTTCCATTTCAAGACAATAAGGAAAGTAAAACAGCGTTCATGCGTACGTACGGACTACCGTCTCCATGAACGGTGTTTTTCATTTTATTTATCTATCTATTATATATATATATATACTGAATATATATGATATATAAATCATATTTTATATTCTGGAAGTAAGTAAATCATGATATAAGTAATAATGATGTCAAGAACAACAAGTCAAAACACCTACGATAAATGAAACGATTTTACCCAAAACGCTTCTTTAACATGGAATTTACAAAAGAACGGGTAATATAATGTCATAAGTGAACCATATATGATATCATAACAATGAATATGATTCTGTAATAAGTCAATAACATGATTTAAATCATTATACAGGAGGTTCGGACACTTACAAAGCAAGTCGGACCTAAGGTAAGGGAAATATCACAATCTCATTTTTATCCGAGATTGTTTATTCGTAAGTATTTACTGGGGTGTATTTTATCATCCACATCCATGTTCCCTCAATATGTAATATTATTTCCATCCACATACAATTGTTTAAATCCAATTTTACCCTTTTATGAGTTTTTAGTTAAGGATATGAAAGGAATCTTTTTTCGTCTTTCGTACGAGGTGCTTTTTGACTTTTCCGACAAAAGTACGAGAAGAATGTTTTTTTTAACTTATACGGCACGAACGGATTTTTACGGTTTTATAAAGCATTATTTTCATGAACCTTCCTCCAAAATATTTCATGACTATTTTTAATAAAATCTCTTTCTTTTAAAATTGTATGATGTTTTGTGAAAAGAAATTGATTTTGAAGAAGAAAGGATATTTTCCTCAAGAATTCATTTCAAGTGTTTTATCAAAATTATTTTCCATCTAAGATAATAAAGGGTTCTGTTTCTATCCATATTTTTACATTGATTTGACTATGTTGTGATGGAATTATGTTTATGAATTCCTTTATCTTATATGAATGGTTTTATGATGTCATGTTGTTTAAGAATCCCATTTTTATTACATGGGTTATGAAATGATGTATGATTTATGATTTTGTGGCACACATAAGAAAGGATTCATTAAGAGATGGGTGGGACCTATATCTCCCTCCAATGCATTGGGTAAAGATTTTATATCTCATGAGATAGACATGGCTGGAATGGTAGGTTATACCGGTTCAGTGAAACAGGACTGAAACGAGGATTACTCGATTCAGAAAGGGACTTTGTCCACTAAGATAGTCTTGGCAATGAGTCTTGACTAACAAGAAATGATTCTCTATGATTATGTGTGTATGCCACAATGAGTAATGTTTTAAGTTATGATTTCATTTCACTACTATGATTTATCCCATGTTATGAAATTATGCTCTCTTTTGCAGGTTAAGATTTCCAAAAATGTTATGTTCTTATGAAAATTATGTGATTGATATTTCCTTTGTTTACCCTTACTGAGCATTTGAGCTCACCCTTTTATGTTTTCTTTTCCCCAGGATATAAAGAAAGGTTTTAGGTAAAATAAAAAGGAAGATCTTTATGGGAGATGTTGAAGATCTTTCCCCACGATTAGAAGATTATACTCCGAGTTTCCAAAGACACTAAACTATTACGGTCCTTGTGTGTGTGTTTTTGTTATGTACTAAGTATTCCGCAAAAGTAATGTAATGTCAATGTACGATAAGCTTCGGGTCTCTACAGTTGGTATCAGAGGAAAGGTTTAGTCAACCTTTGGAAACTAGGATGCGAAAACGTTAGTGAGATCCCTAGAGATATTTCTAAGGTATGTCTAGGGATGTCCCTAAGGATAAGTATGCGTATAAGATACAGTCCTAGAACTACGGTAACGATCATAGAATTTAACCTAAGAAGTTAGATATTGAGGATACTTCCCCTTTACTAGATTGGTTTCTCTATCATGATTTTTGCCTCTCACACTATTCTTTTTGGGTTTTAGACGATGGCTGGAACCCGAAGGAACCGTGTTGATCAATGCAATGGACAATGCAATGATTGCCCTCCTGAACAAACAAATGTTATGGGAGATGGAGTGCAAAATCTTATTGCTATACTTACACAAGCTATGAATCATTCTGGACTTCCAAATGAGCAGAGAAGGGAACAATATTCTATTGAGTCCTTCATGAGGCAACGTCCAAGTTCTTTCAGTGGGTCTACTGATCCATTAGTTGCTGAACAATGGATTAGTACTACTGAAAATATATTTTCAGTTCTTCAATGTTCTGAACATGATAAAGTCATCTTAGCAGTATATCGTTTGGAAGGTGAAGCTGATCAATGGTGGAATCTTATCAAGAATACGAGGCCAAGAGATGAAATTGAGTCCATGGAATGGGACGAGTTCAAGAACCTGTTTTTCAGTAAGTACTTCCCTCGTATTCTTCGAACAAAGATGGAGAAAGAGTTTCTTGAACTGAAGCAAAAGGACGATGAATCTGTTGGTACCTATGAAGCAAATTTTACAAGACTTGCAAGGTATGCTTCTGGAATTATCATTCAACCTGAAAGTAAAGTTGATCGATTTTTCAGTGGCTTAAAACCAAGTCTTCGAAGGGCATTAGCTATAAGAGACATCAGTAGCTATGAAGAAATTATGCGTTGTGCTATCAAGGTAGAAATGGAAGTTGGTGTTACATATCCATCTCATGGTTTTGACAAGAAACGAAAGATGGAGTTCAAGGAGAAATCTCAGAATAATGATGAAAAGAAGATGAATGTTTCTTTATGCACAAAGTGTGGGAAGAAGCATGGTGGAGATTGTCTTAAAGGGACTAGAAAATGTTTTAAGTGTGGAAAAGAAGGTCATCGAGCAGCTGAGTGTCGAAGTAATGGAAAAAGGGTTTCTAATGATGTGAATAAAGCAAACACTGCAGAGAACGCACCGCCAACACTTCAATGCTTCAAGTGCAAGGAAATGGGGCATTATGCTAATAATTGCCCTAATCCAAGGGTTAGTGATGGTCAACATGAGCAACCACTGAAGGCAAAGGACAAAGGGAAATCACATGCGATCACTATTGGCAATGTTGAATATGACAACGATGTGGTGGAATGATTAAGTGTTTATGTAATGGGATTCCAAAATAATGTTGTATCATTGAGTATTGCAATATTTATTGATGTGGTATTCAAAGTGATTGAGATATTTTTTTTGGAAATAAGATGATATGCGAGAAAATGAAATGTTTAATAGTATTCATGAGCTCATGATTAATATAAGGACTAAGTGATATCATGGTTTGAGTATATAGAATTTTGAGGATTTTGGTATGTGGAAAGTGTTAACTTTTTTCACTAAGGTATTCAAGAGAATACACGATTAAGGACTTTGAGTGTTTGGAATGTGACCAACAAGACATATCTTATGATATGTGGGGATCAACGACAATATTAAATCTCTGGTAATCGTTGTCACTATATTATGAGAGTGGACTACAGTATTATGTATAAGCCTAAAGATTAGACTGGATTATGTTGGACATAAGTTAGTATTGTTTAAGGATAGAAGATTTTCGATATTATTGATGGGATGTTATAGTAACGTAGTTTTAGAAAAAGGGACAACCTGCAAGACGGGCGACAGCCCATCGCTTCAGACAAGGCTGTAGGAATCGAACCCACAACCGAAGTGCGACTGGCCTTTATCGCCTACCACTAGCCTACAGGAAGTCCCTGTTTAGTAGAAACTAGTTTTATTATATTAAGCAGTATGATATATGAAGTATAAGTCCATTTTAGGAACCATATGTGATTAATCTCACTATAGAATGACTTAGGTATATTTAATAACTTTTTCTAACCATTTGTTTGAGACAGATGGAATGACCCATCATTCTATCACATAATCTTCTAACACTTCACAAATAACAAATTCAACTTCATTTATTTAAGAGATGAAGTATAAATTGTTCAAGGCACGAACAAAAGTGAGATTGTACCAAAATAATGTAAGTATTTATTTTAAGCAAATTTTCAACTTTAGGGAAATGATCTTGAAAACCAAAAATGTTGTCCTAGTGATCTTATACCTGATGAATCAGATGGTACCTTATATCATCACAAATCTATGGATTTGTGATTACTGGCTTTTCCATAGCCATGTTCTCTACCACTCTCCATCAGAACATGATGGTTAGATTTCTCTTCCATATCCATATTTTCACCTATGTGAAAACCCAGTGATTAGTTTATTTGGGTAATCGTTACATTTCATACTTTAGTTTTTAAAGCCAAGTTTTGGTATTCCCTTTTACGATGTGGGTTTCTATTAAAGAAACTTTCGAATAGTAAACCATTTATAACCCCGACGAATTTCGAGGGCGAAATTCATTTTAAGGGGGGTAGAATGTAACAACCCAATATTTTATAAAGAAATATTCTTTTTAATTTTATTAATGTCTTGTGTTGTACGCTAAACCAAAAGGAGCTTGCACAACACGCATCCTTGTCTTGCCTTGCATTACATGCAATCGCGACCTTCCTCGATAGCGTGTGTAAAACGCAATACCGAGTTTCACTAAACAACGATGTGCTATTAAAATATTATTAAAACTAGCCGTTATGAATAGTAATAACCACTTTTTAAAGTTCTGTAAATCTTATTTTTCAAAATGAACTTAATTCTTGGATTCGGAGTATCGAATTTAGCCTAAGGTGAAATTTTGGTACTTTTCGGATAACTTTCATATTTTGATGAATAGTGAAAAATTACTAAATTATAATTAAAAACAACTTTTTTAATCGAAATAATTAATAGTGATAAATTATTAATTTGAGTGGTTTTAAAGTATATTTAGAATATATTTTTACAATTTAATACAATGTTGGTCATTGGATGTAATTTCACATTTAAACTAGACATAAACAAGTGTCAATCTTTTGATAGATATTGTTTCTTAAAAACACGCTATTTGTTTTAACAGCGGGATTTAATTATAAAATTAATTAATGCAACTTTTATGTTATGAATTTGGTAAAATAGACTTCATTTTTGAATTCGGAATATGAAATATAGCTTGGGATGAAATTTTGGCATTGTTCTGAAAAACATCAATTTTTGATGAATAGTGAAACTACTAAGTGGTAGGTTAAAAACTGAATTTTGCATAAAACATAATTTTACCGCTTCTGTGAATGGAATTTCGAAAATCCGAGAGACACGGTTAATATCAAGGACTAAAATGTGGTTCAATAAGATTAAAATAATTTTTTGGTGAATAGTAACTTTTTACTTTTTTTACCGCGGTTAATAGTAAATAGGGTAACTAAGGGTAAATATGATATTACTATTACCCTAACACATGTCCTAATTCTATTGGACAAGTGTAATTCGACCAAAAACAAACTTAGGAATAAAATATGACCATTTAGGCCCACTTGGATTAGATTAGGACATTTATTATTAATTTATTTAAAGAAAGGTTAAAATAGTTAAAATCAAAGTTTAATAAGTAAATCATTTTTAATATGGGGTTATACATAAGATAAATTAGATTGTAAATATTCATTAGAAAGATAAAAAGATTTCCTACATGATGAAATTTTATTTGTAATTTTTAGACATAAAATAATTTAATTTATTTATGACAAAACGATGATGCAGTAATTATCTTATTAATAAAATATTGACATAATTGATGTTATAAACACCAAAATAAATGTAATTTGAGATTTTTTATGAATTCCACTAATTTTATAGGTTACTATGATATATTAATGTTGATTTAACTAACTTGGTTCGAACATTTAATTCTGTTATGACTCTCACAAAAATCATATATCAAATAGTGTCAAAATTGACACAAAATAGTTTTTAAATCAAATATTATATTATTAATTGTTATTTTATTCCTAAAAATCTAAGGTTCGGCCAAATGACTTAGATAAGGATATATATATTAATAATAAACAATTTGGGGTTTGTTTGGCATGTTATTGTAAGTGTATTAACCATATTGTGAAAGAAAACAAAAAGACATGGTAAAAGTTAAATTATTTAACTTAGAGTTAAATCTAATTGATAAGGTTAAAATAATATCCTAAACTTGTCTAAATTTTATTGGTTGATAGGATTTTGACCCATCCCCACTTTATCTTCGAAATAAGACCCTTTGGAACCATTATAAACCGATTTTGACTTTAATATAAAATAATATTTTGAGATATTCCTAAGGTGCCCCTCTCCTCCCTTATAAAAGGACACCTCCTCCCCCTTCTCCTCACACCAATTTGAGCACTCAAGCTCGGCCAAACCCTGCCAAAATCTCTTCTCCACATCCCTCGCAACATCCTAGAGGTTCTAGTCTTACTCAAAGACCAATTTTAGTTCCCTAAGAGGAGGTCTCCAAAAGGCGCTTCAAAGAAGAGGTAATTACCGTTACCAATTCTTTCATCTTTATTTCTTCTTCCACTTCTTCTTCTTAGGTTGTTTCATTATGAAGTAATAAAATCAGTATCACTCATATACTGATATGTTATTATAAGTATGAAACAACCCTATTTCACCATCTATCCATCCTACGGAAAAGGAAATCACCGCGCGTGCGTACGTACGGAATACCGTCTCCACGCCGTGGTGTAATCTATTTTCCACCACCACCTTACATGGATGGGTATAATGGTGTAAAGAATAACTATACATAGTTATTACAACATCATATTGATTCTGATATATTGTATAATCCACTCCACTCCAATTCAATATTTATAGAAATGATATCATCGCTCGTGCATACGTACGGACTACCGTCTCCACGACGCGATGAGATTCATTCTCCATGTTAACCATTTAAGAATGATTATAAAGTATATATAAGAAATAATAATGAAATATATGACATTTTAAAGCTACTGGATTTATGTATAAATATATATGTATGTCATCTACTTACTTCCATTTCAAGACAATAAGGAAAGTAAAACAGCGTTCATGCGTACGTACGGACTACCGTCTCCATGAACGGTGTTTTTCATTTTATTTATCTATCTATTATATATATATATATACTGAATATATATGATATATAAATCATATTTTATATTCTTGAAGTAAGTAAATCATGATATAAGTAATAATGATGTCAAGAACAACAAGTCAAAACACCTACGATAAATGAAACGATTTTACCCAAAACGCTTCTTTAACATGGAATTTACAAAAGAACGGGTAATATAATGTCATAAGTGAACCATATATGATATCATAACAATGAATATGATTCTGTAATAAGTCAATAACATGATTTAAATCATTATACAGGAGGTTCGGACACTTACAAAGCAAGTCGGGCCTAAGGTAAGGGAAATATCACAATCTCATTTTTATTCGAGATTGTTTATTCGTAAGTATTTACTGGGGTGTATTTTATCATCCACATCCATGTTCCCTCAATATGTAATATTATTTCCATCCACCTACAATTGTTTAAATCCAATTTTACCCTTCTATGAGTTTTTAGTAAAGGATATGAAAGGAATCTTTTTTCGTTTTTCGTACGAGGTACTTTTTGACTTTTCCGACAAAAGTACGAGAAGAATGTTTTTTTTAACTTATACGGCACGAACAGATTTTTACGGTTTTATAAAGCCTTATTTTCATGAACCTTCCTCCAAAATATTTCATGACTATTTTTAATAAAATCTCTTTCTTTTAAAATTGTATGATGTTTTGTGAAAAGAAATTGATTTTGAAGAAGAAAGGATATTTTCCTCAAGAATTCATTTCAAGTGTTTTATCAAAATTATTTTCCATCTAAGATAATAAAGGGTTCTGTTTATATCCATATTTTTACATTGATTTGACTATATTGTGATGGAATTATGTTTATGAATTCCTTTATCTTATATGAATGGTTTTATGATGTCATGTTGTTTAAGAATCCCATTTTTATTACATGGGTTATGAAATGATGTATGATTTATGATTTTGTTGCACACATAAGAAAGGATTCATTAAGAGATGGGTGGGACCTATATCTCCCTCCAATGCATTGGGTAAAGATTTTATATCTCATGAGATAGACATGGCTGGAATGGTAGGTTATACCGGTTCAGTGAAACAGGACTGAAACGAGGATTACTCGATTCAGAAAGGGACTTTGTCCACTAAGATAGTCTTGGAAATGAGTCTTGACTAACAAGAAATGATTCTCTATGATTATGTGTGTATGCCACAATGAGTAATGTTTTAAGTTATGATTTCATTTCACTACTATGATTTATCCCATGTTATGAAATTATGCTCTCTTTTGCAGGTTAAGATTTCCAAAAATGTTATGTTCTTATGAAAATTATGTGATTGATATTTCCTTTGTTTACCCTTACTGAGCATTTGAGCTCACCCTTTTATGTTTTCTTTTCCCCAGGATATAAAGAAAGGTTTTAGGTAAAATAAAAAGGAAGATCTTTATGGGAGATGTTGAAGATCTTTCCCCACGATTAGAAGATTATACTCCGAGTTTCCAAAGACACTAAACTATTACGGTCCTTGTGTGTGTGTTTTTGTTATGTACTAAGTATTCCGCAAAAGTAATGTAATGTCAATGTACGATAAGCTTCGGGTCTCTACAATCGACTAATGGCTCATCGATCAAAGTGACTCAGAGATCTTTCTTCTCCCGGCCATGCGGCAGCTGTAGTTCAGACAGATTCATCCTTCTTGGACATGGATGAGGACGACCTCGTGGTTTCGAGTCCCAGCGAGGCCACCCCAGAAGTTCCGCCAGTCGACATCGAGCTTAGAAACCTGATCCCCAAGCCTGAACTGGGGTTAGAGGCTCTAGATTTTCCAGCTTCAGAACTAACTTCTAGCGACCACATGCCTGCATGGGCTGCCATGCCAGACTTCGTTCTCGTTCCTTCTAGAGAGGATACAAAAGATCCTCATAACATGGCGGACCATCGGGTAGTGCACAGGTGGGCCTGGCCCCGAATCTGTGAGATCGTTGTTGAAACTCCTCTAGCAGATATGGAAACTAAGATCGAAGCTCTTCAACATCTCTTCCTGGGCTTGGGGTCGGGTGGCTTCGACTATCGGCAGTTCTATTCTCTTTCTTTCCAAGTTGTCATGGCTCGCGAGGAAGCTGCCACTAGTGAACGCAAACTTGCTCAGTTGGCTGTCACTCATTGCGGGACCCGATCCCTGGAGGAAGCCACGATACAGCTTCCTTAGCTGATGTCACAGGAGGTGACCTCTCGAGATCATGCACCCGTCCTATCCTCTGAGGTGCATGAATGTGAAGAACGGGCGACGATGCTGAGGAATCAGTTGTCAGCTGTGACCGGTCATATTGAATCCACGAGAAAAGGGATCAACTATCTCCAAGAAACAGTGGAGCATACTCGTCCAGCAGCTGAGGTTGATTCCAGGGAGAAGGCCTTGTTGGAACGGTCTTGCAACGACCTCCGCCACACGGTTCTCGATCTGGTGGAGAGAGCGATTCAGGCTCCTTTATGACTATCAAAGCCACTCCTGTACTTTCTGCCCCCCCCCCCCCCCGTTCTTTTGTCAGGGAGATACCCTAGCTTGTGGATTTCCTCCTTTATCTTTTTTTTTGAATGGAATACAATCTATGTCAATTATTCCTTGCCAAAAACATTGATTGTTATGGCCTAAACGGTGAACCACTGAATTAGAATTAATCATAATTTAGAAAAACAACAAAATATGAAGACAGGCTCTGACTTTTTCCTGGACCATGGGATCCAGCGAGCATAGTCTGACTATTGCTAGGGTTTTGTAGGAAAACCCCACAAACTTTTTGTATTTTCTTTCTAATGCACTAATGTTTCTTGGGCCCATGCGGTGTGTACAGAACGGGTATAACCCGACTTTTTCTTAGGTCACCCTTTTTATGTTTTTGGCCTAACAGGCTTTGTGCCTCTCTTTTTTTTGAGAGGTTTATAGTCCCCCAGTCAAGACCATCATTACTGATATTTTAGGTCAAACATCTTTGACCGAACATGATGGGGTGAGGGGCCCAATGGGGTTCAACTGATTAAAAGATGCCTCAATACTCTTCAGATGCACATGGGGGGAACATGTTTAAATTCGAAAGAAATGCACGGCATGCCTCAAGGAATGGGAGCCACGTCGGGCTATAGAGGTAGGAAGAGCATTGCCTAAGGAAGACTTGGCTTTGGTAGACAGGCCAGGGGCGATCAAAATGCAGAGCTGTTAAGGGAATGGTATGCGTAGTCATACAAAGCTATCCTTAAGTCAATGTATATCCATTTCTGATGGCCAAGGGACTTTATGGATGTCCGGATCATGGAAAACATGATGGGTGGCATGAAAAATTATGAAAACCACTGGCGGTGGCTCATAAGGGGAGTGTGACATCAGAAAGGGTTTTGGGAACATTTATACTGATCATGAGCGTGGTCCGGAGACCACTTCCCTACGCATTTAGTTATCCTAAGGGGTGGTTGAGGCTTGACATAGTTTAAAGTCATGCAGTTGGGACATCATTTAAAAATGGAATGACTTCTCCTAGATCCCAATAATCTTTTCAATGAAATTCCACCACATTCAGGTGGGTTGTGAAAGAGGTTAGTAAACTTTAGATCAGAGGGTTTCCAAATCTCGGGATAGACATGGGGGCTCAGAGGCCAAGAGGCTTACGGATGGAATCATTGCCTAAGGAAAACTTTCCTTTGGTAAACGGGCCATGGGCGATCAGTATGCAGAGCCGCTGAGGGCATGGTATGCATAGTCATGAAAAGGTGTCCTTAGGAAAATGATTGTATTCCCCTGATAGCCAAGCAACTTCAGAGAAGTTGAGATTTGGAACCACCAGGGGTGGCATATGAGAGTTCGGTTTTTTTCTGAGTGCAGAGTATGGTTTATGATGAGAGGGTGCTTGGATACGGGGGAAACATCTAGAACAAACTTTCTGAGAATATGTGAAAGAGTCCCCTCTCAGGTGAGTGTGAGACGGTGGCTTGTGATGGTCTGACCCATGCACTGAAGGACAATAAAATCCTCTATTTCTTACTTAACCCATGGCGATTTCGACCGTGTATTTTGTCGTCATGTGGTTGGGACATATTCCGTGCAGTTTAGCATCATGTGGTAAGGACAAGGGGCATTTTTAAAGGATGTTGTGCAGTTTAACGTCATGCAGCAAGGACGGCTTCCATGTAGTTTAACGTCATGCGGTAAAGACGAGGATATTTTTAAAGGTTGTTGTGCAGTTTAACGTCATGCAGTGAGGATGGGTGGAATTTTTGAAAATTCTGCTCTTCATCAGAATATAACTGGACTTCAATACCTCAACATGCCGTAGACGTGGAAGGGGGGTTTATTGGTGTAAATCATGGTTTTGGGGCTTCTTGGATCAGGAGAGATGATATGGGGGCTCTGAGGTCAGTAAGCGTACGGGACTAGGAAGAGTATCACCTGTGAAAATCCTGCCTTTGGTAGATGGGCCAGGGGCTATCAATATGAAGAGCCACTGAGGGCATGGTATGCATAGTCATGAAATGGTGTCTACGGGGCGATAACTTTCCACTTCCGATGGCTAGGAATGGTTATGAGGATCCTTAATTATCTGGTCCATGAAGTTTGTAATTTGGCGGAAGAACTGTCTGGACATGTCGGGGATGTCCGTCCCTGGTTTCCTGTTGAGGTTCAAAGAGCCCCCCCCCCACGTTGATTTTTTTTGTGCGCGGGGGTGTGCCTTCATTCCATGCAGTTTAACATAACGCGGGAAGGACATAGTACTCCTAGTTTATCGGTCGCAGAGCTCAGACCATTGGGTGACTATTGCTGCATTCACTCGAAGGATAACTGGGTCAACATGCTCTAATATACTTGGAACAAGGTGGGGGATGAAGGTCGTAAACTACAACTTTGATTTTTCCCGGATCAGGAGGTGTGGTGGGGGGGCTCTGAGGCTGGATGGCATATAGAGCTAGGAAGAGTGTCACCCGAGGAAGTCTTGCCTTTGATGGATGAGCCAGGGGCTATCATTATACAGAGCCGCTGAGGGCATGGTATGCATAGTCGTACAAAGGTGTCCCGGGGTCGATGACTTTCCATATCTGATGGCCGTGAGTGGTTATGGGGATCCGTGATTGCTCATAGTGCAGAGTTCGGAATGTGGGGATAATGGCGTCCGAGAATATAAGAAACATCTTCACTTCAATTGTCCATTGATCCAAAGTAGCCTAGTCCAGGCTTGATGTCTGTTGATGTAGGTCACTATGTGAACCACCGGCGGACACACAGTCTAGCCAGATAGAGATACCCTGGCAGCACCGAGATGTAAAAAGGGGAATGAACTTGTAAACCACTACTCCATAAATTTTGAATCGGGAGTTGTGATACGGGGGCTCTGAGGCCGGTAGGCGTACGGAGCTAGGAACAGTACTGCCCGAGAAAATCATACCTTTTATGGACGAGCCAGGGGATATCATTATGCAGATCCGCTGAGGGCATGGTATGCATAGTCGTACAAGGGTGTCCCCAGGTCGATGAATTTCCACCTCCGGTGGCCATGAGTGGTGTTTTGAAGATCCATAATTATCCAGGCCGTGGAGTCTGATGTATGGAAAGGATGCATTCAAATGTGCAAGGAGTATCTCCATCTCGTATCGCCATGTGTCTTGGGTGGGTCGTGACGAAGTCCGTGCAGTTTAACTTCATGCGGTAAGGACAAAGTCCGTGCAGTTTAACATCATGCGGTGAGGACAAAGTTCACACCCCGTGTAGGTCTGGTCCGTACACGGGGAAAAGGGTCAATTTTAAATCTTGATATTTGTGCAGTTTTACATCTTGTAGTAAGGACGGTACATACACCCCGTGCCGGTCTGGTTCGCACACGGGGGAGAAAGGGCATTTTTTATCTTTTATTCAGGGGGCTGGGCCAGGACTGGGAACCCTGGCGTCACTATGTATCCTGAAGGGCCAGGAATCAATCTGCATGTAATTATTTGAAAGATGATACACCCCATTTAAGTCTGGTCCATACATGGGGTAAAGGGGTATTTTTTAACTTTTGTCTGGGAGTAGCTGGGCCAGGATAGGGGACCCCAGTGTCACTACGTATCCTACAAGGGCAAGAATCAATCCATACATAGTTCTCTAAAATTCGTGCAGTTGAACGTCATGCGGTGAGGATGAGGGGTATTATTAGACTCTTTACAGTTTAACATCATGCGGTGTGGACGTGAATACACCCCGTATAAGTCTGGTACGTACACGGGGGAAGGAGCATTTTGTTTTTGTTTTTTTTTTCTTTTTATTTTTTGAGGAGGCTGGGCTGGGGTATGAAATTATGGCGTCACTACGTATCCTGCGAGGGTACGAATCAAGCCTCATGTAGTTCTCTAAAAGAAGTACACCCCGTTCATGGTTGGTCCGTACACAGGGGAAGAGGGAATTTTTAAATCATCTCATCTGTGCAGTTTAATGTTGCGCGGTAAGGAAAAAATACTCTTAGTTTAAGGTCATAGAGATTGGACCGTTGGGTGCTTGGGAGTTTAACTCCATGAAGCTCGTAAAAAGAGTACGCCCCGTGCAGGTCTGGTACGTACACGGGGGGAGGAAGGGAGCATTCTTGACTCTTATTATCCATGCAGTTTACCATCGTGCGGTAAGGACGATGTCCATAAAGTTTAACATCATGTGGTTAGGAAAACGAGGCTCTTGGTCTTGATGTGAAATACTTCTTCAGGAATCTCACATTGGTAGGAGCCGTGGTGAAATTCCCATCCATGGAGATCAAGGCATATACTCCATTGGAGTAGACCTTCTGTACAATATATGGTCCCACCCACTTGGGATCCAGCTTTGGAGGTTTCCTTCCAGGTATCATTGGGGTCTGGAGGACCATTACCTATTCTCCGTCCAAGAAAGACCGGAGGCGGACCTTTTTGTTGAAGGCTCGTGCAATCCGATTCTAGTATACCTCCAGATGGTGAAAAGTGTACAACCGCTTCTCGTCTAGCAGTTCCAATTCTCCTTGCCGCTTTTCAGATTGCTCATCGTTGGATAGCTGATCACATATGGCAACGCAGAGTGATGGTAGTTGGAGTTCAATGGGCAGGACCGCCTCTGTGCCATACACCAATGAGTATGGGGTAGCCTGAGTAGCGGTGCATATTATGGTTCAATAATCCCACAATTCATGGAGAAGTTTATCCGGCCATGACTTCTTCTATTTGTCCACCATTTTCTGGAGGATGTTGGACGGGGTCTTGTTGAAGGCTTCTATCTATCCTTTGGCCGCTGCATGGTTGTGGGATGAGTGGTTAGTCTTGATACCGTACTCGTGGTATAGCTTTTCCGATTCAGCAGAGCATAAATTGGTGCCGTCGTCCTTCAGTATGGTATGAGGGACACCAAATTTGGTGATGATATTGGTCTTCACAAAGCTGACAATATTTCTTTCCCTAACTTCCTTGAGGGGTATGGCTTCTGCCCATTTGGAAAAGAAGTTGGTTTCTATGAGGATATACTTTAGTTGTTTGGCCGTGGTGGGAGGATATGGACCCACGATGTCCATCCCCCATATGGTAAATGGCTAGGAGTACATAGCTTGATGAAGTAACTCTAGGGGTTGGTGTTTGAAGTTGGCATGATTCTAGCATGAGTGGACTTTTTCGGTAAAACACTCACAGTCTCGTGCGACTGTAGGCCAGTAGTACCCAAGCCTTCAAACTTGATGGGAAAGCTTGGTCCCTGGTTGATGTGATCCACAAACTCCTGCATGTACTTCAGTCATGAAGGTGGCAGTTTCTTCTTCATCAATGCATCTGAGGAGCACTCTATAGAGGACTCATTTGTAGAGGACCTCTTGTTGACCCACTCTTCTGTATAGGAAAAAATTGATTTCCCTTCTCTCTATTTGCTCTCGTTCAGCCCTGTCTGATAGAAGATCTCCCCATTGAAGGTAGTTCGCGATGGGGATCATCCAGCCGGTAGCATTAGCATATGGCTCGGGGATAGGACTAACTTCGTGGATCTCTTCCGTCTTAGTTTGAACAAATGGCAATACTATTTGACGGTGATAAACACTGATAACCATTCCATCCCGGCCTGGGTCATCTAGGGTTGTGGCTGCATTGGCTAATGGATCATCCTGGGTGTTCTGAGACCGGGGAATATAGGTTAATGTTAGTTCTGTGGAGAATTCATCCATTAACCCTCGAACATGGTTAAACATGGGGATTAGCTCCTCCTTTTTAATAGCATAGTCACCATTGACTTTCTTGATGACCAGCTCCGAGTCACCTTTCACCTTAAGGTGTTGTACATGTTCCTGAAGTTCGAGTTCCAAAACTGCAATGAGGGCATGATATTTTGCTTCATTGTTCGTACATCCCTCTGGTAGAAGGAAGGAATATAGAAAGACTGCCTTCTCCGGGGACACGAGTATTATCCCCAAACCCACTTTGTTGAATCTGGGGTCCTCCATCCTCCTCCCGGTTGGGCTTCGAGATGCACCATCGAAGTACATTTCCCATGTCGGGAACTCCTTTTGAACCAAGAAGATGTCTTCATCAAGTTGCTTAGTGTCCGGTGTCATGGTCCCTATCGAAGGGTGTACTGTAATAAATTATGCTAATTCCTAACCCTTGATGGATTTCTGAGGCACAAACCGAATGACAAACTATTGCAGGATGACCTCCCATCAGGATAAGCTTCCTGTTAGCATCGGGGGACTAAGGATGTACTTGAGCGGGTTACTCCGCGAGATCAAATGGACTTTGTGATGCTACAGATAATGTCGCAGCTTTTGAACTGCGAAGACCAAGGCCAAACAGTTCTTCTTGATATTTGAGTATCGATTCACAGCATCAATCATGGTTCGACTGAGGTAATAGAGATTGTTTTCGCTGTCGGTGTCATTCTTTTGCGCAAGGAACACTCCCAGTGACCTCTCTAGGGCCGTCACATACAGGATGAGAGGTATTCCTTCAACCGGGGGCATGAGCACTGGTGGACTTAAGAGGTTCATCTTCAAGTTGTCGAACGCCTCTTGACAGTCATCCGACCATTGGTACGTGACCCCATTCTTCATTAACCTGGTGAAAGGAAAACATTTTCCTTCCAGGTTGGCTATGAACTTCCTAATATAGGCTAGGTGTCCTTGGAATCCCCTCAACTCAGTGAGGTTGTGGGGAGGTGGCATGCCAAGGATGGCCTTTGTCTTCTGAGGGTCGACTTCGATGCTGCGATGGCATACGAAAAATCCAAGCTATTTCCCCGAGGTGACCCCAAAGGCGCATTTCAAGTGGTTCATCTTTAGGCTATGCTTTTGGAGCTTGTTGAAGAAGGTCTCAAGGTCTGACAAGTGATCTGAGCGCTGTCTAGACTTGATCACTAGGTCATCCATGTAACATTCAACAAAATTCCCCAGGAACAGTTTAAAGATCTGATGCATGGCACGTTGATATGTGGTGCTAGAATTCTTGAGTCTGAAGGGCATGACCCTATAAAAAATACTCATTGAGGGGCCCTGAAGGCAGCAGCATCTTTGTCTTCTCTGGCCATCCTAATTTGGTTATATCCAGAATAGCCTTCCTTGAAGAATAGAGCCTCAAACTCGGCGGTTGCATCGATTAACAACTCGGTGATTGGAACTGGGAAGTCATATTTTGGGCAATGCCGATTGAGATCTCTGAAATCGATGCAGATGCAGATTTGTCCATTCTTTTTCTTGACAGGGACGATGTTGGCCAAACAAATGGGGTACTGAACCTCACGAATGAAGCCTTCTTTAATGAGCTTATCGACTTCAGCATCTATCTTGGCAGCATGTGAGTGGTGTGTCCTTCTGGCGACCTGCTTATAGCCTCGGTGGTCTTCTGGCAGACCTAGGTGTTGTGTTTCCACCTCGGGATCAATTCTTGAAATTTCTGTGTAACTCCATGCATGTACATCTCGATGTTGTCTCAAGAAGGTGGTATATACCTTGTGCTCTTTGGGGGACATGGCTACACTAATGACAGTGGGCCTCGAGTCTTCTTCGGTACCTAGGTTTATTTCCCTGATCTCGTCCACAGTGGTGGAGATACCCTCCTCAAATGTGGGAGGTGCATCCCTCAGATCTTCCCCCACTTCTTCTCCCAAGTCCTCATCATCTTGATCTGACGAGGATATAGTTTCTGGTCTGAGCCTTCGAGGGTTTTAGGGAGAGGCATCATGGGCATCCCTGCTTGAGTATTCGTCCCTAAATTGAGGGTCAGTGGACGTTCCCACATTGTCATTCTTGTCCATCGTGGCTGCAGTCATGAGGACATCTGAATGCGTGTCTGTACTTGAACTCATACTCTCAACTTGATTGATGGGTAGGATATAATCTCTGCCAAGCTTCCTGAGGGGGTCATCGGGGACAATTTCCAGAACATTTGGAGCGGGGATCCAGTCGACACCATTGAACAAAGGCTTCTTTTTATTTTGCTCATAGAACCCGGCGTTAATGTAATGTGACTCGGAGAGCTCGAAAGGGGCCTTGTCAGTGTGAAATGTTACACTTTGTCCATTGATGCAGTACTTGATACACTAGTGATAGGATGATGGAACGACCATCTGCTTATGGAGCCATGACCTTCCCAGTACGGCATTGAATGTTGTGCTCTGTCGGAACACCAGGAATTCCGTGTAGGCTACCAGGTCACCGAAATGGGTCTTTAGCTTGATTTGTCCCATTGGTTTCTTCTCACTCTTTTCGTAACCCAACAGATTTGTGGCTGAGGGAATTAGGTTGTCCTCACTGTAGCCTAACATGCATAGTGTCCATAGGGGATGGAGGTTAACTCCAGAGCCATTGTCTATAAAGACAATCTAGATCTCAATACCATTCAGTTTTTCGGAAACGTATAGTGGTCTGATGTGTCCTTTCATGATAGAATCTTCATCCTGAACGGTGAAGGAAATCACCGCATTGCATTCAGCTGGGTCAGTCTCTGTCTGGTAAATTTCGGTGGCAACTACCTCGGCTTGAAACTCCTGGGGGCTGATCAAAACTTCTATAAGTTCCTCCCTGAGGTCTGCTGACAGACTTAGGGCATCAAGGATTGACAGCTTGGTCGGTACCGACGCCAGCTGCTTAAGGATATCATATTTCTGCTCCAGTGGCCGACGATTCTCTGTTGGCGGGAGAGTCTTAGCGGGTGCTTTAAGGGCTGGAGCATTTGACGAGGAGGGGCCGGCCACGGGGTTGGATATTGATGGTGCTCCCACGTTTTGAGGACTTGGTCGGGCCGGTCTATTTTTGCGCACTAGGCGGCCAGAAACGTGTTCCTCCTCTGGTGGGAATCGCAGAACAACAGGTCCAGATTGGATGCCTGTGGAGGTTTAGGTGCATTCTTTCTCCTGGTGAGTTCGTTGAAGGGCTCCCCCATGGGTTTGCGCAATATTAACGGTTTGGGTCGGGGTCCATCCGTAGGGTTGGTTTCGGCCGCGGCTGTGCCTCCCTTGGTATCCCCTACCTCTGCGATCCCTCCTCCAGGCTCCTCATGCAGGGAACTCAGGTTCGTAACCATACCCTTCACCAGGAAATGATTCCATAAGATAGATGACGTTAATAGAACCAAAGATTGGCTCTTCATCCTCTGATAGGTCCTCCTGGTCGGTTGTCCCTGATGATGCCATTTGGTGGGTCAGTGCCTGTGACGCCAAATTCGAGGGCATATAATCTTCCAGGGTTGGGACTAACTTTGGCCCTGTCACGGACTTCTCCTCTCGAGATTGTTTCCTCCTCCTTTGATTACGCTTGGATAACTGGCTCGTGGAGGGTTGTGCGGTCAGTATTGTCGGCTCTGCGGCTTCATAGGCCTTTGGTGGCAACACCGGCTGCTGTAGGTGAGCTCGGAGTATGCCTAGGGCTTGGTAGATAGTCTTCCGAGTCATCCAATTGTCAAATTTCTTCCCCTTCTTGCTGGTGACTTTCTGCCACCCCTCCTATTTTTCAGAGTTGGTGGTAGAGATACATGCCACATGTGCTGGGGGTGGTCCTAGCTCGACTTGTTCGGAGTCTACCATCCTCTGCGGGTGGTCTCTGAAGATGAAGCACTCTTAGATATTGTTCTCCAACATCCGATGGTAGGGGCTGTAATCTGGCCTATCATCGCGGCCGACTTCTTAAGGTTTCCTCAGCTCTGGGAGGCGGAGCAAGTTGCAGTTCATGGCGGAAATGAAGTAGCCACAGACCTGATCATCTCATAATGAGTATACTTTTTGTCTTCATTCCTCAAACTGGTTCCACTTCAGTCCTCTCTGATCGTCCCATTTAGGCAGAGGCGTCCGCAGATATGAAAGAGGCCCTTGATGATTTGGTGGAGGCCTAAGAGGCAGAGCGGGCTCAGGGGCTATCTTGAGTGTGATAGCAGACGCTTCAGCTCTAGGGGCTCTTTTCGCAGGAGCTTGAAATGCTTTTCAGGACATCGAATTAGTCCATTGCAGGCATCCCTCAATTCTCTGGGCAATGGCCGAGAGATGGAGGAAGCCAGTGGTGCACTCCCCTGGTATGAGTGGTGTTCGCATCTCATCTCTAAGATTATCGATGCATATGGCTAGAATCTCATCTTGAGGAATGGCATGTTCAAAGAATAGGTCAAACCTTTCCATATGAAAATGAAATATGAAGCCCTCTCATTCTACAACTGCTTGCAGTTCATGAGGTCGATGACTATTGTTTTGGACAACGTCGAGCTGAAGTGGAACAGGAACTGCTGCATAAGGTCTTCCCAGCTCTTTATTGACTGGGATGGAAAACTCATGTACCAGACAAAGCCAGATCCTTGAATGGTCCCTACGAATCATATGAGTTTCACTGCTTCTTTCAGTTTCAGAGTCCCCATCATAGGGTCGCAATAGGATGCATAGTGCATCAAATGTTGCTCTAGATCACCTGATCCATTGAAGATGGGGAATACAGGGCTCCCAAAATTGGGTAGAGGTGGTGTGTTGGTCACCCAATCTGTGTAGGGTTTCCGCTCTGGCTGTATCGGAGCGTGTCGACCATCTATCGCTTCTAATCGATCTGTTAGTGCCTCGATGGTGTTGGTGAGACCCTGGTTTACATCTTGTTGGGCCCGGTCCTGGGCAGCCGTAGCCCAAGGCATTGCCTAAGAATCCAGATTGGCCGTCACCAAGGGTGCATGTGCCGTTTGTGGCACCTTCGGTGGGATTAGGTGTACACGCTCCAGTTGCATCCTGAGTGGAGGGAAGTCTTGGTATTCATCCGAATATATGTTTCAGTAGTTGGAAGGGCTGGGCACCTTGTTGGACAGGTTCCCTGACCATGTTTCATTTTCTGGGGAAAACCTTAGTCTTTGAGGTGAACTTGCTGGGAGTGCATAATATGGATCCTCTTGGGACACACATTAAATAAGGTGGTTCCTTTGGAGTAGCTTGGCGTTAGGCCGCCTCAATTCTTTCATCTCCTCTTCCTGTCGAGCAAATCTCTCTTCGAGGATGAGTGGCTCGTTTTTTGTTGAGAGAAGGAGGCAGGTTAACGGTAACCAGTCCCTTATTCTTATCCTTATTGGAAGCTCGCTGGGTCGGCAAAGGAGGGTTGGCTGGAAGGATGACCATATCTAGGGCGACCATCTGGTTCTGGGTGTGTACACTTGGGGGTTCATTGTGTGTCACAACCTGACCAGAACCATCATCCCCTGATGCATCTTGATTTTCATCATGTATGGTATCACCTGTTGGGTTAGCCTCTATGGCATTGATGAATGCGTATCACAGGGTGGAGGGGTCGCCATCTTCCAAATAGGAAGAGGATCTCCTGTGTCTTCTGCTGGCCCTCCCTTTTGTGTCATGGGACTGCCTTCGGACTTTTGGTGAAGGGTGACACAGAGAGTTCGTTAATGTGACCTTACGGTGCGCCTTCCTCTCAGAGGGGATGATGATTCAAATGACGGGATAGGATGGGAACCTCCTCTTCTAAACGTCCATCCCAGATGAGAGAACACTGATTCTTGTGTGGGAGGTTGTTGTTGAGGGGGTAATAATGCCCCAGCCCTGTGGGCTGGGGTTGGCCCCGTTCCTTGGACACTGAGTCTCTTCCCGATTTTATTGCTCTTATAGGGTCATTTGTTGTTAAAAATTCCCCTAGAACAATAGGTTGGGGTTGAACCTGGATTGCGGCAGTGGCTTCTTCTATCGCTACCTGCCTGATCTTGCGTGCCCCCATTCGGGGTTGAACCGGATTTGGTGCTGAATTCACCTCTGGGTCCATCCCTTCTAGGGAGGCATGAAACAATCGCTAATTGGACTCTCTTAGGCGATAGATCTGTTGTATGCTCTTGGGGTCCTGATTCAGGAGTTATTGGACGACTTGTTCCCGCCGGTCCTGGCACTTCTGGGACATACTCAAGGCCTGAATCTGTTGGGTGTATTTCCTTTCCTGAATAGGGGGACCACTCGATTGTCGTCTTGACGTGATGACATTGCAAGACATCATGCCGAATGGGTTCTTCTGGGTGGGGAGTGGATTGAAATGCAGAGCTCCATGTTCTCCCCATCCCCCGATATGGACTCCCGTTAGAGCGTCACTGATGAGGCGGCGCAGCTGGTGCAGCGCACAGAGGTAGGCTGTCTCCATGTTTCCTTTACGCCTCTCGGGTCGTTGTTGTCGTGTGGATGGAAGAGCTTCCAGGTTGATGTGACACAAGAGGTCCCCTATTGTCTTGACGTGTTCTACATACCCATCATAGGGCAGGCATCTTGATTTCAGCCGGAAGAGGGTTTTCCATATATTGTGGCGGATGCCATGCACACCTTCTTATGACAAATCTCTGGGTATATCATACAGAGAGGTGGCTATGGGACAAAACATAACTGGTATATCATTCCTGGCCAGTCGTTTCCTCAGGTGCATCATATCGACATAGTCCCCCACTAGTGACTCCTCTATCTGGTCGGCCCAACTGAGACACTCACTGTCAATGTGGCCGGAGGTAGTGGGACCGGTAGGTGCTGAATGATTAAATGGGTGATTCCAAGGTGGTTCAAAGGATGAACACAGCCCTGGACAATCTTCTGATTGCAGAAGGATGTTGTTAGTGACAAACTGGGAATCTGACATGCTTGATCCCGTCCTTCTAAGTGCCTCGGCATACGAGGGCCTTTTAGTGCAAGATCTGGTTGGAGGAGGACCTTCCGGTCGATATGATATGTCATCGCGGGGATGACCTCTGCAATGGAAGTCGTAATGGAGAGGACTACCATTACTGCTTGATGCTTCCCTACATAGAGGACTATTGTAGTGCACACCCTGGGGAGGACCTCCAAGGCGTGTCTCAGCAAGGGGAGGACCTTCTCGCTGTGTAGCGTTGTTACAGGGTGGGACTTCGCAACAACTACCATCATGGCGAGGATGACCATCCTGGATTGACGTTCGATGTGCTTCCTGGTGAGGACCTTCAGGACACATGGAGTCAAGGGGAGGACCTTCTTGTTGCTTGGGGCCAATGCAGGGATGACCATCTCAATGGCGGCCGTGGTGGCGAGGACTACCACCACAGCTGCGGTAATGGCGAGGAATACCATTACTGCTGCGGCAATGGTGAGGACTACAATTACTACTGCCGTAGGGAGAATATCTGCCAGATACATCCTGCGGAGGGCCTCTAGAATGTACCGCAATGAAGGGAGGGCCTTCTCGTTTCTCGACGTCTCTACGGGGAGGACCTCCGTTATCATGGTGGCGAGGACTACCACGGTGATCTGATGCCTGGATGGATGGAGTTATGTTGCAGCGTAACCCCTGGGGACGACCTTCAGGGAAAGCTACGACAAGGGGAGGACCTTCTTGTCATGATGAGACGTCACTATGTGGAGGCCCTCCTTAGTTTTGACTATGATAGTGAGGACTAATATCACAATCTTTGGTCCCACTGCATGGATAGTGATTGCAATGTATACCTCAGGGAGGACCTTCAGGGTGGACTGCAGCAAGTGGAGGACCTTCTTGCTACTCGATCTTCTTGTTACGTGGAGGGTTTCCGTGACTCGCATCAAAAGAGGATATCTCGTGACCGATCGTTATATGCCCGCGGGGGAGGACCCTGCGGGTGCTCTGTGGAGGACCTTCAGAGCTGCTGGTAGAAACATGCGGGGAGGACCTTCGCAACTGATACTGCCACTCCCATAATATGGTAATTTGTGGGAAGGGTTTCAGGCCTTTGATGTGTTCTTGGCGGCATTGGGAACCCCAGCTTCCAGCGGAGTGGAGTCATGAACCCGCTCTTTATTTTCCGACTGCCTTCGGTGCGTTCGGGGCATTTTCTTGTGGGTAGCCGGGACTTTATTCTATTGATAATGCCCTTCATGATTGGATCCCTGTCTAATTGGGTCTCGTGATGCCATTGGGATATGCCGACGAACACCTCGACTTTTAGCAGGGACATATGCCTGCTCTCGAGCATCCACCGTGATGGATGGGTGTACCTTATTTGGACCGAGTGAAGCTGCTAGATCTGATTGACCTTACGTCGTGGTATATGTATAGTGACCCTCCAGGGTGGAAGAAGGGATGCAAATCTTCTCCGAGCCATCTATCTAGTCTCTTAGATGAGTCGCCTCAATTGGGGAGACGGGCTCATGGGCCCGAGTCCTTGTTGTTGCCGCCGATGCAATTACATTCTGGAAAGTCTGCAAGATATGATCTGGGATTGATACCTTCTCCTCCATCATTTCCAGGATATGTAGAGATTCATCTTTGGGTGGAATGGGTATGAAGGCCCATTCAGGTATCGGAGTAGGAATGTCCTGCTCCGGTCCTCCAGTGGTCAGTGGGTACTGACAATTATCCTGTGTCGGGGGAGGTGAACGAATCTGCCCCTCTACCGTGATACGCTGGTTTATCTCTCATTTTTCCGCCACATCGGGGTGGTGGACTTTACTTGAATCTGCAAGAAGCTGCCCCTGCATATATTGGTTTCCCACCGTATCGATTCGGTGGACTTTGTTGGGGGGGAGACGTGCCCGCCTATGAATTGCTGCCACATTTGGGTGGCAGGATTTGTTAACCGCCACCATGTCAGGATGACAGGTGTTAGACGAATCTGCTAGAAGCTAGTCCTACAGGCACTGGGTCACCAACACGTCAAGGTGGTGGGCTTCACGACCCTGGGAAGGGAGAGGTACCTACCGAGTAACTGTTGTCCTGCGTGAGCGACGGGCTTGGTGGAGCTCGGTGGGGATACACACCGACTTGTATGATGCTGCTATGTCAGGATGGTGGGCTCGGGAGGAGCGAATAGGTGTAGGTTCCAGTTCGTGGTACGTCTCTGTGGCTGGGCAGCGGAGCTCATCCTTAGGGACCAGGGTGATGACCAGTCCCCGATTGTACGTCTTCCACCCTCATCGGGCAGTCTGAGGGGCCAGAGCTCGGGGAGCATGGGCCTGAATTCTCCTTGAAACATCCTCCTTGGCACGAGGATGTTGGGTCACGGTGTGACCACGATGACGTCCTCCGGCGGGGGCCTTATAGCGGAACCCTCATTCAGTGGGGATGATGTCCTCAACGTCGACCTCATCTGCCTCCCTAAGTTAATGGAGGTATGCATTGTCCCGTTTCGGGGATAGACTCCCGAAACGGTTGGAGATAGCAACAGGGGCTGTCTGGATCTGCCTTTGCGGCTGCTTCTGGGTGGGCGACCGGTGTGTTCTCGCAGATTGGAGGGCCTGCATGGCCGCCTCCACTGTTGGGAGAGTACCATTCATGTGGTACTCTCAGATCAGCGCGTCCGAGACCCAGTGTTGAAGACGCTGGGTGGGTGACAGGGTCCTCTGTAGGTGAGGATGTACAGTCCTTGCATTGTTGGAAGCACGCACTTGTGAGTTCCTTTGCGATGTCATTGGATCGAAGGGAGTTCTGAAGGTAGTAACAGAAAATAATTTTAGCAAGTACAAGCAGCAAACCTGTCAAAGTAGCATCTCATGATCCCATGTGTAATTAATGACCTTTCTTGGCACTCCTTGTGAGTAAAAGGGGGCACAAGGTGGTATTAGGTTAAACCCGTCATGTTTGGATAAGATTCACGTAGGGTTCATCATTTTTTGTTTCGTGGTTTTCGGTTTTCGGCCCCGAAACACCCAACGGTTCTGTATCCAATGATGGATGGACCTGCTTTCCAAAGGCAGGCGTTCGATGGATGGTCTGACCAGCGATCTCTTAAGACCTCACATTGGTCGAGAGGATAGGAATTCGGGCTCATCACACCCTTTTTGGGGGGAAATTATTGCCTGTTCCGGGACTCTCTTATAGATTTAAGACGTATTCATATGTTCATGAATATTTGGTTTATAACCAAACATAGTATCCATAGATTTAACCTTAGTGAGCAATGTTCAACTGGATGCAGGGGTTCGGAATCATTCATGCCCGAGGTTTACCATCCCTTGTTGGATTAATGACCCCGAAGAGTCGTAACTCACTTGAGGCGGCACTAGGAGTGGTGCGGTGAACCGATGTGAAGATAATCGGATTGACCGGTTGTTGGGCTTGATCCTCTTAGAGGATTTCTACTTACCCTTCCTAGAAGGCAGGGATCAAATTCCATGTAGTTCGCATAAGTGTCGGAGAACCGACGTGAAGATGGACCGGGGTTCCGACGGGTGGTGGGCTTAAACCTCATGGAGGCTTCCTATGTATCCCTACGGTGGGGAATCAAAGTCCTCATAGTTCGCTGAGTGGGGATTACACTCTGAGGAGGCCCAGATCACTGGATTGGGGCTTACACTCTGAGAAGGCCCATAGAGATGGATTGGGGTTTACACTCTAAGGAGGCCCATAGTGATGGATTGGGGCTTACACTCTGAGGAGGCCCATAGTGATGGACTGGGTCTTACACTCTGAGGAGGCCCATAGTGATGGATTGGGGCTTACACTATGAGGAGGTCCATAGTGATGGATTGGGGCTTACACTCTGAGGAGGCCCATGGTGATGGATTGGGGCTTACACTCTTGGGAGGCCCAGGGTGACAAAGCACAGCGGGAGAGGGAAAGGGGGTGCTCCTGTGCCCATATCCTCTCTTGCAGTGCATGAAGGCTTCCTTCTGATGGGTATTTTACTATCCCCAAGGAGCCCTTTACAATTATAGGGGCAGAAAAGGGGTTCCTGAGCTCAGACTCCACATTACCGTGGGAATTTGAACCCATGAATGCTTTGAAAATCTGCTCAAGGGTCAGGGAAACCCATTCACCTCTATTTACCATGGGTATGCGAACTCAAAACAGCGTGCTGATGCGCCTGAAAGTTACAACACACGGATCTGGTGGCTCTGGTGGAGGCCTCGGCTCGGGGCTGATGAATAGACTGAGGGAGTCACGGAGGACTACGCCGGATTGGAAGGATTTTATCTGGCTCGGGGAATTGAAACTCTGAAGCCTCTGATAGGCCACACGTAGAATGAAGTGGTGGCGCCCTTCACGTCGGAAGGTGCTACACGGCTGGATAAGCCATCCATGAACTCGGGTGGTCCACGGACTGAGGGGCATACCGCGAACCAGGGCGGTTCGCGGTCTGGCAAACATCCCGCGAACCAGGGTGGTTCACGGCTTCGGGTTCAGCCAGTGTAGCAGGGGGGTACAAGGAGGGGTCCTTGAGGGAAGTTGAGGCCAAGGGTGGAACCGATCGGGGGTTCTTCGGTTGAGGCTTCGCCCACGTAAGAGGGTGCTACGATGTGAGGTGGTTCAGAAAAGAGGCATAAACTCCCTGCTCCGTGGGGAGTGCATCCGCGAAGGGGCCATGGTTCACGGTTTCCTTTTGTTTTTTGTTTAGGTTCATGGTTCACCAATTGTTTATGTGTTTTCGATTGATTATTAGTTCATTCCCAGGTTTATACCTACTCTAGTTCATGAACTGAAACTTCGCTGTTTTCTAAATCCTTATCCTGCCTTCGAAATCCTTCCTCTCGAGTCTGATCATTCTTCTCTTCCTCCGCCTTCAAATCATCTGAATCCGAATCTCTGAATTCATTATCCTTTCCCCTTCAGTCTCCTTTTATAGAGTGGGAAAAGAGATGTATCGGTGGCCATGCGACACCTTTTGCGGAGGCCCATGACCAAAAACCTGGTTTACGGCTGGCTTGGTCAATCCGCGATTCGCGGTGGGTATTGAGCGCTTCTCCTCCACGAACCGAACTCGGGGAGTGCTTCGCGGAAGTGGAGGGTTCCTCCCCCATTATGTGAATGACAGGGGATGCGGTTGGAACCGGTTGACGTGGTCTAAGATTGGGGCGGTTCATGATGGTGGATCAGACTGGCGCCCATCCTGCCTCACGACCGTAGAGGATCTCTGCCTCCATTTCACGAACGACGACTGTTTGAGGAGGGGGTGCTTCGCGGGGCCTGGCCACGCCATATTTTCATGGGGCCGGTGTGCGGACCTGTTCTTCTTGTGTCCCTTATTTTAATTTTCTCCATTCTTCTCCCCAATTCTTTGGGGAATTTGGGTAGAATCTCCTTGGCATATTTTTCAGGACCCTACAATTATCAGTTAAAAAAGATTACACCCATTATCCATTATCATGCCTATAAATCCCCTTGGATATATTTTTAATAAAACACATCAATTCATAGTACAATCACAACCAAAATGGGTGTCCAGGGTGCCATTTTAGAATTACCAATGTCTGGAATATAGTCGTTCAGAGAATCTTGACTCTTTTTATGAAATAAATTAATTAAATTTATGTTCTAGTTCAAATGCATGGAAAACATGAGTGATAGAATACATGGAATATACTATTAAAATGATCAAACCATGGGGGATTTCATGATGACCATATAAATTAGGTTAGTAGAGTTCTACCCATCATGTATTTTCTTTCAATTTGACAGCAAACTTGATAAAAAGAGAAATCAAAAAAATCCATTAAATTTTTTCATAAAAAAAATTAAATGGTGGAAACAAAAAGGAAATTGATTAATAGAATAATGGGGGATTTAAAACATTAATAATTTCATTTAATCATTAATCACCTCATACATAATAATAATCAGACATGAAAAGATTTATATCCATCATGATTGAAGGAGGATTTGGGATCCATTGATCTATTTGGAGTAAGAGCTTGTAGAAATTTGACTTTACCATAAGGGATAAAACTAATAAAGTTTAAATTTACCTATTTTTAATTGTGCAAATGATTTATCCACAAATATGGGTAAACTATATTCAAAATGTGTGAACCACATAGTCCAAAAACTCTAAATCTTGTACGGTATAGCTAATGGTTTGGAAACCCATATGAAAACAATATAGAACATATTTGTAATAAATTGTATCATTATACATTTTTTCAATTACCCCATTGAATTTATTAACAAAATGTTCTTCCCTTCTTTCCAGACTATATTGTTGTGGTGCACAGTAAGCACAAATCTTTCACTAAATGTGCACCCTTTTCTGCATTTATGGAACCTAAAATTCGAAGCCTCGAACCCTCAAAATTCTCCCAAGGCCTATACACTACCAAAAATAATAACACCCAAAAATTATCATATATTATTACCATTAGATAATTTAATGTTTTTGAAATATTTCTTTATATGAAACATTGATATTAAATTAAACCATGATATACTATAGATTAAATATAAATATTTAATTATGATCATTCAAACATAGCAACTAAAAAAGAGAGAATGGGAAGGAGTAACATCTTAATGAAATATATCTATAAATAAATTTACTCAAATTTCAATATAAATTAAATTCAATTAGTTTACATAAAATGACTTATAATATTGTACACCGTTTAAAATATAATTTTAATAAATATTTCTTTATACATGATATGATTTTCTATTTAAAGAAACATATATTTTATAATGATAAGTGATGATTGATATTAATATTATTTTAACAATAATTTTGATGATAAATGAAGGGAAATAATAATAATCATAGTAAATATTAGAAAATTAAATTCTCTGATAAAAACTAGTTTTAATTATATTTTAAGACTCTATTAAAAAATTGGATTTTAATTTTGGAATTTAAAATTGATAAAAATGAACTTAATTTTTGAATTATTCATTTCCAATTTGACTTAGTATGAATTTTTGAGATTTTTCTAGAAAGGATGGTATTAGTTAAAAAAATACTAATGTCACTAAAAATATAATTGATGTGGTGTTATCCATATATAATAACTATGTATAAAATATTTCAAAAAACATTTATGTGAATAAATATGAATCAATTGAATAAAATTATCAACTCAATTTTTTTTAACTTATAAAAACTTTTTCTAACATTTTTATAAATAATTAAAATTTTACTTTAACAAAAAATGACTTTGGTACTTCTCTTTGGATCTATTATTTTCAAAGAAGATTCAAATTTTTCTTTCTGTTGAAGCATCATATACTTTATTTTTTCATAATAATTAAATTTATTTGATTTAAATTAGAATCCAAGATAATTTGAGCTTATATATAAATTTAAATCTTAAAAAAGTATTTATCAAACAATTGTTTTACATGATTAAGCGTATTAATTTTGAAATTAAATTTTCATGGTATAAAAAAATATTTCTTAAAAACTTTTTCATATTTTTTATTAGAAGTATCAATGTATTTAAAATACTTGAATCAAAAAAAATTTCATTAAAATTAACTTCTATGGTTGTTGATAAATTACCAAGGTAAAAGTAAGATTTTCGAAAAGTATAAAAGTTAAAACACAAATCCCTAAAGAACTCAAATTTTTATAAAAATGGAGTGATTCAGGTGGGTTTCTTCCCACTCTAATTTTCCTAATATTTTCCCTCATTTCTTTTTTCACTTGAATAATAACTATACGTATTTGAAAATGTATGGGTTACTCCCAAAACTACTCTTATACTTAATTATAAAGGGGTAAAATATTAACTAAATAAATACTATACCATTATTAAAATTTAAATTTCAAACTATTTAATTTTTATCCACCTAAAACCATCTCCCACAATCAAAATATTCTGGTCTCTATTAGTATGTAAACGACCTTTATTTTTATGGACACTTCCATGGAAAATTCAAGTATCCAAGTTTAGTATTATAAATTAATTAATCATTATTATTAATTATCTTCATTATAATTTATTACAGCCACACTAATTAAATTATATTAGTTTCATTTATATATTTTAATGTTACTATATTAATTTTATCTGAATTGTTAAATCATATACACTATCTATTAGAAAAAAAATCATTATTCATGAGTTGTTCGAACTACCACCTCCCTGATGCAATGTATTTCATTTTCACTCACAGCCTTACAAGGATGGAACTGAGGACAGAATTTAAAGGAAATTATGATTTTCATGATATAATTAATTTTATATTTTTTAAAATTAGATAACATATAAATGATGTTATCAATAAATGATCACTGATAATTCATTAATTCAAAATGTGATCGATAAGAGAAAAATATTTTATTCAAATTATATAATATTTTCATATCCATTAAAGATTCTTATAATTACCTAAACTTATAATACATTTCACTAATAAACACTAAATTAGTTTATTATGAATGTGTTATAATTATTTTATAACAAAACAACCTCATAATCATTGATTATATCAGGGTAGATTAATCTTTTGGTAGGTTTAACCACATAATTGAATTATGATATGAATTTATATCATGAATTAATATGTGGACATAATTATTAGTATAATATTAATTAAATGGATGATAAATATTTTTTTTCTTTCCTAATATTTTATTTCAATATTTTGTTCATTAATTTTGAAAACACTCCTTGCTTTCCAAGAATAGCTAAAACCTGATAATTATTGATTTAATATTCAAGGATAATGAAAAAATTTCTCATAAAAGAAATTTGAAACATAATAACTAATTATGTAAAATCCCTTACATAAAATATAATGATATATTAATTATAATCATTCAAAGGATAATGTACACTGACATCGCAATTATGGAAGAAGTACACATAATCAAAACTTCAAAAACCTGATGTGGAATATCAAATTAATTCATGTAGAGAATCAATATTTTGGAAAATTATGAATAATAATATATATTATTATGGAAATTATATAATTAATTAGGATATATAGGCCTATTATACATTTTGTTAAAGAATGTTCATGGAATTCATGAAATGATGTATGGTGTTTTTTTAACAAATTCCTAAAATTGAGACATGTTTTATATAATTCTCATAAATAAATTTATGTGGTTTATATTTTTATTATTAGATATATAATATCTTCAATTATATTTTAATCATGGTATTTCATGTTAATTAATTTTCCTCCTCATTCAAGGGATTTTTATTTGATAATTTATAAATCCATATTTTTTAGTCACAATTCCAATTCATTGAGACATATTAGAAGTCATAGCACATGCTTCCTAATATTTTAATCTATTTAATTAATATCCCATTAATATCATATAATATACTTCCTTTAAATTCATTATATATACTATTTCAAATCATTATATTTTCTTCAAATGTATTGTGACATAATTGTTTTGTCACCCATATTCATATTTCTAGTAGCTGAATTGTAATTCATTGACTTATGAACATTGAATTGAAAATACTTTTTATAAGTTAAGTACATTATAACCTTTTATTATATTATTTTTCATTCTAAAATATTTGAAATTTTTACCACATAATATTCATTTCAAATGTTTTATGATTCATATAGTATGTTGTATGTATGGGATACTGATATCTCAAATATTCATTCCTTTAGATATATTATTTCATCGTAAACTCCATTCATCAATTCCTAGGTTTTCCCACCCAAATAATCTATTATTTGATATTTTATACTCCACTTTGTGAGAATTATGTTTAAAAAATGAAATATTTTATAGATCTTTTTTCAACATGGGTTTCAAAAAATATACTTTTCAAAATATTAAATAATATTTTCCCTTTAACATAAATATTTTTTATATTACACTCCTAACTTATCAAAAATAATATTTTTATCTTTTCATGTAACCATTAATAGATATTTTTTTAAAAAATTTATGGTTTTAAAATGATTTTATGTCACCTTTTCAAAATAACCTTTAAAAGTGACCTGATAATTTTTATTTTTGGTAAATAAAAAAATGATTTATAAAAGACCTATTATGTTTTTGGATCATAATTCCATAAAATTTTCAAACTTATTTACAAAAATTTGGTTTTTTAGGATATATATACATATTATTATTATCTAGGATATTAAACTTCTGTTATAAAAAATTTATTCTTAATCCTTTATTTTGTGATACTATTTGAATAATTTCATTACAAGGATATTATCAATCTATTTCAACATAATTGTAAGTTTCATATTGTTGCACAAGATATATGTTCTATTAAAACCATCAATATTATATATTTGGATGATGTATGGTCATGTTATTCAATTATAGACTTATGTGTATACTCATTAATCTATACAATGTGAACATCACATTTTACATAATTCAGATTGGATGATGTTCAACTACAATGAATGTTATCCTATTGATATTGGGAAATGTATTGGGATTTTTTAATTTATTATTCCAATATCAGTGATTATTATAAAGCTTAATATATATGTTTCAACCATCCTTCTTCCTTCTATGGATGGGTTATAATGATCTTATCCCTTTTATTGAAATGGGGTAAAATTATTAGACTTCCATATATAGTTACTCTACTATGTATGATTATTGGAATGTTTACTATGTATTGTTTTATTATAAAAATTATTTCTCTAGTTGTGTTATGATCAGTTTATCCTTTCATTTACTTGGGGAAAAGTATTATCCTTCTGGATTGTTATTATATACTAACATGTGTTGATTATTTATTTGACTTCTATATATCTCATTATACGGATTTCCGAATTTTATATAGTAATAGGTCCCGTGGTGAATGCTATTAAAGGTATTATTGAAACTTATGGTGAATCTAATAGAAATAATAATGTGAGATGTGGGGTGTGGTATTATATATCCCCTCTATGTATCGATGGGTGTCATAATAATAAACTAGTTTGGGTTATTTTAATATGCATACCCATTTCAACCTGAATTATTGATTATGTTATCGAAGACACCTAAATTTCATATAACATAGCCGTGAAATATTGTTTTTTATGTATAGAATTATTCATTCCATTTCTATTGTATTGTTATTATTGATATCCATGTTTTCATTTTTTTCATGGATATATCATTTTCTTAATTTTTTGATTATGGATTTTCGTTTTTACCTATTATTTAAATAATATTTATAACATGTTTAAACAATGATTTATTTAGTTATATTTTTCCCTTATTGAGTTTTTTATCTCACCGATTTCTTATGTTTCCATTAACCATGATATATATAAAACTAGTACACATGATATATTTAGAATGGTAACACACATGGAATAATTTTTTTGAGATGTTAAAGTCTTATCATGAATTATGTTATTTATTATATATATTTTAAAAAATCTCCAATAGTTGATAAATGCATAGGATGTATTTGTTTTAGATGTTACATATTTCTCTAAATTTGGTCACTAAAAAAGATCCTTGGTATATAATATATGATATCAATCAAAGATGATTATGTAATTACAGATGGTCATATCCTAGATTTTATAGCTAGTTTCCAATCATGTAAGTAAAGTATGTATTTATGGAACTAGATCAAGGAGTACGGGTTTATGGTGTTAGAGTCGGTAAAAATGAATGGTTTCAATAACATTGGATATTATTATATTTTACGGTAAAATTTAATGGTTGATATGTTAATGTTGATAATAATTTCAATGGTTTGTATAACCATTTGGAATAGTATATGATTTAACACTAAGGTGACAATGAAAATTTTATTTAGGGATTAGTAGAAGAAAATATTAGTGAGAACCCATGGAATAAGATGGTGTATTGGATAACATATTGAAGTTATGGTATAGATTATATGGGTTTTCAATCAATATATCCTTGTCTGGATACTAGAAAATGGATCTAACTATAGAAAAAATTCTCCAAGGGTAATCACACTGAAATTTATGGGTTTAGAATTTAATCATTCATCACTATGATTCTTGATGAGTGGGATTAAGAATTCACACATTCTGAGCCACTCTAGGGGGTATGATTTGGTTAGTCACTTTCTCATTAATATAAATTATTCAGGATTTAATATTTATTTTAACATATTTGGTTTGGGTGTGTTATATAGAAATGTCCATGGAAAACCAAGGATTGAAAAAAAAGTACATAGTTTGATATGAAAGTATCATATGTTAAAAATGGTTGCATAAGTGAACAAAAATACAGATTTATTTTTTTATATGTATATTTCATGTATTATCATAATTATATTTGTTTTATTATTTGGTTAAAATAGAATCATGTAAAATATGCTGATAAAATTGTGTACCTTGAAAACATTGTATCATATAACTGAATAATGGATCATATAAAAATGGGTTTGAATATTTTTATATTCTTGTTCTGATGAACAATTTGTGATTCCTTGCCTTAACTAAGGTCGTAATATTTCCATTTTCATGATGCATTTATCAATTTTCATTAGAGAGAGATATTTATTGATGATATTATAGTTTATTCTAAAAGCTACGTGAATTTTTTGAAACATATAAAAAAGTTCACCATTGAAAATATTTTTATAAAGGATTGGAAATATATATTAAATTATATCAATAACCATGAAAAGTTTTTTTATAAAAAATTTAATTTTTTGGGATTTATAGGAGAACACATAATTTAGATGTAGATAACTATTATGTTTAATATAAATTTGATATAGACATAATTAGTGCCTTTAATAATGAGAAGAAAAAGGAAGGGTTGATTTATTTTTATAATATTATGTTTTATAGTAATTTCTAACCTTTTTATTGATAATTTATTCATGTTATTTTTTTATATGTTTGTTGTATTTTTGTGATTATTATATATATTTTCTATTTTGTGACCATATGAACCATTGGTTAAAACTATTTCATCATTAAATATAGTGTTATCTTTTGGAAGAATATATAATCTCATTGTGGTTTAATGTTATGGATACTAAAATAGGGTTTCATAAAGGTATTCAATTGATATTATATGATTTGGGTATATATATACATGGTTATAAGATTATAAGAGTGGTTATAGTTTTTTGAGGAAGGATATGTTTTATTTTAAGAGCATTGATTTCAATGACTATTCAGTACAGAATATTTTATGAAATTTGATTGTAATTTGGGATCCATATATTACGGATTTGTCTAACAATTATTAGAAACCCCAACTAGAAATAACTTATGTTGAACCAAGAATAATATATGTTAAACTTATTCATGGTGTCAAATTATATAATTGTGGAGAATAAGGTCATAAAACTTACTAGTGTAAGGAGAATAGGGAAGCATTAAAAAATCATTGCATCAATTGCATGAGTATTGGGAACTAAATGGGTCAATGTCCAGATACAAGGGCTTGTGATGGAGATATTCATCAATAATCATAAAAATAGGCAATAACCTATGAAACCAATAATAATGAATCTGATAGAGATTTTTCACTCTATATTTTCAAATTTCCTATATTATGTATGTTCTCATCAATAACAACATATTGATTTGTAAATTAAAACATATAGTGGTATGATAATTATATAAATACTTTTTAGTTTTTGATGGAATTTATTTCATATTTATAAGGTTTTTTTAATTTGTAAGGAGTTATCTCTCTTTTTAAAGATCATATAATTATTTTTCATATAAATAAATTTCATCCCACATCCTAAATAAATGCATGATAATCTAGAGGTGTATGGTTAATTTTTAGTTCCATGTAGAAATTTATCTCATATTATGATTCAAATAGTGAGGATAAAAATTATTTCAGGTTGTAGAATGTAACACCTCGAAATTTTTAAATATGATTACTTTTAAATAAGACATTTTGTTTGATATATTTCTCAAAATGTAACATCAAACATAAACAAACCTATTATATATTTAGCTAAAATATAAATATTTTACGATGACCATTAAAACATAGAAATTTAATTGGTATGAAATAATAGGAGTGGCCACTTTATAAAATATATGTATAAAAAATAAATTTCACTATTAATATAAATTAAATTCAATTATTTATCCTAAAACGAGAGATAATATATTTTAATTTTTATAAAATTATTTTTCAAACAAATTACTTTTATAAAATGTTATTATATATTTTAAGAAATGTATTATTATTGAAAATAAATTATGTTTTATATTAGTAATTTATTAACACCAATTTATATTGTAAATGGTATAAAATATGTATCATAACAGTTAATTTTTAAAATGAAATTTTGTAATAAATGTTTTTCAATTATATTTTTGGACATTATTCAAAAATTAAATTTATAAAGTTTGACATTTAAAATTAAAAAAAAAATTCATTTTCTTATTGTTCATATTAAAATTTACATATTATGAATGTTTGAGCGTTACCTAGAAAAGATGTCTTTAGTAAAAAAAATATGGTCTTCACAACACCTATAATTTATATGAATCTTTCTGAATATTTGAATGATAAATAATATAAAATAACCTTTTAGGTGATCAAATATTAATCTATGGAATTAATATATGAATTTTTAAAAACTCACTCAGTTTATAAATCATATTCATAATATTTTTAGGACTTATTAAAACTTTACATTAATAAAAAACTATTTTCAGTCTCTTAATTGAACCAATTATTTTAAAGGATATTATATTCTGGATTTCCTTGTATTCCTAATATAAATAATTTTTTAGATTTTTAGTTGAATAGTATTCGTAAATTATTGAAAATGAAAGGGTTACTCATATAACTACACTTACATTCACTTATAAATGGGTAGCATCTTCACCACTTTATGAATCCCATATCATTATAATTTATCCTTGAGAATCAATAGTTTTTATTATAATATAACCCCATACCATATTAAAAATCTTATATTCACCTTTAATTCTCTTAATCCCTTCATTTCCATGGATATTTCAAAGAAAAATTTTAGTCCCTGATTTATGTATTTTCACCTGATTAGTTATTCTTCATAATTATATTCAGTGAAATTTATTCAATCCATGATAATATAGTTATATTACTATCATTGATATATATTAAATTAATATACTATGTTTATTATAATTTCTTATTCCCATACCCCATACATTAAGAATGTAAAAAATGTTGTTATTACGTAGTGAAGACAACCGCCTCCATGATGTATCATGTTTTGTTTTACATCACTCCCTTACACTAGAATATTTAAGGATATTATTAAGGAGTCTATATTATTTTATCTTAAAATTAGGGATCTAGTATTCTAAACTATATAAATCTACTAATTGTATGACAATTAATTAATCATTATTAATTCATTCTTTTAAAATAAGGGTGCTAAAGGAAATTGTTTTATTTTAATTCTATAATAATTTAATACCCATTACATATAGCAATTCAAATTAGTATAAATAATAATATATCAAAATAATATACAATAAATAATATCATTATTCTTCTTCTATAATTATATTTAAAACCCATCACATGGTGATTTATTAAATAAGGGTATGATCATGTTTGGGTTGGTTTATCCACATTATTAAACAAAACAATGAATTTATATCTTCAATTACTATAGGTATATAATTACTGTACATTATGATATACATATGTACATAGTTATTTTTTGGGTATTTTTTTATCAATAATAATTTCATTTATTACGAAAACACCATTCGGCTATCAAGAATTTCTAAAACAAGCTTTTTATCGATTTCATATTCAAGGATAAAGACTAAAATGATCATGAATGGAATTTTAAATATATTAAATAATTATAAAAAACCTAATATTAAAATTAATTATCTATTAATTTTTAATATTTAAATAAGAATATAAACATACAGTACAATACTGAAATTAGTAAAAACAATCAAAACTACAGACACCTAATGTGGGAAATCAGAGGAATCCATGTAGATAAAGAAAATTTGGTAAATTTATGAATCCAAATAGATATGAGTATGGTTCTAAATTAATTGATTGAAATAAATTTGTCTAAAACACAAGAGTTTAATGTACATTTTTATAATTTAGGAAATGGAGTAAGGTTTTTCATTTCAAATTACTCTCTTTGAGACATATTTCATATAATACGTTTAATTTAATTTATGTGGTATATATAATTCTTTTTTAATATCTCATTTAATGAATTATATTTTAATAATAGTATATTATGGTTATTAATAATTCCACTCTTTCAATGGGATTTCATTCAAAAAATTTAAAATCGTAATTCTTTTTCTCCTATGAATTATGATTCTTTAATACATATTACATTTCATAAGCCATGTTTCTATGTAATGTTGTTATATTTAATTTTTATCCCTTTTATTTTATATTATTTATTTAATAGTAATGAATCTTATATAATAATCCAAATTATGGTGTTTTCATCAAATGTCTTTTGAATCAAATGTTACCCCTAGGATATGAGTTTTTAGTTACTCAAATTTTATTCATCAAGTTATAATTATTCACATTAAAAAATTTTATATAAGATGGTAAATTATTCCCTTTGATTTTATTATGTTCTATTATATTACTTTTTACATTTTCCTTACATAATCCTCTTTTCAAGTGTTTTGTGTTTCACATGGTATCATTAATATAATGGATATAGATAACTCAAGTCTCATTTCATTGAGTTATATTATTTTTCCATAAAATTATTTCTTCCATGGTTCAATCATCCCATCATAATATTAGATTACATAGTATTCTATATTTATATTTGGGAAAAATATTTTTTAAAGAAATTATATATATATTTTTATAATTTGGGCTTCAACAAATTTATTTTTCAAAATATTAAAAATGGATCTTCCTTTCATATTCATATGTTTTCTCATCATCTTTTCATTTATACAATATTGAATTTATGTATTTTCAAGGTTCTATTATTAGAGATTAATTGTGAAAGTAATATTTTTTAAAATAATTGACGTCAACTATTGGTCGGAGTGGATACTCAAGAGGGGGGTGAATTGAGTTCCAATTAAAATTTCTTTTAAAAAGATTTCTATTAAAAATCCCTCAAATTGAAACCACAAGCTAAACTGTAGTGAATTTGTAATACAGTAATGGGTTAGTTAGGTTCTCAAGACATTGATTAGTTCTCAGTTAATCTAATCTGAAAAATAAATTAGCTTTTTAAACTCACCTAATTATTTACAATAAATAAAAACACTTGCTTGTTTAGCTATCAAAGTTACTTTAAAAATATATTTGTATTTAAATTACTTAGCATTGGAATATTTAATATAGTTTAAATCACAATAAACAAGCATAATAGGATTAACCAAGAGGTTCAGTCTCAAGTTGAGACTGAGTCCTCTCAAACAGTTTGTATAAACTATGATCTACACCCTGGATCGAGGGTTTTACAACAGTACATTTACTGTCCAGGTCCTCAAACCTCAACCACAGTTGTTCATGGGAAAACTAAACAACAGCACACAGGCTATCCAGGTCACACTTGACCACTTCCACAATTCATAGTGGGATACAATTAGGTGTTAGAGGTTTGATGTGAGGATTTAGTATCCTCTAGTTCAGTCCAGGAGTAAGTGTGTGTCTAAATAGACAGATGCACACACACAGCTCAAAAGTTAAACCAAAGTTCACTATTGAGAAAATAAATGGACAATGACTTTAGAATTATCTGAGTGATTGCATATGTGCTCTGGACTCTTTTGAGTGTTGTGGAAGTTATTTGAGTCTGTTCTGGTGAGGATGACACAAAACAGTGTGTCGTCTTTCTTCTTCGCTGTAGTTATTCAGCCTTATGCATATGATATCCAGTAGGCACATCAACTTGGAATTTGTGTTTGTTCCAGGTAAATTATCTTCTTGAAGCTCTCTGGTTTTCACAGGTGTTCTTCGAGTTCTTTTTTTGTTTCATGATGCTTCATAAAAACGTACACCCTCATCTTATGTGTTTCTGTCTGTTTATATTATTTTTGTCGTCTCGTCATCCTTCCAGTGCAGATAGATCTTCCTTTTTATTCCTTGAGATCTGGCAAAAAGAATGATTTCTTTTTGACAAGTACTAGGTACGGCTCCCTGACATCCAATAACAAACATTAATTAATATATGGTGCATTAACTAAACCAAATATGACCACTAGAATTAAATAAGAGTTAATCGAAATTAAAACATTTTTCATGACTGTCGGTGAGTCATGAAATCAGTAGGTCATTTGAATTTTCATCGGTATCAATAGGTCATGCGATCAGCATCGGTATTTCTAGGTCATTTAATCAGTATCGGTATCTGTAGGGAATTTGATCAGCATCGGTATCGGTAGATCATTTGATTAGCATTGGTATCAGTAGGTCATTTGATCAGCATCAGTATCGGTATGTCATTTGATCAGCATCAGTATTGGTTGATCATTTGATCAGCATTAGTGCGACCGTTCTCATCAGTGCGACCATTCTCATCGGTGAGACTATTTTCATCGGTGCCTTAATAAAATAACTAACAATGAGTCAAAAACATAAAATACACACAGAGTGTCTGTATAGACCAGAATACTTCCAGGTCAATAGTAGACCACAAACAATAATAGATAAGCATATGTAGACATGATTAGACACAAATAACCACATATATAACAAATTGAATAAATGACTAAATTGAAATATATAAAACAATTATTTTTGATTATTAAAATAACTATCACATAGAGAGTTCAACAATCTCCCCCTTTTTCATAATCACAAATCTATGGCATAAAAGTAGAGGAAAGATGAAATAATATTCAGTATGCTTCCCCTATGTAAAGAAAATATTTAAACGATATCATGACATGAGTGCTTAATGTTTATTTATAGATTATATAAAGATCACCCCTTGCTCATATATACACTATTCCCCCCCTTAGATATATATATGTGTCTCCACCTTAGATATATACATGTTCAACCATTTATATATATATACGTGTTCTCCCCCTTTGGGATTATCAATAAAAGGAGGAGAAAGTATTGGATAAAAAAGAAGAACGTTCCAGTAAAATAACATCTGAAAAAGGTACAAGATACAAATATAAAACAAAGGTACCAAGAAAATACACCCTATCAAAAACAACATAAATGACTATTTCTTGGGGTGAAGAGGAGCTTTCCCTTTGGGAGAGGGAGGAATGGATGGTCCAGAAGGTTGTTTGGTGAAATATTGATATGGCCGAATGGAGAGAGGAGGTAGCATAGCTCGGGCTGGTAGCAAAGTGGGTGCTATGGTCACTTGTGGTTGAGTAGAAGATCTTCCAGAAGGTGGCAGCTGAATGACTAGACGACTATTGGATAGATCTTGAGAGACTGATAACTGACTAGGAGAAACACTGGATGGACTGAGAGGCTTAGCAGCAGGAAGAACAAATTCCGTTTCTTGCACATGAAGATATGGTTTCAACATATTGATAAAATCTCGAATTACTTCACCACCATATTTCATGTCCTTCTCAAAGTCATATTTGATTTTCATGAAACTCTCCAGAGTGGGAGTAAAATCATTCAACTATTGGACATGAGCCTTAATGGCTTGAGTGACTAGAGGAATCCTTATATTTTTAGCCAGGACTTTAAACTGATGGTTCAACTCATGTTTTGTAGAAATTTGAGAAAAATATTGATCTACTTTTTCTTTGATCTCTTTCTGAGCCTTAGTAGCATCAGCTGAATACAGTTTCACCATCTTGTGATTATGGTCACTATGTTCTTTTATCTTTTTTAGAGTGTCCAAGTCTAGAATCTGTCCAAAAGCTTCCAATTCTTCTTTTATAACATCTTTTAAGTCATTGATCTTAGGACCAGTGATCTTGGTCACTTTAGAGGAGCTATCCCGAGAAACAATCTGAGTTATCCCAACATTCAATTTTCTCATATCATATTTCTTCAGGTGTTCTATCAAATTTCTCAAAAAATCCATCATTCCAGTGATGGTAGATCTAAATTCACCTGACAGAGATACTAAGCCACTGCTCAAATCCTTGAGCGCTTGATTCAAAGAGGTGATATGTCTTCTAATCATCTCACCTGTATTTCACAGGTCCAGCTTAATAATACTTACCACTCTTTGAGTTAAAGCATCCATAGCAGCCTTAGATGAATTCACAGGAGTAGGAGCAGTATAATTAGACAATTCCTCTTTCATTTTCTCTCCAACTGTGAGGAGAAACTCATCATTAAATCTGTTAAAATAGTATCGTGAAACTGAAGGACCAGGTCTTTCTATTGTCACTTGCACATTATTAGAAACTGGTCTTGTAACACCCGATACTTTTATGAGAAATATTTTGTTTTTATGTTATATAAATCATCATAGGAATATTTCACTACACACAACACTATCTTGGCTTGCTTTACACGCAACTGCGGCCTTCCTCGGTAGCTTGCGTCGTACGCAATACCGAGTTTCACTAAACAAAGATATATTATAATATTAGCCGTTATGAATAGTATTAACTGAATTTAGAAATTTATAACATTTTAATTCATCTTATACATTTTCTAGAATGAGGTATGAAAACAAAATCATATTTTTTTTGATAAAAGAAGTATTTTTCAAAATATGCAGTTTTACCGCCTTTTGAAGGCGTACCCACATTAAATCTAGTTTTTGACAAGTTTATAAGTTCAATTTGACAAAATAAAATTTTTCTTTAGAATAAAGATATAAAAATTTACTTTGGATAAATTTTTCATATTATTCTGATAACTTTCATATTTTAATGAATAGTAAAAACATGCTATATTTTAATTAAAAACAACTTTTTTCGTCGCAATACTTTATATTCTTAAATTATAATATTGATTGTTTTTAAATTATAAATATAATATATTTTTAACATTTAATATAATTTATGTCATTAGCATTAATTTTACATTGAATTCATAGGTAAAAATATTTCTATCTTTGGCAATGTTTTAACTTTTAAAACCCGTTTGCATGACAATAGGATTAATTTTAAATTAATTACTACAACTTCTGTGTTTTGAATTTTGAAAAATGGATTCCATATTTGGAATTAGGGGGTCCAAATTATGTTAATAGGTTACTTTTATTTTTTTGATATAATGAATAGTAACTACGGTAATGTTTTTATTTACTACGATTATAGGTAAATAGGGTAATTCAAGGATAAAAGAATATTATAATATTTCAAAATTACCTTGAAACTTGTTCTAACGTTATTGGATGAGTATTGGACAACCATCGGTATCCTTGGGACGATTTTGGGACCCCATTGAGCCACTTGGTAGTGACAATGACAATTTGGATTAATTAATTTAATGTAAAGACAAAATTGACATTAACAAAAATATTTTAGTAATTATTTTTTATAAGGGGTACTATAAATTATATATTCGACTATAAATATTCATTAGAAATCTAAAAATATTTCATACATATTGATATTTTTTTAATAAATTTTAGACACCAAATAAATTAAATTATTTATGACATAATAATGATGAAGTAGTTACCTCATTAATAAATGATTTAAATAAATAATATTATAATGATTAAAATATTTTCCAAAACATGTCCAATTCTGATTGGATGATTTTATTTCGTCTATGATTCATCGTATCTTCATCTTTAATGATTTTTGGACCTTTTGAAGCTGAAGATAAGTTTATAATAAAATAATATTTCCACACTTTCCAAAGGTGCCCCTCTCCTCCCTTATAAAAGGGCACCTCCTCCCTCTCTTCCTCACACCAATTTGAGAATACAATCTTGGCCAACCCCTACCCATTTCACTTCCCCACTTCCTTAAAAACCAACTAGAGGTACTGGTATTATCAAAAGACCAACTCTAGTGCCTTAAGAGAAAGTTTAAAAGAGGCACTTCGAGAAAGAGGTAATACCTTCTACTGTTTTCTTCAAGTTCCATTCATCGTATACTCTCTCTTCTTTAGTTGTTTCATTATGAGGTAATAAGAACAGTATCCCTCATATACTGAAATTTTATTATAAATATGAAACAACCATATTTCAACTCTTATCCATCCTACAGAAAACAAAATCACCGCGCGTGCGTACGTACGGAATACCGTCTCCACGCCGTGGTGTAATCTGTTTTCCACCACCACCTTACTTGGATGGGTATTATGGTGTAAATAATAACTATATATGATTATTGTAAAGTTATATTGATTCTGAAATAGTATACATACACTTCAATACAATTCCACGATCATGGGAAAGTTATCATCGCTCGTGCGTACGTACGGCCTACCATCTCCACGATGTGATGCGACTCGTTCCCTATGATCTTCATTGAATAATGATTATATAAATGAATTTAATGAATTAATATGATATATATTACACTAATACCATTCTGTATGGGATGTATACATATCCTATAAAGAGGAATAAGAATTTATTCAACAAAACACGCATAAGAACAAAAAACTAATAAACACCCGAATAACAAGCAGTAATGAAATATTACTAATAAGAAGCTAAGAATATGACCATATATGACATCATAACAATGAATATAATTCTGTAATAAGTTAATGAAATTATTTAGATCATTATACAGGAGGTTCGGACACGTACAAAGCATATCAGACCTAAGATAAGGGAAAATATCACAATCTCATTTTTATCCGAGATTGTTTATACTTTGGTATTTACTGGGGTGTATTTTATCATCCACATCCATGTTTCCTCGATAGGTAATATTATTTCCATCCACCTACAATTGTTTAAATCCAATTTTACCCTTCGGTGAGTTTTTAGTAAAAGATATTAAAGGAATCTTTTGTCGTTTTTCATACGAGGTACTTTTTGACTTTTCCGACAAAAGTACGTGAAGAATGTTTTTCATAACTTATAAGGCATGAATGGATTTTTAAAACATTATTTCAAAGAATATTCCTTTACATGTTATCATGGTTATTTTTAATCAACTTATTTTAGTTTAAAATTTTATGACATGTTAAGAAAGGAAAAATGTTTTTGAAGTAGAAAGGATATTTTCCTCAAGAATGGAGTTCAAGTGTTTTATCAAAATTATTTTCCATCTAAGATAATATAGGGTTCTGTTTATATCCCTATTATTACATTGATATGATTATGTTGTGAGGGAAATATTTTTATGAATTCCTTTATCTTATATGAATTGTTTTATGATTCCATGATGTTTAAGATTCCCATTTTTATTACATGGGTTATGATATGATGTATGGTTTATGATTTTGTGGCACACATAAGACTGGTATCATTATTAGATTGGTGGGACCTATATCTACCTCAAATGAATTGGGTAAAGATTTTATATCTCATGAGATAGACATGGCTGGAACGGCAGATTAAACAGGTTCAGTGAAACAGGACTGAAACGAGGAGTGACCTCAGTTCAGAAATGGACGTTGTCCACTACGATAGTCTTGGCAATGAGTCTTGACAAATAAGAAATGATTCTATGTGATTATGTGTGTATTCCACAAAGTTTCATTTTTTAAGTTATGATTATTGGGATTACATTTCAGTACCATTATTTATCCCATGTTATGAAATTATGATCTCTTTTGCAGGTTATGATTTCAAAAATGTTATGTCCTTATGAATATGATCTGATTGATATTTCTTTGTTTTTACCCTTACTGAGCATTTGAGCTCACTCATTTGTATGTTTTCTTTCCCCAGGTCAGGTAGAAGGTTATTAAGTAAGATATTCCAAAAAGGGACTATAGATATGATGAAATAAATGGGAGACAGTGTAGATGCTTTGTGAACCAGTTGTTTATGTTTCCTAGTTTCTAAAGACACTATACCTATACAGTCCTTTCATGGTTTTGTTATATGTTGTAATAAGTATGCTTCAATTTTGAAGTATTAACCATGTATGTAAATTATGGGTCATTATAGTTTGTATCAGAGGAAAGGTATAGTCAACCTTTTGAAACTAGGATGTGAAAGCCTTAGTAAGAACCCTAAGGATAAGTCTAAGCATAGAACACAATCTTAGTGTTTTAGGAATTTCCATGAACAACCTATGATAAGACCTTAGGTGTAAAATTTTGTTCTTGATTATGTGGTTTTCTTTTATAATTAGTGTTGCTCACACTATTCTTCTTGGTTTTAGTCAATGGATGGAACCCGAAAGAACCGTGTTAATGCAGAATGCGATGGGCAATGCAATGATTGTCCCCCTGAGCAACCAAACGATATGGGAGCTGGAATGCAAAATCATGTAGCCATGCTCACACAACTTTCTCAAGCTATGAATCATGCAGGACTTCCAAATGAGCAAAGGAAGGAGCAACAGTCTGTCGAATCCTTCATGAGGAAGCATCCACCTTCATTCAGCGGGTCTTCTAATCCATTAGTGGCTGAACAATGGAGCAGTACCACTGAAAAGATATTTTCAGTTCTTCAAAGTTCTGAACATGATAAATTCATCTTAGCAGTGTATCGTTTGGAAGGTGATGCTGATAAATGGTGGAATCTTATCAAGAATACGAGGTAAAGAGACGAAATTGAGTCCATGGAATGGGATGATTTCAAGAACTTATTTTTCAATAAGTACTTCCCTCGTATTCTTCGAACAAAGATGGATAAGGAGTTTCTTGAACTAAAGAAAAAGGATGATGAATCTGTTGGTACCTATGAAGAAACTTTTACAAGACATGCGAGGTATGCTTCTGGTATTATTATCCAACCTGAGAGTAAGATCGATCGATTCTTTAGTGGATTAAAACCAAGTCTTCGAAGGGCGTTATCCATAAGGGACTTCAATAGATACGAGGAAATCGTTTGATGTGCTCTCAAAGTTGAGATGGATATTAGAGTAACCCATCAGTCATATAGGTTTGATAAGAAGAGAAAAATGGAATTCAAAGGAAAATCTAAAGACCACACTGAAAAGAAGATGAGTTTTCCCTTATGCTCAAAGTGTGGAAAGAAATATGGAGGAAATTGTCTTAAGGGGACAAGAAAATGTTATAAGTGTGGAAAAGAAGGTCATCGGGAAATTGAATGTCGAAATAATGGGAAGAAGGTGTCTAATGATGAAAACAAAGGAAGGGATACACAGAATGAACCTACTACACTTCAATGTTTCAAGTGCAAGGAGATGGGGAATTATGCCAATAAATGCCCAAATCCAAGGGTTGATGATGAGGATTGACGTCAACAAACTCTTAAGGCAAAATATAAAGGAAAGTCACATGGAATTACTATCGGTGATGTGGAGTACGACAACGAAGTGGTGAGAGGTACACTTACCATCCACTCTAAAGTAGAAAATGTTTTATATGATTCTGGATCCACCCACTCTTTTATTTCTAAAGAAGTTTCTAAGGGTATCGACGTATTACCTGAAAAATTAGATGGTGAGTTGGCTGTGAAAACTCCTAATGGAAAAACAGTTGCATCAAAAGTTTACAATTCTTCTCCGATTAAAGTTTGTGGGAAAGTGCTTCCTACAAATCGTTTGATCCTTCCTATAGTGGAATTTGATGTGATTCTTGGCATGGATTGGCTTTCTCTATATGGAGCTCATATCAATTGCCAAATAAGGGAAGTCACATTTCATATTCCAGATCAATCTATGATCATCTATCGATGCAAGGATGAACATAACCTTCCAGTAGAAATTTCTTCTATCTTATGGGTCTTTATTCCACTAAATGAAGTTTATTTATCTCAAACAGTTGGAGAGAAACTCACGATTAAGAATATCTTCATTGTACGGGAGTTTGACGATGTCTTTCCGGAGGAATTACTAGGTCTTCCACCAAATCGTGAAGTTGAGTTTTCAATAGAACTCGTACCAGGTGCTTTGCCTATTTCAAAGACACTGTATAGAATGGCCCCAATTGAGTTGCAGGAATTGAAGAAGCAAATCCAAGAGAATCTTGATAAAGGATTCATACGCCCTAGTGCATCACCTTGGGGTGCACCTGTTCTGTTTGTTAAGAAGAAATATGGATCAATGAGACTCTGCATTGATTATCGAGAACTTAACAAGATCACAGTCAAGAAAAAATATTCTCTCCCACGCATTGATGACCTATTTGACCAACTACACAAAGCTCAATACTTTTCCAAGATTGATCTTTGTTCAGGGTATCATCAATTAAGGGTCAAAAGGGAGGATATACCAAATACAGCTTTCCGTACAATGTATGGACACTATGAATTTATAGTGATTCCATTTGGTCTTACTAATGCCCCTGCTATCTTCATGGATCTGATGAATAGAGTCTTTAGAGACTATCTTGATCAGTTTTTGGTAGTCTGTATAGATGATATTCTTGTCTATTCAAAGAGAAAGGAAGAACATGATGATCGCTTGCGAATTGTATTAAAGACCCTATGAAAGGATAATCTTTATTCCAAATTTAGCAAGTGTGAATTTTGGCTTCAAAAAGTTTCATTTTTGGGTCACATAATCTCAAAAGAGGGGATATCTGTGGATCCAGCAAAAACAGAGGTTATCGAAAGATGGTCGAGACCAACAATAGTAACTGAGATCCAAAGTTTTCTTGGTTTGGCTGGATATTATCGATGTTTTGTGAAAGACTTTTCATGATTATCTAATACACTAACCAAGTTGACTCTGAAAAGAGTTAAGTTTGTTTGTACAGAGGAATGTGAAGAGAATTTCAAGGAGTTGAAAAAAAGGTTATCCAGTGCTCCAGTGATCACACTGCCTTGTAGTGGAGAAAGGTTTGTGATCTACAGTGACGCATCCATGAAGGGATTGGGGTGTGTTCTTATGAAAAATGATATGGTGATAGCTTATGCATCACGACAGTTGAAAAACCATGAGAAAAATTACCCAACTCATGATTTGGAGTTAGTTGCGGTAATCTTTGCATTAATGATTTGGAGGCATTATATTTATAGAGAAACGTATGACATTTATACTGATCATAAATGTTTAAAGTATATTTTCACACAAAAGGAGCTGAATATGCGCCAAAGAAGATGGTTGGAGCTGATTAAGGATTACGACTGCTCAATTCACTACCACCCTAGGAAAGCAAACAAGGTGGAAGATGCATTAAGTCGACAAGACCATGCTATCTTATCCATGATTAGGATCACAAAAGATCCAATATTTATGGATTTACAAAGGATGGATCTTGTAATTATAATGGAAGGGGAAAATCGTATCTTTCTCAAATAAATTTTCAACCATCTATACATGTAAATATTAAAGAGGCGCAGAAAGAAGATGTCGAGTTACAAAATAAGGTGAGAAATGATCCTGAATTCAACCTTGATTGAGATGGGATAATAAAGTTTAGGAATTGGGTTTGTGTTCCTCCCATCCCAGAATTAAAGAAGGAGCTGCTGGATGAGGCTCATAGTTCTTCATTCTCTATTCATCCTGGAAGCACGAAGATGCATGGAGACCTGAAAGAGTATTTCTGGTGGGATGGAATGAAAAGAGATGTTGCTGAATTTGTCTCTCGATGCTTGGTTTGTCAGCAAGTTAAAGCTGAGAGACATAAGTCTAAGGGGATGTTACAACCATTACCCATACCTGAATGGAAATGGGAAAACATCACTATGGACTTTGTCATTGGACTTCCTAAAACATCCAAAAGCAATAATGCTATCTGGGTTATATTTGATCGTCTTACGAAGTCGGAACACTTCATTGCTATTAGAGAAGATTTTTCTCTTGATCAGCTTGCCAGGATATATGTAAAGGAAGTGGTAAGATTACATGGAGTACCACTTTCCATTATATCTGATCGGGATCTGAGGTTTACCTCAATGTTCTGGCGAAGTCATCAACATACTCTGGATACAGAGTTGAGTTTCATCACTGCTTATCATCCTCAGAAAGACAGTTAGTCTAAGAGGAAAATTCAAAATCTAGAAGATATGTTGAGATCTTTCTCTATGGATTTCAAAGGTGGTTGGGATCAACACCTACCTTTAGTGGAATTTTATTATAATAATAGCTTTCACCCCAGTATTCAGATGGCTCCTTATGAATCTATCTATGGAAATAGATGCAGGACTCCAACTTGCTGGGATGAAGTTGGGGAAAGGAATCTATTAGGACCGGATCTTGTTTATGAGATGGCAGAAAAGGCCAGATCTATTCAGCAACACATAAGAGCAGCTCAGAGTCGAAAAAAAGTTACGCTGACAACCGAAGAAAAGACTTAGAGTTTGAAGTGGGTGATAAAGTGTTCTTATGAATATCTCCCTGAAAGAGGGTCATGAGATTTGGAAAGAAGGGAAAGTTGAGCCCTAGATATATCGGTCCTTTCGAAATACTGGATCGTATTGGGAAGGTAGCTAACCGATTGCCGCTTCCACCGAATCTCTCTCAAATTCACGATGTGTTCCATGTATCTCCCCTGAGAAAGTACATACCTGATCCTTCACATGTACTCAACTCAAAAGTTGTACCGCTGGAACAAGATCATTCTTATGAAGAATAGCCGATAGAAATTCTGGATCGTAGCGAAAAATTCCTACGGAACAAGACCACTCGCTTGGTGAAAGTTTTATGGAGGAAACACTAATTAGAAGAAGCTACATGGGAACTTGAGGATATGATAAGGGAGAGGTATCCTCATCTGTTTGTTACGAAGTGATGAATTTCGAGGGAGAAATTCATTTTAAGGGGGGTAGAATGAAACACACGAGACTTTTATGAGAAATATTTTGTTTTTGTGTTATATAAATCATCAAAGGAATCTTTCACTACACACAACACTAGCTTGGCTTGCTTTACACGCAACTGCGGCCTTCCTCGATAGCTTGCGTCGTATGTAATAACGAGTTTCACTAAACAACGATATATTATAATATTAGCCATTATGAATAGTATTAACTGAATTTTTAATTTTATAATATTTTAATTCATCTTATACATTTTCTAGAATGATGTATGAAAACAAAATCAGTTTTTTGGGTAAAAGAAGTATTTTTCAAAAAATGCAGTTTTACAGCCTTTTGATGGTGCACCCACATTAAATCTAGTTTTTTACAAGTTTATAATTTCAATTTGACAAAATAAAATTCTTCTTTAGAATCAGGATATAAAAATTTACTTTGGATAAAATTTTCATATTATTCTGATAACTTTCACATTTTAATTAATAGTAAAAACACGCTATATTTTAATTAAAAACAACTTTTTTCATCACAATACTTTATATGGTTAAATTATAATATTTATTGCTTTTAAAGTATAAATTGAATATATTTTTACAATTTAATATAATTTATGTCATTAGCATTAATTTTACATTGAATTCATAGGTAAAAACATTTCAATCTTTGGAAATGATTTAACTTCTAAAAACCGTTTGCTTAACAACGGGATTAATTTTAAATTAATTACTGAAACTTCTGTGTTTTGAATTTTGAAAAATGGATTCCATATTTTGAATTAGTGGGTTCAAATTATGTTAATAGGTTACTTTTATTTTTTTGATATTATGAATAGTAACTACGGTAATTTTTTTTATTTACCACGGTTAAAGGTAAATAGGGTAATTCAGGGTTAAAAGAATATTATAATAACTCAAAATTACCTTTACACTTGTCCTAACCTTGTTTTATGAGTATTGGCATACAATGGGAATCCTTGGGTCAATTTTTGGACCCCATTGAGCCTCTTGGTAGTGACAATGACAATTTGGATTAATTAATTTAATGTAAAGACAAAATTGATATTAACAAATATCTTTTAGTAATTAATTTTTATAAGGGGTTATATAAATTATATTTGTAACTATAAATATTCATTAGAAATATAATAATATTTCCTACATATCGATATTTTTTTATAATTTTTAGACACCAAATAAATTAAATTATTTATGACACATTAATGATGAAGTATTTACCTCATTAATAAATGATTTAAATAAATAAGATTATAATGATTAAAATATTTTCCAAAACATGTCCAATTTTGATTGGATGATTTTATTTCGACCATGAGTTATATTATCTTCATCGTTAATGATTTTTGGACCTTTTGAAACCAAAGATAAGTTTATAATAAAATAATATTTCCACACTTTCCAAAGGTGCCCCTCTCCTCCGTTATAAAAGGGCACCTCCTCCCTCTCTTTCTCACACCAATTTGAGCCTTCAAGCTCGGCCAACCCCTACCCATTTCACATCCCCACTTCTTTAGAAACCTACTAGAGGTTCGGGTCTTATCAAAAGACCAACTCTAGTGCCTTTTGAAAAAGTTTAATGGAGGAACTCTAAGAAAGAGGTAATACCTTCTACCGTTTTCTTCAATTTCCATTCTTCTTCTACTCCCTCTTATTTAGTTGTTTCATTATGAGGTAATAAAAACAGTATCCCTCATATATTGATATGTTATTATAAATATGAAACAACCCTATTTCACCTCTTATCCATCCTACGGAAAACGAAATCACCGCGCGTGCGTACGTACGGAATACCGTCTCCACACCGTGGTGTAATCTGTTTTCCACCACCACCTTACTTGGATGGGTATAGTGGTGTAAATAATAACTATATATTATTATTTTAAAGTGATATTGATTCTTAAATAGTATACATACACTTTAATACAATTCCACGTTCATCGGAATGATATCATCGCTCGTGCGTACGTACGGTCTACCGTCTCCACGATGTGATGTGACTCATTCTGTATGATCTTCATTGAATAATGATTATATAAATGAATTTAATGAATGAATATGATATATATTACAATAATAACATTCTGTAAATGATGTATCTATATCCTATAAATAATAATAAGAATTTATTCGACAAAACATGCATAAGAACAAAAATTTAATACACACCCAAATAACAAGCAGTAATGAAATATTACTAATAAGAAACTAAGAATATGACCATATATGATATCATAACAAATAATATGATTCTTTAATAAGTAAATGACATTATTTAAATCATTATACAGGAGGTTCGGACACGTACAAAGCATATCAGACCTAAGGTAAGGGAAAATATCACAATCTCATTTTTATCAGAGATTGTTTATACTTTGGTATTTACTGGGGTGTATTTTATCATCCACATCCATGTTTCCTCAATATGTAATATTATTTCCATCCACCTACAATTGTTTAAATCCAATTTTACCCTTATGTGGGTTTTTAGTAAAAGATATGAAAGAAATATTTTGTCATTTTTCGTACGAGGTACTTTTTGACTTTTCCGAAAAAAGTACAGGAAGAATGTTTTTTTAACTTATACGGCATGAATGGATTTTTAAAACATTATTTCCAAGAATCTTCCTTTACAAGTTTTACTGTTTATTTTTAATCAACTTCTATTAGTTTAAAATTGTATGACATGTTAAGAAAGGGAAAATGTTTTTGAAGTAGAAAGGATATTTTACTCAAGAATGGATTTCAAGTGTTTTATCAAAATTATTTTCCATCTAAGATAATATAGGGTTCTATTTATATCCCTATTATTACATTGATATGATTATGTTGTGATGTAAATATTTTTATGAATTCCTTTATCTTATATGAATTGTTTTATGATGCCATCATGTTTAAGATTCCCATTTTTATTACATGGGTTATGCTATGATGTATGGTTCATGATTTTGTGGAACACATAATAATGGTATCATTATGAGATGGGTGAGACCTATATCTCCCTCCAATGCATTGGGTAAAGATTTTATATCTCATGAGATAGACATGGCTGGAACGGCAGGTTAAACCGGTTCAGTGAAACAGGACTGAAACGAGGAGTGAACTCGGTTCAGAAATGGACTTTGTCCACTAAGATAGTCTTGGAAATGAGTCTTGACTAATAAGAAATGATTCTATATGATTATGTGTGTATGCCACAAAGTTTCATGTTTTATGTTATGATTATTGGGATTACATTTCACTACCATGATTTATCACATGTTATGAAATTATGATCTCTTTTGCAGGTTAAGATTTCAAAAATGTTATGTCCTTATGAATATGATGTGATTGATATTTCTTTTGTTTACCCTTACTGAGCATTTGAGCTCACCCTTTTGTATGTTTTCTTTCCCCAGGTCAGGAAGAAGGTTATTAAGTAAGATATGCCAAAAAGGGACTATAGATATGATGAAATAAATGGGAGACAGTGTAGATGCTTTATGAACCATTTTTTTATGTTTCCCAGTTTCTAAAGACACTATACTTATATGGTCCTTTCATGGTTTGGTTATATGATTTAATAAGTATGCTTCAGTTTTGAAGTAGTAACCATGTATGTAAAGTATGGGTCGTTATAGGTCTAGCCTTAACTGGATGGCTTACTCTTGCGATATGAACTTCTTCTTCCTTTTCCTCTGAATAATCCAAACCAAGAACCGAAAAACCAAGGTGTTCCTCCCATGCAGCTTTACAAGAGGTATACTGAGGCTTTACAAAATCATCTTTTCCAGAATTTTCATGTGAGTCTTCCTCACCTACATCAATATCTGTCTACACTGTCCTTTTAGCCTCATGAAAAACTTCTGACTCATCTAAATGATGTTGTGGATCAGCTTGGATTACATTGTGACCATCCACTGGTCGAGAACTTGCATCATCATCATCACCACCATCATCATCAACATCATCACCATCATCACCATCATTACCATCATCACTATCATCACCATCATCCCCATCATCACTATTTCCATGTCAATTATTATTTACCAAAGTTTCATCGGTATTGTCTTTGCTACTGGATTCAAACTGCTCATAATTTGATACATCAGTATCAGCTTCTTCTTCATCACCTAGAAGGGGTTTTGACTCAGGTAACATAAGAGGTGGACTAGCTGGTTGAAATTACATTATTCTTTTCTTAGGACTTACTGTATCAGGATCACTATAGTTTTCAGGAGGTGACACGGGTTCCTTTTCAGTATCCACATCATCATCAGCTTCATCTTCCCCTGTTTCCTTCTTGCTAGAATCTTCAGTGTCCTTAGGAGATTCTGTCTCTTCATCCCCATCAAAATAAACAACTTCTTGATCAGGTTTTAAACTAGGATCTCTCATCCCCTTTGGTCTCTTAGAATGGTCAGAATGATTAAAGGAGTCATACAACTTTTCTTAATCAGCAACCCATGCCTTCTTCCATGGATTCCAGTTGATTATCATTCTTCTCCAGATATCCTTGTTAATAAATAAGATACTACTAGATGATATACTCTCATCTCCATCTTCAACACAACCCAAAAACTTTAGTACGGTAGAGATTTTCTTAGAATAGAACAAGGTTGTAGCCTTCTTGGATGGCTTTACAATCTCAGAAATATGAACAGTAATATATCTCTACATGTTGATCTTCTCACCATTTAGGAATAAAAATAACAAGAAAATATCTTGATACTTTACAGCAACAAAATCACCTTTTCTGGGACAGATTTGGTGCTGGATAAACATAAACAAGATTTTACATTCTCCATCTAACTCAGCAGTTGTTATTCTTCTGGATTCAGAATTTCTAGTCAACATCTCCAGAGCAAGGTCAAAAGAAAAATATTCAGTGGTAGGAGGAATGTTACCATTGTAATCCTCATATCTACCATTATGTGGTACCACCAAACAATCAGCCCATTGCTTCGATGAAAAGGTTATATTCTTCCCTTTGATCACTGAAGATAATCTCACAGCATCTTCTCCATCCAATACAATATTTACGTTCAGATAAAACTCATGCATTAGCTTTGGGAAGTAGACTTGGTTATTATCACAGAACCAGTATTTCCATCCTTGCATCTCGAATACTTTTAAAAGTGAAGACTAACTAGATAACACCCATTCGGAACTCACTTCCTTTTCCGTGGTGACCACCCGAGTTTCCAACTCTGGGTTCACTGACCTTTGAGTCGTGCTGCTTGATTCTCCTCGAGTGAATTTAACAAGAGAGGAACATTAAAATTCCTTTATTTGTCTCTTTTTCTTTTCCATTTGGATATTATAGAATTTTGAGAGGTTGGAAGGGATCAAAAGTATTGGGATTCCGAAAACGTAGAGTTCTACGGGAGATGGAAGGTCGACAGTTTTTAGAAAAATAAATAGCCCACGTCATAAATTTTACCCTTTAGGGTTACAATAATAAACAATAATAACGATTAAGTAAAACAATGTTGTTTTGACAAACACTAAGATTTTCATATACTGTATAATTCTAACAGTATTAAAGATCATATCCACTGATCTGTTTCACAGATCAGTTTCACAGATCAGTTTCACTAATCGGTTTCACTGATCGATTTCACTGATCGGTTTCACTGATCAGTTTCACATATCGGTTTCACTTATCGGTTTCACTTATCGGTTTCACTAATCAGTTTCACTAATCGATCATAAGTAACTCTTGTTTAATAAAATATAACCTTTTTTAGCTTAAGGGTTTGGTGAAAATATCAGCAAATTGATTTTCAGAGTCAATAAATTCCAGATACATATCACCCTTTGGATAATGATATCCCAAAAAGTGATGTCTAAAATCAATGTGTTTGGTCCTAGAGTGAGACACAAGATTAATGGTGATATTAATTGCACTAGTGTTATCAGAATTAATAGACACATGTCTAAATAGATATCCATAGTCCAAAAAAGTGTGTTTCATCCACAGAATCTGTGAACAACAACTACCAGCAGCAATGTATTCTACTTTAGTAGTAGAAAACGCAACCGAGTTCTATTTCTTACTACACCAAGATACAAGGGACTTTCCCAAAACCTGACATGTTAAAAATGTGCTCTTCCTATCTAACTTGAAACCAGTAAAGTTATCAATGGAATAACTCATTATGTCAAAGGATTTTCTTTTTGGATAAAACAAACCTAAATTGGTTGTATGTTTAAGATATTTGAAAATCCTTTTAACCAAAATTCAATGATATTCTTTAGGATTAGGTTGAAATCTTGCACACATGAATTCACTAAACATGATATCTGGTCGACTAGAAGCAAGGAAATGTAAGCTTCCAATCATACCTCTATAATTGGTTTGATAAACTGGTTTCCCAGTTTCATCATCATCCAACTTACAGGTGGTACTCATAGGTGTGTCACTTCCCTTATTACTATCCAAACCAAAAGGATTTAAAATATCCTTTGTATATTTTCTTTGATTTAAAATAATACCATATTACTTTTGAAAATTTTGAAAACAAAGAAAATAATTGAGTTCTCCCATTAAACTCATTTTGAATTCATTTTTCATAATCATTGACAAATTAGTACATAAATAATTTTTAGAAGATCCAAATATAATATCATCAAAATAGATTTGTACAATCAAAATATCTTTAGAGATTCTTTTAATTAAAAGAGTGGGATCTGCAATTCCTTTAGTAAAACCATTAGATATAAGGAAATTTGTTACTCTATCATACCACGCTCTTAGAGAATCTTTTAATCCATATAATGATTTAAAATGTTTAAAAAAATGGTTTGGAAAATGGGGGTTTATAAATCCAGGTGGTTGTTAAACAAAAACATCTTCAATTATAAAACCATTTAGAAATACACATTTGACATCCATTTGATATAACTGGAAATAAATATGAGATTCATAAGTAACTAAGATCCAAATGGATTCTAATCTAGCTACAGGTGCAAAGTTTTCTTCATAGTCTATTCCTTTTTCTTGATTGTAACCTTGTGCAACTAATCAAGCTTTATTTCAAATAATGTTTCCAGATTCATCAAATTTATTTTTGAATACCCATTTTGGACCTATGGTCAAGGTGTCCTTAGGATTTTCTACTAATTCCCAGACATTATTTCATTCAAATTGATTTAACAATTCTTTCATAGCCATAGCACAAAATTCATCATTGATTACATCATTGATATTTTTAGGATTTAGTTGTGAAAAGAATGATTTGATGTTAAACCTGATTTCTTAGAGAATCTCTAGTTTATGTTTCTCTATCTAGGTTACCTACAATTGCATCTATAGGATGGTTCTTTAAAATCCTAGTTGATCTAATAAAGGTAGGACTAGAATTTTCAGGTTCTTCTCTAGGTTGGGGTTCACCAGAAGCATATTCTGGAATATTTCCTGAATTGGTTGTCTTGACAATAGGGTCACTATTTTTGTCATTAAGATTTGGAATTGACAAATCCTCTTCAAGATTTTCAAGAGGGGTCTTAGATTCATGTGGATCAGTTTCATCAAATTTGATGTGAACATATTCTTCCACACATTTGGTTCCCTTATTAAAAACTCTATAGGATTTTCTAGTAATTGAATATCCTAAAAAGATTCCTTCATCACTCATGGATGAAACTTTACCAAGATTATTCTTAGTGTTGAGAATAAAGACTTTTCAATGAAAAACATTGAAGTAACTACCTTTATCCTTCCTATTATTCCATAGTTCATAAGGGGTCTTTTTGAGAACAGGTCTAATCAAGACTCTATTTATAATATAACAAGTTGTATTTACAGCTTTATCCCAGAAGTAAACAGGTAGGTCATACTCATTAAGCATTGTTCTTGCAATTTCTTGAAGAGTTCTATTCCTTCTTTCTACTACACCATTCTGTTGAGGTGTCCTAGGGGTAGAAAAGTTGTGATTATATCCATTGTGTGAGCTGTAGGATTAAAATTACTAATTTTCAGACTTATGACCATGATCACTTCTGAAGTTCTTAATCTTAAGTCCACTTAGGTTTTCTACATACTTGGAATATTTCATAAAATAAGAACACGATTCACTTTTGTGAGAAAGAAAGTATACCCTAGTGTATCTAGAAAAGTCATCTACTAAGACATAGACATGTTCTTAACATTTAAACTATAAACTCTAGAAGGTCCAAACAATTCCATGTTAACCAACTCTAGATTTTGAGAAGTTGAAACTTCTTTCTTTTATTTGAAAGAAACTTTATCTTGATTTCCATTTTGAAAAGGATTACAAACTTTATCAGCCGGGAATTCATGTTTAGGTAGGTCTCTAACTACTAAGTTCTTCCTAGTCAGTTTTCTAAGAGAATTTATATTGCAGTTCCCTACTATTTTGTACCAAATCCAAGAATATTTATGAAAACCATTTAAACAAATTATATTCTTCTTTTCTAAATAATTCAAATCTACAGCATATACATTTTCATTTCTCAAGGCAATAAATACCCAACCATTTTTAGAATAAAAAACATTGCAAGCATCATTTTAAAATTTAACAATGAAACCATCAACACACAACTGAGAAATAATTAATAGGTTTTATCTTAATCCATCAAAAATTAAATCTTTAGAAATTAAAATTGAATCAGTGTTACCAATCTGGCCTAAGCTGATGATTTTTCCTTTTGAATTATCACCAAAGGTGACATGCCCTCAATCAACCATGACTAAGATCTTAAAATAGGAAATGTCTCCTGTCATATTTCTTGAATATCCAATGTACAAGTACCATGTATTCTTATAGTAACTCTTCAAGCAAGTCACCTACAAAATAGGTTTAGACAGAAAATGCTTTTTGAACCCAGATTTTCTTTGGTCCAGATAGGTTAGCAAGCAAATCTTTTGGTACCCAGATGTAACACCCCAGGTAAATAAAGAGTATGAAATTTTCACATTTATCCATATTTGTGAATAAAATATTAATATAACTTTAAAGGGGATTCTATGCTCTATGGCGTACCCAACACGCAACAAGAAGTTTCTTGGGAATCTTACGTTGCACTCTAATAATAAAATAATATTATTTTAAATGGTAGTTAACGCCTTGCTGTTGGGATGGCGGGAATGAATAGAACTAACTAGAAAATGATTATATATTTTTGTCAAATATTTTTACTTTTTACAATAAATGTTAGAGGATTAAAAATGCGAATGAATCCAATTTTAAGCGTAACCATTCAATATATTCTCTAAAAGGTCAATTAACCGCCTTTTGATGGAGAACCTCTTTTAAATCCACTTTTTGATAATTTTATGTGTTATATTTGAAAAAATTAAATTCTTCTTTAGAATAGGGACATCAAAATTTACTTTGTGTAAAATTTTGGTATTTTTCAGATAAAGTACATTTTTTAATGAATAGTGGAAAATGTTGTATTTTAATTCAAAACATATTTTTAATCTAATTTATTTATATGATTATATTATCTTTTAAATTGGTTTTAAAGTGAAATTATAATATGTATTTACCATTAAATCCAATGGTGGTCATTGGAATTAATTTCACTTTGAAATTAGACTTAAACTAGTGTCAATCTTTTAATAGATATTGTTTCGTAAAAACACGCTATTTGTTTTGACAGCGGGAATTAATTATTAAATTAATTAATGAAACTTATATGTTTTGAATTTTGTAAAATACACATCATTTTTGAATTCAGAATATCAAATATAGCCTAGGGTTAATTTTTGGTAATATTCTGAAAAAATTCAATTTTTGATGAATAGTGAAACCACTAAGTGGTACTTATAAAAACTGATTTTCTGTTTAAATGAAAATTTGCCACCTTTGTGTTTTGAATTTCAAAATTCTGACATACATGGTTGTCATTAAGAAAGAAAATGTGGTTCAATGGGATTAAAATAATTTTTTGGTGAATAGTGACTTATTAAGTTTTTAATCGCGATTAGAGGTAATTAGTGTAGTTTAAGGTAAAAATAATGTTTTAATAATATGAAATGACCTAGACACGTGTCTTACCCTAATTGGATGAGTCATGGCCGACCAAGACAATCCATGGGTCAACTTGGGGACCCCATGGAGCCACTTTGGTTGGAAAATGACATAAATAACTTTTTATTTAATGTTAAAATTAAAATGACACAAACATGAGTTGTTTTACTAAAACAAGTTTTAAATGGGGTTATACAAGTCATATTTTTGACTATAACTATTCATTGGAAATCTAAAAATATTTCCTACATCATAGTATTTTTTTTATAATTTTTAGACATTAAATAAATTAAATTATTTATGACATCATGATGATGCCGCGATGACCTCATTATTTAACGATTTAAATAAAATGGAAAGATAATGTAAAATATAAGACCTACACATGTCCAAAACCTATTGGATGGGTGGATTTAGAACCCTTATCACCTTATCCTCGAAACAAATCAATTTGGGACCATTAAAATCCGAAACTCATTTTAAAATAAAGTAACATTTCTTTACTTTCCAAGAGTGCCACACCTCTCCTCTTATAAAAGGCCCCCACCTCTACCTCCTTACCCACACTTCCAAAGCCATTGTCTCGGCCATCCCCTGACCATTTTGTCTCCCCAAATCTCTCTATAACTCTTAAAATCCTCACTTTGGTCAGAATTCTTCCCAAGGAAGCCTTTGAGCTCAAACCAAAGGGAGTTACCCGATTTTAAGGTAATGTCTTTACTTGAGTCCTTTTGTTTTATTTTGCTCCTCCACCCCCCTAAACTATTTTGATTACATTCTTTTGTAACAACACCAGTATCTCCAATATACTAGGATGTTGTTATATTAAGGATTCGAGCTACAATTACACACACCTTCGTCTAATGGTTAAAGAACATACTGTTTCTGTGGATGGCGAATTACTACCTCACGAAACGATGATTGTTCAATATTCTCTTAACGCCTTTCATGGTGGCCATTATTATGTCATTACATTTATATATGATATATAATATGTTTATTTTTTCCTTATGGTTCTTTATTTTTCATTTATGGCATACCTTTATGGATTCCATTATGGGTATACGTGATATCTTTGTTTTAGGAAGTGCGGACTACCGCCCCCTCAAAGTGATTTGATTTGTTAATACCATATGTGGTACGTATAAAGGATATATTTAATGATATTATATATGATAACATACTGTAATTAAAATACTATTATGTATCATTATGTTTTAATTCCATTAAATATGAAATATAAATGGAAGTAGTGTTCATGCATACGTACGACTTACCGTCTCCATGAGTGGTGCATTTCATTTCTTAACTCTAAATGTTATGTAATATTATAAATGGATAAATATACTGGATATATATGATATATATGATATCTACATCATGAATAAAATTCTAGATATAATGGATATTTTACCACATGAACAACTTGTAATTATAAAGAGTTTATTTTTTGACTCAAGTACCAATGATCGTTAAAACGACCATTATTAACTTAAATAATAACATAGTTTTCATGACATGGTAATAAGTGATATAAAAGGAATAATGAAATTTAAAAAGTTTCTTAAGGAAGTAGAAATTAACTCAAGTTTATTATTCAGGAGATTAAAGAACGATCGAGTCAAGTCGGACCCAAGGTAAGAGGTCCTACTCCTCTCTTTCTTTTTAAGTACACTCTTTTATGTAATTCCTTTTAAGCTCATATTTCTTGTGATTGGGATGTTATTTTACATTACTCTTACTGTAATTTTTATGTTCATATAATGAAAGACCCTATTCTCTCTCATCAATTTATTTTGGAAGTTTTGAGTGGCGCTGTTAGGCTGCCGAATTTTCGTAAGGGATCTAACCTCTCTCTTTCTTTTTAAGTACTCTCCTTTATGTCACTTCTTTTAAGCTCCTCTTTGTTATGTTGGGGGATGTTATTTTATATTCCTTTTTCTGTAAACTTTATGTTAATATGATGAGAGACCCTATTTGATCTCATCAATCCATTTTTTTATGTTTTAAGTGGCGCTGTTAGGCTGCCAAGTTTTCATAAGGGATTTTTCATCTCACTTTTATTCCCGTGAGATTTATGCTGCATTTTCCACAATTTCTTTTGAGTGGTGTATTTACTACCCATTATTTTACTCATTGTGTAATATAATTTCATTTATGAGTATTTACATCAATTTTGTATTGTCCTTCTTTCACGGGGTGTATGTTTCGAAAGATACCCATGTCGGTAAGGGAACCTATCACCCTCCTCTTTTTAAAAGACTTCTTTTGTTATGTCTTTTAATTCACATAATATTATGTTGGGATATATTCTTCTATATCCTTAGTGATTTAAATTTTATGTCCAAGTGATGAGATACTATTTTTATCTCCAATCAACTCATTTTCTTAATTTTTTAGTGACGTCGTTAGGCTATCAAATTTTTGAACGGGAACTTCTTAACCCAATTTTGATTCTTTGGGATAATCTTGTACACCATGAATATGTCGTTATATGATTATGTGTGAATTTCCTCTAATTTTTTTACACTTAATACCCACTTATATTTCGTGTATTCGTTTGTCACACATAATTATGTAACTAATTTATCCTTAATCCAAGGATAACGTCTTTGTATGGGACTTCGTCTCAATCTCCTTTCATTGAGGCATATTTTGTTTTATACACAGATTTATTTTATACGGTGTATAAACCCCTTTGACTTTTACGTTTATTCAAAAGGAATATTTTTCTACAAAGCGTTTACTAAACGATAAAAGGGAATGTTTTTGTCATACGTATGCGGCGACAACGACTTCTCCGCTGCCGTGACCATTATTTGAGTTTCAGCTTCCTATACAAGTCATACCTTCTTTTTAAAATAAAAATAAATACCATGTTTTTCTTTTCATTTATTTTGGTATTGAAAATGGTTTTCATAATTTTTTTATATCAATGTGTTGTATTGATATCTTTTTATTTAAAGGTGGAAATGTTATGTTTCCTTTATGAATGTTTTATGTGATAAGATTATGTTATGGTTCTTGGGCATTGTTATGAAGACGGGTGGTTCCATGATAAACTAAGGGCAGGTGAGCCTGATATAGCTCTCCAATGCATTGGGTAACCGGAAGGAGTGAAATGTTAAGGTTTCTCCGAAGAGATTTATGGAATATACTGTGGTGGTTATTCCAAACGTAACCAAGAGGGTTACTCCCTACGTAAGAATGTTATGAATGCCTCAAGTTACCGTTTATGTCTTATGATTTATATGATTTATTCATGTTTTTATATGCCTATGTTTTATAGGTAATGTATGATTTAATTCTTATGTATATATGAACTCATGTTTCTTTTCCATATTTTTATAACCCTTACTGAGATTTTTATGCTCATCCCAAATTTTTTTTAAATTTTTTTCACAGGTCAAGGGAAAGGTACATGATATGATGATAATATCAAGGAAGTGTCATGAAAGAATCCATGATTTATTTTTAAATATGTTTCTGTTGATGGGAAAAAAATGAATACTATCTTTTATGTAACCACTTTGTTTAAATGTGGAATGTAATGCAGGTTTTATGATCTAATTCTCTAAAACTCTAAACCTGAAAAGATCCTCAATGTGTAATCTTTCAATAACTCAAAATTAAGTATGTTTTAAGGCTGGGTCCTTATAGTTGGTATCAGAGGTCGGTTTAGATAACTTTAGAGGTTAGGGTATTCTTTAAGCATAAGTGACATTACCATAATGGTTAGGATTTCAGAAAGAGTCCTATTTTTAGATAAAGTGAATGAGTAAGTATATCGTAGTGTTTATCTTCCTCATTAGTACATGATGGTTTTTTTGACATACTCACACTGACCTTTTTGGTTTTAGTAAATGGATGGATCTAGCAGGCACCAAAGTAACAGTGGATGTGAAGGAAACTGTGACAGTTTTTTGAGCAAGCAACTGAATGATATGGGAGATACAATGAGAACTCTTGTGTTTATCCTCAACCAACTATCTGGAGTCATGATTGACCACCTAAACCTTGGTGATTTCTCTAAGGCATCATATATGCGAGAAACAAATCCCTACGGAACTACAGGTAATAATCATAAAGGTCAGTCTGTTAAAAAACCTATGTGTCAAAGATGTGGAAAGAAACACCTAGGAAAATTTTTCAAAGGGACATAAATATGCTATAGATGTGGAAATTAAGGTCATAAAGCAAGAACCTGCCATGGAAAAAGGAAGCATCTATTTGACTCGAGGAAAGGGAAAGAAGTTCTTTCTGAGGGATCAATTGAATGTTTTAAATGTGGTGTGCATGGTCATTATGAAAACACATGTCCTATGAATAAGTTTCATGAATGGGATCACCAAGATCGTACAAATATTCTTTTACCAATACCTAATGCCATTCCGATTGAGGATGAAGAAACTGACAATTACCAATCAAAGGTATGGATTATTTCATAACTTTTGTTTTCCTATTTTGGAATCTGAGGATATGATTCATGATTTTGTTTGTAGGAAAGAAGTATTTCAGAATAAGTTGGAAAGGAATGGTTAATGGATCACAAAGAATGTTGAATGAGTAATAAGTCAACATATAAGGGCTTCAAGAGTTATGGTGAAATTCCTAAGAGTATTAAGTCTCTTTTGATGATGGGATTACATTAGAAGACTTTTTATAGTATGTGTAACCCTGATTTTTAATATATGAAAATTTTATTCAATGAATAGTTATCTGTTCTTTTGTGGACGTAGTTATGAAGAACCATTTGGGTTTATATGATCCTTACTTTTGAGGTAATTATGGGTTGCTATATGTTATGATGGAAGTGAAAGGCATGAGCTAAAATTGAGGTTAAATTATGTTATGGATATTTTTGGTGATTTTATCTCTTTTTGGGGAATGATTTGAGAATTATATAGTTTTGGAAAAAGGACAACACGCAGACCGTGTGACAACCCGTCGCTCTAGGCAAAGATGTGGGAATCGAACCCACAACCAAAGTGCAACTGGTATTTATCACCTACCACTGGACTACGTGAAGTCCCTGGTTAGTATGACTTATTCTTTTTAGTTAGGTGACTTTATGAATTAAGAGTAAGTTGATTTTGGGTTATTTATGAAAATGATTAACCTATCATGGAGGATATGTCATTAGGTTAATTACTTTTCAATGGGAGACTTTAGGAGCAACTGATGTTGTTTGGAGATAAATGTTCGATTTAACTTGGAAGACTATGTGACTAAATCCTTCAAATATTTGGGTTTCAATCTTAGTTTGGTTTACTTTGAAGAATTTTATGGACAATTGTTTATTTAATGGTCTTTATTGAACTTTGGGTTTTAGTTTTGGTTAAGGTCTAAAGACATGGGAAGTATATAGTTCTCTTTTGTGGATTAGGTGATTCTCTAAGAAGTTTATTATAGCTCTCTTAATGTGAACAATTCATCCTAAATACTCGTCTTTTGGAGAAAATATGAGTTTGATTAAGGAATCTAGTAATAGTTGAAAGTCTACGTGACAAGTAAGTATGTTTCATTATGATTTAGTTAAGCTCAAAAATAAATTCCTCAATGAAGAGTAGCTTAAAACAAAAATGTTGTCTGTTAACTTTTCCTACTGGGGAATCGAATACTATTTAACCCATCACAAGTTTGTGATTTTCTTATGGTTAACTTTCTCCAAGACATGTTTACTATCACTCTCCATCAGAACATGACCCTTTGTTTTTTCCTCCATGTCCATATTTTCATACTTGGAATCCTAGTATGGGTTAACTCGGGTGACCATTCTACTTGTGTTTCTTTATTTTAAAGTGATTGTTTTACTGACTCTTGTTCTGATGCGGGATTTTCAATGAAGTTTCCAAGCCCAAATTTAAAATTGCGAGGACGCAATTCCCAAAAGGGGGGAAGGATGTAACACCCTAGGTAAATAAAGAGTAAGAAATTTTCACATTTATCCATATTTGTGAATAAAATATTAATATAACTTTAAAGGGGACACTATGCTCGATGGCGTACCCAACACGCAACAACAATTTTCTTGGGAATCTTACATTGCACTCTAATAATAAAATAATATTATTTTAAATGGTAGTTAACGCCTAGCTGTTTTGATGGTGGGAATGAATAGAACTAACTAAAAAATGATTATATATGTTTGTCAAATATTTTTACTTTTTATAATAAATGTTAGAGGATTAAAAATGCGAATGAATCCAATTTTAAGCGTAAACATTCTAATATTCTTTAAAAGGTCGATTAACCACCTTTTGATAGAGAACCTCTTTTAAATCCACTTTTTGATAATTTTATATGTTATATTTGACAAAATAAAATTCTTCTTTAGAATCGGGACATCAATATTTACTTTGTGTAAATTTTTGGTATTTTTCCGATAAAGTACATTTTTTAATGAATAGTGGAAAATGTTGTATTATAATTCAAAACCTCTTTTTAATATAATTTATTTATATGATTATATTACCTTTTAAATTGGTTTTAAAGAGAAATTAGAATATATTTTTACCATTAAATCCAAGGGTGGTCATTGGAATTAATTTCACTTTGAAATTGGACGTAACTAGTGTCAATCTTTTAATAGATATTGTTTCTTAAAAACAGGCTATTTGTTTTGACAGCGGGAATTAATTATTAAATTAATTAATGAAACTTATATGTTTTGAATTTTGTAAAATAGACATAATTTTTGAATTTGGAATATCAAATATATCCTAGGGTGAATTTTTGGTAATTTTCTGAAAAACATCAATTTTTGATGAATAGTGAAACCACTAAGTGGTACTTATAAAAACTGATTTTCTGTTTAAATGAAATTTTGCCAACTTTGTGTTTTGAATTTCAAAAATCCGACATACATGGTTGTACTTAATAAGTAAAATGTGGTTCAATGGGATGAAAATAATTTTTTGGTGAATAGTAACTTATTAAGTTTTTAATCAGGATTAGAGGTAATTAGTGTAGTTTAAGGTAAAAATAATGTTTTAATAATATGAAATGACCAAGAAACATGTCCTAACCTTTTTTGATGAGTCATGGCCGACCAATAAAATTCATGGGTCAACTTTGGGACCCCATGGAGCCACTTTGGTTCGAAAATGACATAAATACCTTTTTATTTAATGTAAAAATTAAAATGACACAAACATGAGTTGTTTTACTAAAACAATTTTTAAATGGGCTTATACAAGTTATATTTTTTACTATAAATGTTAATTGGAAAGATAAAAATATTTCCTACATCATAGTATTTTCTTTATAATTTTTAGACATTAAATAAGTTAAATTATTTATGTCATCATGATGATGCAACGATGACCTCATTATTTAACGATTTAAATAAAATGCAACGATAGTGTAAAATCTAAGACCTACACAGGTCCAAAACCTATTGTATGGGTGGCTTTCGAACCCTTATCACCATATACTCTAAACACATCAATGTGGGACCATTAAAATCCGAAACTCATTATAAAATAAAGTAACATTTTTTTACTTTCCAAGAGTGCCCCTCCTCTCCTCTTATAAAAGGCCCCCACCTCTACCTCTTTACCCACACTTCCAAAGCCTTTGGATCGGCCAACCCCTGCCCATTTTGTCTCTCCACATCCCTATATAACTCTTAAAATCATCACTTTGGTCCGAAGGCTTACCAAGGAAACCTTTGAGCTCAAACCAAAGAGAGTTACCCGATTTTAGGGTAATGTCTTCACTTGAGTCCTTTTGTTTTATTTTTCTTCTCCACCCCCCTAAACTCTTTTTATTCCTTTATTTTGTAACAAAAAAAGTATATTCAATATACTATGATGTTGTTATATTAATTATTCGTGCTACACTTACACACACCTTCGTCTAATGGTTAAAGAACATACTGTTTCTGTGGATGGAGAATTACTGCCTCACGAAATGATGATTGTTCAATCTTCTCTTAACACCTTTCATGGTGGCCATTATGATGTCACTACATTTATATATGATATATAATATTTTTATTTTTTCCTTAAGCTTCTGTATTTTTCATTTATGGCATACCTTTAAGGATTCCATTATGGGTATACGCGATGTCTTCATTTTAGGAAGTGCGGACTACCGACCCCTCAAAGTGATTTGATTCGTTAATACCATATGTGGTACGTATAAAGGATATAATTAATGATATCATATATGATACCATACTGTAATCAAAATACTATTATGTATCATTATGTTTTAATTCCATTAAATATGAAATAGAAATGGAAGTAGCGTTCATGCGTACGTACGGCTTACCGTCTCCATGAACGGTGCATTTCATTTCTAAACTCTAAATGTTATGTAATATTATAAATGGATGAATATACTGGATATATATGATATATATGATATCTAAATCATGAATACAATTCTGGATATAATGGATATTTTACCACATGAACAACTTGTAATTTTAAAGAGTTTATTTTTTTGACTCAGGTACCAATGATCGTTAAAACGACCATTATTAACTTAAATAATAACAGTGTTCATGACATGGTAATAAGTGATATAAAAGGAATAATGAACTTGAAAAAGGTTCTTAAGGAAGTAGAAATTAACTCAATTTTATTATTCAGGAGATTAATGAACGATTGAGTCAAGTCGGACCCCGATGTAAGGGATCCTACTCCTCTATTTATTTTTAAGTACACTCTTTTATGTCATTCCTTTTAAGCTCATCTTTCTTGTGATTGGGATGTTCTTTTATATTAATCTTACTTTAATTTTTATGTTCATATGATTAGATGCCCTATTCTCTCTCATCAATCAATTTTGGATGTTTTGAGTGGCTCCGTTAGGCTGCCAAATTTTCGTAAGAGATCTAACCTCTCTCTTTCATTTTAAGTACTCTCCTTTATGTCACTTCTTTTAAACTCCTCTTTGTTATGTTGGGGGATGTTATTTTATATTCCTATTTCTGTAGACTTTATGTTAATATTATGAGAGACCCTATTTGATCTCATCAATCCATTTTTGTATGTTTTAAGTTGCGTTGTTAGGCTGCCGAGTTTTCATAAGGGATTTTTCATCTCACTTTTATTCCCATGAGATTTATTCTACATTTGCCACAATTTCCTTTGAGTGGTGTATGTAGTGCCCATTATTTTACTCATTGTGTAATATACTTTCATTTATGAGTATTTACATCAATTTTTTATTGTCCTTCTTTCACGGGGTGTATGTTTCGAAAGATACCCATGTCGGTAAGGGAACCTTTCACCCACCTCTTTTTAAAAGACTTCTTTTGTCATGTCTTTTAATTCACATAAAAATATGTTGGGATATGTTCTTCTATATCCTTAGTGATTTAAATTTTATTTCCAAGTGATGAGATACCCTTATTATCTCTCATCAACTCATTTTCTAAATTTTGTAGTGATGCCGTTAGGCTGTCAAATTTTTGCAAGGGAACTTCTTAACCCAATTTTGATTCTTTGTGATAAGCTTGTACAACTTGAATATTTCGTTCTATGATTATGTTTGAATGTCCTCTGATTGTTTTACACTTAATACCCACTTATATTTTGTGTATTCTTTTGTCACACATAATTATGTAACCGATTTAACCTTAATCCAAGGATACCGTCTTTGTATGGGAATTCGTCTTAATCTCCTTTCATTGAGGCATATTTTGTTTTATACACAACTTTCTTTTATACGGTGTATAAACCCCTTTGAATTTTACATTTATTAAAAATGAATATTTTTCTACGAAGCGTTTACTAAATGAAAAAATGGAATTTTTTTGTCATATGTATGCGGTGACAACGACTTCTCCGCCGCCGTGACCATTATTTGAGTTTCGGCTTCATATACAAGCCATACCTTCTTTTTAAAAGAAAAATAAATCCCATGTTTTACTTTTCGTTCATTTTGGTATTGAAAATTGTTTTCATAATGTTTTTATATAAATGTTTTGTATTGATATATTGTTATTGAAAGGTGGAAATTTTATGTTTCCTTTATGCATGTTTTATGTGATAAGATTATGTTATGGTTCTTGGGAATTGTTATGAAGACGGGTTGTTCCGTGATAAACTAAGGGCGGGTGATCCCGATATAGCTCTCCAATGCATTGGGTAACGTGAAGGAGTGAAACATTAAGGTTTCTCCGAAGAGATTTAAGGAATATACTGTGGTGGGTATTCCAAACATAACCAAGAGGGTTACTCCCTACGAAAGAATGATATGAATGACTCAAGTTACCATTTATGTCTTATGATTTATATGATTTATTCATGTTTTGATATGCCTATGTTTTATGGGTAAAGTATGATTTCATTCTTATGTATATATGAACTCATGTTTCCTTTCCATATTTTTATAACCCTTACTGAGCTTTTTATGATCATCCTATGTTTTTTTTGAAATGTTTTTCACATGTCAATGGAAAGGTACATGATATGATGATAGTATCAAGGAAGTGTCATGAAAGAATCCATGCTTTATTTTTAAATATGTTTCCGTGGATTGGAAAAAAATGAATACAATCTTTTATGTAACCACATTGTTTAAATGTGGAATGTAATTCAAGTTTTATGATCTAATTCTCTAAAACTCTAAACCTGAAAATATCCTCAATGTGTAATCTTTTAATAACTCAAGATTAAGTAAGTTTTAAGGTTGGGGCCTTATACCAGATTTTTCTAATGGGTTTCATACAATCAATATATTCAAAATATTTTTAAAGGTAAAATTTGTTTGAGTTATAACTATTTGAAATGCTAGTTGATACAAAAGAGTTTCCAAAACTGGAACTAGCAGCATACTGTCCAGATTTAGGAATAAATCTATTCTTAACAAGCTGTCTCTGTCTAGGATGATAACCTAAACTAGTAGTATTCTTTGCTGAAACTTGTTTTCCAAGAATTTGAGTTAGATTATTCTTTCCATTTTTGAACATCTCTACATCTATTCTAGGTTTCTCATAGGACAATTTAAGTAGAGTATTCTACCTTAACAGTTGAGCATTATTTTCCTTTTCTACTTCTAATGTAGATTGTTCAGTGATAGTTAAAGTGTGTTGTTTCGTTAAGGTTTTATACTTATCATTCATCTCATTGCGGGTATCTTCTAATATATTAAAATATTTAAATAACTCTTCACTATACATGTTTTTAGAATCATAATCGTCTACAGAATAATTATATTTTAAAGCAGGAGTATCCAATGTTACCTCAGATGTGTTTTTCATGAAACACATATTAGCTTTTTCAGATTTTTCATCCTGAGTGGAATCAAAATCACTTTAACTATCTTCTGAAGTACTTCAGGTTACATTCATAACATTCTTGTATTATCTATCCTTATAGACATATTTCCTCTTGAACTTTAACTTTGTGAAGTCAACTTTCACAAGACCTTTCCTCTTGCATTCGTAGAATACTATATCATCACTTATATCAGATCTTTTCCAATATTTCTTCCAATGACCTTTGTTGTCATACTTTCCCTTATAGTTTGATTTTCTAAAAAACTTCTACTTCCTATGAAACTTCTTAAATTGTCTGGCTATCTGAGCCATCTCAGCATCGCTGTCTGATTCACTTTCCTCACAGCTTGAGCAATCACTTTTACTTTGAAGTTTCTCTTTGTCCTTATGTTTTGAAGTAATAGTATTGAAGGATACTGATTTATTTCTTGGTTCTTCATATTCTTCCTTTTTTACTTTCAGTTCTTCTTCATACATCATTAGCAAACCAATAAGTTCCTTGACAGGCAGAGCACCAATGTCACAAGATTCTCTAATTGAAACTGATGTGCCTCTCCATCTGTCAAGTAGACATCTTTGAATCCTCATGATTTTATCTTTTGCTGGAACAACATTTCTAAGTGAGCTCATTGTATTTAAAATTTCGTTGAACCTAAGATACATGTTAGAAATAGGTTCATCAAGATTCATTTTAAAGTTTTCATATTTAATAGTGTAAGTGTTCAGTCTAATTTCTTTAACATTGGTTGTTCCCTCATGAAAAACACCCAAAGTATCCAAAATTTCATAAGTAGTTTTACAAGTAGATATTTGATTAAATTCCTCATCACCTAAAGCACAATACAGGGAATTCATTGCTTTACAATTATTATTGTAAGATTTTTTATTAGGTTCATCCCAAGTAGTTATTTTAGTTTTTGGAATCTTATACTGAGTCTCTAAAGCAGTGCAGATATCAAAACCCATACTTTCTAAATGAATTTTCAATTTTAGTTTCCATTGGGCATAATTAACACCATTAAAGAAAGGTGGAAAGTTGGTATCCACACCTTCTAATATATTATCCATAATTTGAATTTAGAAAATATATTTAAAAAGATTAAATTTAGAACTACTTAAATTTAAGAACATTAATATACAACTATAATCAATGTTGAAAAACAGAGTATTTGGAAATCCTTTATTAATAACAACCAACCTTTGAAACCAAATTTTGGTCGGAGTGGATACTCAAGAGGGGGGTTAATTGAGTTCCAATTAAAATTTCTGTTAAAAATATTTCTATTAAAAATCCCCCAAATTGAAACCACAAGATAAACTATAGTGGATTTGTAATACATTATAGGGTCAGTTATGTTCTCCAGAGATTGATTAGTTCTCAGTTAATCTAATCTAAAGATTAGATTAGATTTTGAAACTAACCTAATGATTTACAATAAATAAAAACAATTTTTAGGGTAACTATCAATGTTACTTAAAAATATATTTGTATTTAAAGTACTTAGCAGCATAATATTCAATATAGTGTAAAACACAATAAACAAGCACAACAGGATTAACCAAGAGGTTCAGTCTCAAGATGAGACATAGTCCTCTCAAACAGTTTGTATAAACTATGATACACACCTTGGATCTAGGGTCTTACAACAATACGTAGACTGTTCAGGTCCTCTGACCACTACCATAGTTCTACATGGGAAAACTAAACAACAACACACTGGCTATCCAGGTCACACATGACCTCTTCCACAATTCACAGTGAGATACAATTAGGAGTATGAATTTTTATGTGAGGATTTAGTATCCTCCAGTTCAGTCCAAGAGTAACAGTGTTTCTAATTAGACAGATGCACACACACTGCTCAAAAGTTACAAAAAAGTTCACTAAAGAGAAAATAAATGGAAAATGAGTTTAGAATGATTTGAGTGATTGCAGATGTGCTTTGGACTCGTTTGGATGTTGTGGAAGCTATTTGAGTTCATTCGGGTGAGGATGACACAAAATAGAGTGTCGGTGTTCTTATCAATTGCAGTTATTCAGCCTTGTGGATATGTTATTCAGTAAGCCTAACAACTTGGATTTTGGGTATGTTCCAGGTAAATGATCTTCTTGAAGCTCTCTGGTTTTCACAGGTGTTCTTAGAGTTCTTATTATGTTTCATGGTGATTCATACACACATACTCCCTCATCTTTTGTGTTTCTATTGATGTATATTCTTTGTGTCTTCTCGTCGTATTTTCAGTGCAGATAGATCTTCCATTTTATTCCTTGAGATCTGGAAAAAAGAATGATAGATTTTTGACAGGTACTAGGTACGGTTCTGTGACATCCAACAACCAAAATTAATTAATAGTCTGTGCATCAACTTAAGAAAATATGACCGTTGGAATTAAATAAGAGTTAATAGAAATCCAAATAGTTTTCATGACTGTCGGTGAGTTATGAAATTAGTAGGTCATTCGAATTTTCATCGGAATCGGTAGATCATGTGATCAACATCAGTATCGGTAGGTCATTTGATCAGCATCAGTGTCGGTAGGGCATTTGATCAGCATCAGTATCGGTAGATCATTTGATCATCAATGGTATCAGTAGGTCATTTTATCATCATCGGTATCAGTAGGGCATTTCAGCAGGATTAGTATCAGTAGATCATTTGATCAGTATTAGTGTCACTGTTCTCATCAGTGTGACTGTTGTCATCAGTGAGACCATTCTCAGCATTAGTGTGACTGTTCTCATCGGTGCGACCATTGTCATCGGTTAGACCATTTTCATCGGTACCTCATGAAAATAACTTACGGTGAGTCAAAGACATAAAATTTTCACAGAGTGTCTGTATAGACTAGAATACTTCCAGGTCAATATTAGACCATAAACAATAATAGATAATCATATGTGGACATGATTAGAAATATATAAACACATATATAAAAAAATTAATAAATGGATAAATTGACATATATAAAACAATGATTTGGGATTATTAAAATAACTATCACACAGAGAGTTCAGCATCGACTTTTAAAAATTAACCATTGAAAGAGATATATTAATTTAAATTTTATGTCCATGTAAAAAAATGTTTTCTAACTTCTATTTTAAGTTTTATATACCATTTTCCATAATGGGTATTATGTTTCATGGTATATATGTATTATAATTTTAGTGATTAAAATCATGGTATTAAATAATTTAAATCTTGACCCCTTATTTTTTAATCTTTTCAACCCATTCTTTGGCAAGGATGATTTTCATCTATGTTAGTACCCATTTATGTTTCTTTTGTTACATTGGGGATATGTTACCTTGAAACCATACACCATATTTATATGGATGGAATGTGTTTATGTTATTCTATTATTGAATTATCTTTATAATCATATTTTTTTATAGATTGAACATCACATTTTATATAATTGATATGGGATGATATTCTCCAAGAAATTATTATATTCTATTAGAATGGGGAAATGTATTTGAATTCTATATATAATTATTCCAATATGAAATTTATTCAAAGGTTGAATATGTATTATATAACCACACACCTACATCCTCCGAATGAGTTATGATAAATTATCAATTTTATTAATAAGGGGGAAAATTATTTGAATTATATATATATTTATTTCAATATGGATGACTATTTTCTTGTTAACTATATAATACTTCCTCATTCAAATTATTTCTATGGATGGGTTGTGATCATGTTATCCCTTTTATAGATAGGAAAAAAATCCTTCTTTTTTATTATAGACAACTATTGAAGGATTGTTATGTATTTTATTTACATATATCTCATTATATAAATAGTTATTTTTTATTGAGTAAGATGCTCCTTGGGGAATTGTATGAATGGTCTTGATGATTTTTGTTAATTAAATAGACATAATTTTGTGATGGGTGGGTCATATAATTATATATCTTCTCGACGCATCGATAGGTATCATGATACAAAAAAAATGTGTCTGTATCTATTATATACTAACATAGTTAAGCAATATATCATGAATTCAGTCTCGATAATATTTAAATGTCTTCAAAAAAGCAATGAAATCATTAATTTAAATTTTTAGAAACATTCATTACATCCACATGAGATTGGTATTATTAATATCCCTAATTTCATTTATTTCCACAGATATATCATGCTCCTAGATTAAATATGATAATGGATTCAGTTTGTTTACCTTTTATTGTCAAAATATTCATGCCATGTTTACTGCATGATTACATTAGTTATCTGTTTCCCTTACTGAGAATTTAAACTGACCCCTTAATTTTATTTACATTCCACAAGTTATGAATAATCTTTGTACACATGACATATTTATAATGATGAACATGTTTAAGAATTAATTGGAGGCGTTGAGGAATTATCATGAATTAACTAGTTTCTTATATACAATAATAAATTTCCATAAGTTGAGAATGAAATTGGATTTTTTTGATGTGTTATATTCCTTTAAATATATAAACTCGACAATATCCTTGATATGTAATAGATTAAATTATTTTATATATGTTTTCTAATTATGGATGGCTATATCAAGTCTATTATAGCAGGTGTCGATGCATGTGTGTAAAGTATGTTTTTATAGCACCATATTTAAGAGAGTTGGTTTACGGTGTATCAATGGTTCACCATCAATACAAAACCAAGGGAAAAAATAAATACTTATGGTGAAAGTATAAAAATAAAATAATTAATAAAAAGTTAAGTGTATTATATAATACATTCATAGATATAGTAATTTTTTCGGTGAATTTCACTAAAGGTATCAGATCTTATGTAATATGTTTCAAATATATATTTCATGGACATTATTCTACATAATGTTATGTAACATTTCTATAATTATTGAATCATGATAAATAATTTATTTCTAAATATTTACTTTCTATAATACCTATTACTTTATGTAGGAAATCTATATCTATTATAATTCCATTGGACCTGAAGTATCATGGGTTCCAAAACTAGCTTATAATTGATTTTTATTTTTGAAAAAGGTTTCTTGAACTTATCAATAAGTAATTTTGGTAAGAGGATAGTGGATATTCTAATAACATTATTGGATATCGATAAAATTATATATTCTTAAATAGATGTTATAGAGACACTATAAAATTTAAAGACAACTCAAAATTAAAAGATTAGGGATTTAATTAATTTGGTATTTAAAAACCTTTTATTTTTTGTAATTTTTTATATGTGAAAGGGTTAAAGAGGAATTAAATTAGTATCGCTCAATTACCTGATAATAGCATGGTTTTGAAAATAAAAAATAAAAAATGCCTTGTTTTCAATGGTAATCTAGTATTGTTTTTTAATAAGTGAAAATATAATAATAATTCTATTGATTTTAATATACTAACTTACAATAATATGATGTGTTAAAAAATTTTAAAGAAATATGATATTTTACAGTGTACATAGATTATTTTTTAATCTTTTGACTACTACACTAGCTAGTAAATCATCATTAAGTAGTGCAGCTCCCTAAATTAAACTGAATAAAAATTTCATATGTGATTCATGCATGAAGGGAATGAAGAAAACAGAATAATTCAGAAAGATTGAAGACACTAACATTATCTGTTCTTTATAACTGGTTCATTTCAATTTTTTTAATCCTATTCAAACATCAATTCCTATTGGTAAGAAATATTTTATTTTTTGATGATATTAGTAAATTCACATGGATTTTTGTCTATCATAAATGTGATTGTTTATCAATGTATTTATATTCTATAAATTGGTTCATAGTGAGAAAATTTATTTGATTATTTTTATTTACAGTTATATAGGACTAAAATACAATAATTTAAATTATGAGATGTTTTTTTAACTGATTGTTTTTTATAATTTCTCCACTCATAGATCACCAAAACATATTGGGTATTAATATGAAATAATAGAACTATTCATGAGAGGTATATAAATCTATGGAATTAATTTGGGTTACCTATGTATTTATTGGAAAAAGATATGAATACATAATGTTATGTTTCTAATAATATTCTTATTAAAAATATTATTAATAAGTACCATTTTTAGTTATGGAATGGAAGGAATCCTAAATTTGGACATTAAAATATTTTTGTGTATAAATTCATTACCCTTAATATTAAGGATTAGTTAGATAATCTTGATGTTAAATCAGATGAAGGAATGATTTTTTTTAATTATAATTTTATTAAAGATTTTCGATTTTAAAATAAAAGGAGTACATATTTTGAATAATCTATTCATATGAAGAATGGTGATAAATATTTAAAATAGAATAATTATATAGAATTTCTAATTGAAGAATAATTTAGAGAAATTAATTTTAGATAATATGTACCTCAAAATGTTGAATATTCGAAACATCCCAAAAGATAAATATTTTGGAAAAAAAATATTCATCTTCATACTATTATTAGAGGTTTTGATTGAAGAGTTCTGACTAGAAATTTATTAAGTAATTTTTACTATTACTTATATTTTATTTCTAATTTTTTCACAAAAGGCTTTTCATAAGATTTAAAATAACCTAAATTATTTTTTTAATTGAATAATTATTATAAAAATATATCTAGAGATGATAGTTGAATATTGGTTGAAAATCCTATATATTCTCATATTAGTAATACTAAGTGCATATTCAAAATTAAAATTGACAATTCTGGATAGATTTTATGAAATAAATGAAGGATAGTTTCTCAATGATTTTATCAAGAATAATGAATTGATCATCATGGGAATTTTTCACCAGTTTAAAGATTTTAATAACTTCAAATATTATTTGATTATATATAACATCGTGGTATTAACCATTGTTAAATTGATGTGAAAAGTTAATTTTAAAATGGATTGATTTCTGATTATGTATTTTTTTAAAACCCCATGGTTTTTAATATGATAAAAATAATTATCATGTTGAAGAATTTCCAAAGGATCTTTATGGACTTAAGATATCCCCATGATTATGGTTTGATAAATTAACTCATTATCTTTTAAAGAACGTTTTGGTGAAAATAAATGTTGACCATACTTTTTTTATTGAGAAATATTTTCAGGATATTATTATTATTAAAATTTATTGATATGATATCATTTTATGATAGTATAGTGAATATTTGTGTAAATAAATATAATGAATTTTGTTTTATACATCTGTATTATTGGATAATTGAATGTATTCAAAGGATAATCGATATTTCAAATTAAAGAATGTATTTTAATAAATCATAGTAAAAATGGTAAGTAATTAGTAAATATAATTGGACTTGATTCTAGTAATATTACAAGTACCACTATGAGTATTATGAGTAGATATTATACAGATGTTACTAAAACATATGTAGATATAAACTTTTTTATTGGAATTATTGGTAGTTTTTAAATTGAAAACATACAGACATTATATTATTTTTAGTGTGTACTTATATGATAGATTTAATTAAGGCTTGAAGAAAAATCATTTTAATGTTGTTAAAATAATTCTAAAGTATGATAAAAATAGTAAATATGAATTTTATATCCAAGAACAACCTCTTTTAAAATAAAATGTTATTCATATTATAGTTTGGGAGGGTTTAAAATTGGCATAAAGGGTACCTATAGTTTCTATCCCTATGTTGGAAATATTGTAGTAACATAATGTTAAAATTAGTAGTTATTAGATAATTTTTCTACACTTAAATATTAATATGTTACTATTGAATGGTTTTTTTCATTCTATATCCAATGATGAATATGAATTTTCTATTTCATACATAGCTCTATATCTCTAGTGATGTGTTATATGATAATCCACACATCCATCCCTTTACCAAATCTCAAAAGGTCTTGTAAATCTAAGAGATTACCTTCCTTGAATCCTAATTCATTTATGCCTCATCGTATTTCAAACATGAAATAATACTTAGTGTCTAACTTTGAACTCAAGGGGTCATCGGTAACGGTTGCCATAAGACTACTACCTAGAATAAGCTGCACCCATAAATTTTTTAATTATTATTACCTTATCTAATTTCTCTTGAATGATATGAGGTTCGATTAGTGCTACCTACCCTATCTCTATCCATCATAGAGGTGATCAGCATGGACTACCATATAGGATATCATATATTCATCTCTATAGTCACTAGAATATTATTATAATTTCAGAACACTACAAGAGGTATGTGTTTCTCCCATAAACCTAAAAAATCAAGGAAATATTCATTTATAATGTCTTTTAACACCTTAATAGTATGAACTAACTTCCAATTAGTCTGTGGGTGATAGGTTTTAATCAGAAGTACTAGAAAACCCAGTTCCCTCTATAACCCCTATTAGAATAGTGATGTAAAACAGGCATCTCTATCTTATAATATCATCCATGGAACTATTTTAAGGTGAATATCTCATAAACATTTATCCTTTTAAGATCATCAATGAAAAAGGTCTCCATAATAGGAAAAAGTGAGATACCTTCACTTTCATACTGATGATCAGCCTTTAAGAATCAGTGCTATGAAGTGATATCCGAAATCATTTCATGAATCACAAAGTGAATTCATCACAAGTACACATTGTAATTGGAAATGGATGAAAATTTCTAGAAAGTACCTATTTTAATATCTTCACCTTCTTATATTTGGAACACTAATTAACAAATATATTTATTGTCCTTTTTATCCCCAATCACCAATATTAGAATCTTAATTCATGGTACATCTTGGTAAAAAAAAGATTTGCAGCCTAAATCTATGAATGATGTTCTTACATAAATTCTTCTAGTACATATCTTTTAATATAGATGTGCCCATGAATATTCAATATATCATCCCCATTAATTATCCATTCCAGTGGTGGATCCACGCCTAAAACACTCCCCCTTAGAACAAAGCCCTCTCTGTTTGAACGTTACCTCATATTTACACTATCCATAAGTAATGAACCCACTATTTGAGCTATAAGGATATTCTAACCATGATTTTATAGGAAATTTGTGTGTATATCACAAAATCAGGCCATTAACTACAATTAATTAATGTCCTCGTGACCTTCCTATGTCTGAGTGTTCTGGCAGAAATAATCATCCATAGCATTACCCTTCGCATTCATATAGAAGAGATTAAAATAAAATGATTAGAGGAATTCAACACACCATCACTGTTTGATATTTATTTCATGTTGTATAAAGATGTATTTAAGGATATTATTTTCAGTATACACCAAAAACCATTCTCACAAAATTTAGTGACTAAAACAATACATGGAAAGTATTAAAACTGCTAAATTGAGATAATTGGGTTTGTAATTACTCTTATGAGGCCTCAAATAATGAGACTTCTATTCCGTGGATTGATCATCCTATATCTAGACTACTCTTGGCCTAAATTATGAAGCATCACAATAGAATATACAGCTTCTTCTTGTCTCTAGAAGAGTCAATATTTTTGTTTTAGTCAACCATCCTTTCAACTTAGGAAAGTACCTCTTTCACACTTGAGACCATAAAAATTTGATTCCATTCTTGTCAAACTCATAAGGGCTGTAGATAGACGTGAAAATTCCTAAACAAAGTTCTTGTAATAGCCTGTTGGACACAATAAATTATGTGTGTCTAAAATAGTCTTATTTTACTCCCTACAAACCACCACTGTCAACTTCTTTGAGTCAACATATACTCACATCTATGAGATGATATATCCTAAGAAATAGACTTAATAATTTTAACCATGGAATTTGGTAACCATATCATACATTTATTGTTCTCCTAGTGTATTCAGTATGATTACAAGATGCTTTGATAGTTTCTTTCAAGTATGAGAATACACAAGGATATCATCCAATAAAACTATGACAAATGATTCAGAAAAATTATGGAAAACCTGATTCATCACAACCATAAAAATAATGAACATTTTTTTCAGAAAAATAGCATAACCAAATAATTATAAAGTCCATATCTTCTTCAAAAAGTATTATGGGGTATGTCTGATGTCCAAACTCATACCTGATGATATACTGACCTCAAATAGATCTTCAAAAACACCCTCTCTCCTAGGAACTAACTGAAGTGATCATTTATACATGGTACTATATAATGTTTCCAAACTACAAGTTGGTTCAAATAATGGTAATCTCTGTAAATATTGAGGGTACCATCTTCCTTCTATGTCAAAAGAACTTTTGAACACCATGGAGATGTACTGATCGGTATAAAACCCTTAACATCCATTTCCCCTAACTACCTATTGATCTCTTATAACTCTGTAAAAGCTACCCTATTTGGAGGAATATATTCCATTTCTACTCCTAGTGTAAGATCAATCGCAATCTCTACCACTTTCTCATGATGTATCCCAAAAAAGTCTTTAGGGAAGAAGTACATAAAAGTATCAATTATATGAGGGAAATCAGCTTAACCTATTCCCTAATCATCTATATAAATAATATAAATAAATTTTTTCAATCCTCCTCACCTAGGATTATTATGTCCACTTGAATATATTAAAAATTCCATTCACCCAGGTGAATATAAGTACTTCCATCAGGTGATGTGAATAGCACTGTTCGGGGGAACAATCAACATGATATAGATAGGGAACCAACTAGTACATCCCAAGAATGATGTTGGAGAATTTCATCTCAAATATAAAATGGTCCCATAAGAAAAATTAACCTCCATCCAAAAGGAGGAACTCTAAGAATTACTGTACAATTTTTTATCTCACTCCCAACAGATTATCCACGGTCATTTCCCCAAAAATGTATAATTCCTAAATCCTACAGATTTACATGATATAAATAGGTATCAAAAGGTATAAAGATCCCATTTAAAATAATGAAAATAAAAATGTTGAGGATGCTAAGATACTAAATCTCGTGGTTGATATTCTGTCACCATTCTCACCAAGTATTACCTCAACTGAATATATTTGGAATGATCCCCAACCCTAATCCACAACCTGAACACATTGACTAGGTCCTCTATAATAGTGTTACAGATTTATATTCTATCCTCCCAAACCACACCCCCTACTCATCCTGTTCTATTGAAGGTACTTCATCTCATCTCCTAACAGAATGATATTGATACTTCTCCAAAATGTTGGGCAAGTATGGATCATATCCAACTTGAAATAGATAGTAATGATTTGAAAATCAATGAAGAAGTACCATTTTCCATAGGCTCATCACCCCAAACAGTCTTGGTAAAATAGAGCCATTACATGTCCCTATAACCCGTAATGATGGAATATAATGGAAATACTAGTGTGAATACCTTGTATGCCACTTCCTAATCAAGATCCTTCCAGATAATGCTTCGTGTAGCTAGATGAACCACCCTATCTTAGAGATAAACATATGTTGCATGTACCATCAAGTTACCTCAATTTGTGCTCATTAATAATTTCATGGTTTATTATCTATAAAATGATAAATAGTTAGAAGATATTTACCTGAGATAGGATGTCATACTTTTTCCCAATCATATAAATTCTCACTTTGGAAACACTTCACTGGAAACAGAATATGAAAATCACTAAAGTTATATAAAATAAGTAGAATATTCTAAAATGGATCATGTACCGTACACTATGTGAATAAACAATCTCACTTGATCACTTCCAATTATACATTGAAATAATTAATAGAAGAAGTGATATTTTTAATCTCCCCAAACCATACCCTGATGATGTTCAACCCAATTTAGAAAGTCCCACCGGTTCTTGGAAGAGTCCCAAATCATATTAGTGCTGCCCTTGAACCTCCATTCTAGTTGTTTCCCTAGATGTACGAGGATTTATAATATATAATCTATCAAATATTTATCATTATGGGGCCCACCATCCACATAAATGTGGGAGGGTACTACTATTATAATTCCTTCACCAACTCTAGAATACTCTGTGCAGGTTGTGTAGCTCCATCCACAGACCACACTAAGCACATAAACCCAAATTGATACTAAGAATCAGTTCCCAATCAAGAATGAATATGAGGTAAAACAAGAGGTGCCTTAGGTGGAACAACCAGTAGGTTATGTCCCACCACCTTGAGATCATGGTCATCAAAAAATTCATATCATTAGACCTAAGGTCTGTATGGTCAAATATATCTACAATTTCCAATAAAACTCCCTATGAATTGAAAAAAATGTGTAAGGAAGTAACCATTAAAAAATTAATAATGTTTCTCTAACCAAAACATACTAACCCAACTACCCATGATCAATGGTCAATTTATTTGTTAGATCCCATGTTTAAATAATAGGGGATCTATTGTATTTTTCAATTAAGAGTTATAGAGGAAAACTCCCTTGAAGTTGTAATTAAAATCCCAATTTTATATAAACCCATACCTTTTAGATATAAACCCCAGTAGTTCATAAGTTCATTTATGTATATATATATATATATATAAATGTCTAGTTAAATGAATTTTCCATTCTCAAGTTATAAATTTCAATGCTTTATATGTTTCAATTGGAATTATCTTTAGCTACAAAAATTCATTTTCATCATTTAATAGAATTTAAAAAATCATATATGGTTATTTGAATATATGAATCACCATTCAAATTTTATAAAACTACATTCTTTATAATCAATAATTTTAATTCATGTAATCAAAATAAACTAACATTTCATCCCATGAAACCAATGGTTCTGGGATCAAACATGTAATGATTTGATAATTAAAGTGAACTATTAATCAATATATAAGAAAGAATTTATTTTTATGAAACCACCTTAACTAATCCAATTATTTAATTTATTCATTTTATAGAAATGGTATTCATATAAAAAATATAACAGTTACTGAACTTTAACATACTATAGGAAATTTACACAGAAAAATAGACATGGCATGGAATTTGAATTATATGTTAATCCTAAATTTCCTAAAATGATTCAATACAAACAATCTCTTTTAATTAATGGTCAAAAGTTAAATTTAAAATCCAAAATAGTATTAAATTACAAAATTCATGTTCATCACCGAATGGTGAATCAAATAAAATTGTAATAGGGACAATCTAGAACATCAAATCCCATCGAAGGAAATTTTTATTTTTATCTATACATGGGTTTTTTATTCCCATTTATAGAATCATTAAAAATATTGAAACTTTCTAACCATATATCTAACAAAAATAAATAGTAATAGAATGAAAATATTCTTTGATACCACTACGTGACATCAAGAACCCGGTCCACTCCCATGTAATTGTACTTTGTTGGTCAAATGGCCTCAAGTTTGGCTCCCCATACACAAGAGGATTCTAACTACTTTGGAGGGCCTGGTGTGTTTTTGTGGGGATACAATTCCCACATGTTACAGTAGATAATATTGTTTATCTGAAAAAAATAATAAGAAGATAAAAAACAATGAAATAAGAAATAATAAAATTACACAGTATAAGTGAATCATTCAAACATAATGGAATTATGTCTAACCATAATATCCAAGAGATATAAAAATGATGATGATTTCAAGATAATATTTAAAATCAAGATTCCAGAAGACATAGTAAATGCTATAAAAATGCATTTATAGACCAAAAGTATAAACTCCAAAATAATCCCAAGCCTATTCGGTGTCCCCTACTCCCATACATCATCATATAACATGAATCCATCATCAAAAACCATAAACTTTCCCTTATATCATCCTAAAACCATGATGTCTATTCAGATACCAATTTGTGACTTGAATAGGGTGATAGTAAAACACCAATGGTATTAATAAAAAATCGATTCTGTGATTATAAATATATTAGTGTGTTGGTAATGTGATAAATAGTGGAAGAGATACTAAAATAATTACCATGTTTGGCTCAAGTTCCTCATGCAAAGACTAGCTAACCATTCCTACTTTGACCTCAGTCAATTATCTCTATATAGGTAATCTATAATGGGTCATATACAAGGAAAATGATATAATTAACCATTTTATAGTAATAATTATGAAGTTTTGATGGTCAAACCAAGGAATCTGGGGCCAAATAATTTCATTCGAACTCAAAATAAATAACCACACTACATATGAAAAGGTTTTGAGTTTAATACAATGGGTACACCCTTGAAATACCACTATATAGAGGTCTCTAAATTATTCCGTGGAATACTTCCAAACTAAATCTAAAGCGAAGAATTAATGGATCCCAAGATGAAGATCGTTGGCATCATGTGTCTGAAGAAATCAAGATGAATCCTAGTAGATAATTCAAGGAATCTTAATTTCCATATGTTAATTGAATGAACTATCAGTACTACGCTATGAAAATCATGTAATAATCATAATATAATTAATATAATCCATTGTGGGTATATGCCTTGGAAATTGGCTCATTAAATCGTGGTGGCATCCTCTGAGTGCTCGAGGAATTACCTTGGGAATATAATTTTGGCTCATGTTTGACCACTCATCTAACATGAAAGAGGCCCGTTATCATTTGGAATCATTTATAACAAATAATAGTCTATGTATTATTTCATTCCATTTAACCTCTCTATTTATTTCAAACACAACCTTAAAATTTAAAAATGATAAAGGTTTAAATAGGACTCCTAATATTTTAAACATTTTATAGAAAAACAATATAGGAACTAGTGAATGGTACTTTCAATACTATATCATAATTAGACATATATTATAAAATAATAAAATTCCATTTTAAAATTCCATCTAATACATGTAATGTTTGTAAAAGTCACATGTAAATAATAATTCATCTAAAAGGGTTATCCTTCATGGGGTTCTCTCCGCCAATATGGTAAACGGGAATCATATGAGGGTTTATGTCATAATTCCCTTATTTAAATTAATATATTTCATAATTACATGGAATTGTGTATAGATTTCTTTATGAAGAATAGTGGTAATATATATATAAAATGGAGATACATTGAGAGAGAAAACATAGACCACCAACATAATGGTGGTATATGAATATTCATCATGTATCATCCTCATGTCTGGGCTAGAACAAGTGAAATCAGAAGAGTGGATGAATATCCTAAAAGTAGGACATATTAGATTTCATATAAATAGTTTCAAAGATTATGAGGTAAATTGAGAAAGTAAGGTAGTTGGTAGGATATCATAGTAGAATTCTTATAATGTGATAGATGGTGAGATAAATGGAGCTTAGATATAGGGTTAGATTCATAACCTATATTGGGATATATTGGACTGGTCTCATGGGGGGACAGATCCATGAAAGTGTAGGAAATAAAATAAAGGTGGAAATTAAAAACATTTATGGGAAAAAGTATAATTTTACAATTTTTTAAATGGGCACATGGTTTAGCTGCATAGTTGGACAAACCATACACCAATCGTGTGTTAGAATTATACAAGGGGGAGTCCCCCACACACGGTTAGGTTCACAATTAGAAAACCATTTTTCTATCCTTTTACTTCAGTTCTATAATAGAATTATAGTTTTCTTCAGGGATGTGTGGGTTGGGGTGGATGGTTTGTAATATTGTGTGACTCCCTCTAGGGCCATCACATTTTAGGATTGTTGTTAGAACTAACCCATCACTGACTATGGGCCACACCAATTTCCCCAAAAGAATAGTTTCTTTGTGGTGCAAACAAGCCCATAATTCTATTAAAACCATCATATACTCATTAGGAATTTCTTTAAGGATGACACTAAAAATTAAAATAGAAATTTAATTGATACATAAATTATAGAAAAATGATGATGTTTCATATTATCACATCCTAGAACCGGTATACGTGGATTTAACTAAAAATTGTTTGATACATGTAGTCAATAACACCTCTATTTAAATTAGTGGTTTTAAAATAGTACTGAGGGACTCATATGTGTATGTGGGGAGACTATTCACTCATGAAGGAGTGGAGTACAATGTTAAAATAATTATAATAACTAGATAAAAAAATATAATAATAAAAAATAATATTATAATTTTGAATTATGCGAAGTAAATATTCCAAACATAATATACTGATGAGTAACCAAAATATACTTGCTATATAAAAATGATTATTATGTCATGTTTTAATTGAAAAACTAGAATCAAGATGAAAATAGTACATTCTATAAAAAAATAAAAAAAATAAAAAAATTGTGAGCTCTAAAATCTTCCCAAGACTACGCTCAATCCTCTTCTTTCCTACAACATCCTGTCAAGTAAATCAAACATCCAAATATGGACCCCTTCCCTTATCCTGAACTATAACCATAAATTCATTCAATGTACAAATCAGAGGCCTAAGTAGGTTGGGAGTAAAATATCAATTGTCCATAAACAATGGTGTCTATAAAAAATATAGTATGTTGGTGTAAATATTGTAGGGTGTGGGTAAAGTGATAACAAGTAAAAAATTTAACTAAAATAATTAATTTTTTGGGCTTAGGATTCCCATGAAAAGTCTAGCTAAACCTACCTTCTTCAGCCTTAGCTGGATGTCCCAATATAATTAACCTATAACTATTCAGAGCCTAAAGATTTTATAATAGTAACCATGTAATTGTAATAATGATGAAAGAAACATGATGAATAAAATGTATCCATATCCTTAAAATATTAGTACATCTCATAGTAAATTACCATGTTCCCTAGATAAAGTGACTATGTTTAATCCAAGGGGTACCCCCTTAAAATTTCACTCGATAAGAATCTCTAATCGAGTCCTTGTAATACATAAATATTCAAACATGGGGTTATCATGACTGGAAACCAATGTGATAATCTAAGGTGTCATGTGTATGAAGACATCATGATTAATCCAAGGACATGATCCAAGTAATTCTAAATTATAAATGGGAATCAAATGAATTGTAGGTACTACACTATAGATTTAATGTACCAATTATAAAAATAAAAAATTATGTAGTTTTTATCTCCCTCGTAAATTATCTCAATGAATATAGGTGGAACCATCTAAGCACTCAGGTCATTCGCTCAGGAATCCAAGGATGGATTAAGTATGACTAAAACATTAATAGGAAAATAGTTCATAACCATTTGAAACCATTTATAATTAATCATAGTGAATTTATTATTCCATTCCTCTTTACCTCTACATTTAATTTCAATAGATCCTTTTCATTTATAGATGATAAATGTTCATATGGTTGTTCTCACATTTCAACCAGGCTGCATGAAAAGAAATAAGGGTCAATGTAAATTGTATTTTCTATACTATATCACAATTCTTCATTTATTAAAAATTAATAAAATTCCATTTACATGTCTATACAACACATGTAATTAGTGTTAAAGTATCACATATATAAGGACTCACCCAAAGGGGTGATACTTGATGAGGTTCCATCCACCAACAAGGTCAAAGAGTGTCATAAGAGGGCATAGTTCATGTGATTCACATTATAATTAATATATTTCATAATTAAAATTCAATTCAAAGAGATTTCTATGTGCATAAAAATATTATAAATGTGGGAAAATTTAATGAAAATGGTATTGACCTCCCACCTTTATGTTATAAAGGAACACTAATCTAGCATTTTCATCAGATTATGGATAGTATGATATAATCATAAGAATAAATGTATACCATGACAATATGGCATATTATTTTCAAAAAAAATGTTCTAGGTATGGAGAGAAAAACTATGAAATGATGGTTATAGATCTAAGTCCTTACTATTACGCTTCCAATGTGACCGATTGTGAGTGAAACATAGCTCGAATGTAGAATACGCATCAAGTCCTTATATTAATAAATAGAGGAGAGATCACACTATGGGAATGAGTTTTTCATGGATAAAAAATAAAATGAGGGTACAATGTTATAGACATATAACAGATTAAGGTTAATTTTACACTTCTTTGAAAGGGTGCATGTTTTAGCCGAATGGTTGTCCAAATCGTGTGCTAATAATGTGTCGGTATTGTCTAAGGGAGACAACACTTTTCACGATTTGGCACATGGTTATAAAAACGATATGCTAACCATATATTTAATCTCAATAATAAGACTCCATTTTTTCACATAGCCATATGTCTCGGGGTTCATGTTTTATGAATTCGTGTGACACCCACCATGGCCTACATACTTTAGGGGTACAATTATAACTAATTGTGTGATAATAATTCCCCTCATTGTTATTCCCAAAAACCATGTTTCGATCTCCAAAAATTCCTATAACACTTTTGAGACCACTTTATAGTCATTATGAATTTACATAGGGATAAAACTAAATATTAAAATGGAAATTTAAAATATCCTTACCTCGTAGAAAAACTAGAAGCCTTCAATTTATCCTACTACATCTTAGATACACATCATGAGGATGGACATTACATCCTGAAGCAATTTAAATCTAGTATGATGTTCTAATACTTGATAGTTAAAACATTGTAATTTTTATGAAATAATTATTTATCTATTTTTTTTTGTGTATGTGTGTTGGTATTTTATTTTGGATTCAAATAGTTGAACTTGTTCACTTATTCCTCCATTTAATGTTAAGAGTTTGTTTTTAGTACCTTCACTGCATATTTATTTATTGTATTTTATTTTTATTCCCCATTAAAAGTCTTTATATTTTACTATTATTCTTCCACTAGAAAAGGTGGGTTTTAATGTGTTATGAATACTATAAAAAAGTTATGAATTATTTTTTTTTCATTTTTCTCAATAAGTTGAGTTATGTAAATTGTATTCATATAAATATTTTTACCACATTAATATATAAATTATCTTTCCCATATTCTACTTTTTGTAAACATTACAAAATTATATTGTTTTAAATTTTAAATAGGTAAATTCACCCTCGACATGCAAAGACTTATCAACCATGGAAAAATCTATGCACTTGAGTATTAGTTCTGGTGAAACTAGGTTCATTATTTAAGAGTTAGGGTTACAATACCCTAGATGGGTCCACTTGGGGACTGGTTCTTTTTAAATCGGTACCTCATGGGTCACGAGGAAGCTATTTTTGGTGGACCATGTACCTAATGGATTTGGGGTTTGTTTTTAAAAAACAGTGGAAACATTTTAATTCCACCCCATCCGTATTATACCCATCCTAGGTTTCTTTGTTGGAGTTTTGTCAAATAATGGTTGATCCACTCCACCTTTTGAAAACTTTCTCATCTATCATTTTTTTATTCCTGATGGATTCAGAGGCATTTCAATTGATGTTTAAGTTCATTTCATAACATTTATTACAATTATATTCTTTCAATTTCCTATAATTTGTTTTGATGTTATTGAATATAGTGGTTTATGAGATGATTTCATAATAATATTGTAAAATCATACAATGATTTTTGGGTTCTTGTATCATGATTCTAGAGGAGTTTGAGGGATGATTATCATTTTTTGAGGCATTTATCTAGTGTTATGTCATGATCTTTATTTATTTATAGATTTACTAAATTTTGGATGATATTTATTTGAGATTTTCTGTCAGTCGATGTAGATTGTTTTAGATGTGTTCCATAGGTATGGATGATCTTATTAAAAAAACAATTACTTTTGGTTTCAGCCACGAGAGTACACAAGGTTGGAATTCCATAATTTTTCTTAAATGAGTAATTATATATTAATAATTTAAATTAATTATATTTTGTTCATAATTAATTATCATTATTATTTAATGTGTTATATTCTCATAATTGATTACGATTTTTGTCAATTACTCAATGTAAGAATGTGAAAGTTTACTAAAGTGGATAACTCTATTGTAAAGTTTCTTGGAACCTAATGTTACCTATTAAATTGGTTTTTCATATAGATATTTTACTTTTAGTGGGGTTATGTAGGTGTGTGTACCCCAATATGGAAGCATGAAGTATCATCTTTGTGTGTAGTTTGGTTAATGAGATGGTTAGACCATTTCTGAGCCCTAATAGGTTACAATTTTTCTATATAGTCATCAATGGATATCATAATTACATGAATAGTATGGTTAGAGGGAATCAGATCTCGATGGGGATATATATTATTAATAAATTTTTCGATAGACCTATAGAGGTCTCATTTGAGGAATGAGATTCTCCCTAATGGTAACACCTAGGAGTTATCATAAGGATGATTTGAGTAAATAATATGATATATTAGCATGGGAAATAATATGAGGATAACCCAAAATGAATATTAATGTGGGTTCCTTACTTCGTTATCATTGATAAAGTCTATTTAAATTAGTATATTTCCTATAAACACTATGTATTCAACACATAGCCTAGGGTGTCCAAGCTACCATGGAAAAGAGAAAATGTACTTATGGGAATTTAAACTAAAATGGATGTCTCTATTATTTAAGGACTATAATATATAGTGTATGTGTCCTGAAATATTATTTTATGTAAGAGAGATTTAGAAAAGGTTTATTCTTGTGATTTATTTCCCTTTTCATGGATCATTAGGGCAGTTTAGATCCCTTATAATTTTAGCATTTAGAAGATTAGGAAATTATGGGGATCATGATCTTTAAAAGGGTTGATAAATAATTAATTTTATTTGTATAAGGATCAAAATTGAACTGTGAGGAATAATTACCCTATATTGTTTAGTAACTAAAAAACATTCACTTATAAATCATAACTTAGGGACATATAGCTATTATTTTCTTTGTTTGATTCTAATGATATGTTTTTAACTTTATGTATGGAAATAGTAGTTTGTCGTTCACTAATTTTGTGATTTGGAGAAAAATCATTCTCCATGGAATGTAAAAAAAGTAGTAACATTATACATTGGAATGATAATAGTATACCATCCACCTTTTACTGGGGAATATATAGTTGTGACAGATCATTCACCAATGGATTACATATTAGTGATGTAATTTTATCTAGATTCCTATGTATTAATGATGTAATGATCAACTATGAATTATTTATTAGTGATGTCTTTATCACATAAGTATTATATTTAGGTGATATAACATTCATTTTAGGGATTTTTTTATCAAAAAACCATCATTCACCTTGCATATTTTCCAAGTTATATTTAATTTACCTTAGAGAATATGTCTTGGTGATGTGTGATTAACTACAATAGTATGTATGAATGGTGTATCATTCAAAAAGGTATTATTTGTTGGTTATGTATAATTCACATGATGATTACATATCCATGAAATGTTATTTATTTTGGGGATATTATTTATAAGATTCATCAGTCACTTTTGGGGATATATTTTAGTGATAGAACATTCACTAAGGGGATTATGTTTCCATGATGTATCATTCACCTTATGGTGTTTCTAATAATATATTATTCTCATTGGGGATTATGTTTTCACGATGTATCATTAACCTTAAGGTGTTTTAGTAATATATTATTCACCATGGGGTTTATTTTATGGTGATACATCATTCTTTCTTTAGATATGATTTTTTGGTAGATGGTTCGCCTTGAGTAGTGTGTTAGTGATGCATCATTCAAAATTTTTAAATGATATGTTATATAACATTAAACTTATTTTGGGGAATTATTAGTGATAGATCACTCACCCTTTGGTCATGATTAGACTATTGGAGTTTCATTAAATCTCAGAACTGGCTAAAATGGGTAAGAGTTTGTTGCCATGGTGGAATTTATAATATGATCAGAATTGAAGGGGGAGTGCATGTAATATTTATAGATACTTTCTTATTCAGAACATGAATTCATATGAATATATATTGGTTTTTAATATGGACACTATTGGTAGTGGCCTACTTATTTTTATGCGGACACCGAGTATAAGAACATTGTTGTGCATAGAGTTTTAATAGATAACATATATGATTTGATAGTGGACCTAGTATAAATGGTGGAGCTAGTATAGCTTAGATAGGATTAGAGATTAGTCCAACATGAGTCTTAGGGAATGTTATGGTCTCTATAGATATTGTTTTTAGTTTATCATATAATGTTAATGATGTTCCCATAAGGTGAGGTTATATGACCTTCATGTAAATTTCATTATATCCTAGTTATGATATTGTTAAGGTCTCCTTATATTATAAATAAAAATTCTATAATATTGTGTCATTCATATAATTGAATATTATATTATTGGTTGTCAGTTATTACAATGAAACTATAAGGTATAGTCTCTCCACAGGTCTCATCAAACCATCACTCCATGTTCATAGCCTCTATCGTATATAGAGGTTCTATTAAGGTTATGTGGAACCCTCTGAGTTAGATCTACTTCAACTGGACAAGATGAACAAGTTATAAAATTATATTATAGATTTATTATTAATTTTACTAAATGTTATATTTTTTATGGATATAGAACCAGTTATAACATGAGAAGAAAATTATTCTTTTGAAAGGTTATCATTTTCATGAGATGATGTTGATGTTTCAAATGAGTTGATGTTGATGTAATTACATTATATCATTATATTTGAGTTTATTGTTTTATGTATGATGTTTTGTTGTATTTATTTATAGTCTATATCTTATTATTGGGTTTCCATAGTTAGGATTTAATGCATAATATTTTATAAATATGATTTACATGATATTCAAATTCTACTACGTGACTTCTGATATGATTACTAGGAAGGGTATATTCGTCCAAAATTTCAACAAGATATAATGTTTTCCCAACAAAATTTTTCAATGGATTGATATATGATTGAAATTTTCATAATAATTTTTTATATGATGGTCGGTTTTGTGAATTTTTTTTTACCATTTCTATTATGTGGGTAGGTAGGACTTCATTCATGACCAAGTGATAAGATACCCTTTTTCATAGAATGCACATTCAGTTGGAGGGAGTTTTTCATTATTACTTACTTTTTGTCATTTTTTGGACATTTTGTGGTGTGTTTTATGAGGGTGACATCATTTATGATTGTATTAAAATGATTAGAACCCTAGTTTAGGTTATTTTTAATGGAAATGAAGATTGTTGGTATTGATTAGAGTCATGTTATTTGGAGGTACTATATAAAGATTCTTTAGTTCTTTATCTTGGAAGTTTACTATATAAAATATGGTATATGGGACAAGTTGGAGGGCCTAGTGACTATAATTTTTTGCTCAATATGTGGTCTATAGGGATGTTAGTTGTATAGTCTATAATTTTTCATCTATTTATGCTAAATGGGTTACAATATATGTTTATAGTTCAAGGGAGTACGGTGATCACAATCGTATGGATTCATTCATGATAGAAGAATGGAAAGTTGCAATGTGTAGTATAAATAACTCATGTATAATGTTTGATTGGATATATAGCATTGGTATATAATGGATGACACAGGTATGTATTCAGTAAAAAATCATGGATAGATCACTTTGGAAAATAATATTCCTGACATTACACAATGTAATGGTTAGTTCATTGAATAAGTTTTTGTTCCTATGCTTGATGGGATGTAACTCGTGATTGTATGACTTAAGTGTTATGGTGGGGTAACACTAAGGATCAAACCTGGTCGATTTTGATTATTGATTGAAATATTAGTTTGAGTTTTTCATTGTTAGAGTGATTTATCAAATACTCTGTTACCTTGGAAAAAATATATTAACATTTACTCCACATGTATGGATTATAGATTGGAATGGATTTATCATCATCGTGGAAAAATTATCATAGGGGTTGGATATCTATTATCAAAATTTTATTTAATACAAAACATACCGATGAAATAATTTTTCGAAACCCCTCATGATAGATAGAGTGTGTGTGCATGTCACATGAATCCTGGTGTTATGTCGTAATGATGCTTTTTTTGGCCTGGTGGTTACATCTGTACCTTAAAATTCTATGGGTTAGGCTTAAATGGGGAGTGTGTTTAGTCCATTGAAATTAATATGGGTTTTTGGATCTTGAATGGTTTTAATTTTACAAGATGGGATCTATGAATCATTAGTTTAGTAAATTCTCACCTTGGGAGGTGATCAGGTTTAGTATTATTTTAGAAAGGTGTGAGATAAGTTGTTTTTATTATGAAATGAGTAAATATATTATCCTACAGTACTATACCATACATTTCACTAAGAAAAAATTTCTCTAGGAGTTTTCAAATGTGATTAACCAATATGGAACAACACACTGAAATATGGATAGCACATGCAACCTGATATCTTAAGTGTGATGGTTTAATAACTGAAGGATCATGAGATCTGAAAATATTATAAATTTTTTAGCCCATATAAGAGATAATTTGAGACCATTATAGGATCATAAATTTGGTATGGTGATAACTATGTCACATGATATGCTGAGGTTTGGAGTATATTTATGTAATTGGTATGGAACTAAGAGTGTTTCATAGCTATAGTGATCTGGGAACTGATATGATTATAAATTAATGGTTCTGTTGATTTTTTTAGATGCATCGTGAAATGTGATTACTTGATAGTGTGAATTGTTGTGAACCTTGAATCATATATGATGAGATGGGGGGTTATGAAATTGATTTATTGATGAAATATGGAAATATTGATGAAAAATATAATCATGAAGTTGACGTTATATCACGGTTTTTAGGGATGGACACATTGATATATAACAAGTTGGGATCGTAAGTTTAAGATTTTGAATAATAGTTTATTTTATATAGTTTTATGTTTATATATTTAGAATATAGGAAATTTTATAGTGGGGAGAACACCATTGAGGTGTTGTTTTTTACCCCTCATTCTTAATGTTTCATCACGATCAAAAATACTCACCGATATTTCTAATGTTTTCTTTTAAGTGATTTTTGGTTTTTTATTAAATACCAAGTGAATGAATTCATGAAATCCAGAATATTTATTCATGTCTAGTTAGTAGCTCAGACATGTATCTTATAATCCTTTGAGTTCAGGGAAATATGTTTGATTAAGGTTATATGTCCCAAAATATCCATGATACACTAGTACACCAATACCCAAGCAGGTTCGAATAGGGCATGAAGGGTGTTTTTGATCCCTAAAGGATGGAGACATTAACTTGACTTAATATAAGAATAACAAGGAATTTTTTGGCACAAAATGGAAGAATATAAATGATAGAAGTCTGTATACACAACACCCCAAATGGAGAAAGTACCAAAATGGAACATGTAAAATAATACTGAAATAATACATCATTAAGGGACATGAAATCTACTAGAGGAAAGTCTCTTAAATTCATTTTAATAAGTTGATAACATCTCTACCTTCTACCAAGATCCATCTAAGTCCAAAAAATCATGTACTCTTAACTCCTCCAAGAGGTAATTTCCCTTTACTTGAACCTTGAATAAGATAATATACAAATATATGAAGGAAAATGTAGGGTTTGAGATAAACATCCCAATAGGGTCTCACCATGTGTTCCGTAATAAATTCCAAAATAATAAACAATTAATGCTGTGAATTTAAACAAATCAATTCATGGAATATTATTTACATATTTTAAATATAGAACATTATTCTAAATAAAAATATAATAGATTTATTAAAAAAGGATTTAATGAACATTTTATATCATAAATTTATATAATATAGTTTGAATGTGTAAAATAGGTCAATAATCAATAGCATGTATAATAAAGTCAATAAAAAATATCCACGCTAATAAGCTATGTGGAATGTTAGATGATGGCTATACGATCCTCACCATTCTCATTTATCATCACTACTCAAGATATGTGTGTACACTCATATCAATACCCATTCAGTGGAACCATTATGGCATATCAATATACACCCCATTAGGATTTCCACTAATGTAAATCATTCCAAATTAGGTTTAGTTAGTGTTGTCATCATCAATCCATTGACAGTGAGTCAGAGTCCTTGTGTTCTAGTTTTAATCACCTAGAAAATACCCATGTTTACATTTTCCTCAAACAATAAATCAATAAATCATGGTAAAATCAATCATTCTAAAATAGTTTATCAATCTCTATTCATATGCCTAAAATCATTGTTCAACATGTGTTTTTAGTTTCAATGATAAATCATTGGTTTTTATTATTTCATTCCTTATCAAATAATATTCATTTTAATTTAAATTTTATCAAGAAACAAATCCAATCCTTTCATCAAATCAAAATATCAAATCAAGAAATCATTTTTAAAAATCCCCACCATAATTTCAATTCCTTTGAAATTGGGATATTTTCATAATTTCCAAATTCATTTCAAATCATACATCAAATAATCTCTAATATTGGTTATTAAATAAACTAGAATCTCATTTCAGATCAGTAAATAATTATATAGTTTCATATTTCAGTTAAATCCATATATAACCACCAACTTTTAATCTCAAAATCAAAATATCGAAACAACACACACAATGAAAATTCAAATGGAGAAAAAAGGTTAAAAAGATCATGGAATCATACCTATAAACAGGAATCCATAAAATAGAGATTAGACAAATAAAAATAGACACTAGATAAATTAATAAAATAATTATCTATCACTCTCTAACTAGTATTGAAGAGGATATAGTAATAAACCACATGATGTGATGTTTACTCACTGAAAGGAGATCTGATGTAATAACCTGTAGTTCAATCTGAAAAAAGAAGAGGTTGGAGAGGTTGATGGATTCAAATCCCATCATGGTAGCATTCAAGGGATAATTAAATATATTATATTCAAATGGTGGAGTTTATAATGTCGAATGTAATTCTCCTCATTTTTAATTTAACTTTTAGGGGAGTTAATATTCACACACATAGTTTTCTAGAGAGGCCACACAGTTAGTTGTAATTATTCACCAAAATGATGTAACCCTACTAGAATTTTGTATGGGGTGCATGGTTTGGATACATGGTTAAAATAATTTTTCACCAACTATACAAACCTATATTTCCAAATGATTCATTATTTAGAGGAACAGACTCATGGTTTTCAAAAAATGTGCATCCCTTCTAGTGTCTCAACAAAAGGAAGACTGTTTGATGGGCCGAACCACATGTTATTTTATAACAATTCACCTACAATTAACATCCTCATGGACTTTGAATTTTTCATAAGAAACTCAATAAATGACCCTAAATAATGACCCTATAAAATTATGATCCAAAAAGGGTCATGAAAAACCTGAATGAAGGTAATAGAATGTTATAACCTCCCCAAAATAATCACATTTTGTCCTTACATTTCCATCAAGAATTATCTATATCAAATAGATGAGGCCATTTCTCTCCCATTAGTTACTCAAGATACCATGTCTCATATGAATCATAAATATGCTACCTTATCACATGGACTAGAGGTATTTTCTTCCATCGAAGAACCATTTTATCACAATTAACATTCATAAATAAGTTCTTAGTCTTAAATAAATTGACATCAATATTAAGATATTCACAACATTGGACATGAGAAGGGTCAAAATATACTTACAAAGTTACAACACATGAAAAACCCTCTATATCGATGCCAAATATTTTGGGCGTTACAAATGGTAAGCCACATTCCCCATTTATTCAACAATCTCAAAAGGGACCACAATCCTAAGTGAAAAATTTCCCTATTTACCAAGATAATAGTAACCCATTCATGGAGAAAATATCAATAAAACATGATATCTAATATGAAAATCAAATGATCATTTATGATTATTAATATAATATTTATATTGTCTATGTGCTATCCCCATCCTCTAAAAATCAAATAAATCTTCTCCACTATCTCTTGGACATAACATGTCCCAAACATAAGAAGCTTCACCAATCCCCAACCAATACAAAAGATATTTACACATCCTACTCTGAAAGTAATCAAAAGGATCAATTATGAGAGTTTATTAGTGTCTATTATTGTATTAAAAATCAACTACTCGTTAATGGACATCCAAATCACAACCAAGGTCAACAACCCAAGAACAAAGCATGTCCTAGAGGATCTGTATAGCCCAGTCTAACTGCCCATCCATATATGGATGGAATGTTATGATAAAACATATTTGGGATAACATTTCCTCATTTAGAGCTCTCCAAAATCAAGAAGTAAAGAGGTTATCCCTATATGATACTATAACAGAAGACAATCCATGAAAAGGGAAATTGTATTTCAAATAGAGACTTCCCAAATACTGAACATTGGTTGTTTCTATAATGTGTATAAAGTTATCCGATTTGGATTGAATCTCTATCAAAAACTACATCACATTATCCCATTACTAGGAGTTTGAAAACCCAGCCTCAAATTCCATAGAGATCTCATCCCACTTCAAAGTTAACACCACAAGACCTTGGATAAAACCTGAAATCTCTACTACTCTGCATTGACCAGCTAGTATGTATAACAATTAGAATCAAATTTTGTGATGTATCATCTCATACTTATTATCCATAATCCTCCATGAATATTGAAAAAAAATCTTCACTATTATAGGGTACATCTCCCCTTTTGAATTTTGGTGATCCCCCATCATAGCCTTTCTCAAAAGAAAAGGCAGAACGTACTAGTTCCAAAAACCTTTGATACCCTCAGAATAGTACATACACTTACTAAGGGTCTACCCACCATAATGAGATTACATAATTATAAATAATTCATTATCTACCTTATACTCAAAAATAGTAATCTCAAGAAGATAATAGAAGAAAATTTTCAAAAAACAAATATGTGTCTCATTCTCTCAAACTCCCAAATGAAACTGAGAAAAAAGATCCATCATATTCAACTCTTCTAATGATTGAATCATCGAATAGTTTAAGGTAATCCTAATAAAATTTTAATCAACAAGATTTATCTTACCTTGGGTGTAGTAAATGGAAAAATAAAAGTACTATAGTGACTCTGATTGATACCATTGTTGCCGATTTAGATTTTTTTATAGAATATATACCTCAATATTTTTTGGTTGTAATAAATGGTAAACGATTCACAAAAAATGTAATATTTCCATCCCTTAAGATAATGAATCATAGGTATGAGTTCAATATCATGTGTTATATAATTATTCTTGAGTGATTTAATAGTATTGAAACCATTGTCTACAACTTTATTTTTCAGAATAAGAACACATACAAACTTGAACATAATGAATCAAAAAAGAACACAGAGCCCCACCTGGTCCCTATAAGAGTCAATGTTGGAACAGAAGTTAGAAGAACGTTCATATTATAAAAAGAACTCTAAAATATCACATCCCATAAGAATATATCTCCATTCCATGTGATATAAGTCATTATAAAACCAACTTTTATAAATCATTAAAGAACCAGCAGTAATACCCCACCAAGACCAAGTATCTCTGAATCTCAAAAATATTACACTGTTGTTACCATATCATTAATACCTTCACTTTATAAGGATTAAATGAAATACTATGTTCCAAGACCTTATGTCCCATCAAAAACACTTGTCAAACGCATAAATTATATTCTGAAAGCTTCCTCGAAATTTAGTGAACTTCTAAAACTGGTATCAGATTCCTCTGTGGTTTTAGAGAAAACCAGGATGTCATCCACAAATCACACCATTAATGGCTCATGGTACACATGAAGTATCTAGATAATAATATCCATAAAAATATCATGAATATTGGTTTTTCAAAATGGTATAATAAGATACTCATAATATTCATACATACTCTTGAAGGTTGGATTATGAATGAAAGACTCTTTTATTATCAACTAGTGATAACTAGATCCAAGATAAATCATTGAGAACCACTTATCCACATTAATGAAATCAAAAAAATAATCAATATGAGATAACATATAATATTTTAACCATGACATGATTTAGGTTTTGATAATCAATTTAAAATTGAAGTTTTCAATCAGCTTTCTTCCTAAAGGGAATATGTTCCACACAAGGTGACACACTAAGGTGTATGAAACTTTTCTCTAATAGATAATCCAAATAATTCTTTAACTATTTCCACTATATTGGTTCTATGTGATAAGAAATAATATATACATTAAATGTACTGGGAACTAAATCAATATAAATATCAACCCTTCTTACTAGTGGGGATCTATATAACTCAAAGGGAAAACATTAAGAAACTAGATGAAAACTAGAGTATGATCATCACTCATAGATTTTCACTTGTGGTCTAATGAAAACATCTATATTACCCTACACAAATCTATAAATTTTATTACAACCATACTTGACCACAAGTATAATTCTCCCTGAAACATGTAGTACACACCATTAGGGATATTTAAGGAGACTCAATAAAGGTAACAGTCACTTCAGGCCTTATGAGAAATTATTCCATCCCTTCAAAAAATAACATCAAGTGGTTTTTTTGGGTAAATAGAAAACACTAGGTAATCATAGTTTATAAAAATGAAAAAACAAAAGTAGGACACAAATGACCCTACTTTATCTTCATTTTGATGGGTATGGTAATATCCATCACATAAGAAAAAATATCCACAGTGTTTTTTAGAATGTTCAAAACATGAGTCAATATAAATGAGGGGCATGAACTAGTGTCATATAAAGTGGTCACTGAAAATGAAACTATAGTTATAGTTCATTTCACACTCACTATACCCACATAAACTTCATCTAGAGACTTTCACACTATGTGGATAATAGTTATTCTTGAAGCATGTGGTTGGAACCCCATATTTCCTTAAATATTTTATTGAATCGTAGTAGTTTTCGGGGCTGATGACCCCATGCTTCAATGAAGAGTAGAAAATATGTGAAATAACTTCTACAGGTGACCTTAGATTCTTCCTAAACTATAGATATTGGGCCCCTCAGTGAAAACACATTTTGAATGCACACTAATTTTCCATTGAAGGAATGTCATAATTCATCTTCTAGATATTTTTGGTGTTTTGGACGATTCCTATTATCTCAAACCATCACATGAATGATCACACATTCACATTCCTCAAAAGAATCTCATGAAAATTCCACTATTAGAAAATAGAACTCCCACCAAACCTAAATTATCATATATGTCTAGATCATCCATCAATGTTATATCATACACATAATCATAAGATATAAACATTCCCGTGATGTTTTGAGATTAGATTTTAGTTTGGAGACCCATGTAAAACCATAGAGCCTTTATTTACTCAATAGTCACCACATTATGAGAAAAATAAACAAGCTACAAAAAATCATTCCCATACTACATCATGGACCTATCACCCTACTAGAGCCTAAACAACTCCATGGATTTATCCAGTACCATTGAATTTAGATTGAAATAATTTGTGAAAATAACCCTCTAATCCATCCACTCCAAGCCCTCATGATTCTTCACATTCAAAATCTAATACTAATATTTCATGTTAGACCCTTTAATATTGATGGTAGAACTCTTAAAATTAATAAAATATGGATTTTCCATGAAATCAGAAAAACCTATATATTTTCTCAACCAATCTTCAAACTCTGGAGGATCATTATATCCTTTGAATGATAGTGGTTTCTAGTGAAGAAACTCTACATCTTTTATTATTATAATCATACACTAAATGTTCCAATAATATATCCTTAATGGGAACATGTTCATGTACCTATCCAAGAGCATGTAAATCACACACCATTATCTCAAAAATATTCGGGTCAGATGGTGGATTCACTTGCTATGGTTCAGCAGTAGCTTCTGCTTATGGCCCATTCAAACATCATCTCAGAGGCATGATTATACACTACAAAAAATTATAACACTAAATTATTAGCATGGGTAGATATATCAACAACACAAACAAGATATATAAGAATATAAATTCTGCTAAACATATTTTTACATTGTAATTTTCAAGATACTCATATCAAATATTGTGAGTAGACTAGAATTATATAAAATTATTATTGAAATAGATAGTTCTCAAACGCCCATGGTGACTTAAGGTTTGTTTTGAGGTGAGATATCAAGGACCTTAATTGTAACTACCTCATAAGACCCATAAATCCTGCCTACTATCTACTAGGACATCCCAGACTATTTTCCAAATTCAATTAAAGATCTAAATCCTAGCCTTCGATACAGCTTTTTCTTATACAATCATAGATACCCTGATACACAGATACCAAATTCAGTTCTGACATGGCCCAAAGGGAATTCTTGATCATCAAGGGTTGGTATATATAACATAGAATTTTACATGATAATGAAAGAATGGTTTTTTCTAAAAAATATCACAATATAAACACTACATGTTATTATTCTCAAGACTCTAAAAGGATAAATTTACAAAATAGAATTGGAATAACAATACCCAAAAAATCATCATCAGGAGACATAACTTCTTCCTATGAATAGTATCAGAATCCCCTTGTTACTAGGGGAAAACAGCTTCAACAGCCACATCCACCACTCGAAGTCCCTAAAATCATGTACACTAGATTTATCTAACAGGTGTTTTGAAAGAGGATTAAATAACCTTTTTATATCATACATTAAAATAAAATATTTGACATGAATAAAATATTTCTTTAGTAAATGGCATGTATAACCATGTTAAGAAAAACAAAGCACCATGCTAATAAGCCATGTGGTATGTTAGTTTCTGGATATGGTATCCTTATAATCCTCATTTATAATAAGGGCACTAGAAATACGTGAAAACACAAATAGACACCCCATTAAGGGAAACTTTCATGAAATAAATCTACACCCAATTAGGGGTCCCATCAAGAGAGAACATATCAAAGTTTTTTTAGTTAGTGTCGTCTTCGTGAATCCATTTCTAGGGAATTAGAGCCCTAGTATTTCTTTCTTATTCACCCACTAAATACCCATTATCACATATACATAAATTTATTTAACAATAAATCATTAGAAAATAATTCATTCCAATACTGTTCAATAATCATATTTCAAATTCCCAAAATCAATTTTCATCCTGCATTTTCAATTTCAAAAAAATCATAGGTTTTCATCAATTCATGACTTTTAAAATCATCTTTAATTTTAAACAAATTTTCTCTACAATAATATCAAATAATTTTATAAAAATTAATATTCATATAAAGACATCGTTTTTCCCAAATCCACCAAACAATCTAAATTCCACTATGATTAGGGGTTTTATAACAATTTCCACACCCTTTACAAATCATAAATTGAATCGTTAAAAATCTAGGTTTATAAATAAATTGAAATATCATTTCAAATTAATCTATAATTATTGGGTATTAATTTTAAGGTAAGTCCTTATATAATTAGTTTCCATTAAACATGATGTCAAATGATTGAATCAAAACCTAAAATGGGAATTTCAATGATGAATAATGGTGAGAAAGATCAAGGAATCAAAATAAAATAAAGATCTAAAAAATAATATGATACCCATAAAAAATATTAGATACATCATTAAAATGATTATATATCACTCTCTATGAAGGAGACCTATGTAGATTGGAAGAAACCATATGAGAGGAGATTTACTCAATGGAAGGAGATCCAACATGAACACTGGTGCTTGAATAACTGAATACTATCATTTTTATTGATTTTGTCGAAAAAATACTCAAAAGTTGAATCACAGGGTTCTAATGTAGTGAAGTCCCAGAGAATTATTAATAATAAATTTGATTCCCTCTCTAGGAAAGGAACCCAATTATATGAAGATGGATATACTTTGGTTTACGGGAGTTGTGGATACTAAGAAATCTACTTCCATGTTTCCCTCCAACAATTTATGAATGATCTCTATGGGGGCTCCCATAATATGTATACACTTCTTAATCGTGTATGAAATGTTCCATGGGTACTTTTTTGTTCCAAATAATGCATTATAGAGGATAATTAAGTCAGTATCTACCAAATTTAGGTTGATGTGCCTTTATTTTCATAACTCTAGCCTGGTGACCATAGCCATGGCCTCTGCCTGCACAACGTCACCTCTTCCATACAAATCTGAGAATGCAGCAACGACCGACCCCTCCCTGTACCTAATAACACCTCCACCACACCTCCATTTGTAGGTATAAGACCCATCTAGGTTTAGATTGAAACCACAACAGGGATGATTCCAATGGATCCAATGCTCATCCCCTTTCTTGCTCGAATGGTTAGTAAAAACATGATTTGGAACATTTGTCCTTACCGACAGAGCAGTCTGCCAGTCGGTGCACAAGATAGCCAAGTCTAGCAACATATTTCTGATTTTGAAGGTGATTCATGTATGATAACCTGTTACATTTTTATGTTCATAATCATTCTAAACCTTCCAGATGGTCTAACATCCCTTCATGAGGATAACAGCTCGACCTTTTCTCTTGGGACCCTGATCTCCCGACCCCTGGAACTAGAAGCGGAAAAATTCCTCGATTGTGACTCCTTGATTATCCAAGCCTGTCAGGACCCCGTATTCCTGCCACACCCATCACACCTTTATACTTTCGAAAAAGGGGTGACCTTCCGTTTCCAGTTTAAGAACCCTACAATAGTAGCACTTGGAATCCAAGCTCACTCCTAGGAGTTGAATCTTATCATCCGTGGGTATAACATTATGTCTCACTCTCCACAATAGGAAGATGAATTTTCATGGAACTTCCATGCACCACAGTAGCTCCCCTAATGGATCTAAATTTATTGAAACTGACCTCACCTGAACAGAATCATTGATTGAGAACTCTCCCAATGAGGAACCCAGAAAAATTAGTCTGTCAGGATCATCACTAAGCACAATGTTGTTGAAAGAGGACTGTTGGACCACATCAAGAATGGCATGGATAAAATAAGGATGATCACAGAACTCTCTGGAACAAATGATCAAAGTGGGACATTATAGAAACCACAAAATTCCACCCCCCCATTTTTTCTCCAAAATGTTAATATCCCCCTTTTCCCACCAACCATTATGAGTGAGGTCTCAAAATATTAAAATATGTATGATTCATATTCCATATATTTGAAATTTTTGGTCTCTGAATTCTCACATCCTTGCAATATCTATATTTCATGGTCATGATCCACAAGCTATTTACTTCCACAGCCACCCACATTCGTTTTTCATGAATCCCTAACATGGGCAAGGAAACACTCCTCAAATTGATACCCCCTTCTGAAATAGGTCTTGCAAGATGCACCGCCAATGTATAGTGGTCTCTGCCTTCCAAATTCTCATGCCATAAAAATGACACCAAAATCCTTTCCATGTTAATGATGAAACTTTTGGGGAACTTTGTGGTGCAGAGAATGTTCATTAGAACAGACACTAGGATGTTGTTGACGAGTGTTATGTGACCAGAAAAAGGTAAGAACATGTTCTTCCAATTGAAGATGTACCCTGTGGTCTTGCTAATGATATTATCAAAGTGATTCACTATGAAAGAATTAAGACTAACCAGAGCTCTGATATACCCCATAGGACCAAGGAAATATATTAGGGTTGAGTGTCTGTATTTAGCATCTAAAATAGGGGTCTCTGGATTTTTAATTAAATTTTCAAGGGAATTAAAAACAATGTGCATGGTTTTATAGGGAGGTTGCGCATTTATTTGTAATTGTGTGCCCATACTAGACATCTGGATGAGGTGCATTATTTTTATTCATGGTTAAACTATCCATACACAAACAATGAAAATCTCTATGTCCAAAGGGTACATAGTTTTTTATGGGTGTTCACGCATTTTGGAAAACTCTGTACCGTATTCCAGGGGCTCATCAAATAGAACACGATTTGATAGTCCAAAACCCATGTTTTAGCAAACAATGTGACAACTGTGCATTTCCCTATGGGGAATGAAATTTTCATAAAAACTCAAAAAAGGACCCCAATGAAAGACCCTTTAAAAGTGTGTCCAAAATAAGGTTCAATAAATAATTGAAAGATGGTAATGGGATATTACATTAAATTTCATTAGAAGGAAGTTGGTCTGGAAAATCATAAAGATGGAGGACTTCATATAACACCAGATACCCTAATCAATGAATTATCTTGTGGGTTCCATGTGTTATGATGCTTTCTTATACAACAATACCCATTAGACTGTCATTTGTGAAGGAACTATTAGGAAGATCCAACAATAATCCACTAGGTAGTTGGTGGATGCGTATTAGCAGTCTAGTTATAGTTCTATAAGCTCTCCATGTTTTAAAAATCCCACTAGCTACCCAGTAGTGGTTATTGGGTACCTATTAGAATCAATTCATCCAATATGATATAGAATTAAATATATACAATTTTACATTTATGAATATCATATTAGGCTTAATTAGGCTTAATAAATTCTTTAACCTTCCTGATCCTCTTAGATATTCTAAATGGAGTCCCTTATCCACATCAAAGAAACAATTTTCACCCCACAACACTCTTAGATTAGTCCAATAGTGAAACACTATGAATTCTAAATTACTCTAAAATGTTGATTATTAGGTTCTCAATCTGTCCAAGGCTCTCAAAATTTCACTCAAAAAAGACATCCAAAATTGTAATACTCCATCAAGGAGAATTTTAGCATCATTATAAGGTATTTTCTCAAGAAATACTTTCTCTTCTTATCACCTTTGTCTATTCGGTACTCACTCCATAAAATTGAGACACAGGTTCCAAAGTAGCCATTGAAACATAATAGGGTGCTCAAAAACAATAATTTTGAAGGATGGGTTTCCTTATCACCACCTAGATCAAGGTATTAATAATATTGAACTCTTGTGTTGAGGGGGAGACACTTAAAAGCTAACATCAATCTTCAATACACCTCTATATAAATTTTGTTTCTTATCTAATTAATCTATCAAATTTCATCATTCTATATAGATTTTTTTACGTGTATAAATTTAGTATGATCATTTCATCACATAACTTTGATATTAACCTTTTAACTCAGATAAAATTCATCAACTATCACTCAATAAATTTATTACATTATTATTTCATCTCATCAAAACCATTTTATCTTGAAAGTTTCCTTTACATTATTCATTAAATATTAAAAATAAATTATCCCCCCCCCCATTATTCAATATTTTTTCTAATAAAAAACTGGTATCAATGGGGTGAATTCTGTTTTTATCAAAAACATTATTCTCCACAATTTTTTTTTATTTTCAAAATAAATTTCGATTAATATATGAATTTACATATTGGTCAATTAATTATGGAAACTAATTCATATATACATTATATTTTTTATGTAATATACTATTCCTACTATAATAATAAAATGACAAATTTTCTCGGTAGTATTATTTAAATGGTTAAAAAAAATTACTCATGAATATGTTCTCACTATATAATCTAAAGATAAATGGACTACTGAAGATGATAAGAATATAAAATCAATGAATTCCTGTCATTTTTTTCTTGATAGATTTGAATTAAATCAAGTTTATACTTGGAAAACAACTTATGAAATTATAAATTTATTAGAAGTTACACCTAAAAGAACCAATATGGTAAAAGATACTAAACAATATATGTATCGTCATGGTTTTGAAATTTTATACATGCATCCTAATTAATCTATAACTAATATTTTTATGTGATTTTCTAGAATATACTATGGTAATAAATTTCTTGGGGATGAATTATCTAAAGATTTTATTACAATGAAAATCCAATTTTTTTTCCTTTCTTGTAGAATCCCAATGTCACATACAATAAAAGAGTAAAATATTGAAATAAAATGGATTTTAAAGAAATCATTGTATCCCTAATGAAATTTGAAATAATTATGAAATTAAAAAGAGGAAAATAATATTCAATAATTAGAGAAACCCATTTAATTTAATGCCGTAAATGATGAACTATTCTAATGTGAAATTATATAATATGATCTACCTTTCAAGAATATGAATTGATAATTCATGAAGAATAAATTTACCAGCTCATATAAAATGGTATTTAAAAAGGAAGAACTAGAATTTTCATGATATGAATGTAAAAATTAAAGGTTACATCAAGCCGGAATGCCCCACTCACAAGAAGAATATCAATAAAAAGAAACAAGGTAAAAAAATTCTTTCAATGTCCTAACATGGATTTATAATTATGAACCCATGGAGTTAAATCCCTCAAAAACATCAAGTGACCAATCCTAATATCACTGATGGAACATGTTGATACAGACATCAAGTTCAATAACCATCTTCGAATTTCCTCCACTTATACTTCTTATTCTCCCAAATCTTCTCACAAACCCTCTTCTTCTCTATCCTCTATTAAGCAAAATTATAAAGACATAATATATTCTCATGATCAACCTAAATATTGTTTTTATCAAAATTATTTATTATATAATAATATTGAATATAAATATAAGCATGTGATTAATGAATATGGTCCTTGAAAAAAAGGTAGTGATCTACTCATCTATGAAAAAAATAATTACATATTAAATTAATGAATCAACTAGAATTCATTAAACTCAAATAAGGCATCAAAGACCTCAAAATATATCATTACAAATACACCAAAGGTGATTATAATTTAAATAAAATTTTGGCCCTCGATGACATGAAAAATAATATTTCATCTTGGTTTTACCAATCATGAATGGAAATCAAAATATCCATTAAAAACTACTTTTGTTAACGTTTTATTAAAAAATAGATTCTGTAATTATTAAAAAATGAAACTTTATTTAATCATTGAATGTAATTGAAATAATTTATGATATAGAATACCAAATTAGATCAATATTTCATTAAATTTTTTTTATTAAAATTTCATTATAGAAATTTTTGGATTCTAAAATCATTACACTCAAACATTAGAAGACCCAAGTTTGTATGGGTACCAAAAAATTAGTTACTAGATTTTTTGGTAAAGTTTTTTCTGAAAAAAAACTCAGAACCACTGTATTGTCTAGATAATTGTTTCACAAGACACATGTGTGGTTAACTCTCTAAATTAAATTAAATAAATAATATGGAAGTTGTTCATGTAATCATTAGAGATAATTACATGGGTAATATATTTACTGAATGTGTTATTGTACTTTTCATCCCAAATCTCATTGAAATATTAATTGAAAAAGGATTGAACCATAATTTTCTATGCATCAATCAATTATATGATAAAATTTTTAAAATATCTTTTTAAATTTATTTTTGAAAGTTTTTTAATTAAAAAAGAAAGAATAAATTTAATGCATCTCGATTTCAAAAACAAATACAATAAATTTAAATCTCCACCATTTAAAAATAGTATCTGATTTAGTGCTCAATTTAGTAATTCTTGGATTTCGCATCGATTATAACAGACCTATTATTTTAGAAATATTATTAAAAGATTTTAGGAATAGTTAACTGTTAAATAAAAACAAAAGATCATAAATTCTAGGGTCTTTAGAGGATTGGGTACTTAAAATAGAAAAAATAAATCAAAAACCAGAAAAAAGTATTTAAACTCTATAATAAAATCTTAACTTCCATTGAGATCTATCATCTTCATAGGGTAACATGGAGAGTTAATTAACCAATGGATGTTCTAAAAATCCTAGAAAGGTAATAAACATGATAATAAAGTATAGTGCCTGGGTTAGAAGGCATAACATGATGATATAAAATTCATAAACATATGGAATCATAACATACATAAAATGGGATCATGTAATAATGGAATCATAGTAATTTGGTGTCAACACAAAACATGAAATAATCATAATACGAGGCTCATTACACAATGGGGATAACGAGTTAAGTATAAACCCCATGACTATTTCATATGGAGCACGAGTTGAAGCTAACCTCCAAGACCATTTCACATGACGTCTCATGAGACTAAACATTACCGAATGCATTATAGTGCTATCTAGGTGTATCCATTATAAAATTTTTATGAATATTTGGGCCACATAAATAATCATACATATGTAATCAAACATAAAAATAAGGGCCACCCATGGAAATTATTAGGTTTCATAATCATGTCATAAGGCATAACAAAAGGTAATATCAGCATCATGTCAATGAAAGAATGGATTCAAATCATATATGGACATTAATAAGGTGAAATATGAATATATCATGATAAATTATGTTCAATTGAAATGAAAACAAGACAATAATGTGTTTAAGAAACATTATAAATAAAAAAATTTAATTCCCTTTATGGAAAAATATTAAGGAGTCATTAAAGAGTAAAAATACATAATTTTTTTTATAAATCCAAAAATGAACCTAGATAGTTTTTCATGATAAAATAAGTGATTTTATGTGAATAATGGTGGATCTAAATATATTATGGATTTTAATTTAAAATTTGGAAGAAATTGATAAGTTTTTTTATTCTTCCACTCCTTCTCAATAGGCAACCATTCTTAGTTTGATCTAGTGTGGTTCTCTCGTCGAGAGTCCCCACAGAAATGGATCTGGGTTTTTACCCACTTCTATGCCCTCATTGTTATATAGGGGTTTCATGATTCATTCTTCACAAATCCTAGAGTATTGATGATGGATCTTATCCAATCGAGGGAATGTGTGATTTTTTCTTCCTATAACGACTCTTCTAGCTAATGGTTTTCATATCTACCTATCTAGCAAAAACGTCCTATTGAAGGATTGTAGATTGGAAATTTCCATTTTCTGAAGTAACACTTTTTTCGGTGCAATACTTCTAGATTATTAGGATCTAGATTCTATGGGTATCTTCTACGAGGGTGTAGCTAGGTTTTTTGGATGATCTTGTACATCAAGGATACATCGGTTGGCGGTGGCCAGTTTCAACGCATATTGGTGATATGAATGGAAGCGATGACTGTGACTTCACCCATAAGAATTTGATCCCAAAAGGATCAATCACACAATGGATTTGGGAACCTCAGTTATATTTCATATATATTATAGTTTGGTTCATCATCATGTCCTCGGTGTAGTATAGATCTAAAAAAATCTTTATTTTTTGTGGGGGTGACAGTCGGTTGCAACAGTAGTGCAACAAGTTGTGTTTAGGGTTTTCATTTCCCATGGGACTTCCAGACATGTTATTTCCATCTTTATAGGCCTTTGTGAATTTTTTCCCTCTGGTCTAAGAGTTTTTTAGGTGATATTGAAACATTGGTCTCTCATCCCACTATAATTTAAGGCTATATGTCTCTAGGCCATCGAGTTTGTCATTGGTTCCCCCTTAACCCTTCCCAAAAGGGGTTTCTCTTTTTTCAATTTTGTAATAAAAGTGTCTTCCCCAAAAAAAATTAACAATGTACTAATCCTGATACATGTGTTTGGACATATTCATAGAAGATAGAAGAATTATATAAAAATAATTAAGTGTAACATTGGGTTAGAGAAAGAAAAAACATAACCTATAGGAAAAATGGAGGTTCAGAATGAATCCCTTAATATATGTCTAAAATGGTTCTGTACATATACATAATTTCATCAATTATCAAATTAAATACATTCATTTATAAATTAAAAATCTTTATTATATATATTTGATTTATAATTATTTTATTATGTTCATTTATGGAATTTTTTATATGTTATAAATTAAAATTTCATCAATCAAGAGTGTTAATTTCCTTGGTTTTCATGATTGTTTTATTATATACATTAATGGAAAACAATATAAAATTGGAAAAGTGTTTTGGAACTAATTTTATAAAATATTAATGAAAATCCAAAAGATTAAATGGTTATATAAGACATCTGGTTGTCTGGATTGAGGTTGAATAATTAGATTAGATGTTAGTGATAATTGTTTAAATTATTTTGGTTGTTTTTAGATCATCACAAAATATTTTTTTAATTAATTAATATTAAGTATATATCATAGTTATTGAAAATTACATAGGGTATAAATCGACACATCACAAGCGATGTTTTCATTTTTAGTTCAAAAGGGGACGGAAAGAAATGATGATGGATTTTTAAATTACTATAATTACATTATAGTATATATTATATAATCAAGTATCCATTCTTCTTATATAAGTGTAGGTGAGGATTGAAAAAAAAATGAAAAGAATATGGAATGAAATTAAAAGAAAACTAAAGAGGTTTTTACCACTTGAATTTATCCTCCTTGAGAACCTCCACGAGGCTCTTGTGTTTGGTATTTCATATAGACCAATCACACCTTGACATGGGGGACATACATGGTAAGAGTCTTGTGAAGAATTTAGGAAAGTCTCAAATCGTGAAAGGTGTGGGGAGAAGGGGTGGTGAGGTTTGGAATTTATAGTGGAGAGGAGATGTGTTTTCACGTTATTTTATTCATTAGTTTATTATTTTGCCTCAATAAAATGAATAGTTTGATAATTATAACTAAATATATTAAAATAAGGAATTAAAGTTTGATATTATGGACTTACATCATTCACACATCAACTATGACTCAATAAATCATATATTTAGCCTATACCATAAATTATCATACTTCACTATTCACAAAAATTTAGGTGTTTCTTTAAAATACAAAAAATTAACCCTAACCATATTTAAATGTGTAAAACTATAAAATGAACTACATCTATGAAAATAATTTTATAAATATGATAAGTTTATTTTTTAATTAATGTCAACATTTACATTGAAAATACTAATTTTGAAAATATAACCAGTTTTATAACACATTCAAAAATTAAATTAGTTCTCATATAATTAGCTTATCATCATAAGACAATAAAATATTAATTTATGAATAAATTTTATGAAAAATAATTTTCTTTTGGATCATTATATTAATTATAAAATTGAAAATAATCATTTATATTTTATAAAAAAATATCAACGTTTAATTAATAATTTCTACAACATTTATTTACTTATACTATGATATAATTATATCATATTAAAATATATAAGATGCCAAAATTTTAATTATAATTTCATGATGGAAATTACAATTATATTTTATGATTTATTATTTAAAAATTACATCTAACTATTCCAATGCTCATGTTACCGTTCCATTAGTTTATGTTCCTTAAATTATATTAATACTTTTTATTCCATTAATTATTAATTAATAAAGTCTATGTTGTGTTCTCTATGTGATTTTATTTGATTTATACTATATGAAATAATTATAAGAAGGTAATTTCCATTGATCGAATTCTTGGTTGTCACATTCTTCCCCCTTTTGAAATTTCTCCCTCAAAATTTAATTTTTCATACTATGCTGAAAACAACTGTGGGAACTTCTTCTAAATTAATTCCTCATGTTACCATGTTGAATCATCATTCTTATGGTTCAACCATAGTACATTAACTATGTGAGTGGTCTTTTAAAGTAGAAATCTATCTCTACAAACCAGGATCTTCACTGCTTTTTCCTCATAAGAGAGAACATTCTACAACTATATGACCTCATAATTGATTACATGTGAGGGATCTGTTATGTATTTCCTTAATAGGGATACATGGAATACATTGTGTATATGAGACATGGTTGGTGGAAGTTCTAGTCGATATACCACAACTTCTATAGGATCAATAATGTCAAAGGGGTTCATGTACCTGAGACATAACTTTCCTTTATTCCCAATTATCATGATCCTTTTCCATAGTGATATACATAGGAATACCATGTCTCTGGCCTTTAAGTCAATTTATCATCAATGATTATCTATATAGATATTCTATATACATTGGTATTCCAGGATGTGATGTTGAATTTATTTCAACTTTTCCACAATTTCATCAACTATATTGGGTTCTATCATCTTATGTTCACCAACCTCATCCCAACATATAAGTGTTCAATTTTGTTTTCCTTAAAGGGTTTCATATGGAGCCATTTGGATGCCTGAGTGGATACTATTAGTGTAGGAGAACTCAACCAGATTATTATTTTGGTCACATCCTCAATTAATTTCCATATTACATACTCTCAACATGACTTCTAGTGTCTTAATGGGTTTCTCATATTTTCCATTACTTTGAGTATGTTAGGTCTTACTAAAGTTCAACTCAATGTTCAGTTCATGATGGAGACTTCTACTGAACTGGGAAGTGAATCTTGTATCCTAATCAGAAATAATTGTTATTGGTAAACCATACAGCCTTACCAATTCTATGATGTATAAATAAGATAATTGATCTAGTGATAATTTCTCTCTATATTTGATAGAATGAGATGTCTTTTTTATATGGTCAATAACAACCCATATAGCATTGTTTCCTCTAAAGTTAATTGGATGTCCTGTGAAAAAATCTATGGTGATGTTTTCCAATTTCCATGTTGGTGTGGGTAATGGTTGAATCATCCCATTATAATTTTTCCATTCAACCTTCACATTCTGACATACTGGGAACATTGATGAATATTCAATGATCTCCATATCCATATTTTCCTTCAAATAGTTATCTTAGATATCTTGATACATCATTTTGATCCTTAGGTGAATTGAGATGGTTGATCCATGTGATTAATTTAGATTATATTTCATTATCTCGAGAATGGATGGTACATATACTCATGGCCACATCATATAACTCCTACCATATCCATTTTGAACTATGTGGATTTCACATTTCTCATGGCTTCCACCTTCTTCTGAATTTCCACATCATTTGTTTAAGCATCATTTGTTTTATGTATGAGGGATGGTAGTGAAATCATTTATAAAAGGACTTATAATGTTCATTATTTAATTATTCCCTTGTACATCAGTATATAAACTAATAATATTATATCCTTTTGAATTACCATCATTGATAATGTTGTAGGATCCTTTCTACTTAGATAATTTGTCACCTTATTTTCCTTACCAGGATGGTTTAATATTGAGCGGTCATAATACATAATGAGATCAAAAAATATTTTTTAGAGCATATTAATCTACATCTATGAGAATATATATCTGAGTCTCTTATGATCAGAATATATCTCACACTTCTCCCCATAGATATAATGCATTCATATTTTCAATGCAAAGATCACTGCTTTCAACTCCATATCATGACTGGGATAGTTTTTCTCATTTATTTTCAAATGCCTTGAGGAATTGGATATCACTTTACAACATATATTCAGTACATAGCCTTGGGAATTATTTTAACCATTTATGTACACCATATATAGTTACCCACTTGCCAATGGTGTAAGTATCAATGCATTGATAATCCTTTTTTTCAACTCTTAGAAGAAGTCTTCACATTACCTAGTCTTAAAAATATTTTCTCTATTCAGATTCATCCTGGTTAGTGGATTTCAAAATCATGATATGTTCTTCATAAATCTCTAGTAATACCCATCTAATCCATGGAAACTACATATATCCATTACATATGTTGGCCTGGACCACTCTTCGATTTCCTTAATCTTGTAAGGGTATACAGATATCCATTTTTTAGTGAATAATGCCCTAGTAATGATACTTCCCTTATCCAAAACACACATTTACTGTAATTCTAATAGAGTTTCACAGTTCACAAAGTATTTGTCACAATTTCAAAATGCTTCTCATGTTCATCCTTGATCATGGATTATATCAGAATATTGTTAATTAACACTACCCCTAATTTTTCAACATAACATCAAAAGACACTATTAATTAATTCCATGAATATTTTTGGAGTGTTAGGGGCTCTGAAGGGAATCACTATGAACTAATAGTGTTCAACCCTCATTCAAAAGTGACTCTTGGGAATATCTTCCTTCCTCTCCATTAATTGGTGTAACGCCAAATGATGCTCCACCATAAAAAAATACATGGCCCCAAATAGTTGATCGAACAAGTATCTATCGATGGAAAGGGATTCTTTTTATCTATCAATATTTTATTGATCTCAAGATAGTCAATTCATAGGTGCTTTGATACATCCTTATTTTTGAAAAAGAGTACATGTACACCCCATTGTAAATCACATAGGTGTATAATACTGTTTTCCATATTCTCTTGCAACTTCTTATGTAGATCTTCCAACTCAATGGTGGATATTCTATAAGCAGACTTTGATATAGGAAAATATCCAAAAAAAAGCTCAATATATAAATCAATTTCACAATTATGAAGAATATCAGTGAATTAATTTTGGAAAGACCAGTGTAGTCCCTCACAATGGGCATGTCTTAGACCATGACTCTCTCGTTTGTATCAATAATTGGAGCAATATATGCTTTCTTATAATGAAATAGTATCCAAAATTGAGATGATTATTCCTATGGAAATTCATCCTTTTCTTTACACTTGTACATAATCGTAGGATGCCTTAGGATGTGAAGACTAATCTCCCTTTCCTGAATGTCAATATCTTCTTTTTGTAAGGATATCCAGTCAATTCACAATACAGAATTCAACTCCAAAAAATTAAGTAATACGTGATTTTATGGGAGCTTTAGTCCACAACCACTAAACGGGTAGAAGTTATATACTTTGGAAGAAATAATGTCCCAAATTTTTGTTCTCATAGATAACTCAAACATCATATTTTTATGTGCTGTTTGAATAGTTCAACTAAACCTATTAGATATTAATGAATATGTAGAATAAAAATCAAATAGTACATTTAATATTCTTGAATGAATAACCAGCATACATGTCACCACATTATTTTTGGGAACCAGCATAGTATAAGTGATAGAATAAGCCCTTCCCTTCTACCTTTGCAGTGGTTATTATTGATTTCCGCCAACATCCCATGGCTTTGGGATAGGGTTTTCATAATTATCTTGTACCTTATAGTTGGAACACTACAATATAGACAAAGTGTTGATCTAAACCTTCTCTTATGATGCCGCATTAGTGGTATTCTTTATATCCCTTCATAATTTACTATCCAAATTCCCCATTGTTGAACATTTTAATCATTTCCTAGTTCCATTTATATATTTTCCATGATGATTCTTCCCAAAATTTTGACACATATTATATCTGGTTTTTATTCCATTAGGGGATATTTCGGTTCATCCTCCCCTATTAAAATCCATTTTAGATTTTTATCTCCACTCCCATGAGATTTTTGAGAGTCTCTTGTCTCTATTTCAACACTAATGTCGAAGGCTAAATTCTCCAAATAGATATCAAAGTCATGAATCCCAACCTCATTTCATGGACTCAGATTTAGTCCACTAAATAAGAAATCAATCGTGCTTCTAGTGTTATTGAAAAATATATATCATTATCATGAAAGTCTTGTGAATAATTCATCATACACCTTTCTAGACCTAGATTCCATATTATTAAGTATTTTTAACTCTCAATCAATCTTAAGACGGAGGGTTTAGGGAAATATATTGACTAAAAAATATTTTCATAAAATATTTACATTCCACGGAATCAATTTATTCCTTGGACATCGTGTTCTTGATTAGTGTCGAATACTGATCAGCTTACCCTTCAAAATGATAGAACACTTAAAAAATACCTCTTCTTATAGTCACTAAAAGATAGATAATATTTTTTCTGTAGAGTTAATCCATTATTCTATGAGGAGTGGATTCTAAGGTTCCTTAAACATGGGAGGCCTTGGTATCATAAAGGATTTGACTACAATGTACTATTTATTAGAAGAATTAGTCTGTTGCACATGATTCATGATATGATTCATAACATGGTCCTTTTGGTAATTTAATGTCATGATGTTTTGAGAACCCGTTCCAATCATATTTGGAATATCATTTGGGATTTAATAACTTTTCCAATGACAGTGATTGTTGGCCCGAGTTCTCCTATTTCTATCCATTAACTAAAAATAATAAGTTTCAATTAGGGGTCCCTAATGAATAGATAATTATAATATAAAAATAAAAAATTGATCATAAAATAAAAAAAAATTAAATGAAAAGTATATCCAAAATTATGATTCCCTACGTTTTAATCTAGGTTATCCATGGTGATAGATTTACCCCTAGGGTTATTAAAAAAATACTCTATTAAAAATTTGAAAAATTAACTAGACCTTACACTGATTCAAAATATAATATCCCAAGGCTTTTACACATATTATTACATTATTTTAATAATAATTAATAATTAAATAAAAACCAATGATCATAATTTCTAGTGTATTTGGAGGATTAGGTACATAAAACTGAAAACATGAAACAGAAATGAAAAAAATATATGAACTCAACAATGAGATCCTAAATCTTGTTGAGCTCTATAATATTCATTTGGTAACTCGAGGAATACATTAATGGAGGGATGAGATAGAAATCCACATATAAAAATAAACATAAGAATAAATCATATCCCATGGGTTAGATGACATAACATGATGACATAAAAAGGCATAAACATATAGAATAATAACAGACAAGACATGAGATCATGGAATCATAGTATTGTGGAAGAGGAATAAAACATTACATAAGAATGATTAAAGACTCATTTCACATGGATAACCATGGGTCAAGGTTAACCACAATGACAGTTTCACATAGAGCAGAAGTCAAGGCTAACCGCAAAGATCGTTGCACATAACGTCTCATGAGACTAATAATTACCCAATGAATTGGAACTATAACTGGGTGCACCATTAAAAAATGTTCATTAATATATGTTCCCAATAAAAAATCATGCATACAGAATCAAACATAAACATAATGGTCACCCATGGAATGAATTGGGTGTCATAAACATGTCATTAGTATTATGAAAATAGAATATCATTGTGATATCCATGAAAGAATAGATTTAAACCATAAATGTAAATTAATAATGTAAATAGATATATATAATGATGAATTATTTCCAATTTAGTTGGAAATATGAAAAAACATATGTTTAAGAAACATTATAAATGAAACATTTTAGTGCGGTTTATGTAAAAATATTAAAGAGCCTTTAGAGAGTAAAATGAATAATTGTCTGTGTAAAACTAGAAATGAACCAAGTTAGTAATTCATGATATAATCAGTGATTTTAGAAAAATAAAATTGGATTAAAATATGTTATGGGGTACTCCTGAAAATGGTAATACATTAAAAAGTTCCCATTATTCGGGATTTCTTAACGGGAAGAATTGAGAAGGGAAATATTTTAAAACATGTATTTACCCTTAAATGTACAATTTAATGATATGGATTGATGTTTTTGGAAAATATAAATATAAATTAGAATATTTATATGAAAATATATAAGTGTTCAATTAGGGTAAATAGTGAGAATTTTTAACTCAATGTAAACAATTGAGGATTGGAAAAAAATCCCATTACTTATATCTGAAATGGTTCTGCACTTGTACTTAATGTCCCAAATAATAAAATTAAATACAAAAATTCATTAATTAATGACAATTTTTAAATTTATTATATGTTTAATAATTTTATTTTTTCATTTATATAATTCTTTAAAAAATTTATGATACAATTCCATCATTCCAGAGTGCTCATTTCCTTGGTTTTCAATTATCGGTTTACTTTTATACATGTACGGAAAATAATGTAAAATGAGAATGGATGTAAATAATTAATGTTATAATAAATTATTTTAAATTCCAAAGATTAAATGGTTATATAATTCATTCTATTTTTTGGGGTGAGGATTAATCATTAGATAAGACAATAAAGATAATCATTTAGATTATTTTTGTGGTTTTGTTATCATTACAAACTAGTATTGTTTTATTAATTAATATTTTCTATATATCATGGATATTAAAAAGTTACATATAAATTAATTAAAATATTATTATATATTATCACCATAAAAATGGTTTTATTTCCAGTCCTGAAGGTTGTAATATAAATTTCAAACATTTCATCCTTGTTTGCTGTAAATCCACATATAATGGACGGTGTTTTCAGTTTTAGTGCAAAATGAGAAGGGAAATAAATGGTGATGGATTATTCCATTAACATAATAAAATCAAATTATATGTGTTATGATGGATTTACCATTACACTTATATAATAGGAGGTGAGTAGATTATATGAAAAGAAAAGGTATTGGAATGAACTTTAAAGTAAAGGAAAGAAGTTTTTACCTCTTGGCCTTCTCCTCCATGAGAACCTCCTTGAGGCACTTTATTTTTGGACTTTAATTGAGACCAAGGGATCTTCAATGTGGTGGATAGACATGGTAATAGTAATTTAAATAACTTTTACTAGGTATAGTTTATGAAATTTGTGAGGAGATGTGTTGTGAGGGTGGTATTTATAATGGAGAAGAGGTGTCTTTTCTCATTATTTTAATTATTAGTTTATTATTTTGGCTCAAGACTATGAGTAGTTTGAGATTTATCACTGAATATGTTAAAATAATGAATTATAGTTTGATATTATGGTATTCAATCAACCATACATCGTATATGACTCTATTAGTCAGGTATTTAGTGTATACTGTAAACTAACGTATTTCATTTTTCACTAAAAATTCAAATATTTAAGAAAAATAACAAAAAACTCACCCTTACCTTTTTTTTGGTGTGAAGATTATAAAATTAGCACCATTTATTGCAAATAATTTTCTAAATATAAAAAAAATATTTTCAATTAAAATATTCATATTCTTAGAAAGTAATAATTTCTAAAATATACATAATTTTATAACACTTTTAAAAATTTATTATGGTATCAAAAAATCATCATATAATCATAAGATTTTTTTATTTATGAATTACTTTTATGAAAATTAATTTTCTTTTAAATAGTTCTATAAATTATAAAATGGAAAAAAAAATTCTTAATACAAATTTCAACACTTAATTAATAATTTCAAAAATATTTATTTTCTTATAATATTATATAATTATATCATATGATAATTTTTAAATGCATGAATTTTATTAATACATTCATGGGTGAGGTTACTATTATATTAGTTGGTATACTATTTATAAATTTCATATTACTATTCCAAATGTCATGTTACTATTCCATTGGTTTAGGTTTCGTAATTTATATAAATACTTCTTATTCCGTTCATTGTTAATTTATAAATATTTTATTCTGTTCTATAAGTCATTTTATGTTATTTGTACTCTATGTAATAATTATAAGAATGGAATTCCCATTTATTATCTTTTGGGTTGATACATATATGCCTTGGACATTGTAGAACACAGTCCCTTGTCAAAAACAATGGTTATAAACTCATATGTGATCTTCGCAAACTTAATTCAAATGATGAAATTGTTTATAGGGTATAAAAAATGGTTTGCAACACAAATCCAATTTTAAATCTAAAAAAGATATTTATTATTAAAAAACTATGATATTAATTCATATCTATATTTTTATACCTTATAAAATTGAACGTATTAGAGATAAATCTTATAATTTTATAATTTTTTATTACCCTAAAATATTCAGATGGGAATATTTTTTATCTCATAAAATTGAAGCTTGCAAATCCATCAATACATTTTTTAAAAAGGTTTAAAATGTATTATTTTTTAAAATATCTAAACACAATGTAATATATAGGAAAAATTTATATCAAATAATTTTTTTTGTTTATATTTTTCTGGAGGATATAATCATTCTTCTTCTACTATTCTATTACCTAAAAAATATGGTAGTAGACAAGGGAAATTGAAAAATAAATGAAACCACCCAATCTCTTTTAAATGTTTCTAATTTTCTAAAATATTTTTAACAAGAGTCCATGAATACTATATTCACTATTATTAATCTTTTTTCACGAGACCTTTTCCCAAAAAACCCCTTATGTACAATAATAAATAAAAAACCTAAACATTAATTTTTTATGTTTTTTATTGCAAATTTTTTATTATACACTCCAATGAAAGTCTTAGAAAATTAAATTATAAATCAAATAAAGGTATAATTTGGGGATAATAAAACATAAAAAATGCATACTAATTCATTATTAAAAGGGATAAACCAGGGGTAGAATCAATCCATGCTATTTTTTTCAAAAGTTTTATAGAGTCTATTTCTCTTAATTTTCTTAAAATGATGTTTTAAATAAACCTTTTAAAACTAAATAAGTTTGAGCCAAACAATATTCTAATTCTAATTAATTACCTAATGCATTCATAAAAACTAAATTCCATCCTCTTGAAAATATCATTCATGATTTGAAAGTGGGAACTCATATTTGTAGATTGATATTAAATGAAATTTAACACCAATATTTATTCTATATTTAGAACCCAAATACATTAATGATTCCATTAAAAATTATAATTGGGCACTTTATATTCATGAATAAAAAAATAAATTCACTCAAAATGATGTATGGAGTCTTATTGAATGACCTACCGATCATCCAATTATTGTCTCTACAAGGTCTCTTGGAATAAGATAAATGATCTTATTAATATTTCTAGAAATAAGTCATATTTGGTTTCTAAAAATTATTACAATAAATATTGAATTAAATATGGTAAGACCTTTACTCACATCACATTTTTATAATACATTATAATCATTTTTATATTTTTCTAATCATATAAATTTCTAACTCATTCAAAAGGACGTCTAAATTTCATTTATAAAATTTTCTTATATTTGAAAATATTTTTAAGGAGTTAACACCATGTTTGGAGAATCCATTTTTTGAAATCCAATTTTCCAAATATTGAAAAATATTAATGTTTTAAAACAATCCCATCATTTTTTTTATGAATTACTATAAATGTTTCGTCTATAATATGGTTTAAACATAAGAGAATATTATTCAACACTTTTTAAAATACACATATCAAATTATTTATTACTTCATAAAATTTAGATTGATGATGTGATTTTCAGATTCACCTATTAGTCTCATTGCTTTTAATTTTCTAATTTAATGAAAATAAAATTATAAATAATCTTTATTGGATATCAAAAGTCCTTTATTTAATATTAAAATTTCTCAAATAAATGAAGAAATGATCCTGAACCAAGTAAAATATAATAATGAACTCAAAAATAATTCATAATAGAACATGATAATGAAATTAGTATTCTCATTAGTTTAAATTGTAATAAAACCTTTTATGATGTTGCTAAAAAGGTTCAAAATAATATTTATTGTAGAATTATTGGTATTCTAATTTAACTTACTTCAATTCATCCAGGTATTATCTTCAGCATTTTCTTAGTGCTCATTTTCAATAAATTCCAAATATATCGCACTTTAAATCTATTAAGAGTATTCATTAATTATTTAAAAGGATCCAAAAACTAGTTTTTTGTCACCATGTAACATCCTCTGAATTAAATTATTCTTTATGCTCATTTTAGAGTATACCAACTATATAAGAAAATTACCAGTTGGAATTTCCACCTATTTGAGAAATTCATCATGTCATGGAGTATTAAGAAGAATAACCCGTTTTCTCTTTCTGTGACCAAGGATGAATAAAAATCCCCAAGGAGTTGTCTCAAAAAATACTATATATGCAACATTCTCCATTACACATCAATTTAACACTTGGCCATATACCATTAAATTGTGATAACACTACTACAATCAATATCTTTATGAATCATATCCATCACTCTCACACTAAACACATTGAACATAGGCATTATTTATTAATATTTCAATTAAAAAAGTGATATTTTATTGGAATTTAATCTAATGGAATATTAATTCGTAGATATTTTCCCTAAACCTACATCCCTTCATAATTTTGAATTCATTAATACAGAATTATGAATGGTTTACTTGTGATGATCTTCATTTTACCTATGTCTATCTTAAGCTATTTTTTAACAATTCTTTTATTAAAATTAATTGTTTTATTTGTAATATTTTTTAAACATAAATTTTTATTTTTATTTTTATTTTTATTTTATCTTGGATATGATCCCTTTATCTCACATGTATTATATTTTTATTTGGTTCACTTTCCCTATTTAATTATGAAATTATCCCTTAAGAGATATATTTTGCTTCCATGTTTATTATTAATTTATAAAAATATTTCTTTTTATTTTAAAATTTTCAAAATATATTTTTTAAATAATAATTTATTATTAATTTTAGGAATCCATAAAAATTTGTTTTCAAAATCATATTAGTATACTCTTTTTAAAAAACCCAAAAAAAATTATCTATCTTAATAAAATATTAATGATGGGTGAAAAATTATATACTTATCTTTATAACCATGTTCTTGAGATGTATTTTATGAAATAACAATTTAATGAATATTTAAAGGTGTGCTTTCCCATTCAAAGGACCTTTTTCTGCAGTTCTCTTTTAGTGGTGAAAATTACTTTCTAAGGGAATGAGCATCTTGGAAATGGTAAATGCCAATTTTATTTTATTTTTGCTCCTCTATTATTATTTCTCTTTAATCTTCCATTATATATTATTATCATTCATTATTGTTATCATTTAATTTTTATTCTCTTTTACATAATCTCTATATCTCTCTCTCCCTCAAATTATCCTATTAAAAGAGAATTCAGAAGTTATGATTTTTTTTCAAATTCCATTCTTCTTTTCTGAACACAATGATTTTCTCTCTTAAATTGTATTTTCATATAATTCTTCTGTCTATCCTAAATATACATGTTATTATATTTTTTATAATAAAAAAGGGGGTATTTCTTTAAAATTTTATTCAAAATGGGGGGACTTGTTTTTTTATTCAATTTTTTTGAAGGGGGATTAATTTTTATAAAAGATTTTTTTTTGGAAAAGTGCAAAAATATTATACTGTTGAATGATTATTTATTTTACAAAGTATGGATTATTATAAATTCGGTAAATATTTAGATTCTTGAATATTTAATTATATGTTTGTTTTATTAATCTCCTTGAGCATATTTTAAATATTATTAATATATTGAATATCATTGTTATATCTTTCTCTATTGTTTTTCACTAAATTTAGATTTTTTGTGTTAAATGTAAGTGACCATAATGATAGGGTATATTATTGTACATATATCCCACTGATTATGTTTTCATGATCACATGTACTCACTTTGGATAACAAAATATTAATTTAAATGTGTTTTATTATTTTTATTGAATATCAAATGAAGGAATTAATGACATCATGAATATTATTTTAAGTCTTGTTAGTGGTTTTAACATATCTATTATCATCCTTTAATATCATAGAGAATTTTTTAAGAAACATATAATTCATTAGTAGGAATTGGAATAGGCCGCTCTTAATTATGGAGTTATTTATAGATAATTGGATACCCAATGTATGGCACCAGCTTAGCAGTGTCATGTGTCTTGAAGCTTTGTAATAGAAAATAACCCAATGGATAATCAATGGTGAAAGTAGTAAGAAAAAGTTAAAGTATCAGTACACCTAATAACTAGTGTAGTTTTACCATGTAGTTTATGTAAATTTAAAAACCTCTACATTGTCACGACCCGACCCTATCGGTCTCGAGCCATAACTACACCAATCCCACCTCCATTGGCCAGGGGCTGGCGACAAGCACCGAAGGCGTAAAAATATTGGGGAGTTCTTTGTTTAAATAATTATACACACACACATAGCCCACTCAATGCAGAAGTGTAGAGTGAAAAGGAAACCAATGTATGGACTACAGTATCCCAACCAAAGCATGCATCGACCTCTAAAACAGAACAAGTGATGTGCTGTAAAGTAGACTAACAATTACACTTAATAATAAAGGGAAAACATGTGCCCAACTAGAAAGGTGACACAACCCAGCAATAGGTAAACGAAGGTAAACAGCCGGTGAGTCTCACACCTAAAAGTTCTACTACGACCACTGACCACCCCCAAGATCTTGTGTCCTCTATGCTCCTCCGTAGTCTCGATCGACCTGTCCATTGTCTGCAAGGGCACGCCAAGTGCGGGAAAAGCCCAAGCAGAGGTGAGTATGAAGATACTTAGTAGGATGCCCCGAAATCTCGAGGGAGAAACCAAGGAAGTACTAAAATGGTAAGCATTCGACAGAACAAAGAACAGTGTAAGAGTACAGTAGAGAGAGTGCAGATTGACACAACAAAATAAAGGAAGTAGACTCATCCCAATTCAAGGAGCTAGAAACGGTGAGAAGATGAACTTCTCATCGAGTCTTCACTACCTATAACATGATATTAGACTTCTCCAACCAAGAGGATATAGTCATGGACAACACATGACATACCCATCGCGTCTTGGTGGGAAATCCCCCCTCTTCCTCATGTGTCATAAGGTCATTTCAAAACTGTCACAGTGCTACTTCGCACAACAAGAGTCCCACTCTGGTAGTCACGGAGAAAACCACTGCCAAACTTACCAGAAGGAACTGTGCATGAGAAGCCAACGGGTGACCGACTGCCTATCCCTGGTGGAGGGTAAACCCCAATAAGTCAACGGGTGACCCACTACCTAGCCCCGCTAGAGGGTAAACCCTAATAAGTCAAGGGGTGACCCACTGCCATGCCCGGCTGGAGGGTAAACCCCAATAAGTCAACGGGTTACCCACTTCCATGCCCCACTGGAGGGTAAACCCCAATAAGTCAATGGGTGACCCACTACCCAGCCCCGCTGGAGGGTAAACCCGGAATTGGTCCGAAAACTCTGCGCTGCAACTAACATCACTGGTTGTCACCAATATCGCTACCATGCATTGGTTCAGAGTGCGTCAAAGGAACCTTCGACAAACACCCTTTTATGTTTCCAAATATAATGAGATCAAAAATGAGGCTCTGCACACGCAAACATATTACATAGTTGCAAACCTCGCGGATAACATGACAAATCGACTATTCATACCCCCAGAATGGACGTCTGGTGAAAAAGTCGCAAAACTCTGCACGCAGCTTGAATGACGGTCCTTGGGCCCATGCCTCAACTCCAACATCAATGCCTAAAACCACCCAGGAAATCTTTGTCTTGACACTAGGGTCACAACGCTGCTGACGGTTCCAAAAATGGACACCAGATGTGCTCGCACCATCCGAAACAAGAATCTCAACGAGGCGCTAAATGACACTTAACGGACGTGTCGTGCCACCGAGCCCCCATCTCAGGAATTAAAAATCCCTGAGACCATATCAAAACCTATGCTTTGATCCGAGGATCGCGTTTTCGTAGATGTAACACAAATCTGATACTCAGTTTGAGAGTTATAGGCGTTTTAACACCAACAGACATAGGGTGGGGGACCGGTTCGGTCGGTCCCCCCTTTAGACAGGGAGTCCGAGGCTCGGCCACCCGAACCGCCTGGTCCACCGTGGCCCACAGTTCACAGGATGGGCCACTATACTTCACCCGGACCGGCACGAGCTAGTCCAGCTTTTCCCTCACGGGACCCGCATTTCGCGAGTCTCAGTCTTCTCCCAGGGTCGTGCCGCCCTGGTCTCTCACCCCAAGCCAACCGGTAAAGCCGGACCGCACGTCCCCCCGCTCGCCCGGACCGCCGCTCTTCCGGGCCGTCGTCCCGCTCACCCGCTTCAACCACTGAGGATCCCGCGCTACTTCCTAGGGAGCCCGTACCGCCACCTGGGAAGCCCGCACCACCGTAGTCGCCCTCCAGACCGCCCTAGAACCTCCAGAAAACAAATTTTTTGGCCGGAAAACGTTTCCGAGGCCACCCTGGACGCCCTGGAACTCGGATTTTCGATCCGAAAAGAGCGTTGGAAAGCTCAGATAAAACCCTACGAATATATGGCCTTCTCTAGACAATTTAACATAATTTAAATTCTATAAATTAAGCTCATGAATATGAAGAAAATTAAAATGAAAACACAATGATGCCTACCTCACAGGGCATAACACGACGCACCATGATCGACCCGCCTTCGCCGGAACCATAAACACCTTACTAGGAAGGAGGTGGAGCTTGAAGTAAGGGGAGGGGAGTTCTTATTGGGATCATCCCCCAGATAACACAGATGGGGAAGGATTTTATTTTAGTTTATGTAGGATGAAATTTACAGAATTTACGTTTAATTAATTAATTTTTTTAATCACCCAAAAAAATCCCCGCATCCAATACTCTAGACGGGGCCAAGATTAAGCCGTTCCTAGGGTAAATTCCACACCCTGAGTGCAACAGAGGTTTCAGAATTTTAATCTGAGTCTCCATTATAAAGTTATAAAATTCAATGCCCGAGGCTGCTAAATTTCGAAAACGCCCCAGGTGGTGTTTTCCACAGAAGGCTCGCGCCCGTGAAAGTTACACCCCTCCTAGGGTAAACGGCATGCTCCAGACACAACACAGACCTCAGTTTTCTTTTCAAAGTTACCTTTTAGGAGTTATTCCATTTATTTTCCATGCCTAGCCTGAACGCACTTAAAATTTAATTCCAGCCACACTGGGGCTTGAAATCACACGCTGTCTGAACACCATGCTCTGGAATAACTTCAAGAAGATAGTTCAAATTATCACAGTATAAAAACCCGTGTTCTTTCACACATGGTAAAAGAGAACTATTTCTACCTGTACATGGCTACCAGGTATCCAGTTTCATCAAAGTATTCAGTTTGGTCCATCATTAAATATGGTCAAGTTTTTATTTATGGTACTATTCTTTGACTAAAACACTAAAACTGAATACCAGAACCTTCTATAGTCCTCTTGGAGCCTATAATTAGCTTCATTTATTCCCTTGGAATAAATCAATTTGTCCCAAGAATTATTCTAGGTCAATCCAAGATGAAAAGATAATAATTATGAATTCATCTTAAAGAACCATTTTAAATTTCCAAATATCTCAAAGGATCTAATCCTATTTATCATTTATTTCATCCCTAATTTTAATTTTACCACAAATATATTTTTGAGTAGTATTATAATGAATTTTCACTAGAACCCCTATACCTTATTTATCCCTTTATCCAATGGGTTCTCCCTCCAAAAAAGCTAGAGATAGGTTTCTTGGATACTGTTGAATCTCAAGAGGGTGCAAAAAACCTCAATTATGAGGTATGGGTGCAGATGTAGGGGGTCACAATGAGCTGTTATTGAACTCATAATTAATTTTTTTTATCTATCTTTTGTTTATTCCAATTCATTATTATATATCAATTTGTATACTTGTATATATCCAGTTCAATTGTTTTCATTATTAACATTGATGTTAAGTTTTTTTACTCATATTTAATTTATCAATTATCATTCAATTAATTTATCACTTTATTATTTCATAATTTAAAAATAGTTTTATTTTGAAATTTTCATTTACTTTATGATTTAATTTTTTAAATAAAATCACCCCTCTTACCATAATTTCATTAACAAACATGTCAGTTGTGAAACTTGATCCGATTATATGTATGGTGATTGATAAGAGTGTTGCATACTGAGAACATGAACCATTGGTTGGTACAGTTGAATATTGGGGATTGGATGTAACTAATTACGATGTTCATATATTTGCGTATAATACTTGTTGATAGTATCAATTTTAAATCATCGAGTGGTGTAATTATATTAATTAATCAATCTATATGAGTTGTGAGTTACATTAGAAGAGGGTAACAGGGCATGAGAATCAAAAACAGAGTAGTATGGTGATGGGATGGTGGAATATCGCACTTAATTGAAGTATGAAGACATTTATAATAATGTGATTCTTTTTAACAAGATTTATCCTCATGTATGAGATTATATTTCCATGGCTTAGATTTTTTATATTTCACACCAATATGGATGTGAGTAAGTGATCATCTAGTTTACACCAACAATGTCAATTAGAAGTGTATAAATTTTGGAAAATTTCAATTATCACATATTAATAATATTTTTGAATCTTTATATAATTAGTGATTGATTTGGGACTATGATATGGGGTCCATAATGTATTTAATGGAGGAAAATATAGTCATGACTCGTCCCCTAGGGCCCGTACTGTTACTACCCCAAGCCCGACTTCCATAGGCCATGAGTTGGTGACTAGCACCGAATGACGTATTCCCTAAAACCCGGAATGCATTGCATTTATAACCTGTAAACCCACGCAACCAAGCACACCGTGAGATACGAACATAAGTAAACTGTATAGTAAAAAGAGTGTGTATAGTAAGTAAAAGGTTCCAGAATAAATTCCCAACTAGAAAGTATAAGAAAACTGAAAAATTATAAGAAAACTGAAACAACTCTTGTGAACACCCGCCAAGGGTCCTACCTAAAGGGTAGGTACAGCTCTCGAATGGCCGTCTCTGCGGTACGGCTCGTCTAACGTCCACCTCCGAACTACCTCCAGTCCTGGTACTCTCATCCTCAGTCAGCACTGTCTGTCATATTCACCAAACATAATATGGTGTGGGTGTAGCCCGTTCAAGGGTGCGTATAAAGTTACTCGGCAGCGACCCCAAGACCCTCAAAAGTCTCATGAAATCCACAACAGATAAACCACAATGAATATAAACATATGATAACCCAATGTATATATAGTCCCATACATATACCCATGTTATCATTTATACCCATCTCATTCATGAGGAAACACAAGGTCAAACTCAAAAGCCCAAATCTCAACTATGCCGAAAAGGAGAGAATACAATAAAGGTAACACCTCAATGGTGAGTACCACAAAAGTAATGCCACACAGAAGAATACCACAAAGGTTTCCCCACAAAGGAAAGTACCACACAGTTATTCCACACATAAGAATACCACGAAGGTATCACCAAGAAGGTAAATACCACATAGGTACACCACACAGAAGAATACCACCAAGGTATCACCACAAAGGAAAGTAACACATAGGTACGCCACATAGTAGAATACCACAAAGGTTTCACCCCGATGGAAAGTACCACATAGGTATGCCACCCAGAAGAATACCACAAATATATCCCCACAAAAGAAAGTACCACACAGGTATGCCACACAGAAGAATACCACAAAGGTATCACCACAAAGGTATGCACCACACTGGTACGCTACACAGAAGAATACCAAAAAGGTATCACCATGAAGGTTAGGACTCAGCTCTCACCAGTTATAACTAAGGTTCAATAGTAATGATGATTAAATGTAACTACTAAATCATCATACTCTATTAATTAGTAGACCCACATAGGATCCTAAATCATCAGACCCACACAGGATCCTAAATCATCAAACACACAGAGTATCCTAAATCATTAGACCCACACAAGATCCTAAATCATCAGACCCACACAAGATCCTCAATCATTAGACCCACATAGAATCCTATTACAGCAGACCCATGTAGGATCCTAGAGTAGTCTGACATGGATTACTAGATAGTATTCAAGTGAGATTCTCAAACAGAGACCCACACAGGATCCCAAAGCACAAACCCACACTGGATCCTTTTCTCATGTTACGACCAGCTACAGGGTTCCCGCACTATGTTCTCTTGATTCCGGGAGGATATGCTCCTCAATCCATAGTTCGATACTCCAATTTCCATGATGTCACATTAATAAGTATTCCAAAGGTCCATCACATCAATAGGGGTCTCAACGCAATATAATGAGCATCAGTTGGATGTTCGATCTGTAAGTTATTGGCCTTTTAGTCCCGAGGGCCCTGTTTGATTCGTGATCGATTCAACCTAGTCATACCTCAACATTATCCAAAACTCAAGTGGGGTACACATAAAGGACCATGTCGATCCAATGTTTCGGGTGTCGTAGAGGGTTCTCCATTTTTACACCGTATGGAAGAGATATGTCAAATATAAGATCCCACAATAATAATAATAATATTTTTGGGTGTTTCTTGAACCCGAGCCATGAATGAGAATTTAATATTCAACATTAGAATTAAATTTACCGTCTTAATTACAAGATCATGTTTCCACAGATGGTAAGTCAATCGGATGTCACACACAGGAATTATGGAGGGTCGATGATTTAATAGTAATAATATATTATTATTATTATTAGATAATTTCTGGTACCTAATCCAAAAACTCAAAAAAGACATCCAATATTGGACTCATAAATTCTTGTCTCAAAGTCAGGGTCATACTGCCACTGACGGTTCGTGAAACCGATGAGGCACGGATAAGTTATGGACCAATTATGGGTTTTCAACCAAAAATAATAATAACATTATTTATATTGTTGTTATTTTATTCGTTTTTTCTTTATAACCCATGTCAATTGAGACTCAAACACAAGGGTAGAACCTCCCCCTTATTCCAACGATTCCCTTTTTAATTTGCATTGGTTTTTAATTCATTTATATTCAACTATTTCTCTCTCCAAATAACTCTTCCTTCCCCACAATTCTCATCTACTGTTCCAGAAAGAAATCAAGCCCTTGAATTCTCCTACAACTCTAACCATAGGCATCCTCCACATGCCTAGAAGTATTGCTGCACCGCCTATCTCACCAGGAGGTACGCCCCAAAGACATGCCAGAATTACACCACCACATTTCCTCCTTTGTAGCCCACTGCATCTTCATTTTAAAAATGAAAAGTAAAATGATCACATATGTACAATCCTTGGGTTGAGGGCTCTGCATCCATAAGTTGTGCTAAATAGAATATTGTGTTTCCAGTGCCAATAAATATTTGGCCGCCTCCTTCCACAAGCCATTGAGACTTCATTCCAAGACTGAAAAATTAAACAATCACATATTTGTGATCCTTGCATCTAGAGCTTCACGTCCATGTATTGCTCTTAGGAAATCTTCATGTTTCTAGAACCAATAAATATTAGGCATTAAAGAACACACGATGAACATGTGAATATTAAAAATATTGAGGAGAATGGTTTTTGTGTGGGAAAATGGCCATGTTTGTTTGTCCATCGTCATCGTGAATTTAGAATATGAAGAATCAATAAAAAAATAAAACATATATAAAAACTTCTACCTAGATTATTCGTTGGAGGTGGCATAAGGAAGAAGACAATGTTGATGAGTTGGTGACGTCGGCGTTCATTTGTCCCACGGGATGTCTCCGATCTGGGCTCAAGCATTTTCCTCGTTCTCTGATTATGGGGGATGCACTTCGTTGGAGAGTGTTCTTCATTGGAGAAGATGATCTTCAAAAGCTCTCTCCAATTCTCCATTCGCCAATTATTTCCCCAAACTCAAGAAAAAGAAGAGCCAACTTATTAGATTAAGTTTATTAATTTTAAAAATTAAGTTGGCTCATTATTTAAATTGAGGTTGGATCATTAAATAGGGGAATACCAAGGGTTCCCCCCACATTAATTGGGAGTTCTGATGGTACCCACCACCAAGCATTAAAAATGGTGGTTTCAAATAAAATAAAATAAAATTTATTTATTTATTTTTTCTCTTCCCACAAAAATCCAAATAACTAACTTCCACCATCGACCCACTGCGGTCAATGTGATGCTTCTTTTATGAGAATATTGATGATTCTCTTTCAACGATGTCCTCAGATTTCAATTCTTAGTACCGGTTCAAAAGTTACAAAATGCGGCTCATGCGTTTACTGAATGTACCCTAAAAAAGCTTGGAAAATTATTAACAGTCACCCTCGACTGGCGCCAGTCGAGGTTAGGCTCTGCACCAAGTGAAACTAGCCCCAACATACCCAATGGTACTCTCGGATTTCCAATCCAAATTACCATTTAAAAGCTATGGATTTACAAATAAAATAATTGTCACTTATTTATTTTATTTAAAGTGAAAAACTAACTTTTAGAGGTGGCTTACACCGGCCATTGTTAGTATCTACTCAAATAAAGAATGCCCCATGAGTTCAGTGGTGGTCTCATATTTTCAATCTGAGCTACCGTTTTTGATTTATAAGAATTTGTAAAATAAATTAATTTATTTAATTATTTTATTTAAGGTTCTTCCATTTTGGGGTTTTCTCACAGGAGACCTGTGCCGACTAAAATTAAGTCACGCCTAGGTTAAACCCGTCATCTTGAATGAAATGGTGCCCTCAGATTTCTGATATAAGTTACCGTTTAAAAGTTATTCAACTATTTCATGAAATATGCTTACGTGCACTAATCCAAACTCAACCAAACTTCGATGGATAATTTCGGGCACTCCGGCCCTCAGAATCATGCGCCGCCAAGTTTTGAGTTCTTGAAATAATTCCATATAATTAAAAAATATATACAGAATTTATAGGACACTAAATTCTCCCCACCTTAGGGATTTACATCCTTGAATTCCAAAACAAAGGGAAGACAACCAAAAGTGGGTACTGAGCATGAATCTGACCCTCCTGAACCCATTACTCTCATGGAGGTTCGTGTGCTGCCAGTATACATGTACCAGAGCTATCGACCACCCACAATGTACCGACACCTGTCGATCCCCAATCTCCACTGAAACCTCCGTAAATGACACCCCATCATCGAATTCCAACTCGCCATGGTCGATGATATGGGGTAGGTCATGAAATTTTCTCCTCAGCTGGCATACGTGGGAGACATCATTCACCCTTTCCAACTTTGCTGGAAGATCCAAGAGGTTTTCTACCTCACCTATCCTTTGAAGTATTAGAAAAGGACTGATAAACCTCAGTGATAACTTTCTCCCTTAGTCAAATCTTCATAGTCCCCATCGAGGATAGACTCGCAAGAATACGTGGTCCCCCTCTAGGAACCCCATCATTTTCTGTATCTTGTCGGCATATGACTTATGAAAAATTTGTTCTATCTTCATTTTCTAACAATTGAGACATTGTGATACAAAATCTTCCACATCTTTTTTCATCCCTGGCCACCAGTACTGATGCTGAAGTTCCAGGTACATCTTCACCACACCAGGATATAATGCCAGAGGGGATGTATAGAACTCCCTTAACACCTCCTCATGTAGTGATACTGGTACCATTGTACATCATCTAAAGGGGATGATGTGCTCCCCACCTCAGAAAATCTATCAGGTGCCTACCCTGAGGCTATCTAAGAATGTCGAGCCTCATAGTCGGCGTCACCACACTGCACCTCCCTGACTCGCTAAAGAAGTGGGAGAGTGACTATAAGAGACTAAATAAAATATTCTCCATCTCAGTCAACAATGGATATCTACAAAGCCGCTAGCTGCTCTGCCGCCTCACTCCGCAGCTGCAGGCCAGACCTCCTGTTGAGTGCATCTGGTACCATGTTTCCCTTCCTAGGAGTATAGACTATTTCAAATTCATAATCCTGGAGGAACTATAGCCACTCCTTCTAGGAACTAAAAACTCAAAACATCTACTACCACAAGGGTGTGGATGGTCGACTCATGAGTGATCAGTCACACCCTCCTGTGTATGAGTTTATTCTGTGCTTCCTAGGTTTCCTTTTTCATAGAATAAGTAAAACCTGAACCCAATGTTTTTGATAAACCACATCCTTTTTGATTAATACAGTCAATCTGAGTATGATTTTTGGATGTCCAATTGTACCGAAACTAACGTTGTAAAGCCTCAATGCTACCACCAAGAGGTTCTAACCAAAACTCTCGCCTCAAGGGTCAGATCACACCATCGTTGTAAGTGTGATTATCGAGTATCCTCCCAAAGGTATCTCCAGACGTGATGTTCAAATAAACTATTTAACCAGAAACTCTAGGTCTTGGACATGATTCTTAGAAGGAAGGAATGATTGGTACCAATGTCTATTGATATGGAAACAAGTAGTAGACATAGACCTTACCTCGAATCATTCCTAGAGCCATTGGGTCGCACTCATTAACCGCATACAGCTACTCTCTTCCCATGTCCTCTAGCTACCGGAGCTAGGTGGGGACCTCAATGGGGGTGTTTGTAACATGTCGAAATGTTCACCACCACATGTTGCTCCCCTAGCTCTGCTTCCATGTCTGCAGCCCTGCATATTCATCTATTTCTAACACTTCTTCTTCTCAAAACATTTTTACATGCTCGAGTCCCTAAGACTAGCACCGGTTTCTTACTTTCCCACTACTGACATTCACTGGCTTCATCTGCTCAGCCGATGAATATTCAACCACAATGTTTCTCTCTAGCACCCCAACATAAGTAGGAATGCATAGAGGAATAGTGCTAGTTCGGATGTCTCTAAATACACCTCGCTCAGAGGTCTAAGCTCTGAATCACTGATCATATCATATTCATCGAGTATGAGGAATGATTGGTACACCGTAATGAATACTCAACTACTAACATGTCATCCTGCCGAAGTTATAGAAGCCTTAGAGAACTCTCAGCCACATACTCAAGCTAGGCCTCAGCCTCCTGTTAGTAGGGCTCACCTCGGAACCTGAGTGGTATCTGATGCTGAATCAAGGGTAAGGCACTAGCCTATATGTGTCCATTACTGGTACCACCTGTTGTAACTGCTGACCAATGGGTAGTGATATAGCTGAAACACTACCTGAAGGTATTATCTCGGGTAATGGTCCATGTACAAAACCCCATCACTATGCGGACCATCCTCATGGTCACTCACTGAAAAATACTAGTATCTAAGATCATCATCTGCTCTACTGGGGTCTCAACTAGGTGGAAAACTCTAGCATCTGCCTCCAACCAGTCCTCAGCTACGTGGGAATCTGTCCCAACTCGAATCCTTGGAGGTCTCTACTTCTAGAAATCATGCAATGTGCTCAGTCAACGTGTGCCTTCTGCTAGTGTGGCTGGTGGTAACTGTTGCCCAATGGGGGTGGTGCTACTAGTACACCACCTGATTGTGCCAATATAGTAATAGGTCCCTGCACTGGAGCCTCATCGCTCGGTGGTCCATCATCATGTACTTTATTGGGAATCTTAGCTGGCTACCTATGTAGAAGAATCCTGATAAGGAACAGGAGCATTGCGGTCATTAAGTTATACCTGGTGAGCTGACTCAAAGAAATCACAAGAAAACTTTTCAAAACAATCACACAATTAGTTTTTTCATGAACTGAGTCAAAAATCAGAAGTCAGGGTCATGGTGTATGCATATGTCGGTTGCCGCACCAACACAGTATTCCCTAAACTGATAACCACACACACTATGCTTAACACTATTTCTGTTAGAATGATCAGAGTCATATGTTCTATGGTAGAACCAACTCCTCTAATACCATTTGTCATGACCCGTCCCCCGGGTCCCATGCCATGACTACCCCAAGCCCGCCTTCCATAGGCCAAGGGCTGGTGACTAGCACTAGAAGGCGTATTCCCTAAAACTAGGAAGGAATTTCCATTATAACCTGTAAACACAGGCAACCAAGCACACAACGAGATACAAACACAAGTAAAATGTATAGTAAAAAGAGTGTGTGCAGTAAGAAAAAGGGGCCGTAATACAATTCCAACTAGAAATTACAAGAAAACTGAAATAGTACAAGAAAACTGAAATAGCTCCTATGAACACCCACCAAGGGTCTTACCTGAAGGGTAGGTACAACTCTCGAACGACCGTCTCGACGGTATGCCTCATCAAATGTCCACCTCTATGATATCTCTAGTCCTAGTACTCTCATTCTCAGTCAGCGATGTCCGTCATATGCCCAAACACAACAAGGTGCGGGCGTAGCCCGCGTAGGGGTGAGTATAATGATACTCAGTAAGGACCCCAAGACCCTCAAAGGTCTCGCAAAATCCACAAAGGATAAAACACAGTGCATGTAAAAATATGACAACCCTACTTAGGTATATGCCCATACATATACCCAAGTAATCAAGTATACATGTCTCATTCATGAGGAAACACAAGGTCCAACTCAAAAGCCCAAAGCCCAACTGTTCCACAAAAGGATGGAATACCATGAAGGTAAAACCACAAAGGTGAGTACCACAATGGTAATGCCACACAGAAGAATACCACAAAGGTTTCACCACGAAGGAAAGTACCACATAGGTACGCCACATAGAAGAATTCCTCAAAGGTATCACCATGAAGGTAAGTACTACACAGGTGCGCCAAAAAAAATAATACCACCAAGGTATCACAACAATGGAAAGTACCTCACAGGTATGTCACATAGTAGAATACTACAAAGGTTTCACCATTAAGAAAAGTACCACACTAGTATGCCATATAGAAGAATTCCACAAAGGTATCACCATGAAGAAAAGTACCAAACATGTATGCCACATAGAAGAATACTAAAAAGGAATCACAACGAAGGTATGTGCCACACGGGTATGCCACACAGAAGAATACCACAAAGGTAACATCACGAAGGTAAGGACTCAGCTCTCACCAGGTATAAATAATGTATAGTAGTAAAGATGATTAGATGAAAATATTGAATTATCTTACTCTATTAAGAGTCCAACCCTCATAGGATCCTAAATCATCAGACCAACACAGGATCCTAAATCATCAATCCCACAGAGGATCCTAAATCACCAGACCCACACAGGATCCTAAATCATTAGACCCACACATGATCCTAAATCATTAGACCCACACAGGATCCTAGTATTGAAAACCCATGTAGGATCCCAGATTAGTCCCACAAGGATTCCTATAGCGGATCCAAGTGAGACTCTTGAACACAGACCCACATAGGATCCCAAATAATAGACCCACACATGATCCTTTTCTCATATTACATCCAGCAACAGGGTTCCCACACTAAGCTCGCTTGATTCTGGGAGGGCCCGCTCCTCAATCCACAGTTTGGTACTCCAACTACCATGAATTCCCACGAAGAAGTATCCCAAAGGACTGTCATGTCAAAAGAGGTCTCAACGCAACAAACGGTGCATTAATCTGACGTTAAGTCTATAAGTTAATGGACTTTTAGTCTCGAGGGCCTAGTTGGATTCATGCTTGATCCTACCCGGCCATACCTCAACATAATCCAAAACTCAAGTAGGGTATACCAAAAGTACCTTCACGATCCAAGGTTTCCAGTTCCACAGATGGTTCGTCATTTCGACACCATATGAAGGAGATATGTCGAATACAAGATCCCACAATAATAATAATAATAATAATATTTGGTGTTTCGTGAACCCGAGCCACGAACCCGAATTTAATATTCATCATTATACTTAAATAATCCATCTTAATGATAGGATAAAATCACCATAGACAGTAATTCAATTGAAAATCAAACGCAGGAGTTGTAGACCATTGAAGATTTAATAATAAAAAATTATTATTATTTGAGCGTTTCTGGTTCCTGATCCAAAAACCCAAAAAAAAGATATCCAATATTGGACTCCTAATTTCCATCACGAAGTCATGGTCATACTACCACTGACGGTTCAGGAAACTGGGGTTGCATGGATATGTTAATGATGAATCATGGTTTTTAAACCAAAAATAATAATAACATTATTTATATTATTATTATTATTTTCCTATTTTACTTATAACCAATCTTAATTGATATTCACACAAATGGGTAGAGCCTCCCACTTATTCCAATGATATACTTTTTAATTTCTGTAGATTTTTAATTAATTTCTTTTCAACTATTCCTCTCTCCAATTAAATCTTCTTTCCCCACAATTCTCATGTACTGTTCCATCAAGCAATCAAACCAACAGCTTCTCCTGCAACTCTAATCACAGGCTTCCTCTGCATGTATAGAACCGTCATCGCACCACCTATCTCGCCCAGAGCTACGCCCCAAAGACACGCCAAAATTGCACCTCCACATTTCCCCTTCTGCGGCCCGCTGCATCTTTGTTCCAAACTTGAAATATAAATTGACCGCATATTCGCGATCCTCAGGTCGAGGGCTCTGCATCCATATGTCGCGCTCAATAGAATATTGTGTTTCCAGTGCCAATAAATATTTGGCCGCCTCTTTTTGTTAGCCATTTCTGCTACATTCCAAGCCCGAAAAATTAAACGATCGCATATTTTCAATCCTTGCGTCAAGGAATTCATATCCATTTATCGAGCTCAGAAAAACTCTGTGTTTCAAGTGCCAATAAATATTAGGCGTTGAAGAACGCACTAAGAACACCTGAAGATTAAAAAGAAAGAGGAACATGGTTAATGTGCGGGATGATGGCCATGTTCGTTTGTTCATCACCATCATGAATTTAGTATATGAAGAATCAATAAAACAAATTCAAACATATATAAAAACCCCTCCCTCAATTGTCTATTGGAGGTGGCAGGAGGAAGAAGATGAAGTCGATGAGATGGTGACATCAGTGTTCGTTTCTCCAAGTAGATGTTTTCGATCCGGGATCAAGCATCATCCTTTTTAACTAATTATGGAGGATGCTATTTTTTGGAGAGTGTTCTTTGTTAGAGAATATGATCCACCAAAATCTCTCTCCATGTCTCCCTTTTCCAATGCATTCCCCAAACTCAAGAAAAAGAGGATCCAACTTATTAAATTAATTTTATTAATTTAACAAGTTATGTTGGCTCATTAAGAAAATTGAGGTTGACACATTAACTAGGTGAATACCAAGGGTTTCAACCACAATAATTGGGAGTTTGGGTGGTTCCCACCACCAATCATTCAAAATGGTTTTTTCAAATAAAATAAATAAAAATTTATTTATTTTATATCTTTTTTTTCTTCTCCCACGAATATCTGAAAAACTAACTTCAACCCTCGACCCACTATGGTCAAGGTGAAGGTCTTATTAAGCGAATATCAGTGCTGCGAGTTCAACGATGTCCTCGGATTTCAATTCTGTGTACCGGTTCAGAAGTAACAAAATACCGCTCGCGCGTTTACTGAACGTAACAGAAAAAAAGTTCAGAAAATTCTTCACAGTCACCCTCGACCCGCACCAGTCAACATTAGTCTCTACCCAACTGAAACATGCCCCAACGAACCCAATGGAACTATCAGATTTCCAATTGAAGTTACTATTTAAAAGTTATGTATTTAACCATAAAATAATTGTCACATTATTATTCTATCTATGGACAAAAACATACATTCACTGGTGGCCTGCACTGGCCAAAGTTAGAATCTACTTAAATAAAGAATGCCCTCACATGTTTAGTGGTTGTCTAAGATTATCCATCCAAGCTACCTTTTGTGAGTTATAAGAATTTGAATTACAAAATAATTTATTTTATTATTTTATTTACAGTTATTCCATTTTTTTGTTTTCTTAGAGGAGGCACGCACCGACTAAACAGAAGTCGTGCCTAGGGAAATCCCGCCATCCTGAATGCCACGGTGCCCTCAGATTTCTGATTTGAGTTACCTTTTAAGAGTTATTCTGCGTTTTTAGGAAAACTGATTACGCACACTAATTAATACTCAACCAAACTTTGACGGATCATCCTGGGCACTCCGAGCCTCAGAATCGTGCATCGTCAGATTTTACAGTCTCGAAATAATTCCATATAATAAATAAAATATACAGAATTTCTGGGATATTAGAAATACTATAGGGTGTTGTCCAGTACATTTCTGACATGATTGAGTATCAAGACTCATATATGGGTTAAAACAAATTGATTGAGTAACAACTGTTGTATGTGATGGACTTCAATAATGGGTGTCCTATGTTTTTTTATTTAATCTTGTTCATTTTTGTAATGATAATACCTATCCAGTGATATACTAAGGAATTAGCATGTTCATGTGAGGTAATTAACTAATGTGTTTTGAGGATATCCATAAAAATACTTCTCTAGGATGAGATATTTTATAGCCGCATGGTTGTAATGAGTCTCACAAGAGTGTTTTCATGGGATAGAGAAAATTAGGGTTCCATGTAGCATGAATCCAAATATGTTTTGATTTTTTTCGATTCTGATTGGGAAATTATAAATTATAGATATTTTTTAATAATAATTTGAATATTTCAAGAGATTTTTATGGGTGGAATGTACTCAAAGATACCTTTAGGGTTGTAGAATATTGAGAATTGTGATAAATTGGTTTTATTATACAGTCAGTTAACTATTATAGTGGCATTGGGTATGGCTAAGGCATGAGAGTGAAATTCTCATAGTTGGGTCCACAATGTGGTCAGGGATTTTTATTGGGTACCTAGTGGGATACCATGTAGCCTGTTTTGTACGAATGGGTACATAGTACTACCTTGATCTTTATTATTGAAAATAAGAGAAAAATTTTATTCCCTTAAATATTATACTTAATTGGGTGTTCATTATTAAAGGCCAATTAAATAAATGGGGTTCACAAAATCTAATTTACATTTTACCCTTCTATCATCCATTTGATGTCTGATGGATTTTGAGGAATTTATCTAATTCATTATTTTATATAATTCTTCTCAATTTTACCTTCTTCAACCTCTTACAATTCAATTATTTGATGAAAATAACTATTTGTACATAATTTTTGGTTTCACATAATGATGTTAAAATTATTCTACCATAATGGGGTTTTTATATATCGATTCTAAAAGAGATCAATTGAGGATGATCACATGTTTTTACAATGAATTATACTTTAATTATATAATGAATTTGGTTTATTTATTTTCATTAACAATTTGAGATGAAAATTATTTTAAATTTTATGTCGACTAATTGGGATTTTATTTAAATTGGGCTTGAAGGTATGGAATATATTATTCACAACATTTTGAATGAGTTTTTAGCTAGTTGGTCGATGAGATGTTATTGATTACTCGTAATAGAATAATTATATATTATTAGTACAGATTAATTATATGTTTTTTCTAATTACTTATAGGTCCTTACAGATGAATTAAGGAATCACAGTCAATGGTGGTTTTTAATGATCACTGAGTCAATGATGAGGAAATCTTTCATATGGTAACTATTTTATTTTCTAGGTAAGTGGACCCCAATATTACCTCTTTATATGGTTTTTAATATACATTTTAGGATGTAATCATGGGTATGTGGATCCTACTAACCCATTATAGATCCAAGGGTGAGAGCCTCTCTATAAGTTGAAGCTATTTAATTGGTTAAACTCTAAGTAATTCCTCTTAAATTATATATATTGTTATTAATGGTTATGTGTAGAGACCCAAAATCTTGACGTACATGGACATTACATTACTTTTTCGAAATACTTAATACATAACAAAAACGGACATACAAGGACCGTAATAGTTTAGTGTCTTTGGAAACTCGGAACATAATCTTCTAATCTTGGTGAAATATCTTCAACATCTCCCATAAAGATCTTCTGTTTTTACCTAAAACCTTTCTTTATAACCTGGGGAAAAGAAATCATATAAAGGGTGAGCTTAAATGCTCAGTAACAGTAAGCATGGAGAAAATAATACAAACCATATACATTTGAACTTCAAAACATGAACAAAATAATTAAACATCTAAATCTTGAGCAATGACATGAAACATGGAAGAACGTAGGGCATAGATCATAATATCATGGGAATAAAACATGTAATTGTGGAAAACCATTAATCGCATGATATTATTTCCATAGTAGCCAAGGCATGGCTACCAAGACCATCTTAGTGGACAAAGTCCCTTTCTAAATCGAGTTCACTCCTCGTTCCAGTCTTGTAACACTAAACATGATTAACTTACCGTTCCAGCCATGTCTATCTCATGAGATATAAATCTTTACCCAATGCATTGGAGGGAGATATAGGTCCCACCCATCTCATAATGAATCCATTCTTATATGTGCCACAAAATGAAAATCATACATCATTGCATTACCCATGTAAAAAAAATGGGATTCTTAAACATCCTGACATTATAAAATAATTAATATAAGATAAAGGAATTCATAAATATAATTCCATCAAAACATAATCAAATCAATGTAATAATAGGGATAGAAACAGAACCCTATATTATCTTATATGGAAAATAATTTTGATAAAACACTTGAAATGAATTCTTGAGGAAAATATCATTTCTCCTTAAAAATCATTTTCTTTTCACAAAATACCACAAATTGTTAAGAGAAAAGGATTTTATTGAAAATAACCATGAAAACATGTAGAGTAAGCTTCTTGAAAATTAGGTGATATGAAACCGAAAAAATCTGTTCATGTCGTATAAGTTAAAAAAATCATTCTCCTCATACTTTTGTCGGAAAAGTCAAAAAGCACCACGTATGGTAAAAAAAGAAAGCTTCCTTCCATAACAAAAATTAAAAGTCAAAGAGGGGTAAATATGACTTTAAGCATACATGGAAGATTATTAAACACGTTATGAAAAACATTTTTTTATGTACATGGATGAAAAATATAACGCCATTAAATACTTCCGAATAAACAATCTCGGAAAAGAACGATATTGGAATAGTTATCCCTTACAAAGATCATTTTTTTAAAAAAATAGATAAATCATGTGTATTAACTATAATTTCACATAAAGAATGTATAAATACATGATAATATATTCATTTATCACATAATAAAAGAACGACATAAACATGAAAGAGAAGATCAACCCAAAGAACAGAAATTGGGTTAAGAAGTTCCCTTACCTTGTGTCCGACTTGACTCGATCGTTCTTTAATATCCTGAATAATAAACCAAAGTTAATTTATACTTGATTAAGAAAAATTTTCAAGTTTATTATTCATTTATATCACTTATTACCTTGTTATAAATATTATGTAACCATTTCAGTTAATAACGTTTTTTGTTGATATTTGGTACTTGAGTCAAAAATGGACTCTTATAATTACATGTTGTTCATGTGGTCAAAGGTTCATTTTATCCATAACTATATTCATGATTTATATATAATATATATAATATATATCCAGAATATAATTGTATTTATAATAGTACATAACATATGGAGGTAAGAAATGAAATGCACCTTTCAGGGAGACGGAAAGTCGTGCGTACGCATGAACGCTACTTTCATTAAAAAAAAAATTAATAGAATTGAAAAATAATGATACATATGTATATTATAATTCCAGTATAATATCATATATAATATCATTAACTCTATCCTTTATACATCCCACATAAGGCATTAACGAATCATATCACTTTTAGGGGCGGTAGTCCGCACTTCCTCGAATGAGATTATCGTAATTAAACACTATTGAAACCATAAAGGCTTGATATAATTCAGATGTAATGAAGCATAAGGAAATCATAAACATAATATATATAATATATAAATATAGTTCCATCATAATGTCCACCAAAAGAGGCTGTAAGAGAAAATCGAACAATCATCGTTTCGTGAGGCATTAGTTTGACATCCACAGAAACATTATGTTCTACATCCATTAGATGGAGGTGTGTGACAGTTTTGTTAGAATAATTCTCATAACAACATCTTATTGTACTGAGGATACTATTTTTGTTACAAAAGAAATGATTAAAAATATTTTAGGGGTTGGAGAAGTAGAATAAAATAAAACAATTTAAGAGAAACAGTTACCTTTAATTTGGGTAACTTCCTTTGGTTTGAACCAAAATGACTTCTTGAACTGCATTCTGCCTATGTAAAGGATTCTAGGAGGATTATAGGGATGTAGGGAGCTTATTTGGGTAGAGTTTGGACGATCCAAAAGGCTTGAGAGGTGTGAGGAATTTCATAGAAGTGGTCTCCTTTTATAAGGGAGAGGAGGGCTCTTTATAATGTGTGAAGTCATTATTTTATTATAAACGTATCTTCGGTTTCAAGAGGTCCAAAAGACATTAATGTAGAATATAATATGATTCCTATTCGAAATAAAATCATCCAATAGTAATTGGACAGGTTTTGGATAATATTTTAATCATTATAATCATATTTTTTTAAATCATTTATTAATGAGGTAAATACTACATCATTATTGTGTCATAAATAATTTAATTTATTTGATGTCTAAAAATTATAAAACAAATACCATGATGTATGAAATCTTTTTAGCTTTACAATTAATATTTATAGTCGAAAATATGACTTATATAACACCATATAAAAATTAATTACTAAAAGCTTTTTGTTAATGTCAATTTTGTATTCACATTAATTAAATTAATATAAATTGTTAGTTTCACTCCCAAGTGGCTCAATGAGGTCCCAAAATAGACCCAAAGATGTCCATGGTCATTAATGACTCATCCAATAAGTTTTTGACATGTTTTAAGGTAATTTTGAATTATTATAATATTTTTTTACCTTAAATTACCCTATTTACCTTTAATCGTAGTAAATAAAAGTCAAAAGTTACTATTCACAAAAAAATATTTTCATCTTATCGAACCACATTTTACTTGTTGATAACAACCATGTATGTTGGATTTTTGAAATTCAATTCACAGAAGTGGTAAAATTTCATTTAAATGAAAGAGTCAGTTTTTTTAACTACCACTAAGTGGTTTCACTATTCATCAAAAATTGATGTTTTTCAGAAAAATACCAAAAATTCAGCCTATTATATATTTTATTTTCTGAATTCAAAATTTATTTCTATTTTTCCAAATTCAAAACATATAAGTAGGATTAATTAATTTTAAAATTAATTCACGTTATCAAAACAAATAGCGTGTTTTTAAGAAACAATAACTATAAAAAGATCGACACTTGTTTATGTCCAATTTCAAAGTGAAATTAATTACAATGACCAAAATAGGATTAAATGGTAAAAATATATTCTAATTACACTTTAAAACCAACTAAAAATATAATCTAACCATATAAATTATGGCGATTAAAAAAGTTGTTTTTAATTAAAATATCGCATGTTTTTTCTATTCATTAAAATATGAAAGTTATCAGAATAATATGAAAAATTTGTCCAAAGTAAATATTTATATCCTGATTCCATAGAAGAATTTTATTTTTTCAAATTGAACTTATAGACATGTCAAAAACAAGATTTAATGTGGGTGCCCCATCCAAAGGCGGGAAAACTGCAATTTTTGAAAAATACATATTTTACACGAAAAAATTATTTTGATCTCATACCATATTCTAGAAAATGTGTAAGATGATTAATAATGTTATAAAATTAAAAATTTATTTAATACTATTCATAAAAGCTAGTCCATAATAATATTATAACAATATATCATTGTTTAGTGAAACCCAGTATCGCGTACTACGCACGCTATCGAGGAAGGTCGTGATTGCGTGTAATGCAAGCCAACTCAGGGTTGCGTGTTGTGAAAGACTCCTCAGTTGTTTTTTATAACAGAATCCAACTATATTTCATTTATACATTTAATATATATATATATATATACACTCAATATTTCATTGAATGACTACTATCAAATGAACTTGAAATTGTGTGTAACACAATCCAAGAATAGTGTTGCGTATACTACAGGCTAATACGGTGTTGCGTATAGCACAAGATAATCTTGGTGTAGCGTACAACACAAGACATCAATGAAATTAAAAAGAATAATTCTCATAAAATCTCAGGTTGATACATTCTACCCCCCTTAAAATAAATTTCTCCCTTGAAATTCTTCGGGGTTATAAATGGTTTACTACTTGAAAGTTTCTTTCATAGAAACCCACATCATAAAAAGGAATAATAAATCTTCATTTTAAAAAAGGATGTTATAATCATAACGGTCACCCAAATTAACTCATCATTGGGCTTCCACATAGGACAACATAGGTGAAAATATGGATATGGAAGAGAAATCTAACCATCAAGTTCTGATGGAGAGTGGTAAAGAACATGGCTATGATAAACCAATCAATCACAAAGCCATAAATTTGTGATGATTTAAGGTACCATCTAATTCATCGGATATGAGGACATTAGGACAAAATTTTTGGTTTTCACGATCATTCCCCTAAAGTTGAAGAACAATTAAACGAAATACTTACTTGATTTTGGTACAATCTCACTATTATTTGTGCCTTAAACAATTTCCACATCATCTCTTAAAGAAATGAAGTTGAATTTGTCTTCTGTGAAGTGTTAGCATATCATGTGATAGAAAGATGGGTCATTCCATCTATCTCAAAAAAAAGGTTGGAAAAAGTTAGAAAATATACATAAGTCCATATATGTTGAGGTTAATCGTATATGATTCCAAAAATGGACTTATACTTCATCTATCATACTGATTAATAAAATAAAACTAGTTTCAAATAACCATGGACTTCCTATTGGCCAGTGGTAGGCGATAAAGGCCTATCGCACTTTGGTTGTGGGTTCGATTCCCATAGACTTGTATGACGCGACGGGTTATCGCCCGTCTTGCAGGTTTTCCTTTTTCTAAAAATAAATTATTATAACATCCCATCAATAATATAAAAAAAAGTTCTATCCTTAAACAATACTAGCTTATGTCCAACATAATCCATTCCAATCTTTAGGTTTATCTAAAATACTTTTGTCCATGCTCATAGTATAAATAAAAAAATTACTATAAATGTCATCTACCGATCATGTGAATACCATCATTTATCCCCCATATATCATACGATATATCTTTTTGGTCACATTCCAAACATGTGAATACCTTAATCATGTACTCTATTGAAACATGAATTACCATAGAACCTTAGAGTTGAAAACATAAACTCTATCAAAAGTTGTCTCTTTCCACATTCCAAAATCCCAAAAAAAAATTTATACTCTAACCATGATATCACTTTGTACTTATATTAGTCATGAGCTCATGAATACTACAAACATATTATTTTATCTTTATCCCTTCAGTATGTGCATATCACCTGCTTTCGAAAAATATTTCAATCACTTTTCATGGTTATCGATGACATATTCTTATGGAAAACCACAATGGACTAATATATAGGTATTCCAATATACCATAAAAGTAAGTCAACAACATTATTCTTGAATACCAATACATAAACACTTCAAACCATCCTCTTCAATGATTGTCATGGAATAAGTCCTTCCTTGATTTAGAATTAACCTCTTAGGTCAGGGCATTGAGTTGGGTAATTCCCATGTTCTCTACAGATAAGACATTGAACTCCATAATAGTCTGTCACTCTATGACCCTTCTCTCCACACTGATAAAATATTCCCCTCCATTTGATGTATTCATCAAGTTTCTTCTTTCCTTCCTTAGAAATCTCAATCTTCCTTTCTCTATGCTCCTCAACATGCGAACATGAATAAAAGTCCATCTTCCTCTTATTTGATGAATTGAGAATACCACTAAATTTTACCTTTTCAATCATATATCGCGATGACTGATTCGGAAAATTCACAAAATATTTCTTTCTAGGAATTACGAAATTTATTTTCTCATAGTCACCAATTTTCCCATTGGATTCAATTTTGAACCAATTCCTTCTGGTTCCCTCCATTTATGAAAACCAAATACCATGGTGTAAGAAATAGTTAAAATAATGAGGAACCACATAATCATAAAAAGTTACTTATGGGATGTCTAACTTATCACACATTCTTTAATCCATGACACCTTAGGTTCATCGTCAACATAATTCTAGGATTTTAACCTATAGTTATACTGAACCTTAGGGACATCCCTAAGCATACCTTAGAAATATCTCTACAGATATCACTAATGTTATCGCATCCTAGTTTACAAAGGTTAACTAAACCTTTCCTCTGATACAAACTTTAGAGACCCAAAATCTTGACGTACATGGACATTACATTACTTTTTAGGAATACTTAATACATAACAAAAACAGACACACAAGGACCATAATAGTTTAGTGTCTTTTGAAACTCGAAACATAATCTTCTAATCTTGCTGAAAGATCTTCAACATCTTCCATAGAGATCTTCTTTTTTTACCTAAAACCTTTCTTTATAACCTGTGGAAAATAAATCATTTAAAGGGTGAGCCCAAATGCTCAGTAAGGGTAAGCATGGAGAAAATAAAACAAACAATATAAATTTGAACTTCAAAACATGAACAAAATATTTAAACATCTTAATCTTGAGCAATGACATGAAACATGGAAGTAATTAGGGAATGGATCATAATATCATGGGAATAAAACATGCAATTGTGGAAAACCATTAAGCACATGATATTATTTCTATAGTAGCCAAGGCATTGCTGCCAAGACCATCGTAGTGGACAAAGTCCCTTTCTGAATCGAGTTCACTCCTTGTTCCAGTCCTGTAACACTGAACCTGATTAACTTACCAATCCAGACATGTCTATCTCATGAGATATAAATCATTACCCAATTCATTGGAGGGAGATATAGGTCTCACCCATCTCATAATGAAAACATTCTTATTTTTGCTACAAAATCATAAATCATACATCATTGCATAACCAATGAAATGAAAATGGGATTAATAAACATCATGACATCATAAAAAATTCATATAAGATAAAGGAATTGATAAAAATAATTACATCACAACATAATCAAATCAATTTAATAATAGGGATAGAAACAGAACCCTATATTATCTTATATGGAAAATAATTTTGATAAAGTACTTGAAATGAATTCTTGAGGAAAATATCCTTTCTCCTTTAAAATCATTTTCGTTTCACAAAATTCCACATAATTTTAAAAGAAAAGGATTTTATTGAAAATAACCATGAATACTTTTAGAGGAATCTTCTTGAAAATTAGGCGATATGAAACCCTAAAAATCCATTCATGCCGTATAAGTTAAAAAAACATTCTCCTCGTACTTTTATCAAAAAAGTCAAAAAGTACCACGTATGGTAAAAATTGAAAGCTTCCTTCCATAAAACAAAGTAAAACTCAAAGATGGGTAAACATGACTTTAAACATACATCGAATATTATTAAACTCTTTATGAAAAACAATTTTTTATGTACATGGATGAAAAATATAACCCTAGTAAATACATACGAATAAACAATCTTGGATAAGAACGATATTGGAATAATTATCCCTTACAAAGATATTTTTGTAAAAAAAATTGATCACTTATGTGTATTCACAATAAGGTCACATAAAGAAAGTATAAATACATGATAAGATATTCATTTCTCACATAATCAAAGAACGACATAAACAAGAAAGAGAAGATCAACCCAATAAACGGAAATTGGGTTAAGAAGTTCTCTTACCTTGGGTCCGACTTGACTGGATCATTCTTTAATCTCCTGAATAATAAACCAAAGTTAATTTGTACTTTCTTAAGAACCTTTTTAAAGTTTATTATTCCTTTATATCACGTATTACCAAGTTATAAACCTTATGTAACCATTTATGTTATTAACGTTCGTTTTGTCGATATTTGTTACATGAGTCAAAAATGGACTCTTATAATTACACGTTGTTCATGTGGTAAAAGGTTAATTATATCCAGAATGATATTCAAGATTTATATATCATATATATAATATATATCCATCATATAAATGTATTTATAATAGTACATAACATATGGAGGTAAGAAATGAAATGCATCATTCATGGAGACGGTAAGTCGTACGTACGCATGAACACTACTTTCATTTCTATTTCTTATATTAATGTAATTAAAACATAATTATAAATAGGTATATTATAATTCCAGTATAATATCATATATAATATCATT